>OV651830.1:7878990-9126490 GCA_927349885.1 Psylliodes chrysocephalus
ATAATTTGTCAGAATTAAATGTTTGAGTCACACTTTTTAGCCAGATGAAATTTAAAATAATTTCATAAAATGTGAATATATTTCTGTTCCTAGGAGGTAAACTGCACTATGTCATTCTAGTCAACTGTTTAGTGCAGCACATTGAATGTTGTTAAATTATTAAATTTCAACTAAATATGCATTTAGACACCCCATTTATTGTCACAATATTTGTATTTTTTACTAACCTAACTGATAAAACTACTTTATTTTAATTTGCATAAGTTGTTGTATGTCGACATAGTGCAGTTTACCTCCGAGGCAGTTCTTTTTTTTTTTTTTTTTTTGATTTATTAGTGGAAATCTTAAGTGTTTTACATTTTCTAGGACATATTGTTTTCCTATTTCCCTGCTATAGGAGTTATCCTCCTTTTCAGGGTGAAGGCAGTTCTATAAAATGGAATGTATGAGTTGATATTCTAAGATTATTAGTACTTATCAATTTATTTTTTAAACTACTAAATGTAATGTAAAAAATTAACAAGCGTGACAAGTAGCAAAGTTTTTGTAACATCTAACTATAAATTTTATTTATTTACCCTGCAGAACTGTGACTATTTTCATAGGTTCTGAGTGAGGAAATACAAACGGGAATGCATTTGCAAATAATCGTTTTCTTGCTCCTGACTGATAAAATGAATTTATCCTGGAAGTGCTGCAGTTCACAAATTTTGTTTACTTAAGTATTCAACACTATTTCCCAATAAGTCCTCTCTATTTGCTGCCTGAAGCCACAATTCAATTCTGAAAAATACATACAAACTTTGTACTACCATGTTATGGAAAGGTCAATTCCTATTTCACACTCAATGTTTCATACATACCTCACTGGATCTTTCACCAGAGTGAACAATCCTTCTTTGTCATCTGTTCTTGAGGTACATTCACGATAAATACGGGTATACCCTCCTCCTCTTTGACGCAGCATTGTTTATAAATCTAATCTTAATACGTACAATAAAGTCTTAAATGAACACTCCATAATTAAAAACAGCAACAAAAACTAAAGATAAACCACTAACAAAACGTAAAAGTTATTAGAATATTTGATAAAAGCAACTAAAAATCAGAAGACGACAGGCAAAAAAATATTGACAGCGACAGCAGTGACAGCTTCGTTCATCTGCTACAAAAGTGTGCACTGTTGCACTTCGAACAAGTAACAAATCTACGATTCATTTTTGACAATGATCCACCATAAAGAAGGTGTGGCTTCGGTTGCTAGGTTCCTGTTTCTTTTCTGTATCGTTCTTTATCCTGTGCCTCAGGTGCGTCCCACGGTTCGACGGCATTATTTATGAGCAAAGTTTTATTTTGGTTATACAAATAATATATACGATATATTTAAACAGATAGCACTTAAAAAACTTTAAATTGAGCCAAATTACGGCCTTCGAGAAATATTTGAACAATGGACAATGTAAATGTAAAACCCGTTTGTCTAAAATACATGCAAAAGTACTTGAAATATATAAATAAATTAATTAGATTGATTATAGTGTTAGCTAATCTATATAAAAAGATGATGATAAGTTAAACAATTTTGCTAAAACATTACATTATACTAGATAATTCGAATAACTGAATATTTGAATTTTCCAGAAACACAGATTAAACGTAGGGCATGATAAATTTCTGAAATTTATTTTTATCCAGAATAGTAAAATTGAAGTTCCTGAAATATCTATTTACTTAAAATTTTTAACTGGTCTAGTTAAAAATTTGAAAATTTCAGTTAAAATCAGTAAACAATCCTCGTAAATCAACAAAATATTAAAGATATATATTTTTTTAATAATAATAAAATGTAAAAATTCAAATTTTGGCTTGTATTGACCGTCCTAAGTCCTAATTAAATGTGCCAGATAGCATTTTTTACAAACAACATCCAATTGCATTTAATTTTAATATCAAAAGATAATAACTATTTAAGCAGCGCTGGCGGCAAGATAAATAATTCTATTACAATCATTAAGTGGCCAGTAATTGTGGGGGCACGGAGCGTGAAAAGATTTATGCACTTTTGGATTGTCTTCGGTCTTTACTTTTTTCAATAATGTATTACGAAATGTTTGTCGGAAAAAGAAAGAAGACCTTGCAGAAAATCTTTATAATTCTTGCAGTGAATCGGCTTGGTGCCGTTTTTACAATTACTTGAGTTTTCATCACAAATAAAGGTTAGTATCGAGCTATTTATTAACGGCTGCAAAGATTTCTGTAAATAATAATAAGTAGCGTATTTTCATACAAATATATCATAATTAAACATTGTGAAATCAGTATATATACCTACACCATATCAATCTAGTGTTACCACAAGTAAACAGGAGAAAGACGTAGTTTTAGGTCTTGGAAGATATAATGAGCGAGAGTTAATACTCGAAACCAGTAGATGGGCTGAGTCAATGCGATTGTTCAAAATCGGGATGACTGAGATTGAAATCTACGAAATAGAACATTTGTGGAATACCTCTTTGAGGATAAAGTTGGTTTCTCTATATTATCAAACTCTGTTTACTCTGATTTGTCTCCCATTTATTAAAATAGTCTACTCTTGAATATAGTTTAAGATCAGCATACAGAAGCACACTGCACTTCAAATCAAGATATAATTTATATAATAAATAACAAAGGGTCCAGTATGGATTCTTGGGGTACCCCAGAACTAGCATGCATTTCGATAGACTTCAACCGTTAATATACTGGCTTAAATTCATAGTAATTGTTTAGTAGGGAGTTTAGTTATTCAAACTAGTCTATTTACATTTTTTTTTTATTTCTTTACACTGTTTTTTGATACCAATGGTACTTATGTATACAACAACTCAAAAATAATATTCCCTGTGACAAAATAGGATTTCAGTACAGCTGTCACCACTTGTAGCGAACAATCTGTTACCTCTTGCAAGAAAGAGAAAAAGATCTTGACAAAATTTTGAAATTAATTTTACTTTATCTACTACTACAGTTGTTAGCACAAATACCAATTAGTAAAATTTTGCAATAAAACTCTTCGCTAAGCAAACGTCAGGTAATTCCTCCAACTACGTGTACCAACTTCAAATAATTTCATTGAAAAAAAAAATCGCCTCTTATTACGTGAAGGTTTTTATCCAAATAAAGAAAATAACTGCAATGACATTCAAGCATCGATTGTTGTTAACTGTAAATAAGTTGTTTCACAATTATACTACAACGTTCTTTGATTTATAGAACATCTGAACAATATTTTTTTTATTGGATATAAATAATGAGCAAATTGATAATTTGTCTACGTTATTCCAATGATTTATGTAGGAATGACGGATGTAACTTATTTTTTTTGCTATTAACAAGAACCACATTCCTAAAATGTTTTCGTAAAAAAATTTCCCTTATACTTGATACCTGAATGTTCGATGCAATTCAATTTCAAGAGTTCGTATATACAAACTTTTTTTTGTAAATTTGACAGATTGAGTAGCGGTTAGTAGATTTGGTGCAAGGTTGTGGAAAAATGGGATTAATTTTTTAAAACTTGAGGGCGATTTTGGAAAGTTTGAATAATTTACGTAAAGTTGGGATTTGTCGAAAATAATTCTCTAATTAATTTTCTATTTTGTGTTGAATAAACTTTAATTAAGTTCATAATGAAATGGACTTTAAATTTATCTATATCCCTAAATTTTATAATAAAACAATGCTTTAAACGAATTTATTCTATACGTATTTTTAAACGAGATTCTACAGAAACTAGTAGAAGTAAAAGCTCTCAATGAGTAAACATTTTGTGGTAAATAGATGGTATATACCTGTCTATTGTGTCACTTTGCGCACGTAAGACATAATAACAATAATATAAATATACTTATATGCAATAATAACCGCAAAGTTGAACGCTCATCAAGACAACAAAATGGACAATAACCTTTTCCTCTTCGTTCAAATGCCGTTGGTCTATTAAGCAACTGCTAATTGCTGAAATAATACAGAGTGTCCTCGAAAAATAAGAGTAAATAGTAAAACAAGAAATAAACATCGTTTCTAAGATTAAAATAATAGGACGTTCAGTGGCGGCCTGTTCTAAATATTTTTGGGTATTCTGCGCACGATGAAAAATAAATGTTAACACTCACTTTTTTTAATGTATAGCTATTTATTCGGCACCTCCAGGGGGCTCCCCCACAGTTAAGAAACATTGGCCTTTGGTATGAAAACTTCTTTATGCACTATATTTTAAAACGACTTAACCAACTATGATTCTAAAATTAGTTGTCAATTTGAATTCTTTTAAGAATTTAGGTTTCTTATTAATAATTTTGAGGAATGTCGTAACAAATGACAGTTTGTTGTTATTCATAACTATAGGAGACAGAAAGTCCTTATTCACTCACATATTACATGTAATAAATATACAAAAAATAACCTTCTGTTTATAATAAATTAACCAAGTTAATCAAATTAGCAATTAATATACGTTAATTTAAAGTACCTAGATTAAATTAATATTGATTGCCGAAAGGCTTTTATAAATTGGAGAAGTTTCTCTTTCTTTAATTTGACCATTTAATATGCAAAAAGGTTTAATTTGTGATTAAGTATTTTATCACTTTTAATTTTAGTCCAAATTGTCGTAGCTAACGATTTCTACAAACGGTACCTAATATAGAATATGGTTTAGTGCATTTTAACCTAACACTCGACCAAATTTTCGGGAGGGAGGGTGAAAGGGACTTTGTTATTAGCCATTTCCTTTAAGTATATTTTCTTAAATAAAAGGATCATGAAAGTTGTAATGTCTTTGGTTTCACTCAATAAATTTTTGGAATAACAATTTTAAAATTACCCCCATGTAAAATCTTGAGATACTAACGTTATTATAATAAAGTGTAATAGAGTTGGGCGATATTTCACTTAACCGTTATTTAAATATTTGACTATTGAAAAACTTCTTTGCATGTTTTTCTATTGATTTCATAAACGTTTTTAGAAAATAATAACGAATATTTGAGGAAACAACTTAATTTATTTTAATTTCACTAATAACAGTAATTATTTACAATATAAATATTTAAAAAAGCTTTATGAATACGGATGTTATTAGTTTTTTATTTTTCAATTTACTAACGATTTTTTTTTAATAAAATACGTTGGTAGTGCATCCTTGTATAAACAAGTAGGTACATCTTCAATTCTGATAACGATTTTATGTAACGGATGACCTTGAGAGCGCGTACTTTCACTAAATCCTAGTTTCAATGTCAGGACGACTCTACTTTGAACATCGATAATTTTTTTTTTTTTTTTTTTCTAAAAATCATGATTACTTCTGCAGCACGACATTCTTTTATCAGCATCTATACAAATATCGACATCTGTGATCATCGTGATATGTGTAAAAATAAAAAAAAAAAACACGCGAAAGAAATCTATCGAATTATACGAGGATAGAACAGAAATTTTTGCAAAATTATAAAGCAAAGTGTAGCTTGAAACAAAATATTTTTTAAATAAAAATTCTTTACAAAATTTTTCAAATCCTTTTTTCAAAATTATCACTATGAAATATTTTTACACGCCCAAAGTAAAAATAAATTAATTGAAAAATTATAAAATATAAATGTAATGTGTGAGTAGCTATTTAAAAGGTTTATAAACAAGTGTAATATGTATGTACCTTTGAAAAGTCTTTTAAATGGATGTAAAACGAAAGTACCTAAGAAGGTATGAGAGTATATTATTTTTGTACCTATTGAAAAGGTATTAAAATAAATTTAAAACGAAAATAGGAGAGTATAGTATGTAAGTACCTATTTAAAAGGAGTTAAATGAATATAAAGCGAAAGTACCTAAGAATGTATGAGTGTATAGTGTGTATGTACCTATTGAAAATAAGTTTAAAGTAAAGTAACTATGTAGGTATGAATGTAAAGTATATGTGTACCTACAGAGAGGTTTTAAAATGAGTTTAAAGTAAAGGTGCTAATATAAAAGGAGTTAAAAAATATGAAAATAGCGATACCGATTAAAGGTATATACGAGTACCTAAATAAATGCATATGAAATGCAATTGTTTGATCCTGACTGTGAGATTAAGATAATATAATATAGTATGTCACTGATGGGGTAAAAACACCGAAACAACCCTGTATGTATAAGTTTTTTTGACTCTATTTCGTTTACCTATAGAAAGAAGGCTTCAAATGAATGTAAATATAAGATGTGGTAAACGAAATGTGAAACATAGAATTCCTATATGAGGCTTTAAGTAAATGAATAAAATTTATTAAATAATGTTTTTATTACCAAGATTTAAATGACTGAAAAGTTTGAATTTTACCGATAGATTGTTTAAATGATTATTTTGTAAAAATTTTAATTTACTTTCTAAAATATGAATTAAAAGAAATTAAAACTATGTTTCATTTTAGGGACATATTCTATATTGGGTACAAAAATACAACTTTCTATCGAATATTTTTCTGTGACTCCTGTATTGTGTTAAGATTTTCAAAATTACATTGGATAATATTAATATCGTGAAAAAGTATGGCGGAAGTCCAACGAAATACTTGTATGTAAATTTGAGCACAAACAAATATTAAAGAGCTAACTTAATCGAAAATAAAAAAAAAATTAAGGATTAAATTTACTATTAATCTAGCAATAAATGTTTTTTACATTCGTAAATTTACATAGTGACAAATAAATGTCTGATTTTAATTAATTTTTAATTTATAAATCATAATTTTAGAATTTAAACTAACTTTTTTATGATGAAAATATTTAAATTGTATTTATTTATTAACCCTTTTAAAAATTTTGCAATAAACTTGTGCATACTTATAGGTAATTTAAGAATTACAAATTTGATATATCTAATATAAATAATAACAGTTGTCAAACACATCACCCATCTTTTAATCTATGTACGATTTGGTGCTTAGGTATTTATCATTTATCCTTATCAGTTATTTTTGTTTTCGTGATTATTTTCTTCATCAATTATTATTAATTACAAAATACTATAACCAGGCCTACTCTAGACGCACTAGAAACAAAATTTGTTCGTGCTGATAATTTATGCGTTAAAACCTCTAAGCGTCATCCTTCAGACTTTTCAATTCATTCTTGTACGATGCCGATTATTAATTAAAAGCAATCACGACTTCACACCTAGTAGCCATCACTTTGACGATCTCCATTTATATAAAAAAAAATTAAAGGTTAAGCAGATGATCTGGTTTGACCATACCATTAAACAACCATGGTTAGCAGTTGATCTGTTATTGAAACAGACATACCTATTTGGGATAATTGGTCAATTAGAGATTAGTATCAATGTTTCGAGGAGCGTTTTTATACTGCCATTATAAATGCAAAAACAATATCGTGAATCAAGTGTTTAATGGACGATTTGCATTATTATTAAATGTTTTATTTTTTGTTATTCGTCTATTTACATCGCTTTTTATAAAATTGTTTTTACGAATTTCTAAGCTAAGCTAGATTATTATTTTCAATTAGGTGTAGGTACTTTTAGGATTATTTAATAATATCAAATTTTATACGAGAGATTTCTAAAAGTAATCGAATTTGTTAAATCAATTCAAAATACGAGGATTGCTATCTCATTGACAAGGCAGAAAAGGAGGAAAATGATGTAAAATATATAATATACAATTTAAAAGATAGAAGAAATAGATATAGAGTAGATAAATAGATAAAATAATGACAAAACAGAAAACAATGATAAAATAGATTTATTCGACCACAGCACGCTGCAGGATGCTGCGTAACATTGCTCCCTCCTCTCTAGTTATCCGCCCCGAATAACTTGATTACTGGAACCTGGTTGGAACTAACAGGTAGGATCTGGACCACGGCTTGGCGATAACTTTCCAATGTGAACTATCTTGGATTTACTTCCTGCTGACAGCTGAATGCGGTAGATCAAGTCGTTGATTTTCCTTAAGGACGGTGTAAGATCCTTCCCAATTCCGTTGCGATTTCTGACAAAGTGCTCCCCGGTGCTTGGAATCGCACATTCATACTGGGTCGCCTCTCTCAAAATGTGTCCCAGTGGCACGCTGGCATGTGATTTCGGTAGTGCCACTTGGCAGGCTACATGTACTCCTTCGGGGCTCTCCCACTTCCGGTGCAATAGGCCATCGTGAAGATACAGGAAATCCCAGTACCCTTTAATAGCTCCACTGTATTTGGCTATCTTTTACCAAGTAGGTGTGATTTTATTTTTAAGCCATTCTCAGACAACCTTTAAATAATTGTCTTTCTTCTGCCCTTTACTCAGGCTTTCAAGGGTGATTTCTTCTTTGTCGCACTCTGGCTTGATAGTGATTGCCTGAAGAGTAACTTTATCAACCGGTTCCTCTCGTTCTCCGAGCCTTTTACTGTACCGGCCTTCTCGTTCTAAACAGAGTCGCCTGGAGATGTCTGCGTTGCTATGGAGACTTCCGCTACGATGCTATACTTCTTAGTTATTGCTGGAAAGCCGGCTACGTGTAGGTGATCGGCTCTTCCGGGACGCATAACTGCTGTAATTATTTCTTGTTGGACTTCGTGGCGGTCTTCGGGAGACTGATCTATGTAACTTTCTGATTCCCTGATTCTTGGACGCTTGGATGCTTGGACGGCAGATGAATAACTGGGTTCTTCTTGGGGAAGTAACTGTAAAACGGCTGCTGCCTGACCTCGCAGTGATACTATCAATTAAGTCGCCATTGGCTCTAGCTGAAGCTTCAAATTGGAGCCGATATATTTCCCATGTTGTCTGCAGGGTGCTGCGTAACACTAGTTATACTAACACGGCTTCAAGAAACTATGGAAGATAAAACTCCTGTCTTGATGGAACCTTGGAACAGCGATGAAGAGGTTGGTCGAGGAATTCTAATTGGAAAGAGGTTGATCACGACTAATAAAGAAATTCCAGTAAACGTTAATGGTCACCCAATTCTCATTAAGAAAGAGACCAGAATCGGAAGATATGTACCAATAAGTTCCATAATTCATCAAACGTCTGATAATTCCAACTACAAATTCGAGCCAATTATTGCAGTTTCTGGTCAATCTCTGAATAAGTTAGAAAAAAGGAAAATAAAGGAATTTCTTTGACGATATCGTGACATTTTTGTACCAAAAGGAGGAAAAACAGGAAGAACTTCTGTTGTAAAACATAAAATTGACACTGGTGACTCTAGGCCGATTCGTCAATCGGTTAGAAGATTATCAAAGCCAAGAGAAAGAATTGTTCTGGGAATGGAGGAAGACATGGTGATAGAACCTTCTACCATTCCAATAGTCCTGGTCTAGAAGAAAGATGGAACTACAAGGTTCTGTGTGGACTAGCGTCAGTTGAACAATTTTACCAAGAAAGACAGTTATCATCTGTCTCGAACTAAAAATATCTTGAACACATTGGTCGGAAGTAAACTATTTTCCACTTTAGATTTAAAGTCTGGATATTGGCAGGTGGAAATGGACCCAGTAGACTATGTAATGCCACGCAACATTTGAAAATATATTAAGAGGGTTATCCTGGAAAATATGCCTTGTGTATTTAGACGACATCATAGTCTTGGAGAAGACATTTGATGAACATCTAAAAAACGTAGAGGATGTTTTTAAAAGAGTTTAAGCTGCTCAACTGATGCTTAACCCCAAGAAGTGCCAAAATAAAGTCAATTACCTGGGTCATATAGTCAGCAAAGAATGCGTGGCTGTAGATAAAAAAAAAAAAAGTCGCTTTTATCAAAGAGTGGCCACAACCAACTGATAAACATCAAATAAGAAGTTTTCTTGGACTATGTACGTACTATCGAAGATTCATCAGGAATTCTGCTGGGACAAAGTTGCCAAACTGCCTTTGAAACATTAAATAACAATAGCGCCAATACTAGACTACCCACTACCAGAGGGATAATTTATTCTGGATACTGATACCAGTAATGTGGGAATTGGAGGAGTGCTTTCACAGATTCAAGTGGGAAACGAAAGAGTACTGGATTATTTAAGTAAAATGCTCTCGAAACCTGAGCGAAATTACTGCGTCGCGAGAAAAGAACTCCTGGCAGTTGTCAAATACATGGAACACTTCCAGCAATACCTATATGAAAGGAAATTCCTAATCCGTACCGATCATGAAGTCCTTAAGTGATTGATACAGTTCAAAAACCCGGAGGGTCAAATCGTCAGATGGATTGAACGACTTCAAGAATACGACTTTAAGATCGAACATAGAATTGGAATAAGCCACAAAAATGCCGTTTTTTGTTAATTATAATGTGTATATTTCTAATAAAATAGTAGTAATGTTAGTAATAAACCTGTCCCCACGCCAAAAATATATTCTTTATTGATAATCGGGTAGGAATGTGCCATTACATAGCCACTACTGATTGTTTCCTATACTGTTTACTGGGGTTACACACTAAAACTATGATAGCGCAGACCTTATTAGATCGAATTGTATTTTGTTACGAAATCAGAGATTTCCGAAATACATGTACATTTTCTAAGGAGTGATTAACTCCTCGATTACTCTACTCATTTCCAATTAAAACCGTTCCTTTTTTTAATGAATCTCTGTATCTAAACATGATGTACATTTTTTTTTCTAAACGATACAACAATAAACAACAAACATAACATGTGTGTTGTAGGGTCAAGGGAATTTTGCTTCATGTTTTTCGTAATGTAAATTGTAAATGAAGAAGCGAGATAAGAAAATGATCGGTTATGAAATACCTCATTTCTAATGAGGCATTTCTAGCAGTTAATGTTAAGGACATAATTTAGAGATAATAATATAGGATGCGAGGATAATTCACTTAAAATACAATTTATTATTGTAAATCCTTGATTTATATCCCTCTGGTTATAGATAAAGTGCACGTCAAATTAATTGAAGAGCATTATGAATTTTATATTATGTGAAAATTATAATGTTTTTCTATACAGAAGATACTACAAAAGCTAGAATTGCCTAGTAAGAATGGATATAGGTACAATGTATCTGTAAAAATGAATTTTCTAAATGTCGAAATTTTTTTTTAGTGATTGATCCGTGCCAGTATAGGTAGATACCTTATTTTTCTAAAAATAGTAGTACCCGCAGAGTCCGAAAAGACGTCGACCTTTCATCATTCAAACCAGAATTCTTTAATTCCAACAAAACCGGATCTGAAATAATAAATGATGCTCATCCACTCCTTTTTTGTTTGGCCTACCTTGAATACTTATTTTTATTTATAGTTAATACGACAAAAAAACAAATTTTGCACCGAAATCCATCTCTTATTTTAATCAGTATTGATTTGTAGTGCTTCATGAAATATTCATAATAAATTTTAATTTTATTGGCTAATATAGGCTTTAATAGAAAAATATATCAAGTCATCTTCATAGAAAATAAGAAATTGGTACAATTTCTTGGTATTTAAAGTTTCGTTTAATCTTGGAATAACTAATTTTTGGAAATAAACATTCTAATACAACCATTATCGAATTTTAAATATCGCATACCGACAAAAACAACCCATGATGAAAAAAAATTAAAGAATAATGTAAAAGTGATAAATATATCAAAGGTCTTAAAAACAAATATAAATAAACTCCTGGCCAAAAATAATATCCATTAAATTATTTGTATAACGTCCCAAGATGATTTACTATACAGCTTTTGGACCCCCTCTGATGTTTCAAGTAAATATATCAAAAAATATTTTTTATTTTGAATTTATAGATGGCATTTAGTCACTTTGTCCATTTTGGGATCTTTTTAAGATTTGTTGAACTTTCACATTTTCAAAATAAAATAGTAATTCGAAGTACAAGTCACCATTTCCCTCAAGAAAACAACTGCTCCTTTGGCTAATACCGCAACTGGTACTGAATTAATTCTAAAGGAAAATAGTAGAGAGAAAATAATGTTTGGGGTCGATGTTAATGTTTGGGGTCGATGTTAATGTTTTTATTAGTTATAAGCATTTATTTAGCTTTCGACCGTTTGTTCTCAGCTTGAACTCCAAAAGGAGAACATTGAGTTGCTTTGATTGCTTAAAGGTAAGTCAGATTTTTCTAATGTACCAGTTTAATGATAACATGAAAAACAGGCTTACAAAAATTTATCTTATACAGGGTGCTCCGTGTACTATTCACAAAGATCTCGTTGTGTAGAGGAAGGGAGTAATCTCGTAGACATATACAAGAGAGAGACAAAAAATTTGGAGTTAAGAGAAATCCCCCATATCGTAACACCGAACCATCAACGTCTTAACATATAAATGAGAACTCTCACTCTCTACGCGAAGATTTCGAGTTAAGTTACCGTGAAGGCAAGGTAAGATCCACATACAGTGTGTTTTTTTATCTGTATATGTATGAGTGGGTGTGTTTAATACTTTCTATAGTGCGAGAGGATTATAAGATACTAAAACGGTGAGTTAAATTATTACTGAACGTAGAAAAAATATTTTGTAGGTTTATCGTTTGATCCGGCGTTGGAATCTTATCTGATGGTTGCGGTTTTTAATAAGCTTAATTAGGATTATGCAATAAATAAGTGTGTGCTGTTGACATACATACTAGGTGTTTAATTTTTCGGCATCAGATGTGCTAGAAATAATAAAGATAAAAAGGATATAAATATAATAACAAAGATTAACAAAAAAAAAAAAAAAAATAAAAAAATGTTATACCTAAGTGAAAGGTCTAAAAATTTTTTTTGACAATATTTATTCCAATTTTAAGATGCTAATATTGGATACTAAAAAACAACCTATTCAACATAGTAGCTTTAAAAAAATTGGTGACTCAATATAATATTAAGTGTATTGTTTTTATTATTTGAAAAAAAAAATATATGTAGTATAAAATCTCTCAAAAAAATTTATATACTTAGATAAAATAAAAGTTTATTTTACATTTCACAAAGTCACACATTATTAAACAAAATGTAAATTAAAAAAAATAAGAAAATCAATAAACAAACATAAAAAAGATTATATTTATTTAAAGATGTAAGTGCTTCAAGTTTAATTTTTATTTAGGTATTTCAGTTTAAGTCAATTAAAACATGAATATTTTGCTGCCTAGTGTTAATCAAAAAAATTTTGAAAATCTTTGAAGATTTTTCTAATATGAATTTTATATATTTCTGGTACAAAATTATATCTTTTAGGAAAACATAAGGAAAACAGCAGCGGTTCTAAAATAGTTCCCTGAGGTACACCATACTTAATATGCAAAAGGTCACTGTAACAATTATTTTGTACCATTTGTGTTCTTTCTTTAAAGCAACTTGTGATTAATTTGTGTGGTATACCCCTGATACCCAGATCCTTCAAGATATCCGAGATAGTGTCAAATGCCTTGGCTAGGTTTAAAAATATGATAATTGTGGTATACTATATAATTGAAGTATCTCCTATTTTTACTAAGAAAGTATATATTATTTATATGGGGTTTCGAACTATTTATAACTAATTCTGGTTCTATATGAATTCTATAGATTATTGTAGGATCTTTTTTCAATTATTATTTTCCTTGATCCGACCATTTATTCCTCCTTGGTATTCAATCTGTTATATTTTTGTTTGTTTATCATGCGTCACTTATCTTAGCTTCATATACACTGCGGCTCAAATTAAAAAGATACAATAAATTATATTTTTTATTTCGAATTACCAATTTTTTTATTTGGTTTATTTTATTTTGATACTATCAAAATCTTGGAATTATCTTTCATACTATTCTTCCTCCTTTTTTATATAATAAGAATCTGTTGATCTGAAAATATTTTGTAGAGTTAAAATTATTTCTTGTTTAAATCGGCTATACTAAATTGTGGTGGGTGCTGCACTTTGATCTCCAATCTGCATAATGTTAGACTCCTGAACAACTAAGTACATAGGTGTTACATAATTAAAAGTGAATTTATTGTAAAAAATGTTAATACTAATCAAATCAATGATTCAGGTCTATAAATAGATATAAACATATATGATAATTACTATTTAAACATTACAAACACATGTTGGTGATTTAAAATCCTACAACTTAAATAAATATCCTCCTAAGTTTTAACAGTAGAAAAATAACGGTGATCGTATTTACATTTGATAGACGGATAGATTATTTTAATCTGTCTGCAAAGAGAGATCCTTATTTTATGTCCATATTAAGACCAATTTAGGATTGCCCAAATTACGACACACATTAAATTTCAGGAAATCATGTTTTATTATACCTACACTTATTTATTTAAATGTCTAAAAAGTCTTCCGAAATTCCATCCTACATTAAAACAAACAAAGTACGATGTATTTTTTAGATTTCATTTCAGAAAATATACGGGTGGACCTTACTATACCCCCCCCCAAATATTCCGACTTTGTCCAAAATATAATCATTTCACGTCAGGCCGAAATAAAACTTAAGTTTAAAATTTAATGTTTTTTCCTTTATCCGTTTTTGAATTTTCTTCAAAATTCGAAAGGGGGGTGGGTGGTTCAGTGGTATCTATTCAGTTCATTGGACGCTGGAATAAAGCTTAATTTTAAAATTTGGTGTTTTTCTTTATATCGGTTCATGAGTTATGGTGGATACAGACACACACACGCACACAGACATCATCGCGAAAATAGTCAAATCGGATTCAGGGGACCTCAAAACGTAAAAATCCATCGAAAACCTAACCGTAGGTGTATTTCCCTATGAAAAAAATACCTAATTTGAATTGCAGTCCACCGTCCGACCAGATTTTACGTCTAATCGGTGTTTAATCTATATATACCAAGTGTTTAAATTAAAGTTTTACAATTAAATACCGGCGAAAATACGTTTTTTATAAAAAAATCTGATGTGTCCAACACATGACTTTCCTATCCAGTTATTATAGGCTTTTTCCGGTTATTTTGTACAACCTATTGTAGCACCTCTATAAATGTTTAGAGGATAAACTAAATATATACATTTTCCACATACATCTACCTCGAAACATTTTTCTATAGATATTCATTGAAAACGAAAATACTGCAAAATTTAAATTTAGCACTTTTCTTTCAATTTTTCCATTACGGTCCATTTTAGAAAAATCATGTAAAAACAAAAATTACAGACACACAGACATCATCCCGAAAATAGTCAAAACGGATTCAGGGGACCCCAAAACGTAAAAATCCGTCGAAAACTACAGGTCGAAAAAAATCATGATTTCTATACTTTCCTTATCTGTATACAGATAGGAAAGTAAAAATATTTATTTTAAATTTTTCACAAAGACATCATCACTATTTCTGTTGCTTGTCAAATAAATAAGATTCAAGTTGAGAAACTTTGATTTCGACAGGTGAGCAAAAAATACAATTGTGGAATTGTAAAAAAAAAAAATTTTTTTGGAAGGGCTTTAATAAAAAACTTAACTTGGCTTTTCGATTTCTACTTACAAGCTTTTCACTTGAGCGCTCAAATTAGTAGACTTTAATAAATTACCATTATTGTTAAAACAATTGGATATAGACTTATTTTTCAATCAATAAAATTTAAAATTAGATCAATATTTTTGACATCATTATTTTGTTTACATTTGTTTCACAATAAACTGATGATCTCGGCTGGATTTTTAGAACTATGCCATAGACAGATTAGGAAAAAAGTATACGAGCCATACGATATAGGCACTGCGAGTGAACATGACAATAACAGAACTGTCACCAGTGTTAAATAATACTTATAGTTTTTAATAACCGAAAGTTAGGTAATATATTACTAGAAATAAAATATGAATATTGTTGTACTATGAATACACTAAAATAGTTAGATATCTAACAGATACATTATTCGAGGAAGTAAAAATAATGGATGTACGACAATTATACATAAAATCAGTTTCAATTCTATCCTATAAAAATAAGCAATAATTATTCAAAATAATTACTCATAGCTATGATAAAAGAAGCAAGGATGAAGGAAAAGTTAGTACTCACCTTGTAAATAAAACAATAGCACAACGTTTCTTTATTTAAGTGCAAAATCCTTTAATTATCTTCCGGATATGTATTACTAGATATAATATATTTACAAACCATAATATCCGTCGATTCTATTAAATTCATTATTAAAAATGTATTATTAATTCGAAAAGAAATCCAAGAGAAATAATTGAAGGGGTAAGTGGATGAAGGGGTTATGTAACATTTTTAACACGTTGACTGCCAACTACGAGTTATCTCGTTCTATGTTTACTTGCCATTTTTGTGCAGCTACGATTATACTTGAAATATCAGTGCTAATATCGAGAGATGACTTCTGGGAAAAGAACAAAAAGACAATGCTGGCTTGCATAAACAGAAAATTTATTAAAAAAACGATCAAAAAATATAATAAAAATTAGTTCAAATTCAAGAAATAAAATAATGTGATTAAATCAAATTATCATTTTGGGGCAGATGTCTCAAAATTGCCGTGGCAGTCAACGTGTTAATCCTATTTTTTTGTTGATGAAGAATTAATTATGTGTGAAACACATTTTAAAGACATTTTTTACCAAAAATGCCAATGAATCAAATTAAATAGTTAATTGATCAAACATAACCCCTTCATCCACTTACCCCTTCAATTGATAAAATATACATTAGAAATATATATTATAATTTGGTTGCAATTGTATATTTAATATAACTATTTTCTCTAGTTCTATTTTGTAAATTTTTATTAGTATTTTGTAAGTATATCTCTTGGATATATTTTGTGTCTTTTAGCTATATTTTGTATTGTTCGATAATACAAACACAAAATACGAAAATTAATAACAAAAATATTCGTTAATCAAACCTTCATAATAATTTTATGCATTTATGTTCAAATCCTTTATTATTCGTTAAATACCACAATAATTATTTATATATTAATTAAATGCATATTTATTTAAAAAGAAGACGCTACCCAATAAATTTAAAGATCGATTCTGTCGAAACAGTAAAACGTGAATTTTATGGATTAATTGTGAATAATTTTCCAATGAATTTCGTTGGGCAATGACTTACTTATTCACAGCATTTCAGAACGTGCTCTTGCAAGTCGTTAACAAAATTTTTGCGGCAAAAAGTTGTGAAATTCCTCTCAAAATTAAGTAGATGTAAGTAGTATACCAGTCGTGCACTGTAATAAAACAAGTACTCAAGTAGGTACACACCATGATATTTCTGACCCAAAACGTATCCATTACGATCACGTAACGTCACAACCGATTTGACAATCGTTTATTAGTGATGAATGAAAGTTTGGAGAATTTTGTTAGGATTAGTTTATTTCTAGTAAATATAACAAAAAAACAATATATATCTAAGTCTGGGTCCAAATAAATTTATTGAAAAAAAATGAGGGCTTGGCTACTAGTTGCAACCATCCAGGTTCCTCATCATCAGACATGAAAAGAACAAACAAAAGTAACAAAATGTTAATAACAGACAAAATACAAATTAAATTAAACATTATTTTAACAAGAAACAAAAAACAACACTTGTAAAGTCACCCGAATCATTATCATGAAAGAAGGAATGAATGAAGACAGCTGTTAAAGTGGTGGTAACTATGAAAGGGTAAGCATGTGTCATAGGACAATTAAAAAGAATTCAAAGTATATCTCTTTAATCAATATAGACCGTCAGATAGTGACCGATTTAGGTGCCCCATTTTCGCATACAAGTCTCGAAGAGGGTTGAAAAGTACATCGATGTTGAGTAGAATAAAAGAAAATGTATGAGTGTCTGCTGGGGATAACACATGGAAAATTCGATTTTCCTCTTTAGAAAAATTTTCCGACCCCAAAATGCACTTATACATTCGGGTCGTTCAAGAAAATATGTTTTTTGGACTAGTGACGACGTAGGTTTTCATACATTCGATGGGCTTGTGTGGAAAAATCAGGCAAAATCTCAATTTTTCCTTAGAAGATTACGCCCTTATTTCAACCCTTTAGCCACTTGCAACATTAAAGCCTTTGGTTTTCCGAAGCCTAATTCTATTAATTAATCATATAGTGAAACGGCTTGCGTGGAAAAATAGGCAACAAATAACCTTTCGTTTTTTGTTAGGGAAAATCGAATTTTCCATGTGTTATCCCCAGCAGCCACTCGTAAATTTCCTTTCATTCTACTTAAAATCGATGTACTTTTCAACCCTCTTCGAGGCTTGTATGCGAAAATGGGGCACCTAAACATGTCACTATCTGACGGACTAATACTGATAGTAACTGGATAATGAGATAATTTTAGAGTTATTGTTATATCCTTGTAAAAAGCGTGTGGCTAGGGATGCGCTGTTAGGATCTCGTTATTTGACACCTTACAAATTGACATAAAAACAAAAAAAGGATATGTTAACTTCAATGACAAAAAGTCAACTGTCATTCGAACACAAATTACGCTATAATAATATAGCCTATTGGGTAAATATTTTGTTACAAAGAAAATCTAGTAGCTAAAAAAAGCCAAATGGTTTCTTGTTCTTTTTCAACTGCCTTTTTACCTTTAAGTCGCTGGTTATTTGAAATCAAATTACTTTCGTTCCTTGATTTTTTCCTTTCCAGTACCAAACTCTTGATATATCTCAATTGCATGCCTTTTTTCTCTACTCCTTTAATTGTGCTTGTTCAGGTCTTTCTCGATATATGCGTAACTATAGGAACCCAGGGTAGGTCCAGGTCCTCCCAATATACCTCCCCCCTTCTCTCCGTTCTTCTCCTTTTATAATTTTCATGCCTCTCGATACATTTATTCTAGTTTATTTTATAGTGTAGAATATCCTTGACTTATTTTTCTTTGTAAATTTCATTTAACAACCGTTCTTCAGTTTGTTTCTTGTTTCTTCGTGTATGTACATATTCTTGACTGTTTTTTTAACTTTAAACGTGTTTCACTGTATTGCCAATTGCATTATTTGCAATGCTCGTTTTTCATATAAGTATGTTATTAAACCAAACATTGCGAGAGCATAAGTTCTATCTTGCCAACAGCTTTTTCCCACTACATTTTCACGTGATGTCCACTATTAGGAGTACACTAAGAAATTGCATTTTCTGTTACAAATATTTTAAACGTTCAGCTTGTTATTTTGCAATGCATAGGTACCTGCATTACCTAATCTCTGCATACCTTGACAATATGATATCTGAATATTGAAATATTATTTAAATGAGGTATTTCTTGGATTGAACTGGTGACGTGAACGTTTTCTTCTAGTACGTATGTATTTATTTACATAATAATCTTGACCTAGAAATTTCCAAGGTAAATAGGTCATGGTGTTAATAACATTGGTACATTTTTTTATTATGTTATGGGTAGTTTTAATTTTAATTTGTTTGTTAGTTTCGAGGGACACTAAATTGAGGTAAAACAATGTCATCAGTACTAATTCAATAATGTGGCGCCTTAGAAATGTACGCACTCTTCTGTGTTGTTAAAATGTATCAAATTTTCATTAAGTATGTTCCCCTTATGTTACACTATGAAATACCCCTGTCATTATTCAAATTTAGCTTTACATCTCTATTACCCTAGTTCTCTGAAAAGATTGAGGTGGTGGAGGACACATGGACAATCATAATTAAATCTAATCTAAGAGTGAAGAAATTATGTTACTGCCTCCAAAAAATTTCAGCAGTATTCCAAATCGAACTGTTTGATTTTGAAGCTATTTAACCAACAGAGTAAATGACGATGGTGAAGTATTGAAGGATATTTGGAATAAGATACTTCCTTTTGATCTTATACTATAAATGGAGACTCCTATATACCAATAAACCAACCTAATTTTGAGTGAATGAGTTCCTTGTCTCTATCTGTTATGCTTTCCTATTATTAATATATCTTTCTGAACTGATGAATTCAATTCTGTCAATACTTAAATTTTTATTAATATTTTCGATGCCAGATGAATATTGGCAGCCTTAGTCGAAAATAGTGTTTTAATCATCAATAAAGTTAGTGGCTGCAGCTAATTAAAAAAAAAAACTGTCACTCCCTCTAAATTGTTTCACCTATCCAAAGACTAACCTGTAGTCAATATTACTACTACCTGCATTTAAATTATAACTTCTAAATCTATTGTATCCACTCTCATATTTGGATTTTTTTATCTAATTGACAAAACACAATTAATATTAGTAATACAAACTAACTTAACCTACATTTAATATTCTGATTAATGATTGTGATCATAATAATACTGAAAGCGAACAAGATCAAAGATCTAGATCATTTATGATGTATATACCTATTAAAAAATCTTTTCAACCAGACTTTAAGACCGAATACAATCAACACGAGTTGCAACATTGGATATAAAATAATTTTTAACGAAATGCAAGTATTTCATTTGAAATAAACTCTTAGTAGGTCAATCTGAAGTAGAATTTGTTTAATACCATTATTATCGGGTATTAGATACAATTTCTATTTCAATTTCGAACTCTTGAAAATAGAAACGCAGTCAATTTTGAAACTTTCTGAATTAAAACGAATAGATAAAGACACGTAACTTTCATGGAAATGGAAAAAGCGGTCTCCTAATTTTTATAGCATGTTCAAAAACGTATTTTAATATACGAGGATGGTCTCAATAAGAAAACAAATTTTTGTGTTAATTTGTATTTCTTTTCTAACATAGTCTCCAAATATCTCGATACACTTGGTTCAGCGTATATCGAACATAATGGTTTTAGTTTCTCAGGGATCTAACTTTGGCCCTCTCTTAGTTTTATTCTATATCAATAATATTGTAGAATTAATCTTATTTAATTACCTCTTAATTACAGTTAGACATTGATACCATTGATGGTACCTTAAAAATAATTTATTTTTGAATATATTCAAATACAGTAGGAAAAAGATATGCTTAAATTTCATTATTTAGTTCTACTTGGGACAGATTTGGAATTGTTGAACTTAAGCTGACAGTTAGTCTGTTTATTTTTTTTAATTTGATCATGGTCTTGACTGCTATTTTTGTCAAAACTTTTGTTTCATACGTTATATGTGGATTCAGGTTCTTAACATACGTCATTGAAGTAAAAGCAACAAACGAAACCACATTATTTTGACAATATTTAAGAACTAGGTCAAGAGTTTCGCTACTGTCTAAAAAAAAACATTGATTAAAGCACACACTGGTCTAACCGGCCCAATAATCCTTATAGATTGAAAAAAATAATACTGGTATGTATGTCAACACGTCGTTATGCAACAAAAATCCACTACTAATTGTGATTTGAATGTATCGAATTACAAACAATGCCTACTTAATTGACTGTAGGCCACGGGAACCAGATGATTTGTGTATTTTTATTTGTTTTCTTCATTCAAACATGTACCTCTTTTCTGAACAACTATGAACATCTATATAGTTAGGTAACTAACAATTTACAATTTTTTAAATATTTGTTGTCTAAGATTATGCCCATTGTAATGAATACAATACAGTGTTGCGAGTCTAGTACAACTATTCTAGATCTACTACATTCTCTATAAGTATCTAGTACCCTAGTGTCATGGTTGTAACAATACGCAATAGCGAATTTTGCAAGCGTATGCTCGCTCAGGGGACCTATTTTCAAACTGTGTGAGTACTCATTTCTCTCAAGATTCTCATCAGAAATGTCATACGTCAATGTGGAAACGCTGTTTTTAAAGGCCTCGAGGATTAAAATTCTTAGGAGGATATTAATTATCTCTAAATAAACCGTGAGAAACAATCAGTGAGTTTACACTGGCCCTTAGGACCCTAAAAATACTGTTTTACGTTGACGTATGACATTTCTCTCGAGAGAAATGAATTCTCTCGACTTTGAAAATAGCACCCCAGGGCGCGTACTGGGCAACTAGTCTAGAAATTATAGATAATTGCAGAAAAATTAAAACGGTTTTGGCCCTTAGAACTTAATGGAGTAATCAGTATGGGCTCTGGGACTGGAAAGTTTGGAGACCCCTGTTCTAGAGTAATAGACTGAGAAGAACAAGATACTTGGCAAGGTTCCAGATTGATTGCTCGCCTATGTTTTAGTTATACAACAATATAGACACTACAATACCACTATTTTGTTAGAATCAGTTATACCAAAACGTCAAAAATCCTTTAATTTAGGATGGCACGCACTTTTGAAGTAAAGAAATTTTATCAACTACTCACAAATCGTTTTTTTATTATTATTCTTATTATTATTATTAATTATTAATATTATTGTTGCTAATTTGTCACTTACATGGATAATACGTAGGTAGAGAGAAAGTATAAGCATACTGAAAGAAATTAGATTGTTTTTTTTTGCAAAATAATGTGTATGTTTTTGTAGATATGAAATTAAATTATTATAATTTAAGTAATTACAAACTTTATTTATTTTTCAGATGAAAATAGCCTGTTTAGTGATAGTAGCGTGCGCATGTGCGTGTGCTGTAGCCGATCCTGCCATAAACGAAATTAGACCAGTATCAAATCGACCAGGAAGGTTCCTGACACTACCTAATGCACAAAAATGCGCGAATAGTAAGTATATTCACTTATTACCGTAGTTAAGAGAACTTTTACAATATTCAAATTCTAAAATATCGCCATTTCATAACCTTACAAATAAAAGAAATAATGAGCATCATGATGAATCTGGAGAAATATGATACACGCCACAGTTAGATCGGATACAGAAAAAAGTATCCGAATACCGAATTCGGATATGCTGTCAACAAGTTTTTCCCTGATTCATATAGGTCGAAAGCTTGTTTGTTAACAGCTGCGAAAGAATAGGCTAATTGATACATAAAAGCTTTGTCCTGATATATACCAGATTTTCAATCATCCTTGATCCATAGATTGGAGGGAAATAGAGAAAAGTGTAGAAAAAGCTGCAAACCCTATTTGTTGCCTCTTACGATCGACCTGGGTGGCCAGGAAATGAGAACAATCATCTCTTAGCCACGCTTTATGTTTACTTATTTCTTATGATAGTAATGAGTGATGACGTACACGTCAATTATTTATTTTATATAGTTATTTTCGACCAAGATCATTTTTTATTTATTATTTTCGTTACAAATAACGGTAAATCAAGCATAACAACAATTACTCTTTGTAATATTGTTTATTTCCTACCGAAGAATAATTTATTACAAACCAGTGTATTTTCGTAGCTATAATAACATTATTAACTCCCGAAGGAATTATGACAAGAAGTTATAATTACATTACTAAGGTAAAAGTTAGTTAATAATCTCCTCGTAATTCCCTTGATATATAAATTAAAAATTAATAGATAGAAGACGTCTTTTAACGGCCTATCGAAAATTTAATATTCAATACCATAACTTTAAGTTTCAATGTCATCGTCTGTTAAAAATTCCTATGTCGTACGTGAATGGTATGCTACAAAACTGGAATTTTTGTTTTGACTTTCACATATCAGATTTCGATTTCGTAATATTATTTTAATCGGATCTTCTCTTTCTATAAAATCCGATATATGAGATTTTAAAAGAACGATCGAATATAGGATGATAAAAACTACTCACGTATTTCGGTGCTGCGGTGAAATTTTAGAGAAATTATGAATCGCAATTATTTTTGCACTAACAACTTTTCAATATTTTTTATATTGTTTTGAATTGTGTCGAGTGCTGTTTGAAATGTTGTTTTGGTTAATTGTTTGAACCACTGGATAAAGTGTTTATTTTGGAGTAAATTGTTTCTAAAATGTTCTTGCATAAATTTGATGTTAACTTCGGATGTCGAAAGCTATGTGCTTCGATATCTCAATTGGTAAGAGCATGGACGACTACAGTTCGGAGGTTCCAGGTTCGATCCCTAATTGATGCATTCATTTCCTTTGTTTATACTTTGGAGATATGGGGATTATTAATTTTCATAATTAAAAAAAAAAATCAAAATTATTTAAATGCTTGCAACAGTTTCATATTTGATTCTGCTATCGGTCAAATCATCTAGTTCAATTTATAACCATGCAAGTCACTGTCATGTTGGAAATACTACACTAAAACGTAAATAATAACTTTTAACATAATATACTATAAAAGCAAAACAAAGTTTTCTCTTTAACAATAAATGATTTTTAACCTAAATTTTAACAAAGCCATTTGGATAGTTTCTATTTGTTTTAATCACGACATAAGAACAACATTATCTTTTTTGTCACCGCGGATTTTATGAGCACTTTCTCACAATATTATCAACGCAGTGTCTCAATTACATTTCTTTGTGTAATTTTATTATCTTACTCATGAACTAAAACAAACATTTAAAAAGTCATTACGAGTATTTTCATTCGTTGACTGTGTTCTTTCTTTCAGAGGAGTGGTAACCATTTAAGACATGAAACAAGTTTTTCTCATTTCATTTATCAATTATTTGCATTTTTTTATTGTATTCGGGTGACTTTGGAAATTTGACGTATTTCATTAGTGTATTTGATTACCGACAACCACATACTTTGATTACTATACGAGGCAAGAGCGAGGTCCGACACGCGCAACATAGGGCGCGGCCATTTTGAACCCTGTGACACAGTTTACTGCTAAAGAATCAGATCGCTCACTCTGCGTCGGCACTTTTGATCTCAATGTTTCAGTTTATACATTGTGCAACTCGGATAATACAATATATGACAACCGCCTATAATAAAACAGCAGTCTTCTGCGTATCCTGAATTTGTATTTCTGGAGTGGATGTTATTTTGGAACTTTCAACTGGTCCGAGTGAGCTAACTGATTCTTTAGCAATAAACTGTGACTTCAAAAATAATATTCACTGACACTGACAGCAGCAAGCAAAATATCAGGTGCGTTTTATCATCCGCTTCTGCTTCCGGAATTGTCGGTTTGGTCGTTTTAACCTGTTAGATTAAAACAAGAAAACCGACAATTCCGAAGCAGAAGCGGATGATTAAAACGCACCTATTAAAAATATTGCGCCAAGATGTAGGCAACACGTAATAAGGGTTCAGAATGGAGGAGTTTTCTATCTCTTTTTAAAAGGCACTCAGAAAGCTGCGCAGTGCGACCATTCTCCGTATAGTAAAAGAAAATCAAAGTATGTGCCGACAACAGTCTATTCACTGATAATTTAAATCACATATATTGTATCATATATTGTATTATCCGTGTTGCGTAGTATATAAACTGGAACATTGAGATCAAAAGTGCCGACGCAGAGTGAGCCATCTGATTCTTTAGCTATAAACTGTGTCATAGGAATCAAAATGGCCGCGCCCTATGTTGGGCGTGTCGGACCTATCTCTTGCCCCGTATAGTAATCAAAGTATGTGATTTAAATGCATTGCCTTGTAACGTTAACCCTATTAAATGACTAGCTTTAACCCAATTTCGAATATAGATGGATAAATATATGAACCTATTTGGAATTTTCTAAAAAATGCTATAGGTTTTATTACTACCATTAAGTCATATTAGAATATTTTCTGTTTTTGATCTGACAGATATATTATCCATATTCACAGATTAGCAAAACTTTTTTACTTAAGTATACTACTACATACATTAAGTATACTACAACTATTTTTATCAGTGGAAAAAAAGGACGTGTTTTCGTATGTTAAGAATAAAGCTTACAAATCAAATATAAAAAGCTAACACATCAAGTACAAAAAACATAGTAATAAAATAAACATTTACTGAATTTTAAACTGTCTTTACTTTCAAATGTTGAGCGAATAAAGCCGTTTCTTGATTCTGAACCTATTGCTAAAGAAGGTGACTCTATAACTAATTTTACACATCTCTACGGATTGAGTATGGCAAGGGAACTTCGGAAAATTTGGAATTTCGGTTTCGTTTATGAGGTCCCTAAGATTATCATCAGTAAAATCCCTTAAAATAGGAGGCGATGTCACATCGCACTCCTTCCAGTAAATTAACACAAAATAGTCTGTAGCACTGAAATTAATTTTTAGTACCAGAGCTAGTCATCGCCCTCAATGAAAGGGATTGAAGCACTAAGCCCTCAGCCCTTTTTTAAAATGCTTTCATTTTCAAGCACAAATTCATTTTTATTTTCGAAAGTGCTTCCCAAGCACAAAGTCCTCAACGTGATTTGAATAGTGCTTTAAGCAAATCAAAAGTGCTTGAGTTGCCTTCAGAAGTGCTTGATGCACTTCGAAAGTGCATGAAGCACCTCGAAAGTGCTTAAGGTTATTAATAGCCAACTTTTCAAAACAAAAATAATTTCCATTTACCCGGTATGAATTATTATTTTAAATACAACACACTTGTATTTGTCCTTGTCTTCATATATGTATACATAAAAAAATGACAATATTGATACATCCAACAAATAATAAAAAATTACTATAATATGATAATAGATTTGTCAATGAAGTAGATCCGTGTTAGTATATACACAACATAATATGATCAACACCACGTTTTTTTAAATATCAAGATCAATTCAATTATATAGAAAATTAAAAAATTATGTAATATAATAATTAGATCCTTGTCATCCAGCTACGGGCTTTATAAAATTATATACAGTACGGTTTCAATGAAAGGAATAAATTAATGAATCTCCTAGATTCACCAATTACCTACTTAAATGTATAGAAAGCATTCATCGAAAAATATAATGACAATAATGAATATAAATAGTAGAGCATGATGCACTTGCAGCTAAATCTAAATATAAAGGCACCTGAAACCTAGAAATTTCAACTAACGAGTGTTACATAATAGAGAAATACATAATAGAATGCATGTTCCTTTTATTTAAAAATTAGGAACGCCTAACAAAAGAATTCTCAAATGATTAAAACAGCATAGTAGCGTGATATAACAAGCAATATCTACATTTGATATTGTTTTTCACTAATTAAACATATATTTAGACTCAGTAATTGTCAAGAACAATGCAATAGATCTCATTTTTAATAGATTGTGTTAATGTTTACTTGTAAGTTGTATTATAACAGGAAAAGAAATCAGTATATGATCGTATGTAGCTTAACTATTGCCCTACTAGCATCTAATTTGCAACTCCCAGAATGGTTGGAGTTTTTGTCAGTTAAGAATAAATCTAACTATAAATTAAAATGCAATCACAGAAGAAAGTGTTAAATGGACATTGTTAAAAATTACCTACATTAGAGTTTGTCTAGGACTGACAATTACTTGTATTTATAAATTTTAACATGATTACATTGGCTGCGTTCATCCGCGCCATTTCAAGGAGCGCTACAAAAGTAGCGATCACTTACGCTACCTGATCGATCTTTATGCACGGATGAACCATGTTTAAAAGTGACATTTGATTTTGGTTTATTCATTTTACTTTTGAGTTGAATGTCTCTGGTTGAAGATTTGTTTGTTTATTTTTCAATTGCTAATATGCTAATATAACCCTACTAGTCACCAAGCAAGCCGTGGACGTAAGTGCGTAAGACAGATCAGTGATCACCGATCAGACGTAAATAAAATGCGCTACTTTTAATGGCGGCCGCTCCTTGAGCGAAATGTCAAAATACACCGTTCATACGTGCCACTCGAGAGCGCTACCAGATCGATCAGGTAGCATGTGGCGCGGATGAACGCAGCCATTGGCTTCTCTAAATGTTAAAATGCTTTTGTATTCCTTTATTGACACAACAGAACACCCCTCTTGGCACACAAAATGATCGCTAGGGGTGCAAGCAATCCGTGACTGATGAGATGCAATTGTACAGGAGAATGAGTTGGACAAATTTGGATTGGTCTTCCTTACAGGTAAGTCAATCAATCTTATAATTTCTCGAACTCATCCTCCTGTACAATTGATCACCCTGTAGGCTGTTTAGAGATAATTTTGAAGAAAATAAACATTTGGGTTGATTTTCCTTGATAACGTGTTTCTATAGAAAGAGTAATTTAAACATTTTTTTTATTCCAGGGCCGAAACAGTTTTTCTTTAGGGGACACAATTACTTCTTCAGCGGGAGCGTACCCGAATTGGCAAATAGGAAAGTCGATTGGTTAGATGGTAGAAACATCTGCAGAGAATATTGTATGGATCTCGTCTCCATGGAAACGCAAGAAGAAAACAATATGATATTTAGATTGATTCAACAAAGTGAGTTGTAAAAGTTTCTTTTTAAAAAATTCAAGTTATTATCGTTAAAAATTAATCGATATCGTAATAAATGAAGAATAAATTTATCGACCACAAAAATATGAAAGTTGGATATTTTCATATTGTCTAAAATTATTTAAATAAGCTAATAACCTCTAATAAGGTATCATAAAAAATATTAGACACAGCTAAATTATTCAATTTGAAATTCGTTTTGTATTCAGCAATTATCAGAAATTGAAGTAGAAAGTAAAAACTATAAATATGTATACAGTGTGGTGAATATGAAAGGAATATAGTACATTATTAGACACTAATGAACTGAAGTGATTCATTACGAAGCGAAAAGTTTGTAGGGCTACAATTCGTCGAGGGATAAAAAGTCACTTCATTTCCGTGGTTTATACACTATTTTATGTACTTTAGAAAAAGAGAAAATAAAAAAAATTATAAAAATGAAAAGATACTCCAATAACAAAGCAATGATGATGTCAGTGAAAGGTTTTTATCGTGCTGACGTATATTGTACTTTATACTGTATTTTCGGTTGTATGGTATAAGTATATTGCACTGTAATCCCTATGGATTTTTATTCCTTAGAGAATTAAGCTACAAAAAACTGCAAAATAATCAAAGTTTATCATTAGTTAAATTAATTATTTTTAAGTTAATATAGGGTGAGATTACAGAAAATACACCACGTTTGCAACTTTGTAGATCTGCAAATATAGTGGATTTACATATAAGAATATTTGATGTATCTTGCATCTGTAAGTCCGCCATATTTGCAGATCTGCAAAGTTGCAGACGTGGTGCATTTTCTATAATCTCACCCATAGTTTCTATTCAATTAAATCCACCTGGATCACAGTGGAAGGCGATGAGATCATCCCACTTATTTTCAACCTTCCATTCAATTACATTGCCAAAATTTTTAAAACCATTTCATAAAAGTCGTAGAAATAGTATATTACGTAATTTTGATGGAATTTTCATTTCGCACGAATATGAATAAAACTAATTAAAAAATAATAGCAGCGTGTTATAAACGTAGAACAAGTATAGTGTTCAACTACAAACAAATACTCATTGAATTACCATTTCATGTTAAACAATTTCAAAAAAATTTCATATTATTATATAATACATTTCTTTCTAGATGACGTTCCATACATTTGGACTTCTGGACGATTGTGCGACTTCAAAGGTTGCGAGAACCGTTCTGATCTCGAACCCAAAAACGTTTTTGGTTGGTTCTGGTCTGCCAATCGTGAAAAGGTACGTCATAATATTAAAAATCTAGTACGACCAATATTATTGCTTCTATTACAAGTATTTGATAAAATATTTTATTTTCATTCAGATTCAACCTACCAACCGCACTCCCAACGGATGGAGTTACAACCCATGGTCCCAAACCGGTCACAAGAAACAAAGACAACCCGATAACGCTGAATTCGACATCAACAAAACCTCTGAATCCTGTCTATCAATCCTCAACAACGTTTATAACGACGGTATCGCCTGGCACGATGTCGCTTGTTACCACGAAAAGCCTATCGTTTGCGAAGATTCAGAAGAATTATTAAACTATGTAGCGTCCACCAATCGTGGACTTCGTTTGTAAATCTAAATTTTTTCCAGGATATCATGCCTAAAACTGTTTTGGGGAATTAAGAAATTCCGTTTTCTTAGTGTAGGAAAGCGAACTGGTATTACACTAAGATCAGCGATTCCTGAAATAAGTTGTTTTATTGCAACTTTATATTCTCAAGAATGAGGCTTTTTTTCAGTGTAGAAATTTAAACGGAACGATCCTACATTAAGAAAAATGTTGTCAAAAAGTAAATTCAAAAGTCAATAATACGTAAAACGACATATTTGATCCTGGCATGACTATCCTCAGTGATTGGCTGATTTGTTATAATTTTCATATAAAGATTAACATTAAATAAATTAAACCATCCACTATTTGGGTTCTAATTAACAGTGCTGTTCCAGTAGTGGCGCCGGGAAACAGTAACAAAGCCTACACAGACCACGTGACCAGTGGCCATTTTATGACACTAAATAATAGAAAACCCCACAACAATTAACTGCCAGTATACTATTAAATATTATAAAACATGAAAAATATAACAAATCAATATTTTCCAATTTATTCCTAAATTGTTTTTAGTCATTTTCGATTTGCTGCCCTCATTCCTTTTCTCCCATATCCCCCAATATCCCACTGTATAGATTTTAAACTGTAAAATATTTGTATATTTATTTTTTTAATAGTTTATGTATGTAACGATATTTGTCAGGTACGTACCTAATAAAAATTTTACCTAATATTCAAAATAACTTTTATTGATTTAACATATGAATATATCGCTACCTTGGAAGAAAACTGGCTTAACTCAAAAATTGCAAATTTCGACGTAAGACATTTCAAAATTTTCATTAAAATTAAAATAACTGCTTAAAAAAATAATTTAAATAGATACTTTCAATTAACTTTAGCATATTATTTATTTTATAAATATACAACTAGCCCTAAGACTTGGACTTGTAGCACTTTTGACGAAGAAAAAACATACCTTTTAGGTTTTATGCCAAGACAAACAAATATAGAATAAAGAATATATTATATAGTATAGTTGAGACCATCCGTGTGGACACACTGTATAATGCTGAAGACTAGAATTTAGAAATATTGAGTAGTTACAAATTATCTAAGTACCTACATGCAGACTTTTGTTTAGAAGCAAATTTATTTTAACTCCATAAAAGGTTCTTATTTTTTAAACTAAAAATGAACAGAAAATTTAAAAAAGAATAATTAAAATATTTTCAAAAGTTAGTTTGTGTCAAAATATTACTTTCTTGAAGACCATATTGGTGACCAAATTTGAAAAAAATATTTGAAAGCTTTTTTGATTTATGGAAAATTTTAAATTTTGATTTCAAACTTTTAACACCCTGTATCTCGGTAACTAAGCTACATGTTCCTACATTAAAATTCATCAATTAACGAGAGCTCTCTGTAGGTAGAGCATTGTCGGTCGAATATACTAACACCGTGTATATTTTCATTCTAATTTATATATACAATACAAGAAAAAAATTATAAATTTGAAGTATCTACTTATCACAGATTTTCTAAATACCCTGGATAATAAAAAATAAATGTAGCACTTCTGACCTACACAATGCCGATATGCAAAAAAATAATAAAATGTGACCCTACCTGTATAATAATAATAATAATTATTATTATTATTAGCTAAATATAAATCAAAAGACTCACCATTAGAAACTGCATACTCCACCTAAAAAACGTACAAAAAAAATGTTAATAAAAACAAAAATGAACCATAAATTCAGTAAAATATTAAGATATATATGTTGTAATAATTTGGGTATAAAAAAAGCTAAATTTAAATCAAAAGACTCACCATTTGAAACTGTTTATTCCTCATTCATTCTCTATCCTATTTGTTGTTCCAGTATTTCCATAATATCCATTATTTCCCGTTGATTTTCGCGATTAAAACGCGTCCGGACAAATCTTCTATACCCGACAACATTAATGATCATCGTATCATATTCAATTCTATAGCAACCCTTTGATATGTAGATATATCTCGGGGTAGTATATCTGCAGCCTTGTCCATTTGATCCTAGAAAGTACACCCTAGGATATACATTCTAAGAACAAACGTCTTTATTGTTAGAGGTGAAATGAACATGAGCTTAGACCATTGATATTGTTCTACCGACTAACTCGAGAAATTTGCGGCGATTTAATTTTTCTTTGCGACGATTTAAATTTTTATTTGCGGACATTCCCTGAAAAGAAAAACAACAATTAATAAGAAATTTTGAAAATGTCAAAAGGGAAGGATGTTTATTGAAAGGACCTAAAAAGACATCTCTGTATTTAAAAATGTATGGGAAATTGCCCCTGTACCGAACTCCTTGTTTTTAAAAATGTGATTCGTAATAAAAAAAGTAAAAATGTGGGCTAAGAGACAACGATGTTACTCAAAAGTTGGTAAACTTATTAGTTTAATAAAAATTTGATGTAATAGTTTAATTTTTAATTTTCAAAAACCTTACAAATGATAACATTTTAAAAAACTATTCTCTATTCCAGACACCATATTTCCAATTCGAATGGTATATTCTTATAAAACTCCACAAAACCTGTCATTGAATATTTTTTTATAATTTCATATGTTCTAGACAAAGATCATCATTTTTTAAGTTCTGTGGTAAAAATTATCATCATCTTCATCTTAGAGAAAAATATTTTGTCACTTATGTATTCAATTACAAACTACTTCCAAAACTGGTTACGTTTTCAGTTCGTTTGCATACAAAATAATATTTTCAGTGCCAATATACAGAGTGCTCCCCATTTTGAATATAATAACATTTTTTTCATTTTTCTATTGCAACCTAGATCAATGTAGATCTTTATTGTTAAGTATATGTTTTTCTCCGTGTACATACCTCCTGGATGTAAACGTAATATATATGAATTATTATTTAATTTTTTCAAGAAAACATTAAGGATATTAACAAAATATATATTTTTGGAGACTTTAACCTATCTGAAATTACTGGAATTAATTATAAATTTCCAATTAATAAGCACGTCTTAAATTCTTTATCAAATTTTCTTGATTTTAATAGTCTAGGATTGTATAATGATATGAAAAATGGTCAAGGGAAAACATTGGATCTAGTTATTAGTTCTTTAAATAATGTAATAAATTGTTCTGTTAAGAGGAATTATTTTCCAAATGTCAATGAAGATTTCTATCATCCTGAACTTGGAACTTCCATAACATAATATTTACAGGGTGTTTCAAAAAGGTATGTCATAAATTCTTCCACAGATAGATTTAGCTATATTTACCTATATTAAAAACTGGCTCCTAACAAAGTTACAGGGCGTTAATCTAACATTCAAAAAAATGTTTTTTGTAAAAAGTTAGCTGTTACGATTTTTTCTTTGAATTTTTTACCAGTGCTGTAGATTTGAAAGTCCCATATTCTAAGGAGAAAAAAGCGACCCCCTTGAAAGAAGTTGGGGGGTTGTAATAACAAATTATTGATGGAATAAAATAAATGTTGAAATGTCATATTTAATATTATAACATTTGATATTTTACCTTTTCAGTAATGTACCGTACATGGTACATCCCTTATTTAAAATTAAGGGGTTGGAGAAGTGGAAGGGGGGGGGTTGACACATGACAGATGTCTGCATTGGGAAAATGTGTTCAATTTGGAATTAAAATCGACCTGTTTTAGCATTTTCTTAAAATACAATGAATAATGCCGAAAAAGAGAATGAAACTGTTTTGAGTGACCCACTCTGTATATCAAAACTGGCTAGATTTATCGAATTAGTTTATAGAGGAAAATCTGCTTAAAAATACATTTTTTTACAAGATGCGCTATATAAGAAAGATTCTTTCATCGAAAAAATAATATTGAGCGCAGCGCCATCTACATATTGACCTATTTAAAATTAATTTATATCTAAAATTGAAGCTCTCTTAGTGCTCTATGATTTGGCTTTCACAGAATTAAAATATCTCTATTACTTATCAAAATATCTGGCCTGGGAGATTTTATAGGTACACCCTGTATAGACGAGATATTCTTAAGATTTTTCAAACCATATCATGGGCAGAATGAAGGCGATTCTGCCGACAGTGCGATATCTTATGCCTTAAGAAAATGTGAAGAAATTTGCATGCCGTCTCAACTCATACCAACAATTCGCCTCGCAAAAGAAAACATCCATATAATGTGACCCAGTCTACCTAACTATTTTGAGTTTAAAAATTTTAGAAAATTATCACAGGGGATAAGATTACTAAACATAAGGATTGATGAACAGAAAGAAAAAGTTAATTGGAAAAAAATAAAAGAAGTAAAAATTTGAAAACAAAATTTACACAAAGTTTACTTCAAAAGTTGCCATAATGCCGACACATACAGATCTCTAACTTTAAAAAGAAATATCTATTTGCAAAATGTCGCCTTACCACCTCTCAATTCTAGTCCAAATAAATTATGTGCAGAAAAATATACAGTGGCGGCTCGTGGGGTGGTTCACAGTGACAGAATATAGGTATCAGTACAGATGTATGAAAAAACTTCCAGTGTTTTAGAAAGTTTATAATATACCTTTCTAAAACACTGACAGTTGTTTACCTATATCTGTACCGGGATCTATATTCTGCTACTGTGAACCCCCAAAAGTTTGGTCACAAGCCGCCCTTGGTAGGGATTTAAATTTATTTTGTACATCAGATATGCCGGTTACAAGAAATATAGAACACAAAATATTTTACCAAAATTTGCCTAATGAAAACTAATTGTTGATTTTGTTAAACATAATATATTGAATTATATTTTGTTGTGTTATACCGTTAACTACTAATAAATGTTGAAATAAAAAAAACGTAGTTAAACTACTAATGCTTTTTTTTGGCTGTGAGTTGTAATTAATATGGCATATTTTTTTATAGCTTTGGTCGTAACTCCAACAAACTTGTAAAAAAACATCTTCAACATCGAACAACATAAACTGCAATGTATATAGCTCCCAGAGTGATCAAAGTACAACAGAAAAACAGAGGAAACAAATCAATTTACTTTAAAATTTATCAGTAATAAAGTGTTTCATTCCACGAAAAATCTTATTAAGGGTCTCCTGGATATTATTGTAAATTTGAGATACGACCAATAGACAAAACAACGACGATATTAAGTGTTAAGTTTGACAATGTGTAAGATTTGCCATGTAAATCCCTGTAGCAACACTTTAAAACACACTGTATATCATATTAGATCTAATATTGATAGGTATAGAAAAAAAAACGATTAAAAAATGGAAATATTGTTTGAAATATTTTGGTAAAATATTATACATCCTATATATTATTGTAATTAATAGGTAATTATAAAAATACTGTGCTGAAAATATTATTTTGTATGTGAGCGAACTAAAAACGTAACTAGTTGTGAAAAAATAGTTGGTAATTGAATAAATATGTGACAAAATATTTTTCTCCAAGAAACTACAAGGACAGAATATGAAAAAGGAGGGCTTTGTGTAGAACAAATCAAAAAATGAAACTTTAAGTGACTGCAAATTAAATAGATTCGAGTCCACAACAGCAAAAGCCTAGGATTACTTAATTCAAGTATGATTGATCTGTCTGCACAATCTTTCTTTGAAATATATGCACCAAAAGTTCACAGCTCTTGAAGATCTGAACCATTAACCCTTTTGAAATTTCCATGGTGCAACTTTGAAGCTTTCTGTTTCACGAGCAAAAGAATTATCTTTTAGAGCTATTAGAACTAAAAATTATTCAAGATTATACACAATTTATTGCAAGGATACCAAACTAATAAAATAACGATCAACTCCAAAAACTAATGTTTTCTGTATGTATATTTATAAAAATATTACAAATATTTATAGTTTTTGTGCCGTCAATAAACTTTTTTTGTTTTAAAGATGCTTTTGATTCGTTTTAAACAGGTTAAAAATATAAAGTAATTAGTTGTAAGTCATTACATAAATGAGGTAAATGCACAGGATTTACTTCCAAACTTATAATGATTAAATTTGAACTTTAACTGCTAATTAAGTAGGTAGGTACAGGGTAAAACATTCTTATTTTAGTTTACTATATAATCAGAAACATCAAAAAAGTCTTTAAAGGGTTTGGTAGATACATTTCATGTAACTTAAGTACTATGTGCACTAAGCCATTCATATTAAGTAAAAAAATGCTAACTCGCCTATTTAAATATCAAAATTTAATTTATTTTACTCATATTATCGTTCTATGTTGCGCCCATGGCTCAATTTTTGTCTGGTTTCTCAGAAAGTGGCCACCACCTTACGTCAGGCATGATATTTTACAATTTCAAGCTCAAACCTATCAGCGTCATCTAAATCTTTTAAAATATATTGGAAAATTGAATACCTACCTGCCAAAGTTGTAACAAACAATATTTTACACAAGTGCTAAGCATATAATAAAGTTTTTAGCAACCATGTACCTATATATAGTATGATTTTTTACTATTATTTATTATGGATCATTTAATTTGTCTAAAGATTCGTCGGCTAGAACAAGATTTTAACAGCAAGAGCTGTGTTGTTATGAAAACTGGACCACCTTGTTTAAAATGTCGTAAAATCATTAGTTGAAATTTGTATTCAAATTAAAAGGAAGAATATTTCCTACTTATCAAACATTGAAAAGGAAAATCAGTTTTTGGAACCATATTACCAAAAAATCTTACTAAAAATGCATTTTTTTTGTTGGCGTGGGTAGGTAAGATTATCCAAACAACCTCTTTGGTAGGTACTTACAAATATATAAACATTAGCCAAAGCATCGTTGTTTAAACATACCGAAATGTTGAGATTTAAATAATATGCATCTTACCTAAACTGATTCTTCATATTTCTAACACTAAAAACACAAATTAGAATGATTTTTATTTAAAAAATGTTCTTTCACTATTCTTCAGCAGCCATTTTATCTTAAGTAGGCAAGTAATGTTTTCATTGGCCCTAATTCGTTTTCAAATTCACAGCTTACTGGATAATTTTTTTGTTGTTAGATTTTAAGCAACTGCTAATACGTCATCAAGATTTTACGCCAATAAAGTTTATCGATAAATAAAAGTAGTTTGTAGGGAACATGGTCTAATTTTGTTTCTTCTTTATTATTATTTTTAAATACTTTTTTATCAATGCATATCTAAAACAATCTGTAATAATATTTAAAATGAAACCATCTTAGCCAAATTGAATCGAGCGCGCGCATTACGTCAGAGTACTACAGTGAGATTGCGCATAAAGTGCATTTGCAGGTCCGTTTTAGCCATTTCATGCACTTGTTTTAAAATTAGAAGAAATTAATATTTCTGAACATCCAATGTACTTTTCCGTTATATTTCTATAGGTGTTAAAAATTTCAAATTTTGACCATATACGGGGGATGTCAAAAAATAGGAATTAGGACAGAGTTACACATATTTCTAATAATATGTAAAAAAGTTATATGGAATCAGTCCAGTGGCGTGCGGGAGGGCCTCTGGCTATAAAAAATGTGCTTCCTGATGAAGTAAATACATTCAAAACTATAAAATACAGTTACTCAAAGATGCCAAAGATCAAAACCAAACAAAATAAATTATAGAATAACGAATAACCTTAAAAGCACACCCAAAATTGTAATAACCAGTAATGTAAAATCATGAATTACATCAATAATGCGAGTACTCCAGATGTCAAAAGTACAGGGTTTGCATTAAAATTTTGCTACATTTACAGCAGCGTTAGAGGACTATATTTCTATCACGCGCAACCGACGATAGTGTCATTTCATTTTAAATATACAGTTCACTGATTTAAAAGATGTTTTAACTAATTTTAACGACCTTTTCACACGTTGTTGTCAACTTTGTGAAATGTCTTTCTGACAGTGGCGTAGCTAGGTTGAGCGGCGAAGGGTTTTAGGCCTAAAAGTCGCGTCCATAGGGGGAATGGGGCAATCAAAACCAATAAGTATAGGGTAAATTTTTAATAGAACAATAATCTCAAAGAAACTTACTTATTTATATGCGATCTGATTGCTTAATCAGCCGTAAACGTAAAACATTTTGGGAGGTGGCATATATTGGATTTCCGACGAGATGTTCAGAGTTTTAGGAATTATAGAAAATAAAGGCGTTATATTGTGTAATTTAAAAAAAGAACAAATTTTCTTCAAAAAGCTGAAAAGAAATTTTGGTATATATTTGAATTTATAATAAATCTGTTTAGAAGCCTAGTTGTGTTATGAAGCATTATTTAGTTGAGTATTACCTCAAAAAAAATTATACAAAATCAGTTTCTTTTTTCAATACGAGTTCGTTGACCTACTAGATATATTTATACAATGCTCTGGCCCGTTCGTTGAAGTCGTAGGTACGTATCCATGAGTTTTACGAGTTACCACAGTTTGTTAAGTCCAGTAAATCAGTAAGGACTGATCCCCAATGCTTTGCTGCATATCCTTTTGAGCCTTTAAGGGCCCAGAGTGACAATCAAGACCTACAATTTTCTAGTACAATGTTTCGATGTATATCATAAGATTTTGTCAGCATTAGCCATGTAATTATACGAAAACAGTTTTTTTTTAAACACCTTCCTAGTTCAGCCATTTTGTAAAAAATATTTACAAATTATATACACAAACATTCCTTGTTTATCGCTCTTTCTATTAATTAAAATCGTATCAAATCCGTCACGTGGTTTAGAAGAAGTGGAGAAACAGACAACGCGCGACTTTGTTTTATACCATTTAGAGATTTACGTTGGTGGAAACTTGAACATCTGGCGCCGCCACTGGTCTTACTTTTACGTTTACGAATACAACTTGTTGGCCCATCGGAATGGTTGATGGTACTTTCATGTTTTCACTGTATACCTACATTTTAGCTTTTTTTTACCTGAAGTACTGGGCCCTCGCAAAATGGCTAAAAGGGTATTAAAAAGGTTTATTTATATCTCCCAAGATTTTAGAATATTTTCATCCGGAATAAAGGGTAAAATAAATAAAACTCAATTAATTCATTAACAAGTACTGACTATTTTTAAATCATTGCATGAAGATTCTTTTATGTACACAAAAACTAATAGTTTGAACTTAAATATTAAACCTAAATAGTAAAAAAAACTGTACACAAAAGACCTTAAAACTACATGAGATTTATATGAAAAATAATTATACACATCTTAACCCTATAAATCTATAAATACTTTCTAAGAAAAGCTCACAAGCATATAGTGACGGAATATCTAAGATTTGCCGAAAACTAAACTTTTTGGAATAGAAGAGTTTTTCGCAGAGTAGTAATGTTTAAAGGAAATGGAATGGTACTACACTGAAAAAAAGTTATTTCTGAAAATAAATACACTGCATTTCAATTGAATATTAAAAGAAAGTAAATTTTCATAAATATTTTGCGATTAAGAACTAATTTAATATTTTCATTTTATTAAATATATTACATATATCTTTAATTTCGCTTTATCTTGAAAACGTACGTTAATTTTTACTGATTTTAGGCTATTTATCTTTCGCAAACATTTCTGGGAATTTACTCTCTCCTAATGTTCAAATAAGGTATATAATAAATAAACAGTAATATATTTTATAAAAAGAATTTTATTCAAAAATAAATAATTACGTTAACCATGAATGAGAGTCACTGTGTTGTTTCTAAATATATCACATTTTTTTTTATTTCGTCTATTTATTTCTTTGGTATAATTAACGAAAAACCCTGTATATTTTTGGATGAAATTTGACACATATTTTTGTCTTAAACTGCGCAAACGATTAATCAGCTGGAAAATTCAAGTATAGTAAATTTTTGTGTTCTCACGACACACTAGAGCAGAAATTTCCAAATTCGATTACAAATTTGAAAAGAACACAAAAACTGGACATTTTTCTTTTTGGGATTATAATTTTACCGCCCAACTCACTGAATCTTAGGGGGAATTCTTTGAATTAAATTAAATCTCTTATGTTATTCTAAATCTTTATTATCTGCTATTATCGTAAATTAGGGGTAAAATTGAACCTTGAAACCCCCCAAAAATAATTTAATAGTAATTAACTTCGTTAGTACCTAGGTAAATCGTTTGAACAATTTAGGAGAAAATGTCAACAACCTAAATTTCGGTCGCAAATATGGAATAAATTTAGAAACAATTCCGTGACCCTATAGACGGTTATGTATATCCAATTCAGAATGCAACACATTGTGTTTATAGTGTGGAATATTTACAGTTTGTGTGAAACAAATGTGAACTATAAAATGTCCTTTTGTGATTTGAAGTTTAGATTAAAGGTATAAATAAACAGTTTTTCGTTTGTCACATTTAAAAGTTGTTGGTGCATATATAATTACTTTTTTCAACAATACCGTATCTCACGTTACGAAATTGATGTCATCAGTTGATTTTAAAACAATATCATTGGTGTATTTGAGAGAACTGGCAACATAAAATCGTTAAGATCGCCTATTTTCATGAAATTTCTTGTTTTATCAGTTATTTTATATAAATTTTCATAAAGCAGGTGTTGTTTAGCTAAGTTGCCAAGCAACACATACAAAATGAAATATTTCGTATTCACTCTTATATATATCCAAAACTATGACAGCTATGGACGAAAACAATGATATGTCATTAAAATAGTAGATGTGTTCTTTCATTCAGCACTATGTCAAGCGTATCAAGCAAACCGTTTGTATTAAACGATTAAACTCCGTTGGAAAAATCTACCTACCCTATGAACCTTTTTTTCATACTTAAATAAGAAAGCACCTTGGTAAGTCAGTAACCGAACTCACCTCATTATATTTTATTTTAAACAAAATGACACAAGGTAGTCGTAAAAAAATTATAATATCTGTTCTATTCATAATATAACGATAATGTTGACTTTAAATCACACTAACTTCAAATTTTTATGTAAGGTAATAAAATATGTTAAGCAAATGTACAAAGCCTGTTTTAATTTGATTTAAAGATATCATTGTTCATATTTGGTTCACTATAATTATTGTACTTTGAAAAATACCATTCCCAGAATGTACGTCAATGTTTTTCACAATAAGTAAAATTTTCGGCAAACCTTAAAATCCCAAAAAAATCTGTTTCACAAAAATAAAATACCGAAAAAATACAATAAAGATAAATAATATTTTTCTTTTTTTAAGTAAAATTCGTGTTCTTCTGATACCATAAAAGAACATCGACATTATTGCACTAGAAAAACGTTTGTAAAAACTTTTAGCAAAAATGAAAATAGTATACAACGAACATCTGAGGTAGTACATTTGTAGAGAAAAACCGAAAACCGATAAGCCGAACGCGTTTGTTTTTGTTCCATCGAATTCTAAATCGTGAAAAATGCTTGGAAGACTTCTAGCGAGAAAAAAATGTATATAATAAATTATGGAGTTCTTGCAGGAGTTCACGATAAACATTTCAAAAAGATGTTAAAAAAAACTGAATTCTACTTCAAAATTTAAATTGGAAAAATATAAAAACTATTTAATCCCAAACTAAAATTACAAATTACATTAAACAGAGAAATCAATGTGTAATAAACACAAATCAAAAGTAAATTCCTTGAGTGTCTAAAAGATAACATTTTTTAAAATATCAACAAGAAGATTTATGTAAAATGGTTTAATGAGGTGGAAAATGACAAGAACTAATTTAATTAATTTAGATTATTTCCCGCCCAAAGAAACCCTAGGATACTTCTTGTGGATATTTTAAAATATAATTCATTTCAATTTATATAGGAAAGTTAATACTAAATTGTCTTTTAATCTTAATTATTTCATGTTAATATTGTGGAAACTAACAATGGCTAACATAAATTCATAAAAAGATGTCGCGAAATGCAAAAATTTATTTCAACAGCTGAAACATTAAAATGTCGTCCTTTTTTTGCAATAACATTAATTTTAGAAACATTTTTAGATATATAACCGATAAATTTTTTGGAACAATTACTAACTTCCGCACAGGGCCGGCTTGGACAATATTACTAATTAATATTACGATTATATAAAAAGAATCGAATATTCTTCTGATTGGCTGCTAATGAGCAATTGCAGGGAAAATATTGATTTTTTCACGATTGACATTTGCAGCCTATGAACATTACCTTTTCAATGATGTATTTTTACTATTTAAATTGTATTGGTTAGAGTGACGATTGACAAAACAAAAGAAAGATGTCCCTCTTGAAATAAAAACCGACCTTTTAAGTTTTTTTTTTTTTTCAATTATCTTTCATGATATTCCAAGATTCAACAGCAAACAGTTTTTATTCAAACATCCTGTATAGTACCTATAGCTTCAACGCTTTTCAGTTCGTAGTTCGTACCTCCATAGTCATCAATTCAATTGTGTATAAAAAGTTCAAAGCAAAACAGTTGTGATTTCCAAAATTGTCCCGTGAAAATCTGCAAGAACTCCGTTTTAATGACTAACGAAATAATACAAAAATAAAGTGAAACATAAAAAAATGCTAGTGATATGTCGCGAAATACATAAATAAATAAAAAAATAAAACCTGTAAATCGAGTATTCATTTCAGTAAAAGCTTAATTAGTACAAAAGTAGGTCAAAAATGACAGTTGCTTCTTTCGATGTAAAAAAAAATATGAATTTGTATACTCTCACTGGTAAAATTCACAGAAAAATAACTTACATAGAAAAAGGTACCGATTCTAGTACTATTGAAATTCATATTCCAAAAATATTGCAGTCAATACAACAGGCTGAAATTACAGTTTTTTTATAACACGTTCACAGTCCATATTATTATTATACGATCATTAACGTAAAGAATACATACGGGACAGACAATCAGACAATAAAGATAATAAAAGCAACTACAAAGGGGGTTTAAATTCAATCTAAAATACCTAAATAACTGGAAAAATTAGTATCAGTACAAATTGCTTAATATTTTAGAGATAGTGATATAGATAAACTGAAAGCTTACGACCAGTCTAAATTGATAAAAATATAGTTTGGTTCCTATTTAACAAGATAGGGAAACAAAAGGAGAATCTAAAAAATGGAGCCCATGATGCATGTCCACACTTATGTTATAAAGTTCTGTATACCAGCTTCTAATAATAATGTCGTACTTTACAGTCCAGACAAAGGTACATTTGCTGACTATATTATAAATATAAGTTGTGATGTGGAAGTAAATAATCTCAGTAAAAATGTCTACCGGATTTTCGAAATCTTCCTTTAGATCAACAGTAAGATTGAACATATTAAACACGCAAGACTGTGAACGTAGTATAATTTCTGCGTTCTAACATGAAAATTTTTCAAAATCCCAAGAAATATCACCCAACGTATACGAAAAATCGTTACAAGCGATACAGCACGCTCTCATATAAAATTTCTGTCATTTTTATCCCACAACGAAACGTTTTTTTTCTCCTTCCTCTTCTTTTAATCTTAACCGATAAACTATTAAAAAATCACTATGAACCAAGTCTTGTAGTTGCATATTAAATACCACAGTACAAAATTTGGGGAAAATCAGAGCGGTCGGTGGGTCTTAGGAAATCAACTAACAACTAAATATGTACAGCTTTATACAGGGTTCCAGTTTTGGATAGGAGTGGGCGAGAATTTATTAAATTAAAATTTTATTGTATAAATTTAGAGGCGAATCTAGTGTTTCAGGTATAAAATAGTGTTTAATATTTTGAGGAGTAAGGCAAATTCGTAGTTACATTTTTTTTTATTTTCATTGAGAAAATTGGGGAAAATAATTTCTATATTGTTCGACTTGAAGTGACAGGTGATGTGGCACATAAAGTGACAGATAATGACATATAAAGTGACATAAGACAAATGATGTGACATATAAAGTGACAATAGCAACATAGGTCGAGTGGTAATATTGCAGAAAAGTTTTCTTTTCCTCTTTTAAAAAATAGATTTTGGTATAAAAAATTAAAACAAACGTGGTTAATATACGATACAGTGTCCCTTTTAAACATTAACGACCATATATACCTAAAACACAATATTGTGATTTCTCAGTTGATATTTCTTTTTAACTATCTATAATAACTATAAAATAAACATTCTCAAATAACTTTTTCAAATAACTTTTTCAAAAAATAAGATACATAATTAAAAAATCCAAATCCGATCCTGTGTATCTGTTTTATGTTTTTGTAAATCACGCTGTTTTTAGCCACCGAATTATTGTGGGATTTAAGAAAAGTTTATTTACCCACAAGAAGTATTAATTGCAAAGATAAGAATAGAGCAGGTTGCAGCAACACACTGATTTCTAGCTAGATACTGTCTGCTTCTAGTGTGTACTATTTCCAGTGGTTGTGTCACTTTTCATAGCAGTATTGTCTGTATTTGGAAATTTTCTGATAAGATTTCATTAGGAAGTTTTTAAATGTTTGTCTGTTTTTATCGCCAAATTGAATCTTACGTCATTACGACATTTAAGTATCAAATAAATTATTCTGTAAAAAAATTCACCCTTTCCTTTTCTTAACAGTTTTAAAACCTGTTTAGGTATACCAACCAGTTGGACTATAAATCGTTGGTTACGACGTACAGGGTATTGTGTTGGATTGAATGGTGACAAATTTGAACAAATGATTGAAGTCAAAGAGGATCGTATTAGACATATTTTGGAATAAATTAATGTAAGTTTCTTATTTCTAATCATTCTAATCATTTACTGAGTTTATTTGAAAATTTTGTTCATTAATTACCTATAACTGCTAAAAAAGAAGTATCAACTCATAATTCAGGCTGTATAAGCAAAATTATACATATATTTAGTTTGCCTCAAAAAAAATGAATAAATTAAGACATGTATCTTTTTGTTTTCTTTTTTTTTAACAGATGGCGCCATTTTAACTTTTGGCTGTTTATAATTTTATCAACATCCTTGTCAAATTACGATAATTTGCGATAATAAAAAATATATAAATATATAAGAACCAGTTCAACCAATACAAATATGCAATATCGTCCCAGCTTCCTGATCCAAAACCGTGATCCACCGACCGCCCGTAATATATCCGCAAATTAAACATAACCTTAAAACGTAAATAAAAAACAAGTTCGAAATAAGTTAATGAGACGGAAAATGTAGTTAACCTATCGTATAAAGCAAGTACGACACAGTTTGTTGGGCCCGATGCAATCGTCGTGACAAAAGGCCCCGCATTTTTTGCACATCACCATCGCCTTAAGGCTGCACGCGCAGTTCTGGTCCCCGGCGACCGTTGTGGCTGTGACGGGTTTCGGCACAGGGGGCGCCGCAGACGTCGGTTGTTTTTGTAGGACGAGTTGGCTGGGCATCGCGGCGCCTGGATGATCGACCATTACGTTGCCGTCGCCGCCGATTATCGTATAGTTTTGGAGGGGGGATTCTACGCTGACATCGCCGTACACTACACCTGATGATAAGATGTCAAAATTGATAGCCATCTCTATAAAATGCAGGCAAGATCGAACCTTTTCAGCTTTATGTGTATCAAAGTGAATAGTAAGTAACATTCGCATGTACTCTAATTCCATTAGAGACTGGAATTGAGAATATCTATTGTTTGCTGATGAGTTCTAATAAGAACGAAACCGATCCAGGAATGACGTTTTCCTTAGTAAGCAAAATCAAAGTTAGAGTGATGTATACTATTCAATATTGTCAAAGTTACTGCACTTATTTTTCCGTTATTGCCAAAACCCTATACTTATATTAAAATTACCATGAAAAATGAAATATATTTCGCTAAAAAGATTTTAAATACAGGTTAAGAAAAAAGTATACGAGCCATAGAGTATAGTGGACGGCCATCTCTATACCCTTTTTACAATACCAACGTCTACATATCTACAATCTCTCCTAATTTTTAAAAATAATCGTATTAATGGACAAAAATGTTGACTTAAGTTTCTGTGGAATTTCTACGGAACTTCCTAACTGTGGCAGCCGCAGTATCGTCCGTTCCTTTCTATATCAATGAACGTAGTGTCATAATATTTTTTGCCTGTTCTGCGGCGGCAGTTTTCCATTTCGTTCGTTATTTGTTTTACATTGACCAATTGTTTTAATTTGATTCATCGTTAAACATGTCTTAATTTGTAAAAAACTGGATTATTCAAATATTAATGTGTCAGTTGACAGATAAGTTTACATCATAGGGTAGAAACATAGTCATACAAATTTCTGTATTTTTGATAAAAGTGCAATCTTTTAACAACAATAAAACTTTATATTGTCTCAGTTATTGTTTTTTCTTCAGGTATTATTGACTATGGTATATTTTAAATTTATGAATCACTAATTAAGGATGTGCATGTGGTACTGTGTCGTTCCCTTTCCTGCAACTGCAAACATCATTTACTATTCCTTCCAAAACAGATAAAGCAGAGCTGAAAGTTTGACCTTACCAACATTGTTGTATATCAGAAAACTAAAGCCATATTCGAACGGTTTAGCAATTTAAAAATTTGAAATCGAGAAAATAAAACCGCAGTAACACACAACAAAAATAATTATTCATTCACTTACCAGGAGGTAACCGCTGCCTTCTCGTCACAGCCTGAATCCCAGGATTCGGACACTGAACAACAAAATCGTTGCATGGTTGTCCCTGCACAGATGGATGGTCCACCTCTACGCTGGCAGGCCGCCCTCGTCCCGCCCCCACGGACACCATCTGCGGCACGCCCCCCGCGCTCACCGTATTATTTATCTGCTGTTGCTGTTGCGAGGGCGGAGCGCTGGACGAGCGAGGCGTGTGCAATGGATCGTGTATGCCGGTACGTTGGACGAGGATGTACTGGCCTAGGGTTCCGACGGGATTTTGGGTATCGATTACCTGCGAGAGAGAAAAATACGATCGAGAACTTCGAAAACAAGATAGATTAAGCGCATGAGGAAGAAGAAGAAGCTAACGTTGATTTGATCAAATATTTATTCAAATTATTAACATATCATCCATTCTATTATTTCACTATTAATATTTAACTTAACCTAATCTTAATGAGAACGCGTGGATTGGAAATTTCAAATGAAATTAAATCGAAGAAAATTCTTTAGCAATTCAAAAGAAAATCGTGCTTGCATCTATGTGCATATAATATGAACTTATATTTCCTTTCTTTTTAATGAAGCTTTTGTAAACATTGTAAAATAACTTTTTAAACTTACTCTGCATATAAATAAACTTATTAATTAATTTATCGCACTAACCTCTTGGCTAATGGTGGGCGTTTGCGGTAATACCGCCATGGTGACGGGAATCCCCTGGCCAGACGTAAAAACGTGTCTGACGACAACCGGCGCCGGTCCCGGCGGTCTTTGTTGCTGATAGGGTACGGTCCTCATTCGTTGCGGTACGCCCCTAATTCCGTTCCCGCCCTGGATCATTTGGTACGTGTTGTTTGGAGCTGGCAAAGGAGGTGTGAACGTTTTGTTGATCGTGCCTCTCCCAGTGGCAAACTGTTGCAGCTGCTGTTGTTGTTGCTGTAGCTGCTGTTGTTGCTGCTGCTGCTGTTGTTGCGGTGGTCTACCGAAAAAATGTCAATAGAATCGCTTATCCTTCTAAAAAAAATGAACAATTCTCACCTATTTTCGTTCTTTTTCATGTTGTTAGCTTGAGCGGCGGCCAGCAAACTCGGGGGCGGCTTCAACTGACATCTCAATTGATCCCTGTTGGGACTGTTTTGAATCACAGCCTGACATATTTGGTAGCTTCTCTCCAAGTTTACAGCTCCGGGGGGAGGTTTGTTACTACTCCTACCACAAATATTACACTGATTTGTATAATATACGTAATAGTTAAAAAAATAACAAACTATACCTACCGATTTCTGTTGTTCCCGCTTTGGGAGTTCTTTGGTTTGACTTTGGTGTGTGTCGACACCGCCCTTATTGGTTGGCTCGTACTCAACGCCAAATACGGTACGGAGCTGGAACTCTGAACGCGCGGAATGGCTGCGCATTGCGATACATCGTTAACGACTGCGGGATGCATGATTGGGGATGTCGTTACGACGCTGGGCAGACATACGATAGTGGTGGGTGGGATAACGGTTGGGGGAATGATGGTAGGGGGGATTACAGTCGTTAAGGATACCTGGAAAGTGCCTGTATATTTATAAAGAAGGTAGGACTCTTTCGTGATGGTTAAACAAACAAAATTTAGCAGATACACTACTTCAAAGATGCATATTTCTTATAATTCACTTACTTTTGTCACCGGTGGAGTTATGGAGGGACTCGGCGAGTTGCTGCTTGTACAGATGACAGGGTTGCTAGATTGGGTACTGACTATTTCCGGAGTGAGAGTAACTTCTAATTCCAACTTAACTTGGTTCCCGGTGTATTCTGGATAGTTTAAATTCTGCTTTGGCGATTCTTTATCATCATAGTCTTCTTTGGATGATCCTAGAGCTGCTTCTACCATATCGGGGTCCATGTTGACATCGTACCTGTACATTTTGTAACATTCATGAAAAAATGATGAAAAATTAAAATTAATTGGAAAATTTCCTAATTTACAAGGTTTCCATAACTTTTGTGAAAAAAATCGAGCATTGTGTATTACAAATATGGAATTTTCTAAGATAAAAAGAAATTCCCACATAAAAATAACATTTTTTTGTTAAATCTGCACATTTTCCTAACTTCTAAGTTATTTAATTAAAATTCTTTAACACTTTACTGCAAATTTCCCGACTTTTCTAGAAAATATTTAAAGTTATTGAAAAAGAGTCTATTTCACTTGAAGAAATTAAGAAAACACACATAGAAATTAAAGAAATCGCATAAAAATTTAAGAAATATTCGCAAATAAATAATTTAAATATAAATAGTAGAAATAAGAAGATTTAAAAGAAATAATACATGAACACATTGTTGACATCCAAAAAAAGGTTGAAAATCAGAAAAACTAGAAAAATAAAACTTGGAAAATTATTAAAATAAAATTTAAATGAATCTAAAAAATAACAAGTAATAAAAATGACAAGAATCGAATAAATCAAACATGAATTATTGTTAAAAATCATCCATAGAACACTTTTCAAATACTTTTCAAATTTCTCATCATCAAATTCTAAAGTTATCATTAAACCCATAACACCCTGTATATTTCACAATATTTTATAAATATGCAAGCAAAGTAAATCTTATAACTTTTATTTCAAAGATTTTCTCATATTTATGACAAGATACTTCCTCGCTCCAATTGGGTTTCAATTTAATGTTTCATTATTGCAAATATAAATTTTACTAAAAAAGTGTTCACCTGTTATAGTTGCTTGATGATGACCGCAGTTAGCCGAAACTAGTTGCAGCTCTATTTGTATTAATAAAACTTTAAGTATTGATTTTTTAATTTTTCAAAGATTTAAAATAAAATCAAACTTCAAAATCAAATCAAAATATTAAAAAAAAACTGTGATAATTATAATAATTAATAATTAACTAAAAAATGGAACTCAATTTCAATAAATCTAGAAATAAATGAAAGAAACTTTAGACAACTGACAAAGACATCCAAAACTACATACCTCCAATCATTGACGACGACAGGGAACCTTCCCTGTTCCAACTTCACTTCCAGTTCTTCCTGCATCGGAATCACTTGCACGTGTTCTTCCAATTGCTTCTCGGGCACCGACGATTCCGTGGAACTGCTCGTGTCTAAAGACACCGTCGTCTCAAGCGTGTGTAAAGGCGATACTTGCATCAGCTTCTCGGTTCTACTGTCCACCATACCCCAGCAACATTCCTCGGTGGCTGCAATTTGGATATTACTTTGTTATAGTCTAAATGACAGGGTACATAATTGATTTCATTCAAAAAACGAAATGTTTATTAATTTAATTCCCAGGAAACAGTGAGAGACATTTAACGCAGCACCAAGGCCCGTCGGACTGATGTGGGACTGTAGTGAAATCATAACAAAAATGCTAAGTGTTTCCAAAACAAACAACATGCAGAAATTTATCAAGGGAAATGTTTATTAACTCATATATTTACACAATGTATTCAGGTATAGTGTAACACATTGTAATTGTTTTAATTGTTTTGTATTTAAAAAAAAAAAACATACTTATTTCAATATTGGATGTGATAGATTTGAATGGAGAAAATTTTAATGATTTTAAAAATGTTTTTAGAAACTTGAAAGTCAATGGCGTAGCAAGTGTTTGATAAAAGGTTAAAGGTTATTTAATAATAAAATGAAATTTGTTTTATTCAAATATCAAGTTTTAACAAATTTTAATTTACAAAAACTAACAAAAAAAATATTATACAAATTACTGTTACAATATAAATATACAAATAATACTTCTGAAGTAAAACAAACAAGAAGGTAACCCATAAAAAAAACCTTCTACGTCTTGTATTCCAAAAAGTAGTATATTATTAGAAATAGTCAAAGAAGTAAAAAATTTAATTCCCGATTTAACCTACCAAAAAGAAAAGTTTAATTTCTTAGGTCAGACTAACTATCAAAAGTCTAAATCAACGGTATTACAATTTTAAAAAACTAAACCCTATCATTTATTATTTAAATCAAATTCAATTCCCTTTAAAGAAACGGTATTCTATCTTCAAAGAGCCAACTACTAATATTTATTAATTAAATCAAATTAAATCTTTCTCCCAACAATATTTTTAAAAACGGTATTATATTTGCCAAGAAATAAATTCTAATATTTATTAATGAAATCAAATTCTATCTTTTAACTCAACACTGAATTAAAATGTTCCTATTTGTAAAAGATAATTCCTACTACCGATTGAATGATTTAGTGAGGTCTTCGGACTGAGCGCGGTGGCGTTTCGGCGTCGTCGATGCTTCGGAAAGATGACCAAACTTGATCATTTAGAGGAAGTAAAAGTCGTAAAACACCTGTTACTTCCTCTCTAAAAAAAAGAAGAGGTAAAGGGAAATATTTCGATAGAATTAGTAGAGGTCGCGGACATGATGAAAACATATAAAAAGTGATTAAATATTGTGCAGCGACCCCTTCGGGGATGTTTCATCCGGAAATCTCTCATACAAAATTTGTCCGAAAAAAAAAATGGCGCCCGTCAAAAAATCCGTGTGCGTGGTGAGTTAAAGAGTGGCAAAAGGTGTTTAAAAAAAATATATAAAAAAATTATTCATTTGTAATAAACCGTCGAAAAAGGATAAAGAAATTTTTAAAACGTCATAAAAAAGTGACAGTTGACATTAGACGAAAAATTGCTTCTGATGAGCCGACTAAGATCTCTTAAGTATCTGCCGTTTATGCAAACTCACTTCCACAGTGCACCCAATTCCCGAAAAAGGGACCCATAGGATGTTTGCGCGACTTTTGTACGATTTTTAGGGTTTTGGCGGTTACCATGGAAACCGCTGAGTGAATTTTGACGCCAATTTTTTTTCAAGAAGCGCCCCGTGGGTATACACCTTCCGTCCGAGTTTTATCGAAATCCACCCATCCGTTCGGACGGTACGATTTTTTAAAGTCGCCCAGAAACCCCTCATACGAATTAGTTAAAAAAAAATGGCGCCCGACGAAAAATTTGTGTGCGTGGTGAGGTAGAGAGAGGCGAAGGGTGTTTGGGAAAAATATTCAAAAAATTATTCGTTTCCATTATAACGCCGAAAAAGTATAAAGAAATTTTCAAAACGTCATAAAAAAGTGACAGTTGACGTTAAACGAAAAAATGCTTCTGATGAGCCGACTAAGATCTCTTAAGTATCTACCGTTTATGCAAACTCACTTCCATAGTGCACCCAAATTCAGGAAAAGGGACTCATAGGACGTTTGGACGATTTCCGTGCGATTTTTAGAGGTTTTTCGCGGTTTCCATGGAAACTGTCAAAGATATTTTGACGCCGATTTTTTTTAAGAAGCGTCTCATGGGTCCGCACCTTCGGTGCAAGTTTCGTCAAATTCCGTCTATCCGTTCTTAAGATATGATTTTTTAAGTGATTTTGGAAACCCTATTATAAATTTTCTCAATAAAAAGAAATATTTCTATCGAAATATTTAACAAGGTTTGGTACAGGTTGTCTAGCTACTAAAGTATTTTAATTTCATGAACATTTCCAGGGTAAAACCACAAAAAGAATCACCAACATTTTAATCCTTGAAACCAAATTTTCTCGTAAAATGACTAATAGTCCTTCAGCTGCCTACAAAAAGTGACACGACACTTTTTGGTCTTCTCTTTGTAGTTGGGTGAAGGGAAAAGGGTAAAATTAAATTATGAAGTTGAGAGCAAAGCTGTGCATTGATGAACAATAGGTACAGGTACCTGCATTGCCGATTGTTTAATATGTCGACTGGTGGTTTAAATTTAAAAGTTCCAAAAAAAGCAAAAACAAATATATTTTTGTTAGTTATTTTTCATGATTCGATTTTCTAGATATGTTTAATTAATCTAGAAAGTTTTTTGCAGGTTAATCCGACGATAAATACTTCCATACATCGAGGTCAATAAAAATGCCTTTGTGAAGCATTATGTCGTCCGTTTTTGCTACTCCGGTGTAGGGATTCCACCTACATGACCGGACATTTAATTTTTTTAAAACCCTGTTTTTCTGAACCTAACGTTATTTTTTAGTGTCGGCGAAAGGCATGTTTTTGAAATAGTTGTAAAATCGGAACTAAAAGTCAAAAAGGAGTTTAATTGCTCTCAAAACCTTTATATGGCTCTCAACTAAAAATATTGCCCTTGTGGAAATCTTTTATTCACTAGTTTTGCCCCATTCAACTTTTTATTCACCCCCGAATTTTCGTGAAAAAAATATCAAAATAGTCTAATTCATGGTGATATTTAGGAATAAATCTGAGGGATACTTAATTTATACCAGGCATACTTTTTTATTCATGATCTTCAGCCCTTTCTGAATATCTTTTAGGTCGACAATGTCCACTGTTTTAAAGTTTCAAGTTTGGCCATTTACAAATCACAACAAATGGTATGCACAGTGTGATAAAGTGTTGTTACTGTTCCACTAATAAAAATAAAGATTATTTTGAAATTCGATACCTAAGTTTAGCTAAAGGTATTTGCTTTATAGCGAATTTTGGGAGGTCTCTTTCTAAGTAAATACATAAATAATAATGATATTGATAATGAAGTTAAATGAAAATATATCTATTTATAAATATTTAATAAAGAATGTTATTTTATTAATAAAAAATTACAAAATAAATAGAAAAAAAATGTAAATGCAATGTCCCAAAATAAAGTAATGGCTGTTCTGTAACTTACCTCACCCAGGTACCTTCATAATTTAATTATTTTATTTTATTAAAGAAAATTTGCATTCTTATTAAAATCAAATTCCTTCATGTTTACAAAACATTAATTAAAGTGTTATGGGACTAACTCATTAATAAATGTTAGAAAATAATCTTGAAGCTTTGTAAGCATTAAAAAACATCCACCAAGAAATCGCCAGTATACGAGGTGTGATCAAAAAGTACCGTGAAAGAATTTGTCCAATAGCCTGATCTTTGACACAGACATAGTGGAACATGTTCTGACTTATCAGTCAGTCCAGAGCTGCTAGAAGGTCTCTCTGGTATCATGGATCTCGAACAATGTGTGAAAATTAAATTCTGATTCAAGTTGCAAAGAAGTGCCAAAGAAATTTATGAAATGTTGAAGTTGATCTATGGTGATAATGATGTAACTGAAGACTATTTAGAAGTGTTATGAGGGATTTAAAATGTGAAATAAGACATTAGCAACATCTATTAACTTCAAAAACAGAAGAAAACGTGCAAAATGTAGCAAAAATGCTTTTTTATGGCAAGGCATAGTGTGATTAGAGTTCCTTCCAGAGGAAACAAGACCAGAAAAATGGGCTATTGGCTTCCTTCTTAATCAAGACAGCGCGCCGTGCCACACTTCGCTTTTTTACCCAGAATAAAAGTGATTTTAAAAAACTGAGTTCAAAATAGTGCAATGCCCTTAAAAATTGAAATTTTTTTATTTTATCATAGATCATCAGACCCTGACCAATTGTATATGTAATTATCCCTTTCTAACAAAAAAGAATCATAGAAATCGGACAACGCTGAACATACATAAAAAAAAATATTTCGATGAATTGAGAACCTCCTCCTTTTTTGAAGTCGGTTAAAAAATATTCCTGTCTATCTACATCCACCTTAGTCGCCAGATTTAGCACTTCTGGTTCTTTCTAAAAATTAAAACCGTGCTTAAAGGAAAACGTGTTCACCCCATTTATAATATTAAGAGGGCCACGACAGGGCAGCTGAATGCCCTTCCCAACGAAGTCTTCCAGAAATTCTGGATTGAGATAAGTACATTGCTAGCCAATGACAGCACTTCGAAGGAGACTGGAATAAACAGAATTCCATGTAAACTTATTACTTTGTTTCTACTAAAATTATTCACTGAATTTTTTGATCACCTCTCATACAACCTGAAATGATATAGAAAGTAATGAAAAAAAAATTGCAGTGATTATGTAAATAAACAAAACATTCATATTACCTCTAACACTAGTCTCTCCAAATAGAGTGGCCTGTATATCGACGCCGGTCCGCTCCATCTCCAACTTGTTCGCTTTTTCAACCTCTTCCGCGGTCAACTGTCCCGATTCCAAAACGTAGTTCTCGGCATCGATAAAGCGATCCTCGTCGTCGGTTCTGACAGCGCCGAAGCTCGCCTCGGAAATCTGAGCCAACACCAAATCGCACTCCTCGACGCTAGCTTCCAACTTTTCCGGATCGGCTATGCTGTCATTCTGATCCGTCAACGAATCAGCCGAATCCGGAATATTGTCGGGTTCTGAACAGGCGGGTTTCTCTTCGTGCAATATCAGCGTGTTTGGTAGGATTTGAAATGTTTCTTGAATGTGCGGCTCATCTTTTGTCGTTTCTATGTGCTCCATGGGCTCTATATGCTCTACCGTTTCCATGTGTTCCAACGGTTCTATTGATTCCGCGCGCTCCGAGCTGTCTAAGGATTCCAGAGATTCAAGTGATTGATCTTTGGGCAATTCAGCATCTACTTGGTCTTCGTGAGCTTCGTTGATGTCAATGGCTTGGTTTTCTATGATGCTTATGTTCTCTGAGTGAATCGGTTCCATTACCAGACCATAATGTTCTTTGTCATCGATGTGCGTTATTTTTAAATGATCTGCAACTGAAAATAATACATTTAGTAGGGTCTGTTAAGTTTTTATCAATTCTACTTACCTATATGACACTCGCTGTCATTTTCGGTAATCTGCAGTGGATCTGTATCCATTGGTGCCAATTCTAGCATATCCGGTGTTGGCGCAAGCGGATCCTCCTGTTCATCCTCCTCCTGATCGTCCTGATCCTGTTCAGTGGTTGTAGTCGTAGAAGAAGTTTCATCGGTCTGATTATGATCTTCCTCCTTGTAATCGATGTGCAACTGTAACGAATCTACCGTTTCGATTGTTTCATTGCTGGAAATCTCTTCAATATTGTGCGCGACGATGCTACTTGAACTGCTGCTGTTTTCATCCATTAGTTTATCCTTATCATGGTAGTAAGAGTCATCTTCGACAATCTCAGACGCGGTTTCACTGACCTTATCGTCATCGCTTATATCTTCACCCAAATGATCTTCCAGGATGTCTTTTTCGTGCTCGATACCTTCAAGGTGCATGTGAGTCTCGACGAAAGGACTGGGAGTTTTCCTTTTCGGCGATTGTCCGTCCGTATCGGTACTCGGCGATCTCCGCCTCTTGTCGGGCTTAGAGGAGCAGATAATGATTGTCTCTTGGTTGTTTTCTAAAATAGTATCACTTATGTTAACAATACATTTTTCCTGGGGCTCCCTAATGTTATCACTAAGTGTATCTACATCTACTTTAACGGTACTTTCAGCCTTAAATTGAACCTCATCCTTTTGTACTTGTCTCATCTGTTTGATAGGTAACAAGTCGGGAATGGGGCTATCTGTGGAGCTCAGTTTCATGCTTGTGCATGAACGCGTCACAGCGCCAACAGTGCGCAAGCGTTTGACCGGAGCTGACGCTGCATTCTTACTGTGTTTGGTCATCTGTGTAGTGGAAGGCCTGAGCTTGATGGTGGTCTTAATAGGTGGACGAGTTCCATGGATTGAGGACAGATTGCTATGTACATTTCCGGTTAACAAATCGAAAGATCGATCGCCCCAAATCGGTTCAAAATGCTTCAATTTCCATGGATCAACTTTACTCCTTTCCTTATCGGCTTCCAGCTTTAATTTCTGCTGGTTTTCTGGCGTGAACTCGCCCTCTGCCAATCTATCCTGCCATTCCAGACAAGCTCTGGCAAAAAACTCGTTGTTTAAACCGGAATTGCTAATTTCGACGCTAATGCTATTCGAATCGTTGTTCACGATATTCCTATCGACGTTGGGTAGTAACTGTACCAGTTTATTTTGATAAAGAGTGGGCAGGGCGGCAAAGGTAGCCTTGTTAAGCAAGTGGCGCAAATTCGTGTTGACTAATATGGAATCCGCAGTTTCCAAATCTATGCAGCCTTCTTTGGTTTGTTCAAGTTGCGCGGCTTGCGATAATTTTTTGCCGGTCCTAAAAAAGTAGATTATAACTTTGAAAAAGTTTTTTTTTACATTTGTTTATTGTATTGATTTATTATCGAACTAAAGCCAAATATAAAATACGAATTTCCATTGAAGAAAAGTCAGAGATACATCATAGATGACAATATGCGCAGAAACAAAATTTTTACCTGTATATCTATGTTGCTTTACCAACAATTGCACTAATGGCTTGACGCGATCTTCCAAATATTCATAAATTTAAATAAACAATTTTTATAAGCTGGTATTGTGTGTTTTCTTTGAGCCTTATTTAATATATAAATGATATACTTAAAACTTCAAGAAAAGGATTTCAAACTCAGTGATTGGGTGTGACTGCTGAAAACTTTGGCAGGTGGCAGATAGGGTTCAATAAACATGTATACTTTTGTCATGATCTCCTTTGCAGTAATAATTGCAATTAAATTTGGAACACAAGAGTTGATCAGTCAGTCCTCCTCTTACTAAAAAACCTCTGAACTTCAATCCCATTGATTCAAACTGGTTTGGAACTGTATAAATGCCCTTGAGGACCTCAGTAAACTCAACAAAGTTAATTCGATCTGGGTTCCTGGACACATTGGTGTGATGAGGTAATGAAAAATAGAACCATTCTTTGGTATTGCAAAGAGTACTGCCAAAGAATTATCTCAAACTGGACAGTCGGTGTACTGGAAAGATACCTCAGGTTTAACTCATTCAAAGGCGTTAATACTCTATTCCTCTATAAAAACCTCTACTTAGATCTGGGAATGGAGTAGAAATGATCTAAGCTTTCTTATATGACTGATAAATTGAGGTCAGCGAGATTGTCGGAGGTTACAGTACAAGAGGAAATTTTTCAGTCAGTACATATTGCATATAAAAACTGCCAGCATTCTTTACACATTCCTGACATTCCTTTCCTGCCTATTATTTTCAGATTCAAGTACAGGTATAAAAGAATTTAAATGGATACTTTTGCAACAATAGGGCAATTGAAAAGAATAAGGGTATCAATAGTTATGATCCCCAACAGAACCAATGATTGTGAATAAGAGCTTCAAATCATAGGGATATTGTCTCATTTTTAAAAGTTAAAATCTAGACCAAGGTCATATCTATAATGCAAAATGCAGTACAAAAATAAGCCAAAAGAGTTTTACTTCCTTTTGTTTACAGACTAACTAATTTGTAACTTCTATTATTTCATTTAAATGATTTTAGGTCTTTAAAAAATATGTTCCTAAAGTACGGAAATAGAAAATATTAGTTTATTGACCAATTCTGTAAAACAATAAATAAAATATACTTATTTAAAAAAATTCGGAACATTTATGATATGTTTTATGTGAATTTAATTGTAGAATCCTAAAAAAAATCTTTTATTTGCTCAATTTTATAAATACGTAATAGCTCTAGCAAGGGTAAATAACAACCAATTGATTGCAGATGTGTCATTAACATCATTAAAACATTTTATGATAAATCCATATCTTAAAAGATTAAATCTTTGTTATGAGGGACAAATGCCAATGATGTATTAATAGTGACACCAAGGTCCTGTGCTCATTCCAGTTGGATCAAGAAAAGTAGCTAAGTCATAATTTTAAGGTGACCAATTTTTTTACAATGAAACCTTTATTAATTCAAACAAAAATACAATATTTATGCTTACATCCCTTTTAATTACCAAATTAAATGAGTATTTTTCCATTGAATTAATATTTTTATGTCAATATATTATTTTATAACAATATATTCGAAAATTCGAAGCAAGAAATATCCTTCATATTGAATTTTACTATAAGTGTTGCAGCTAAAGTATCAACAAACAGAAATTAATAGATTAGTTTTAAAATATGGAAAAACAGGACACTTTTTGAGGAAGGACAGAACCTACATATAAATGTCCTTTCTATAGGAGGACGATTGGCCACCTTAATAATTTATCACTAAAATATTTACAGAAAAATAAAAAATGTATCTCACATTATTTATTTCATTTAGATACACAATGTCTCCATTAAATAGATGGATGATCATAAAAACCTAGAACTGGATAGAAAATATTTATAAAACAACAGTTTATTGTCAGACAGAATCTTGTTGACAAAGCTGTAGAAATATAAAGTAAAAAACAAATAAAACAGTAGGAACAAAATAAAAGGTAGGTATAAAATAAAATATATAGGTATAAAATAAATAAAAGACAAGGTAATAATTTAATATATAAACATATAAAATTAAATAAATTAGTATTATGAATTATTATAGATTATAGTTTTCTCAGCTAGTAGACTCTTCAGTTCTCTCCAAGCGGCCTTATTATTTTCAGTCTGTCTTAATTCTAATGGCAGGTGACTGATTTTTGTTTTCCCATTGTATACTAAGGACTTCAATATGTTATAGGTTGGTATTGGCTTTGGTATATAATAAATTAATCTGGTACCTATTGTGATTCGATAATATATGTATATCACATTTGTATTTTTTAAACACAAGCAAATATGTCTCAAAAATGTACAAATTCATTATAGTGAATATTTTATGCTGTAAAAATAGAGGCCTACATGAAGTTTCTGCAGAAACTTTATATACATAACATACAGTCCTTTTTTTGTAGAAGCAACAAATATCATATCTTAAATGTGACTCAATTATTGAAAAATACTCTGAGATGTTCTGCTACAGAACTTAAAGCTAAGCATCCTGAATTTCATATAAAACTTATCTACATGATTATCAAATTTTAAATTAGATTCAATATGGAGTCCCAAGAACTTATTTTCTTGCCCACTATCAATAACATTTCCTCCCAAATAAATATCATTTTAGATAAAACAGTTGAATTTGTTGTATACCATAAAATATTGGTATAATCTGCAAAAATTGTGAATTATCCACGATGTTTAAATTTGCCATGTCATTTAAATAAATAAAAAAAAGAAGGGGACCCAAAACAAATCCTTGAGGAACCCCACACCGAACAAGACACTATTTAGAAACTTACTTATTTAATGATACTGTTTGATATCTACCTGACAAATATGACTCGAGCCAATTTAATGCAGTTCCTCTAAAACCATATTTTCTAATTTTTCCAATAATATCTTGTGATTTACACAATCATGTTATATCACAAAATAAGCCAGCAGCAACACATTATTTATCATTCAAAGAAAAAGTCAATGACATTGCTTGTGTTTTTTTAGAGATTGAAAACCGAACTGGAAATGAGAAAGAAGGTTGTGTGTACTTACAAAATTCCTCATATGACCTTTAACTATTTTCTTAACAATTTTTAAAAGTGTTGTGTTAGAACTACACAGAAATTATTTATAAAGTTGACAATGTGATACCAAAAAGTCCTCTAAATAATGGTCTTAAAATTATATTTGACACCACAATTTATAATCTAACTGATACTTTTAGTGATTAAAAGTAGCCTGGCTTATTATTGATAGTTGGGCTAATACTTATGTGATTTTATAACTATATGGTATAATATTTATTTTATTAATGAGCCAAATATGTATGTTGCTTGGTGCTGTAACACAAATAAAGATATTGTATATGTCATAGAGACTAGGGACATTTAAAACAATAAAATAGGTTAGATGAAATACACAGTAAAAATATTAACATGAAAGTTCAGTATTCAGTAATTGAGTTTTGAAAATAAAAAGGGAATCTTAAATAGTCTAAGATATAAGTTAGCTAATTTAAGCATTTTTGGAATGCAGCTGTTAACAGTTTGGTTTAGTTTATAGAAAGGCACAGTTGAACAAGTTTGAAAGATTTTTTTTTTTTTTTTTTGGAAGTTTAGGATAACCATCTACCAAGGCCTCTGTTTTCGCCTAGTGTTCAAGGAGATGATGTTCAAAAATTGTTCCATGAACTCATATAATTACAAAAAACACCCAATTTAAAAGCTATAGGTATATTTGTTAGGGCATTTTATTTGTTACACTAGTGTCACACTCGACACTGTATTCAAACTGTCATGCTTGTCAAAAGTATATGTCAAATATTTGATGCTACACTAAACAAATCAAATGCAATTAGTGCAAAAAACTTACACCTAGGGCAAAAAATAAAATGCACGAGAAAATTGTTCTGAACACTGTCTATTTTTCTAATATAATGTGGAGACAGAGGTGGAGAACAAACAAAAGTATAATTTCTACTAGCCACATTTTGTTTTCCTTAGCAAGACATGAAATGAGGTTACCGTTTTGTGATAAACAAACTTTTGAAATGAGAAATAAGCTTATATTTTTCTTTTCAAGATGCTTAATGAAATTGTCATTGTAGTGACATTCCAAATTGTTATACATATCCTTCTTACTAAGGGAGGCATAACTATAATTATGATTTACATGAATATTAGTGTATTTTGGAATTTTAATTTGAATCTGCTTCATTTTCTGTAATGTACTTACTTATACATATTAAGTACATCAATAAAACTCATAAATTTGAATAAATGCTCTAAAAAATTAATTTTTGTTCTAAAAATTCTTAAATTATAATTTTTGCAGGGATCGACTACTTATGTAAAGTACAAAATGGAATGTACCTTTTTCTAGGCTTCATGGTAAACCCAGGAATTGAAGCAAGCACTTCTTTCATTGTTGGTGTTCTTCTTGTAGGCACTATGGTCACAGTTGGCTCTTCAACTGCTTGAGGAGGTAGAGGTTTAACTATTATTCGGGGTACAGAAGTTGTGTTACCAGAAGCTATAGTAGTATTTTTTCTTCTGCGTTTTGCTTGTTGTCGAAGTGCATGTTTGGTTTTCCTGCTATTGGGGCTGGTTTTACCACGATCTTCTGCACTCACGTTATTGCTTACATTTTTTTTATTGGCACTTGAATTTTCGGTATTTTCTTCTTCACTTTGACTTGAGTTACCTGTATTATATTCTGAAATACCATCTGGAGTAACGTCTATTTCCATTACGTAAATAACTACAGCACATCAACCCCGTTTCTAGTTTTGTTTTGTTAAAAATTCACAACACACAACAAAGCTTTTAAAGATATTCATGGATAGTTCACCCCATGTTAAAGTAGCTTTTAAATATTTTACACTTCAATAAAATCGATATATTGCGTATTATAAAATAACGAAACATTAAGAATGAGTTATCGGTCCTTTTAACACAATTTTAATTCACAATTCTACTTGTCAAATACAATGCTATCCGCCATTTCATAACTGGGCCTTTTATAAACAGGGAAATGTTTTGCTAACCAAAGTGGGCCTTACATTACCAAAAGTCCATTTTTGCAACCTGTCAAACTGTCAAAATATTAAAAAGGATATTTCCATTCTTTCATAAACAACTAAATTCATTGAAACTATTACACACTTAAGTACAAATTATACAATAATTCACATCATATCGTCCATGTGTTTATACATTTTTTTTATAATTATACTTTAATGGATAATTTATAGTTTGAATTGTTTAACAAAAAAAATGACATTTCATAACCAAATGTAACCATTGGAACAAATCGAATGCGCTTTATGTTGGCAGCATAGGATTACCAACAAAAAAAAATCGAAGTTTCCATTGAGTTGTCAGTGTTGCCGGTTTTAAAATAATTCTGCAAACATCTTACTTTTGTCAGACCTAATCAAAGAATTCCGGGAAAGATGGGATGAAACAAGAAACTGCAAAGTTGCCAGGAAACTCTTAAGTTATCCTGACAACACTGCAGCAAACAAATACTTGACTATGACTAGACAGAATCTGCGCCTAGTCACAGGCATTCTGACTGGTCATTGCCAAGTACGAAAGCATCTCCATATCATGGGGATGTCAGAATCCGCACTCTATGCAGAGGGTGCGAACAAGAAGATGAGACCATCGAGCATTCCTTTACGATTGCTCGACGCTCTCATTTATTAAAAGATTTGTGTTCGGCGAGTAGGAGGTGCCGATCTTCTTAGGAGGATGCACAATGGGCCTAATGAGGCATAAGTGAAGTGGGGTAACTCACTCTCCACACATTACAGATACAGATACATTTTATGATTATTTATGGAACCACATTTTATTATTGTAAAATATTTGAGTTTTTATTAGGAATTATTCAAGATTTATTGCTTTAGAAATGGACGTACATTTTAGAAAATTAAACGTGACAACAATGGATTGGATGCACTGTTGACGTTACTAATCATTCTAAAAACATTTGACGTTTACAATTTTTTGACAGTTTTTCGTATTCTCAAAAAAAAAAACATTCATGCTTGTATTTTTTATGAGAACATGAAATATTTTATAGTTTTGGGGTATTTCTAACGGTGAATACAATGCTATTGGCTTGTTGTAGTGATTACTGGACAATAACATAATTGTCTTTAATAATAACATGCCGGCTAGTTGGAAAAAAGGCGTAAACTACATATAAGTGGGTGTGCGATTTTATTCTTATATATCTGGTTTATCATTAAATCGTTATCATTTGTGGACATAGCTCTTGATAAAATGTCGTAAATTATTCTAAGTTAATTTTATGCGCCAATATTGAAACAACTATCTGGCTGAAAAAGAAAATGTGCAGAGAATCATTGGGAATCAATCCAACACAGTGCCTGAAAAATAGTTGAGACTCACAACAACCCATAGTAAAATGGGAAATAAAAATAGTTGCTGCTCATATTCTAGTCCCCAGAGTAGTCACAGAGAGCGAGTAATCATTCCAATTGAAGACACTTTGCATGAAGGTAAAATTAGTAGTCTGCATTACGAAAATAATCTTTATTTATCCCTTAAATTCACAATATACATGTAAAATCCACAGAGCATATTTACTAAACAAGCCAGTTGCAAATAGGAAGGAAAACATTAAGACTAAGCAATTAAAACAATAAAATTTTATTTGATGACTAAAACAATAACTATAAAGATTAACTAGTCTCTAAAACTTGACTACTGTATGTAATGCATTTTTTTATCAGTTTTGTAATATTAGACTAGTATTAAAACCTATTAACAATGTATTTCTACCAAGTTCATCCCTATGTTTGTAAATAGGTATATTATGTTGTAGGAAGTACCTATACATACAGTTTTATTAGTTATTTTCTAGAATACAATTATGTTATTGGCACATACAAGTGGACCTATTAAAATTATTTTAGGAAATGGCATGCTGTCCCCTCATAAGCTTTGCTTTTAAGGATTGCTTCATATGGGGGTGAATTGTAGGGAGATCGTTATTCAGTGCAGCATCTTGAACCCCAACTTTTTCTAATTTTTCTTGAAGTAAGGTGTAATTATTAGTGTACTGATAGTCCTGCTTGAATCTTATTTAAAGAGATATTAGTTGACATAATTTTACTATTGATGTATTATGTTAATTACTGAAACCATATTTGTGTAAGTAGGTATTGACAATTTTCTGTGAATCCATATTTTTTTTTCTAAACATTTATTAATGCTTTAATAATCACTTTTTATTGCTAATTGATCATAATCCTTCAACCTCTCTATTTTTATAGATTGGTATGGGTTTTAAAACTTGAATAAACTTTATTTTTCCACATGAAATATCTCAATTACAGAACAAATTAATTTAACAAAAGTAATGCTAGAAATATATGAAAAATAAAAATACAATGGAATATAAACAATTACAATAAAGTTAAGCTAATTTTAAGACTCGGGCTGGTCCAGTGTTGTTTTCATTTTATTTTTAAAACACTTAAATGAATCAAAATAAATATCAGAAGCACAGAAAAGTTATTGTAAATATAAGCTATGAGGTAATTTGTGTTTCAGTTAACTTTAACAAACTTATAATTTTTTTGAACAATTAATAATAGTCTGTTGCCTTACATGATTTACTTAAGTAGGCATATTAGTTAAATTGTATTTTTTTTTTAAATGTGAATGATAATTACAAAATCTCAGGTTAGAAACATCAAAATCTAAAGGATAAGTACATAATTTATTTAATCACACAGTTTGTTTGTACAAAAATAAACTTATGTTGTATGGATATGCATAATATATTTGTTCTGTCAGTTTATTACATGAATAATTCCAAATTTATATGTAAACACATATACTTTCTGTACTGATTGGCCAAATTATGTACTGATGGATACGTCATCAACCTCACCTTCTGCATGACTACCAATAATTTATTTCTAGGTGAAATAAGCACCAGTAATCTTCAGCATATCAGCGAAAGGGAGACTGATGATGGAGAACTGGACCCATCCCAAGACCCAATGGCAAAAACCATATTTATAGAGAGGTCAAAAACAGCCATTGAAAATGGGATGATAAGAAGAAAAAGCCAACACCAAATAGCTGACTTGAGGCCTTTAAAAAAATCAAGCTCCTGTTCAACAATCTATCTAGATGACAGCACTGTATCACAACCTAATCTCAAAAACACCGTAAAATGTGTAGCTCTAGCCATCTATTACCACATAAAAAATAGGGATTCCCAAAGAGATATAGACATATTTGATGAGAAGATGCATCCACTTACCAGAGATGGTGTTACTGAAGAATATGATAAATACAATCCTGAACATAAACAGATCTATAAGTTTGTGAGAACTTTATTCAATGCTGCTCAGTTGACTGCTGAATGTGCCATTATTACTTTAGTGTATCTAGAAAGACTGTTAACTTATGCTGAATTAGATATTCAACCATCCAATTGGAAACGAATAGTTTTAGGTAAGTACCCATATATTTTTCCATCTATATTCCAATAACTATTGAAATACTTTGGTGGATTTTTTCCATCTATATTCCAATAACTATTGAAAGACTTTGGTTGATTGGCCTTTGGGAATGTCCAATATAAATCACTTTTTCTTCTGTTTAGTTGTTTTTTATTATTATTAAATGCTTCAAAAATGCTTAATTTTTTTTTCATTTATTAAAATTATACAGGTGTTGTTGCTTTTTCCCTAGGTATATAAATAGCATATTAACAGGTGTAATTTCCAAAAATGTAATTCTTTCATAGATATAAAAATATATTCTCAGTAATAATTTTTCTCTATCAAGTATGTTTAAAAAAATAATATGAAACACCCTGAATATTTCTAGGTATATAAATAGCATCTTAGCAGATGTAATCTCCCAAACATTTATTTCTTTCATAGAACAATAACTAAAATTATGGTGGAGAAACTTTTAATTTTTTGTAAACCATCGAGAAGTACCAAAAAAAAAGTAATTCTGTTTAATTTGTTTTGCTTGTTAAATAAATACGAGCCACGTTGAAAAAATTCGGTTTTGTTGTACAGAGTGTGCAAAAAATAAGACAATTGGGGATTTGCAAAATCAAAATTTTTTAAATAAATTGGAAGGTTTTTAATAGAAAAACTTAATTTGGCTTTTTGATTTCTCCTTACAAGCTCTTCATTGAATTATTTGACAATGTTGAGTCAAAAATATTGAGATGTTGATAAATGTTTGTAGTTCTTAGTAGTCAGATTCATTCCTACCATAGTTTGTTTGGTGAAACATTTTATGAAACAACTCAGTGTTCTCTCAAGTAAGTACAATTAATAGGACAAGTACAAGTCAAGTTCTATTCTTCGTTTTTTTAAGATGTGAATATTTAAATGAGTCAGCATTTCAATGATGTGAAAATTGTTTACCTGATTTCCCAATTTAAAGGCAGAATCTCTGAAAAACCTATTGTAATCTATTTTTGGATGGTCCCTTAACCCTAAACATTGTAAACCGGGCGGTCGACAGAAAAGGGTAGTTCAATCATATTCAAAGGTTCAATCAGTGGGTCAACTATTTGGATGGACAGATTATCAAACACTGTTGAGAAATGCAGTTGATTTATTTTGTTAAGGCTGTGTTATTCCATTTGTTTTAATAATTATTATTTTTGTAACATTATTTTAATATTAATAAACTTCATATGTAAAATAAACAGTAAAATAAACATTTAATTATTCGTGTAGTTTACACTATGTTGACTTTTTATATTAAATGTGTGTCAGATAGATATATCTTTTTAATTGATTTATATATCTTATACATTATTAATTAATATACAAATATTTTTTTTAATTATTCTTTTTATAAATATTTTATATTATGTTTAATTAGTTATTGTCTTGAATTTTATTTATAGGTATACCTTTTACATTGATTTTCAGGTATTATTTATTGTTTACTATTTGAATTTATCAAATTGTTCTATTGAATTTGGGCAATAATTTCTATATAGATATCATTTATAAAATAATTTATAGCTACTATCATTTATAAATCTGTATTAAATAAAAATAAAATTTGGATTGTAAATAATACTTTGTTAGGGTCAATGATCTTTAATTAAAATTGGATTAAGCTCTAAAGTAGGTAACTACATTGATTTATTTATAAGTTTGCTGTATTTTTTTATTAGTTAAAATATAATTAACGTATTTGTTTTTATAATAGATTTACTTGCAGTTCCTGTTGTTGTTTTTTATTACTGTGATTCCACACTGAAGTAAACAGAAGGATCGGATTGAACCGCTTTACTTGATTTAAATAAATTATTTTTATTTAGAAAAACCTCTGGATGACTTTGGAAACTCACCACACTTGTGATTTTGTTAATTATTTTGATTTAAAAGAGTTCTCATTTAATTTAAACAAATGTACCTGCTGTAAGGAATTGGACACCATTGGTAGCGTGTATCGTCCTATAAATTAGTAATTAATAAGAGCTAATAACACTAAATGTTTCCTAAAAAAACACGTTTAGTGCCCTCCTCGTATTAGAGCTAGATACAAAATACAGAACTGTAGTGACGTATATAATTTTGAACTATCAATATTTACTTTCTATGTTTGGCTTACCTAATCCTATGCTTATATAATATCGTTCTAAACAAATTTACAGATAGGTAATTCTGTTTGGTTCCTTATCATCTTATCAGATGATTGGAATCGATATAGAAATAATGAATTGGATGTAATGCATTACTTTTTTCATGGTTGTCACCACTCTAATTAGAATTGTAAATTGGATTTTTTTTGCAGTTTTTCACAAATTACCACTGATAAGTCTAAGATTCCACCATATGATTCTCTATTATTTGATTAGAACATGATTTAAATTAATGTCAAACATAGCGATAGAGATGCCTTGCAAAATCTTGTCGCAAGTAAGTATCCTTTATAAGGGCAGTTATATTTTTTTTAGACAAATTTGCTCCCCACCCGTACAAATGTTAGTGTGGGACTGGAAAAAATCTCAAAACATGTATATTTTGGATTATGAAATGACATCCTGCAACGTGAAAATTTTATCCCTACTTCCAACCTCCTTCGAGTTACTTACAACCCCCCAAATTTGTAAATAGGAAGTAAAGATCTCTTTCATTCTCTATCCAAAAATACTTTGGTTTTCTTCTTTATAATAATTTGGAAACTATATTGAATAACAGTTAGCAACCAACTTGTTATTTTGCATTGCACCAATTTCTAATGTATTTTTGTAAAATTAATTAATACCAATATCTATTATTGTTTGAAATTTATATAAAATTATTTATAGCAGATTGTGAGTAAAATCATATGCTATTACTGCGTTCAAGATTAATTTAGCCAGTGTTTAACTATTTCAAACCCTGCAGCTAGTTTATAATTGACAATTTCCTAAGTTCTTTAAGAAGTAGAACTTAGCATCCTAATTAATGTTTGTAATGAAAAGGAGAGGACTGACTACTGTGCCTTGTGGTATTTATTTATTTTTTATTATACGGGATAACCCCATTAAAGAAATTTATACAATTTACAATATAAAAAGGCAGGTAGAAAAATACTATTACTATAACATTACTAAAACAAAGTACAAAAGTGAGTTTTTACAGTAATTAATTAAGGTGAATTTAAATATACCTTAAATATAAGTTAAGGAACATGTATCACATTTTTACAATTGGTTTTAAATTTGGCTAATCCCATATTAAAAATATCTAAATTAAGATTATTCAACATAGACAAATATCTGTCAATAGAACTGTTGACAGCATAACTCGTTCTATGAAACGGTATATTAAATGTTAATGGATATCTCAGTTCAAGGTAATAAGGAACATTTAGGCTAATCCTGCTCAAAAGAGAAGGACAGTCTATAATTCCATTTAAAATTTTGAATAAAAATACTAAGCCAAATATGTCTCTTCTTTCCCTTAAAGGAGGCAAATTTAATTGACTTTCTATAGCACTATAATCACGATCTGAAATCCTGACATTACTTTTAACTGCACATACTCTCAAAAATTTGTGTTGTACCCTTTCCAAAGTATCAGAATGAATTTGAAAAAATGGTGACCACACAATTGAGCCATACTCAAGCACGGATCTAACTAACGAGCAGTAGACCATTCTGGTGGCATCAGTGGAGAAGTACTTACAATTTCTTATAACAAATCCTAACATTTTTGATCCTTTAATAGAGACTGAGTTTATATGTTCAACAAATGCTAGTTTTTCATCAAAAATGACATCCAGATATTTTACTGTTGATTTGTATTCAAGTTGGTGATCATTAATAAAATAGTTTGTTGCTATCCTAACAGCTTTACGGGAAAAACTTATATAGCAACATTTATTTTCGTTTAAGTACAATTTGTTTTTATTACACCACTCCACTAAGCGATTCAAATCCTCCTGAAGGAGTTCTTGATCACAAATATTCTCTACTGTTCTCCAAAATTTGAGCACGTCAGCAAACTTAACACATTGGCTGTACACAAAAAAACCAACGATATCATTCACAAAAATTTTAAAAAGAAGAGGTGAGCTATGACCCCCTTGAGGTACACCAGATGTAACATTAATTGTATCTGAGTAGTAATAACCTATTTTTACCCTTTGAATACGATCAGTCAATGAGCTTTCCCACCACAAAAAAAGCCTAAGTTGAAGCCAACTAAAAGCAACTTATTGTGATCTACTCAATCGAAGGCTTTTGAAAAGTCTGTGTAGATCCAATTTTAACATGTGCTTTCTTAAATAGCTTTTTAAATTTCTAACACAATGCCATTGACACTATGGTGCCAACCTATTTTTTAAGTTAAATAAATTGTTAAAGCGTAATTCTACATTCCACAGGTGCAATCTTGTTAGCTTCCAAAGTTTGGGATGATCAAGCCGTCTGGAACGTGGACTATTGCCAAATCCTAAAAGATATAACGGTCGAAGATATGAACGAGCTCGAAAGGCAGTTCCTCGAGTTGCTCCAGTTCAACATCAACGTCCCCTCCAGCGTCTACGCCAAATACTACTTCGACTTGCGCACTCTAGCTGAGGCCAACGACTTGACGTTCCCTAGCGAGCCTCTCAGCATAGAGAGGGCGCAAAAGTTGGAGGCCATGTCTAGAACGATGGCCGACAAGTACACCCAGGAGGCCCTTAAAAACGGCATTTTAAAGAAATGGTCGAGTTTGGATAATTTAACGAATGGGACGACAGCGAGGAGGTCTATCGCTATTTTGTCGTGATTTATTTGTGTATATTATATTAATTTGGAGCATTCGAAGCAAATTTTTATAGGAAAATTGGGATGGGTGTATTCAAAATTGAAATGTCGGTTTTCGAAAATTCGCGTTTATGGTAAAATTGGATTTTGACTCATTTGAGATCATCCAATCGTGGATTTCGTTAATTTTATACCTACCTCGAAATTTTTTTTCTTTATTTATTTGAACAGCTCGAGTTTATTAATTAATATGCGAATTGAACATGCGGAGAGGGTTCAAATCAAAATGTAAATCAATTTTTACTTCAGTAAGTCAATTATATTAATGATGTGATGTTTTTATTCAAGTATTTCATAATAGAAAAAAACATTTTTACATTGCCTTTAGATTTGTCACTTTCTCAGAAGACAGTCATAAAATGGTCATGTGTTTTTCAGATATTCTGTTCCGTTCAAATAACTACTGGAAATTTCGCAGATAGAGAAATCCTTCATTTAACATTTAACCCATTCACTGCCCATGTGTAGATTTGTGACAATGCTGAAGAACCTTACCAAAATTCTGTTAAAAGATATAAATTAGGAGGTTGTCTATTTAAAAGTTATTAAGATACATATAAAAACCGTCAATTTGATAAGGACATGACAAACGTGTTGGCGGTAACAGTATATGCGTCCACGACACGCCTTGCGTGTCCATTTCAGATTCATTTTAAAAACTTGAGCCAAAAGGTGTTTTTAATGGGACCTTGATAAGTACTCACGACACGCCACTCGTTTTCATCTCGGATTTGGTTCAGAAAATTTGAGCAAAAAAGCTTTTTCACTGGTTCTCTATAGTATTCTTTTGCTGATAAATATCAGCAATAAAAAACAAAATATGGCATTTTTAACTTTGTCTCTTGTGTTAAAATAATTTAATAATAATAATAATAATAATTTAAAACCCTATCACTGCCTTAGATTGCTTTGTTTAAATACTTAGCAAGTACATGCCAAGCTATTATACTATTTCTATATTTTCTGAATAAGAACAAATTTTATAAAACAAAAATGCACCGTTTTCGAAATAAAGTTATGTAGATAACAAAAAACAAATACTCCTTAAAGTGGGCACATATAGCACGGTTGCATATGTTGTGTGGATCCAACTCGCCAGGCGTTTCCTTGTCAAATTAAGTTTAGTAGCACATAAATATGCAATAATTCTTACCTTTAATTATTATAATCTAGAATTGATATTTAGTAACTATTCTATTCAAAAACATGAATTCAACATGTAAATCGGATGTGTTCTATATGACCGCAATAGTCTACAGTGCCTACTAAATACTTGGGTTTAAAGTAAACAGGATCAGAACACGTGAGAAGTGTCGTGAGCATATAAGGATTAAAACTTAGAACACATATTGTGTGTCGTGGGCAATGAATGGGTTTATATGAAATAAATTATAGTACATTTTAATTTTTTCTTGCTTCTGTTGCTTCCAACTATTTACCAAAGTATTCCTATTGGACTTTTTTTTAAAAACGGAGATCTGCTTTTTATTTTCTTATTATAATTATATATGTATATTTACAAGCTTATTGATTTAATTGATTTTATTTTTTTTACAAATTACAGGATAGTAAACTTATTTATACAGGTATAATATATGTATATCATGTTATAAAACTTATATTTTTTGAAATAATAGTGGTTGATGCTATATTTAGATTTTCTGAACATTTAAAATATGTATTAGCTGACTGGAATACTTATTTGGCCTATTATTTTTTCGCTCCATGTAACATTTTTGCAGTATCATAATTTATTTCTCTATATCGTCTTTTTTATGTAGATCAACATTTTGAGAAAAAAGTCAAAAAATGAAGGAAGAAAAGAACAGTTTAATCCACAAATACTAAAGATGTACCTGTTGCAGTCATATAGGAAGAGTAAAATTTCTTTCTCGATTTTTGACTTTTTCTCTAAATATCGACTTTATTTTTTTTATATATTGTGGAAATTTTGACCAATTTTCTTTGTAGCACGAATACACCTTCGTACCATTCCCTCTCAGTTAATTTATCGTTTATTGACAAGAATTGATTTAAAAAAGATGTCTTGTTGAATCCAGAGATAATAGACAGTAATGGAATGTGTGAAGAATATTGTCATTGCGTCAAAGTCATCAGAAAATATTTCATTTATCAACTATTTTTATGTATTTGACACATTATTTTCTTGATAACTCTATTGACGTTCAACTGACAAATTTATATGGCAAGACATACACAAAATAATTTATATACTATCTGGAACATATCAGTCACCATTCTAATTCGCCGTATTTTGTGAAAAATTAAGTTAAATTTTTAAGAAAAATGTTCGAATATTGAAGAAAGAAGAATATAACCTACAAATGTTTGTAGATCTGTCAGGATAGCTATTCACTAAGTCATGGGAGTGCTCCCATAATTTTGCTCTCTTACTCTTAGGTGCGTATATCGTGCTTACTCCGACCTAACTATGCATGTACCTGTGCTAAAAGTGAGTAAGCACGATATACCCACCTAAGAGTAAGAGAGCAAAATATATGGGAACACTCCCATGGGAGCGCTCCCATGACTTAGTGAATAGCTATCCTGTTATGGTCGAAGAGAGAAAAACCTTACAAACTCTTGATTCCGATTTTTTGATTTTTTTCTCAAAATTTTGACATTTTGTTTGTCAAAATTTTGACATTCTGTCACCTCTCATTGCGCCAAAGTTCGTTGAGATTTCGAAAGATACGGGACAGGGGAAATTTTTCAGTGGCGCGTATACGTATATTGTATATTATTGTATAATAGTCGTTTTCTTTTTACAAGCATACTTGACTAACTAAAAGTTAGATTCTGATCTAAGCTTAACTGTAAAAAGAACGCGAATTTTGGTTGACAGGTGACGTGTCATCCATGTCATCCGTTTAAAAACAATTCATATTTTAATCAAATTTTATAATTTTTTCAACATTCAACACTACAAATCTCACCCCCTGTTATCATAGTCCTAAAATAATGAATTCATGGGATATGTTTGTTCATATGATGCACAGAACACTCACTTTCTGTGATGGTTTATGGTTGACGTCAAGTACCGTGCACCTTAGCATCGGTAAGGGGGGAAGAAAGATTCTGACTTACAATCATAAAAAGAACGTACATCTCAGCTTAGTCGATGTAAGTTAGCTCAGATTAGTTGTAAAAAGAAAACGACTATTATGTTGCCATTCTTCCGAGTATTTCTTGCATTCCATTACTACCCATTATTTTTCGATTCGACCGTATATACATAAATGTGAGTGTCAAAAACCTTGGTCTGTGATTATTTTTGCAAATAATTGGCAGGTGGTTTTTATCTGTCGACTGTCAGTGACAAAATATTCCATTTATTCCAGATAAAGAAATCTAGTTTTCCGCTATAAGAGAAATAACAAAAATGTAGAAATAGACGATCAGATAGTGACAGGTTTAGGTGCCCTATTTTCGCATACAAGCCTTGAAGAGGGTCGAAAAGTACATTGATTTTAAGTAGAATGAAAGGAAATTTACGAGTAGCTCTTGGGAATAATACACAGAAAATTCGATTTTCCCTAACAAAAATGAAAGGTTATTTTTTGCCCATATTTCCACGCAAGCCGTTTTCACTATATGATTAATTGATAGAACTAGGCTTCGGAAAATCAAAGGCTTTAATGTTGCAAGTGGCTAAAGGGTTGAAATAAGGGCGTAATCTTCACTAGTTCGAATGTATAAGTGCATTTTGGGGTCGAAAAATTTTTCTTGTAAGGAAAATCGAATTTTCCATGTGTTATCCCCAAGAGCCACTCGTAAATTTTCTTTTATTCTACTCAACATCGATGTACTTTTCAACCATTTTCGAGGCTTGTATGCGAAAATGGGGCACCTAAATCGGTCACTATCTGACGGTCTAAAAGGCAGCAAATTTACTAGGGTGTATTGCTTAGAGAAACAAAAAGGTGATATTTTTTGTGAAATCAAAATTTCGAAGGGAGAGATTATTTACTGAATATTATGTTTCGACTAAGTTTTGGTTCAATTTGAAATCAAATAAAAATGCCTTTATAAAGCCAATAATTTGAAAAATGGGGTTATATATACATTTCAAATTGATAAGTGACAAATTTATTTTGACCATTGACAGACAAGGTATGGTCAATGTTCACTGGACAAAAAAGTGAAAAGTGAGTTTATAGGTGAAGTGACACATTTGATAGAACTAAACAAATTCTGAAAGGTTCGTGTTCAAATTGAATTGAAATTTATTCATTGAATTGTGGTAAAAATTAATTTTGGTAGCTAGAATTGTCCCGCCTTAATTGAATTAATTTTTTTGATTTATTTGTTTGTATCTTATAAATTTTGTAAAAATCTCCCAAAATAGGCATAAACGAAAGGAAAATCTAGACTCTTATTAAATAAATATTAAAATTGTAGAAATATAAACTCAGATTTTTAGAAAACAATATCTTACAATTTTTTGATAGATTTTTTCGACTTTTTGATATAAAAATAAACTTGCACAGGCTGCTTACAATTTTTAAACACTCTTAAGCTGCTGTATTATACCAAATTTTATTACAGAACGCCTCAATTTATGACACTCTGTAATTTTTCCGGTATTTCCCAAAACAGTTTATTTATTTACCGATACAGATTGTGATATTAACTGGGACATGCTGTAATTTGTTTGAAACCAAAACCGTCTTTGGATACAACGCAACTGCCGGTTTAGTTTTAATTTTCAATAAATCGTAAATATTTTTTAATGTCTACCATTCCATTAAACTAAAAGTAGCTGTGGAAGTTTTAGGTAGTAATAGCGGATCCGTCAATTGTAGATCGAGGAGGGGCGTTTATTTGAACAACCCTTACAAATTGATTTGAGTGTTTTAATAATCATTATATTTATACTATCAAAAATAATAAATAGGTTCGTTAATATTAAAATTTGTTTATAAATATATGATGCATGAGCAAGAATTTTGTGAAGGTGTTTATGAGTCCTATTGTAGCTACCGACATCGATAAAATGTCAGACCACACCAAGTTCGGTTTGAACACTACAGCTAAATTTTGTCATAAAAATCTTTAACGCCTTATAATTATCTTCGGGAAGCTGCTTCAAAACTGTAAAATTTTTCATCAGAAGGCAATTTTGTTAGCAGGAAAAAAACACCCCTCCGATCTAAAACCTACACTATTATTATACCCTCATGGCTATTTTCGGTGAGCCATCTTGTAGAAAAACAAAATTAATAAAATGCACCACCCAGCTTTCAAAATCACGTCCGACTATTTTTTTATCATTATGTGGGGGGACAATCTATAGGCCTATTTTCAATTTTTATACTGTACTGAGCTTTGATTAGAAAATAAACAAATGAAAACAATTCAATTCAGAAATTTAATTTTTCCTCTCCCGTCCTTCTTAGAAATTAAAAGTAATTTTAAAAAACCGACTTCAAAATCGAGCAGATGCAGTCACCACATCTTAAACAAATCTATATGGGACCACCCATGAGGTACCCCCTTACCAGAGCTGCAGTACTGAATACTTTATGTGCTTAAAAAAATTACTTAAGCACTGTATTTTAAGTACCTGCAAAAATGCCTGTACTTGTATTTACATTTTTAAGTTAATGTCGTTGTACTTGTATTTAAACAATAAAATTTGGAGTTAAGTACTTTTTACTTAAAATGGTGAAGAAGAAGTACTTAAGTACCTATAACGTTCTTTAGTACCTATGTCAATGTACTTAAATACCCAGAATGTACTTCAGTACTTCGAAAATTTTAACGCTTTTTTCTAGTTTTAACAGAAATTTTCTTGTCTTATTGCCGATCGAGCGCGTACGGAATTCGGGACTCTGGACGCATTTTGCATTTAGCAGCCGCAAAAACTTGTGGGTTAGTATTTTGTGCGTAAAGAAACGTGTGCTTATTTTGCAGGTCGTGCTTATGTGTATGTATTTGACTACGGTAAGTATTTTTATTATAAAAACTATTTAAACATTAAAATGTAACTAACTCGAGAATAGTATTGAAATATTCTTTAAAAATAAGAGTGAAAAATAATTTAATAATCTATACTATGTAATGTAAAATGCTCAGTCAACTGACTAATTAATCTCGATCATGGGCAAATCGTTTGACGTAAAAAGCTGAATTTCAGCATGCAGGTTGATTGATAGAGCGTAGAAGTTTTATGACAGGGCATTTTTCAAAACTCGAATTTTAAGGTGATATAACTACCCCTTAAATAATATATTTTTTTGCTTCACAACTGTTGATGTAAGAAAAAAGTGGCGAAACACTTCCATGTATTTTTTTTTTGTTCTTAATATTTACCCCATATGGGATTTTACACAGGAAAGATATTTGCCGCAACACATAAGATGTGCCTCACATACCTTAAATCTCATTGCAACTACCGATTACAAAAATTCGGTAAATGGTTTACTGCCTTTACGACAAAAAAACTATTTTCCAAATGTTCGAAGTTGTGGAATAAATGCGGACGGCTGAAATAATACAAGAAGAACTTGGACATAAGTTAAAAGTTCCAGGAGTTACCAGATGGAACTCCACTTATGACACTGTCCGTCAAAGATAAGTTAGGAGTTCTGTGTGGTAAACTTATGATTCCGGTATTTAAGGAAGATGAAATATCCTTTGGCTGAAACATCAGATTTTTTACAGGAAGATTATAACACCTATTATGGGTATCTGCTTCCCAGCTTAGTTTCGATGAAAACTAAACTTCAAAGCTGAAAATATCAAGCGATATTAAACAGCTAACAGTGCCTTTAGAGGCCATAATTAAGTTTGTTGGGCAAAGATTTAAAACTCAGTCCAGAATCCAAAACTGCTGTAATGTGCCCACGATTCAAAATGCGATGGTATAACGCCTTTAAAGACTTAAATGTTGCCACATACAAAGAAATACAAAACTAGGTAGTCTTGGATGTCGAATACTTTATCAGCCAGGAAAATAAAATAACTAATGAAAATATCCAGTCAGACGATCCTTTTTTTTGATTTTGAGGAAGAAAAACAAGAGTATTAAGTAAACTACTGGTAGCAAATACCAGCACAATGACTTCTAACTCCCTAGCTGAATTAGAAGTACTAAAATACCCTTAAGACAGTAGAACTAATTTAGACAGACATGCTAAACGATTATAGGTATATAAAGTTAGTTTTTATTAACAATACGATTCTGCCATCTTCCGAACCAGTACAATTTTAAAAAACTAGTCGTTCTTAAAGCATAGGGCAATTATTTAGACTCAAGATCTAAATAGATTTGATAGTAGTAGTAGTAGTACTGATGTATCTATAAGTTTTTGTGGTACTCTGTTCTTTATTTTGTTAATAAAGGAATATTTATTTTACCTTATTACTGTTATTTTTAAATTGTACGTAAACTATGAACTGTTTATTAATAAATACTTTATTACTAATCCCGGTTAGCAATATTTTAATTTAAATTGAGCTGGGTTAGGCCTACCATCAGCATAGATCCTCCATTATTTTTATATACTTAAGTGTTTTGTAAATACTTATTTAAACCTAAATGTATTTAAGTACATCTGTATATGTACTCAAGTATACAATGTATTTAAGTATCCTACAGGATCCTACATTGTACTGAAGTATATTTCAGAAGTTAACTGCTCCATAAAGTACTTAAGTACGTTTCTATGTACTTCATTTTTAGGATTTAATTACTAGGTACTTTATACCAAATAGATGTAATTGTACTTACTCGCAATTTTTAAAAGTACTTGGGTCTTCAGTACATTTTACTTGTACTTACAGCAGCTCTGTCCCTTACTAACAAAAAAATAATCATAGAAATTGGACAAGGTGGTAAAGAATTACCCCTAAACATACATAAAAAATGAAGAGAGAGAATTTTCTAATAGACTCAATTATTAGATTTTGACCAAATTAATATGGGACTACCCCTGAAGTACCCTCTTTCTAACAAAAAAAGGATCATTGAAATCGGACACCGTATTAAAGAATTATCGCTGAACATATATAAAAAAAAATATTACGACGAATTGAGAACCGCCTCCTTTTTTGAAGTCTGTTAAAAATAATTTAATGTCTGGTACAATTTCAATTTTTGTACTTACTATGTTTTGTTAAGAATGAGAATATTAAGGAGTTGAAAGTGGGGTAACAAAGACTTATAAAAAAATACTGTTTGTAACGTAAGAGAATAAATGTATTAATACACCTTATAACATGAAAATAATACAAAATGCCACTTAATTAAAATCTATATTATAATTTCATATATGATATTAATAAATACATCACATACAAACATTCATCACTAAAACAATGCAGTAACAATCTCTTATCAAATAGATGTATAAGCCAGAAAGTATCATTAGTGGGTATGAAAAAGCTTTCAAAAATTTCATTGGTAGACAAATGTGAAGGAGAAATTTTAACAATCACATGTTGTTATTGTTAAGTTTTCAAATAAAAACAAGATCCGATCATTTTCAAAGGAATGAGAAGAGAATTGAACAATGCAGCCACTTCAATAATTATCATAATAGTTTTGATAGATATTGAAGATTTTAATTTGTATTTGCCTACTAATCAAACTTTACTCTATTGTGAAAAAAAAAATCAACGTTCTGACTATACAGGGGTTTAAAAAACCGAGATAATTTTTGAAACCCTCGCATATGATGAAGCTGATCGAACTTTTCTGTAGACCTGACATTATTTAAATTTAATGTAAGGGCTCTTTAAAATTAATTAATAAGTAAATTACTTTTTGAGTATATAGATTGTAATTTTATTGTTAAAAGATTGTATATTTAAAGCTAAAAGAATAAAAAATATGGGGGGACAAAATTTAAACAATGTCAAGATATGATACAGCCTAATTTTTTTCTTGATATACCTTATTGTTTAAAAATCTATACACTACAGGGCGTTTAAATATTCGACAAGCGATGTTTTATATTTTTCATATAAAATGCTTAAAAATTGGTTATTTTTAGATAACCGCCATTTTTGGTCTGCAGGAAAATTAATATATTAAAAAAACGCCACCTGTCGAGTACTGAAACTTAAAAACAAACATTTTTGATAAAAAAATATTGTATAAACTGTAATCGAGTGCTCTAGACAAAAAGTTATTAATTGCTTATTAAAAAAAAAAGATAATTACCTAGAAATCTTCAAAAAATAAGTGTATTGTTTTGACTTAAAGTACCTACTAGGGAGCGCTTACGATTCGCAATGTTCCAATCAATTTTACAGTAAACTTTTTTTAATTAAATTATAGAACCGAATTTGATATAATTCAACAAATTACCCAATGTTTAGTGGAAAATTGAGTTTATTGCAAAATAAAAAACATAAATGCCTTAGCTTCACGCTGGTTATCAAAAACATTACTTTTAATTTAATATAAGAAAACACATTTTAACTAAAATAAAATTGACGAATTAGCACCAAAACATATAAAACCCCAAGATTGTGGTAATAAACGAATCTATCCGTGTGATACACAGCCAGTTTTTATGAAAAAAAGTATATTTTTGAGAAACGGTAGCGCCATCAAGGCGATGTTCTGTTTAAGCTCGTTTCAAAACTGAAATTAGTAATAAATCAACAAGTCAGATTTAAAATAAATTAACTTAAATCACCATTTAGGAATGACTAAAAAATATCGACAGAATAAAGATCTGACTCAGTTCAAAAATTCAGTGTAGTTAACATCAACAAAATGCGATTTGTACCTTAGATCAAAGAGCTAAAATCAATAGCTAATAATTTATCATGGTCAAATTTAATTTAGGAAGATTTAATATTAACCTGGTATTGGTGTAAATGATGTGCATAGAGCACTATAAAAATTGTGATTGTAATGACATAAATATCTAAGGTTGGTTGAAAATTGAAATTTAATGGCAAGAGAAATAATCCTAACAAAATCACTATCTGCATTTCATTGGAGTTAACTGTACCTATAAACAGAGGTGGATAGAGACTTCAAAGTATAGACAGTGACGTTTCAGGATTTGATAATATGTAACAAAAAGTATGTTACTTCCTAAAATATCCATAATTACTGTGCCAATTTGCACCTTAAAAACGAACTAAATTCCCGTGAACCGTAAGTGACACCCTAAAACGCCATGTTTTAAATTAAAATAGAATCCAGGAGATTCCTAATTTTTTTTGAAAATATATTAAAATTGGACATAAAACTAGCAGGCGCAATTGTCTTTGTTCGCCTGTTGGTCATTGGACAGTGGATTACGACCTGGTTGTGATGGTTTGTGTTGCACTCCCGATTCGGCAGCATTGAGATCCAATCGGCCATCTTGGATGCTTTGGTAAATCTTTTTTGCAGTTTCCAGAAATGCTTCTTCTACATTATCACCGCTGAAAGGCGAAAATTTGGTAAGTATTGTGTAAAAATAGCAAGGACAAAGAAGTTTGTTTTAATCAAATCAAATAGTTTTATAATAATTCTTTTTTTTTTTTTTTTTTTTTTTTTATTTTTGACAGGATTAATTACAGTAATAACATGATTAATTACAACAATAAACAAATTATAAATTAATAATAGGTAAATAAGTTAGCACCTAGGTGTGGGCACCTGTATGTGCTAGACAGACTAAAAAACTAATACATAAAGATTAAAAAACTAAAATATAAAGTTAATGTATTTTTATATAAATGTTAAATGTAATAAGGCAGCAATGTTATATTATATAATATGTAATAATGTTATAATCTTGTAATCTACAGGGTTCCAACATATTACAGTGAGATGTGTGTTATTCTAAGAAGAATCTATACAATTTTGAGTAGTTTTGGTAGATGAAGGATTTGCACACTTTCTTAAATAAATGTTGTTTGTTAATTAATTTGATCTCAGGAGGTAAAGCATTGTAACACTTTGCTCCTAAGTAATTTATACAATTTTTGAAAGATTCACTATTAGGCATAGATATTTTAATATTCAAGTTACTAAAAGTTCTGGTTATTGAACTGAAAATTCAGTCCAATAGGCTATTGACCAAAGTCCTTCTGCCTATTGTACTGCATACAAATGGGGTTATAAATATTTTATATCACAGATAAAAATAGTTTTATGTTGATCAGGTTATATTATTACTTACGTTTTTGCACTGGCTTCTACAAACATCAGACCATTTTCTTCAGCAAATTTACTAGCTTCCTCATATGTCACATCCCTCTGTCCCTCCAAATCACATTTATTTCCTATCAGGAAAATGACTGTGCTGGGATTTGTCAGATTTCTAGTGTCTGTTAACCAACTGCTTAGGTGATTATAAGTGGATCTCCTAGTTATGTCATAAACCATTAGGGCTCCGGCCGCACCACGATAATATGAGCGAGTTACAGCCCTGAAACGTTCCTGTCCAGCTGTGTCCCAGATTTGAAGCTTGATTTTTTGTCCTGAGACCTCAATGATGCGTGTCCCAAATTCTACTCCTATTGTGTGAGGACAGTCAGCCATAACTGGTTGTAAGATACAGAAAATGAGTAGGGATTATAAGGTCATACATTTATATTGGAGATAACATTTTTTGGAAGTGAAAAATTTTAATCATTTAATCAAATAATGTAAATATCATCATATAAACCATATTTATTGAGAAACATACAGATTAATTCATTTATATTCTCTATTTTTAAACATTTTAACTTGGTACTTCTATAATAAATTGTGTTAGAAAAAGAAAAAATAATTTTACTTTTAACAAGTAAAATCAATTCAACAAATCTAGTTTCCCATGCCAATAGAATAGGGAATTAAAATGAAGAGTAATTTTCATATAATAAAAAATACTTACATTTTTTTTCTGTGAATTGATGCAGCAAACACGACTTTCCTACACCCATATCACCGATGATAATATATTTGAAAATATAAGAGTAATTATAAGGACCAGCAGACATCTTAACTGGAATACAAAATATTTAACTTATATTATTATATTAAAATATAATTTATTATTCTAACTACGACTATTCCGTATTTACCTTGGTATGACTAATATCAAATATCCCTGTATCAACCTACCTAATTACTTGTAAAATAATTCAAATATCAGAAATATTATAAAAACTACAAAAAATATAAATCAGTAAAACCATTATATACCTTTTTATGAATCCAAATAAATCCAAATTAATATTAAACAACGTTGTATATCTGAACAATAGTGAGAAAATCTTTGTGAAAAATGACACGATGTCAAAACTACAAATAGAGGGCGGCCATTTTTGTCAAATTTATGACATAGATGTCAGTTAAGTAAAAACATCGGAGTTGCGTTCGAATAGTTTTTCATCCAGCTTCACAGAACATCGACTGCAGATGCAGCTACTGCTTGCATATCTAGTACTTTTTACAAATTTGCAGAATAAAATGCACAATTTGTCATTTAGGGTCGATTCCACCGTTGTGGAATTTAATAAAACGAAAACCGTCTTCCGGCGACATGGTCTTCTCACATATAAGAAAGGCGCCGAAAATCTAAACTGATTCGTTGATGAGGGCGGCAGGCTATCAGAGTATTGATAAGGCCGCCGGTCTATTGTATTTGAAACATTAAATGCCGCCGGAAAAAACTCGCGTATCGGGAACAACAGTAATCATTTATTATTCCTGTGGTGGGAGGTATTTGTGTGAATGCGTCTTGTTTGTTTTCATTTACGCCGTGACTAGCAGTAGTATTTTATAAACCTTAGAAGCAAATTTCACATACATGAACAAATAATAATAATGCCGTGACAACAAGAACACGAAGCAACGACTTCTCGTAGGGTGGCGGCTTCGCCGCCACCTTAAATTTTCAATCCATACTTGGCTACGCCGACCGGCATAAACACCAACGGCCTGGACACAGCTCATTTACTCTGCCAAAAGGAGACTGATGTACAAAACGCGTACGACATATGATAATTTGCCACAAAAATGTAGACGATTTCACAAGTATTTTTTCTTATCACCGGCATTCAATGTAGTAGACCATCGTCCGGCGGCATTTTACAATTCATTGATAGCATGCCACCCTGATCAACAAATCAGTTTAGATTTGCGGCGGCTTTCCTTTAAGAAGAAGACCATATGCCGCCGGAAGACGGTTTTCTTTTTAACAAATGCAAGCACCACCGACGGTCGGTTATTAGCTAGTATGAAAAATAAAACAAAACATTCTTTGAAATCTTAGGAGATTCTTTAATACTAATCATCCAGTAAACATCAGTTTTAAATAGAAACATTAGTTAAAGAAAATAAAATAAATATGTATACTGGGCAAATAAATCCTTATAAAGAGATAAATAACATTCATACAATAATTTAGGTAGGCATTATTATTCCTAATCACTGTCTGAATCCTCTTCAGAAACAGTATACACTCCCGTATCTTCATTTGTAATCAATGCCATTATGGATCGCAAAATATTTATACCGTCTACAGCCTTCGAATTACTCCAATCGATTTCGCCCGGATGGCAAACTTTGTACTCCAAAAACCAATTCATCCTTTGTCTGAGATCATTTATTACAAGCGATGTTGAGCGATTCGATTTAAAATTTAAATGCTCATTTATGTTTATAAATTCTTCGCCTTTATCTTCGAGATACTGATATTTGTCTCCGAAAAAAATCACACTCAAAGGAGGTACCACGGTTGCGTCATAAATGCTGTCTTTGGTAGATTTAATTTTTAAATAATAAACCAATAACGGAGACGGAAAAAAATGTTCCGCACTCAATATCGATTTCAAGTGAAATTCATAGCGCTTGTTATCTGGAGATGATATATTTGTAACTCTACCGTGCTTATTTGTCTTTGCAACGGCAATATTTGGATATAAACCAGCGCACACTATCGCCTTGATCAGACTCAAATTGTCCGAATTAAAATTATTAGTTTTGTTTTTCGGATACACATCGCTAACGTATTGCAAATCTTGCAGATATTGCATAAACTGTCCTTTCATTTTTACCAGCAACTTCAGCGTGTAGTAGCTCAAAAAGTATTCTCTGCAAAAACTCGAAGGGTTACTTGTCGTCTCGTAAATTTCCAACGCTCTACTTAAAACGATGTGATCGCTAAGCGTACCGATGCCCAATTCCCTTCTTTTGCTATCGGCCAGTTTTTCTTTGCCCAAAGGAATTTGAAACGCGTCTTTGAAATCCAGCGACACGGCAATGTTCAGAATAGGATTAAGACAGCTAAATATGGCGCCGAACAACAGCATCTTCCCTATTTGCGGGGCAACTGGTAATTTAGCCAAGTGGTAACCTAGCGGTGTTAAATACTCATCGTCGTCAAGAGCATTTAATCTTTTCAGCAGGTCCACGGACAAATCCAAAGCTTCTTGCGTAGGAGGGTTCATTAACTTGGGAAAGAAATCTTGTATTTTGCCTAATTGCAAGATTTTCGCTTGCAGAATGGTACCGTCGAGCCGTATTCGAGTGATTTCTGGTCTTTCAAACTTTTCCAAAAGCAGCTGTCTACATCTGGAAAATAAATGATAACAAACACCCGGTTTCACTCTTCCTGCTCGTCCTTTCCGTTGATCAGCATTTGCTTGGCTCACCCACAAGTCATCTAGCGTTTGTGTGTTTGTTTCCGTATCGAAATCGCTTCGTTTCATCCTCCCGCAATCAATGACGTACGTAACATCGTCAATCGTTATCGAAGTTTCCGCGATATTCGTCGAAATGATTATCTTTCTTTTACCAGGCGGGGCTGGTTCGAAAATTTGTTTCTGATCAACTGACGGCATTTGGGAATGTAACGGAATTATTATATATTTTTGCAGCTTGGTCCCGAAATAATTCGAATTTTGTATGTCTTTGTGTAGAGCTGAGATTTTTAAGTAACCCGGTAGGAATACCAGTATTGATCCGTCGTCTTCGTTATTTTGGCAAATTTTTTCTAGCAATGTCAAAATTAATTTTATATTCAACCATTCGCTCTCGGGATTTTTTAATTGCTCTAGAACGTCTTTATCGTATGTTCCGTCGGCCTCTAAATTCCTAACGTAAGGTTTAACAAAATTATTAAATTCTTCTTCACTTTTCAGTTGTTTCGTTGTCTTGGCGTAACGATTGTATTGATTTCGTGGTTGTAAAAATTTGAATTTAGTCAATTGCAAAACATCTTCTAAGAAGTATTCCGTGACTGGAAATGTTAGACCTGGAATGTTGATATGAGGACAATCGTCAAAGTAAGCGGAGAAAGCGTCAGCATTTAACGTAGCGCTCATCAAAATTACTTTCAATTCTTTCCTCTTTTTGATAACGTCCTTTAAAAGAGTAATCAAAAAATCAGATGGAACTGCCCTCTCGTGTATTTCATCCAGAATGAGATGTGATATTTTTGACAGTGAAGGATCCTGTTCCATTTTTTTCAGTACTACACCAGTTGTACAGAAACATATTGAACCTCTGTCTCTCGGTAACTTATGTTCTAGTCTTATTTGGTAACCAACACTTTCGCCTAATGCTTCACCTCTTTCTTTGGCAACTCTCTCAGCAACGGCTATGGCACTTATTCTTCTAGGTTGAGTACAAACTACATGGCAAGCTGAACCTATGCCTAGAAAGGAAAAAAGTGGTCAACATGCTGAAATTTAAGAAGGTCGATTAAGTAAATGCAATAAAATTTCCAATATGAAGACTAGAGAGGAGGTGAATCGGCAATGGTCAAATATCAAATTTCCGTCCTTCGTTTTATAAAGTTCGCGAAATTAACTGTCGAAGAGTAATGCTGACAATTTTCTATGTAAGTCAATGTAAAATAAAGTCTTTTTTTTAAATCGGTGAAAAGAATCAATATAATGTGAAAAAAAGTACCTGAGTACAAGTAACATGAGTGACAAACACCATCAAAGCAAGATTTACTTCGTTCTAGATTGTAAAACGGGATACAAATCAGATGTAAAACTAAAGAAAACATAAGGAGAAATCAATTCAATGTCTTTTTAAAGCTTCTAATTTAAGTAAAATAATGTATTTATGTCTAAATATAATATTTATTGTAAACTAGTCACAACACGTATCACGGAGTGTAGTTTATTTTATTACAAGTTTCTATAAAGTAAAATTTTACAGTCATAGATCCTGACTTACAAACAATAATTATAGATTAAATTTTACTTACTAGAAAAGAATTTTTTTATAGTTTTAATGTTAGATAAAGAGTTGCTACTGTTTTTTATAGGATCCTAAATGCTTAGAACAGTGGCGGCATATATATCGTTCCTAGGCCCAATAAACCACTTTCTAGAGATGACGCTGTTCTACACTTTTTAGAAGATATTCCCATACAGGGTGAGGACTTTAACTGGCGCAAATTCGCTACAGCTTCAGGTTGAAAGATGCGGATAAAACACGTCAATTGAGATTTTTTGTAAGCTTTCCGGTCATAGCAATCCCCTTTAGAGGGTAAAACTCCCCCCGACCTAATTTTTTTAAATGGGATGGTACCACTTGCGTAACAATCAATTTTTTTTTGGAAAGAACTTTCCAACAAGGTGCCGCAAGTGGTACCATCCCATTTAAAAAAATTAGGTCGGGGTGAGTTTCACCCTCTAAAGGGAATGAAAAAAAATTTTTTTGGTATGCCCGGAAAGCTTACAAAAATCTCAATTGACGTGGTTTTGCGTTTTATCCACATCTTTCAACCTGAAGCTGTAGCGAATTTGCGCCAGTTAAACTCCCCACCCTGTATATATTAGTAATTTCTGGAATATAAAACAGCAAGTGCCTAAGTGAGTGAACACTTGTATTGCGCTGGTTAATATATGTTTAATAATTTCATTTTAATATAATTGTAATAATAAATTAGTATTTAAAAACAATATCAATTTCAGGTAGGGATAAATCTTCACAATGTCTTTGCTGGGGGAAAGCGACCTAAGTTTGAAAACAGAGTAATCCTTTTTTATGTCCCCAGTGGCGCCTAAATCAACAACCCTAAAAAACTTTGAATCCAAAAATAGGTACCAATTGTGAAGGTTATTGTTAGACAAAACTAATTGATGCTATTAAAGGTAACTCACGATCCTGCTCACCAGAACCACAGAGTTGCCAGAGCTGTGTAACAACTAGAAATCTTTATATGTTACATAAATATATTATCCAGTCTACTCGATAATTTACAAGATAGTAATATTATGGTGTCAATACTTGTAATATATTTACATAATTACCTTCAGTCTGTAAATGTAAATTGTGGGACTTGAAATTATAAAAAAATATTGCTTTACTTACCTTTTTCAATATAGTCATCTAATATAAATTGGGCAACTTGTGTTGTCTTGCCACAACCTGTTTCTCCACTAATTAACACAACTTGATTATCTTCTATCAATTTTAATATATCATGTTTCATTGAGAAAGAGGGAAGTTTTTCTCTAACAGACTTTAATGATGTGTACTGTTTATTGTATGATTTATTCGCTAATTCATCTAGAAGTCTTTCATCCAAGCCCTGATCTATTATGATTTGAGAACAAGATTTTGTTAGTTTTTCTATAATGCTACCCTTTATATTAGACAAAAAAGATCGCTTAAAATAGGAATCCTCTATATGCGAGTACGACTGATCATCAGTAACAAATACATTCTCTATAGAAGTAGATGTTAGAATAGACTTTATTTTCTTCTGCTCTTGAGTCGTAAGTAAAACCTGAGCAATGGGTATAATACGTCTTTTTTCTTCATCTCCATTTTCCATGCCTAATTTTCGTTTCCTATTTTTTCTGGCATGCCATAAACCAATTTGTTTTCCTTTTAGACCCAGCGGGGGCCGTTCACGTACACGTTCAGTATAATTACTGCTTTCTCCTTCTTCATTATTATTAAATTGAAATCTAAATTTATTCAGTTTATTGCGACGATACATTATCAACAGACGTATTTTAAATTTAAAAAAATATAAGAAACAGGAACCAGGAACAAACTAGAAAAATCGAAAACATCGAAAAATCGAAATCGGTGACAAGTGACAATTTTTTGACAAATCGAATTTAACATCAAAAACAGTGTTGCCAGAATAGGAACTCGTAAAATCCGGTACATTTTATTGAATCTGGTACATTTTTTAGACAAATCTGGTACAATAAAAATATTATTCTGGTTAGAGTTGTTAAAGAACAGGTAAAATCGCTGAATAAGTCAGAACAGTTCGGTTCTTACCCGAGAACATGTTCCGTAAACCTGCTCATCTGTTCCTTGGATCAGATTATAGCATATAATTTTATTATTTTCACGTCAATTCTCTCCTTTGTCAAACTCTGGGGGTTAATTTTTGAAACCATTCGCTAAAAGTAGACACAGATTGACAAGTCTCGACGTAAGACGAAAGTACTTCTCCATAATTACCCTCTACAAAGTTGTTAATTTTAAAATCAATTGTGAAGCTCTTTTACATATGCTTAATTTTAGAATCCCACGCGCAACCTCTCGAAACACTGAATCATTTTACATAGCGACTCCTCGGACAAACGTTCTGAAGTTTTCACCTGTATATAACATGTGTAATAATTATAATAATATTAGTGAACAATTGGATATATTTAATTGCAGTGTTAAAAACAAAAAAACACATTGTTTAAAATAATTTTGAATTTATTTACTGTAATTTTAGATTAATTATCTATATGCTTTTTGTTAAACTGTTTTCTTTCAAATGTACTCCTGTTCTGTAATTGGGTTTAACCTGTTGAACAATGTATAAATAAATAAATAAATAAATAAATAAATAAATAAATAAATAAATAAATAAATAAATAAATAAAAGTAGTATGTATGTAGTATGCGTCAATTGGCATATGACATTATCGCATGCGTCAAGGAAAGTATATTTTTGAATGCTTTTCGATAAATATTTTGAGAAACAGATCAATCTAACGAAGAGTTGTAGATTATTACTGCAAATTTCGATGATCTATTAATATAAACCAAGTATGAAACTGCTTTACCAAGATGAATAAACGTCATGTCATTGCAAAACCTATTAAATGCGTATTCGCAAGTGACGTCAATTTCGCATGCGAAAACGAATCGAGTAACTCAAAAATACAGTATACGTTTTCGCATACGTCAGGGTGGCGAATGATTCAAAAATTAACTCCCTGACACACCTTCATTTACACTATTCAAATTTGACGCAATTACTATATTTTTAAATTCCTCAAGCAAAATAATTGTATATTGTTCAGTTTACAGTTTAGATTAGCAATTTTAAAATTAATCCAAAACAATGTTCAGTTTTTATAAATGTTAGTTGCCATAATGTGTAAATAAGTTATATATTCTTTGTTATCCTCTTATAATGGTACGTTACTGGAAACCGGAAACACTAGTCTGCCATATGCAGGGACTAGCATTCCCCCTTCCCTCCGGCTTTATTTGTAAATAAATAAAAATAACCTTCAAATCGCGAATTATTTGACATTTGCCCCTTTAAATTTTGAATTCAATAATTTTATTGAATATTATTATGCCTATTTTAAAATCAAAATACCGATTAGACTCGAAAATTGAGTGATGGTGATTTGATAAGAGTGCCTTTCTCCCACTATCACACAAAATGAAAATACCAATTAAATCTACTATCTACATCTACACACGGACGAGAGCATTTCACTTATCCAACACTCTAACGGGTTTCTTATTCTTAGGAAGGTGAAAGTTGTTTCATTTCATAACAAGAAGTGACACAAATGAAGAAATTGTACGTACTGCTAAGAAGAACGAAGAAAAACGCAAGATGATTTTTTTAATTGGGTGCTCAATTGTAATTGTTGTAACAATTATAGCAATAGTTAAGTCCAAAAAACCGTTAAAAACCTTGTTAATTGAAGCTAGATACGAGTTACTTTATAACTATGTCGGTTCCAGAGCTATGCTTCAAGATTTCTTTATGAGAGGCAAAAACAAAACAGGTGGGTTGATTTTTATTGCTTTGTAAAACCATTTAATACATATAGTTGAAGGTTGTAACTAACCAGATATTATTGAGAAAAGATAAAACCTATTGGGTATTTAAAATTTTTAATAAAATAAGTTTTAAAGAATTATACATACTTTTTATTTTTTAAACCTATTAGTTTGTAAATAATATACTTTATTCATAGATATTTTAAAATAATCTACGTAAAATATATTAAAAGACGGCTTAGAAATAGCACAAAGTTTTAATAAATATTTTGTTGAAAGTATCAATAGTACTATAACAAATTAAAAAGTGTTTGATAGCCTATACTGTATGTATATTTAGCACTTGAAATGTATGTTATTAATAGTTTTTTAGATTTATATTTAAATATTTTTATATGTAAGCATATTTAGGGTTCCTAATTTAATAAAGATATCCCTAGGTGTATAGTTTCTTTTTTAGATAAACAAAAAAAATGAGTATGTTGTCATGAATTTACAAGTTATTATTATAATTTGCCTCCATTTACTCAAATCACAATTATGTACAATGAAATATATTGGCAATTCGCAAAAAATGTTTATTCTATTAAGAATTTTATTTTCAGAATTACTTTTAAAGTCAGGGAACACTGCACTCATTACAGGAGGGACCAGAGGCATAGGAGTTGAAGTCATTAAAATGCTTATGAAATGTGATGTAAAAGTTATAATTGGTAAGAGAAATTATTATTATTATTATTATTTACACATGAAAGTTTCCTCTATGAATTTAATTTTTATTTAAATAATTTATATTTTTACTTTCCTATCTGTATACAGAAAGTATAGGAATCATGATTTTGTCGACCTCGAGTTTTCGACGGATTTTTACTTTTGAGGTCCCCTGAATCCGTTTTGACTATTTTCGCGATGATGTCTGTGTGTGTGTGTGTGTCTGTGTCCACCATAACTCATGAACCGATACACAGAAAAACACCAAATTTTAAACTTTGTTCCAGCGTCCAATGAACTGATTAGATTTTGGGCAGAGTCGGAACATCTGGGGGGGTACTTTATAGGTGGTCATTTTTATATTTTATGGAATATATCTGTTATTTACGTTAGGGGAAGAAAATTCTTCAAATAAAAGTTACTTCTTATATTATTGTCTATAATTTTTGTTCTATACAAAATTTTCCTAAAATGATCCATATTCGAGAAATTTTACAAAATGTAAAAAAATATTTTTTTTTATAAAAATTGTTTAAATAAAAGTTGTTTATAATATAATTCTCTATATTTTTTATCCTATACATAATTTCTCTAAAATGGACCGTATTCGAGATGTTTGAGAAAATGTGTAAATTTAGAAATTTGAAGAAAACTCAAAAACGGATAAAGAAAAAACATTAAATTTTAAACTTAAGTTTTATTTCGGCCTGACGTGAAATGATTAGATTTTGGACGAAGTCGGAACATCTGGGGGGTACTTTATGGGAGGCCGTTTTTATATTTTATGGAATATATCTGTTATTTATGTTTAGAGAAAAAAATTGTTCGAATAAAAGTTACTTCTAATATTATTATCTATAATTTTTGATTTATGTCAAAATTTCCTGAAATGGCCGTATTCGAGAAATTTGACAAAATGTGCAAATTCTGATTTTTTATGAAAATTTTTGACCTAAAAGTTGTTTGCGATATCGATCCCTATAATTTTTGTTTATACATGGACCGTAATGGAAAAATTGTAGGAAAATTGCTAAATTTAAATTTTTCTGTATTTTCGTTTTCAATGAATATCTATAGAAAAATGTTTCGAGGTAGATGTATGTGGAAAATGTATATATTTAGTTTATCCTCTAAACATTTATAGAGGTGCTGCAATAGGTTGTACAAAATAACCGAAAAAAGCCTATAATAACTAGATAGGAAAGTCATGTGTTGGACACATCAGATTTTTATTTAAATAATTTTAACTTATATTTTTTTGTGTTTATAATCAGGCTTGTTTCTTACATTCTGACATTTTTCTAATTTTTACAATTTCTTTCTATTTTAGTTCTGTCTTCCTATTTATGTTTGTTTGATCTTAATTTTTTCCTTATCATATTTTAGGTTGTAGAAATATTCAACAGGCAGAATTATTAGTAGCAAATTTTAGAAAAGAGGGAATCAAAACTGGATCTGTAGATATTTTAAATTTAGATATCAGTGTTATGGAATCAGTAAAACAGTTTGCTGGAATTGTAAAAGAAAAATACTCTGAAATAAATTATTTAATTAACAACGGTAAGTTTATAAAGTATCTTCTTGATAATCCTCATCTAAATCTAACCGTCATTTTTGTAGCTGGTATTATGTTTGGTCCTTACATTGAAACTCGTGATGGATATGAATCACAATTTGCTACAAATTATTTGGGGCACTTTCTCCTAACACATCTACTGCTACCCCTGTTGGAAGCTGGAGGTAAAAAAGAAGAGAAATCCAGAATTGTAAATGTTTCATCATGTGCTCACATCGTAGGGGATATAAATTTTGAAGATATCAATAATAGGTGATTGATATAATTATTTAAACGAAAAGTCTGCTTATGTGTAATTATTTTTAATTTCTACATAATTTTTTAGGCATAATTACATACCTGGTGCAGCCTATGCTCAGTCAAAAATGGCTCAAGTACTTTTTACTAAATACTTAGATTCTCTATTTAAAAATGAAGGATTGCCCATACAGACTCATTGTGTTCACCCTGGAATAGTCAATACTGATCTTTTTAATGATACAAATTTGAAAAAATTCGTTCCTGTGATACCTGCATTATTATTTAAGGTAAATATGAAATATATTGATGATGAGACTACCTTATTCTTATAGCAAACGAATTCTACATCCAAACTCAGCAGTTACAATTATTTTAACGATTACAAAAGAGGTTCCTTTTCATTTTATTATCGGTAATTAACGATTTTAATCAGTGTTATCATGTATATAAATCATATTTCCTTTACACAAATTTTATTACAGTTCTTTGCTTTGATAAAATCAGTCTATTTCTAAATCAGTTTTGTTAAAAATAACATTAATATATACTATATTATGTTGCCTAAACTGCAAGATAATATTTTAATCTAATAAAACAATTATTTAAATCATTTGTTCCGGTCAGATTATTGTATTTTAGATAATATATTCACCCTTTTATATGCTAAACCATTTATATATTTCAAATATGTAATTTCTGAAAACGATTCCAAACTTGATTTGGAAATATACTGTAATTTTTTTGATAGTTATTTGTTTTTTAATCAAACATGAATGTTGAGTCTAAATATTAGTCTTATAAAACATATATATCAAAATGTACATTAATTTTGTTTTTAGAGCCCAGAACAAGGGGCAATACCTATCATATATGCTTGCCTCTCTCCAAAACTAGAAGGCAAAGGGGGTACATACATCCACAACTGTAAAATTTTCAAAGCTAGTTCATCCACAAATTCAGAAGAACTACAAAAAAAATTGTTTGATTTTACTAATAAATTACTCAGTATCCCGGACTTCATCGGAAAGCACGAGAAGAATCAAATAATTGCCAAGGAGTAATTATATATTGGAGGAGAAAAGCATGAGCTCTTTTGTATAGACTCCTGTTTCTATAAATTTTATCTTTCTATATTTATCTATTTATCCAGTGTCTCGATATTTTTATATTTTTTAAGTTCAATCCCAGTTGTTTATTCTAGAGATAGTCTAACTTAAAATGGTTCGAAATGCGACTGAATAAATTTCACCTGAAAATAATATAGACTAAATTTACAATTGTTATTGTTATTATTGTATAATAATTAACTGTTGATTTATATATTTTATTTATTTATTTGTTATTTTTGGTATATAGTAGTTATCGTTGACCTAAATTGAATAAATCTATTTTTTTTTTAAATACGTCTTTATATTATATTTCACCAATGTTATTTTACAGCTAAATCCATAATGCAAATAAAATCGATCACTCTGTATAGGAAGACCAACACTGCAACGTTACCACATTGGTTTACGAAATTCGTTAGATATTTTAAACCTTTATATTGCTGTATAAACTTTATGCAATAAAAGCCAGCAAGAAAAAGGAAAGAAGACGTTTTTTTCGATTCAATAGAATTCACATAAGATTTATACAGGAATTCAATTAACTTTCCACAAGAAAGAAGTATTTTAAATAATTTTGTATTAGTATCTTGCTCTGATTCTTATTATTTCTACTCCTGAAATAAATATAAAAAATGCTGTTTTAAAATGTTATATTTTTAGTATTTTATAAGTTTTCTTTGGTTTGTATAACAATATAAAAGGAAAATAATACACAACCACCTATACCATTACATTAGTGCATTAAAACAAATTAAGTGCCAAATACATTGTCTAGCTAATCAATTTAAAGCTCTAGCAGTACTAAAAACATTTAATTTCAAATTATTTGATAAATTTAATTTATTTTCTCTAAACAATAATTCGACTGTAATCTCATTAGTTAATCCTAGAGGAAATAAGATATTGTTCTGATGAAACTATTTTGGTTTAGAAGAAAACGATGATCAAAATAGATCAAATAATTCGAAACAATTACAATAACGTTTTAAAAGTATGAAACCATTTGTTGATACTATTGCGATGTTCTAATATTACATAACTTCATTAAATTAGTCAAATAATACAATATTCAAGACAATTATTAGACATAAGAAAGAGTCCCATAAAATACCACATTTTCACGATCCTAATATTATTGTCACAGAAGAGATGACTAAACTACATTTTTTTCAACTATGCTAGGTCTGTCTCCAGGATCGACATGGCTCAAGCGTAGCGGCACAGCAGTTACCGAGGTTTATTCCCGTCTCTCCTGCATGAAGCGATTCACAAAAAATGTTTCTAAAGTAGCCCTTGGAAAAATTCACGTATGTCGTGGCATTCCATTCTTTGTTTTCAAGTATCAATTTGGATTTAATTTAAAGTCGTGTGTAGTTATCACGTCGGTTTAGAAACAATTTCTCTTTATAGAAAATGGTATTCTGTTATGGAACTTTCTCTGGCGAAATTTAGTATATTTTTGTACTTCTTTTCAAGATTGTGATGGGAACCTACCATCGAAAAAGGCAACTACTAGACCAATATTGTTTAAAAAAGGCGAATTTCAAGCATTCACCTTGTTATCCAATATGGTTACCAAATTATTAGGGGAGAGTCTATGTACAAGCATCGTGTAGCGTGTAATCATAAGTGCTTGTTCTTTCATAAAACGAATGTACGCAAATTTCGCCCCAACTCATTTTAGTGAGCGTCTCGCTTGCAAGTAAACAAGTGCTTATTTATGAATGAAAGAGTTAGTCATTAGTAGTTGTTTGATGTCAATTATTTCTTGGAGAAGGACTACTGAACGTTATTTTATATTTGTACCTCTCAAAAATCTATTAGATTCGAGAGAAACAAATAGCATTGATAATGTCCCCTATTTGCCTCTTTAACAAAAATACTTTTGAAATGGTTTCACATTTCAAAAACGTACTGTAGAAATAACACTAAAAAAATCTTCAGGTCTACTCGTTTTCAATAAATTAAATAATAAATATAATAATACAATTATTAATACTAATTAATACATTTTAAATGCAAATAGTTTTTTAACGAAATAAAAATTATGACATATTGTAAAAAGTGATGGAAAATATGTTTTAACAGTAATACTGTACTTAAGAATAAAAATAACCCGATTATTGCACCTTTTGTTTTCTTAAATTATAAAAACTTAACAATTAATTTCAGTTAACAAGAGTAGCGTTCTTAATAATTATTACTTTCAATACTTTCCCAAAAAAGAATTATTATACTCTTTATTAAATGTCAATAATTGGTATTTCATCCAAAACTTATAAGTATGTAGCTGATGCCAGAAGGAAATTTATTTATACTATTGCCCTATGCTCTTTAGTTCTACAGGTTGTACCAAAAAAAGTAAAACAACATTTGTTGTTTCCTGAAAATGTTTTAAGTCCAATTCATTAAAATAATAACATGTCTATTATGATCATTTGTTGAATGGTATTCTGCCAGTAGATATTCTTTGAACGTTTCTTACATGAAAATAGTTGACAACCAAAAGAATTTTCATGTTCAAATTTATTCAATCATTTGAATGATGATAATAATAATACTCTCCCTAATTCACCCCCTTTTTAGTGAATTTCAACCCCTAAAGCCAACTGAACGACTTGTGTAGGGAAAAGGACAACTATTATTATTTGCTGTGGCGCTACAGAGCGACTTAAAGATGATTGATGGTGCCATTTGACTTACAGGTGAGGAAAATCCCACCCACCATCATCGAAAACGGTAACGAATGGCGATTTTTATAATCTTGATGTCATATCAACATAAATTTAATTTCTGCTAATACGGCATCCATCAAATTCTATAGAGAACCATGCAAATAAATTCACATGGTCTTCTGTACGATTCGAAGCTGGTGTCTCCACAAAATTGGCTCTGTATTAACAAGTTTTCAGGAAGTACCCTGTAGAAATACAATAAGGAAGCAACAATTTTAAAATAAATGTTTTTAGGTACACTCTGTAGAGCTAAAACTTTAGCTCAATAGTAAAATGTAATATTCATAATTTTCTATAGAGGATCAATTTGTGAGATGCCCTTTCTGTTTAAAATAAAAATACAATCACAATAATAATTTTACACAAAAACCAACATTTTTAAAACACTTATTAACCTTATTTTTTATCACTTAGAACAACACCAGTATCTTATTTATCAATTATTATTATTATAAAAAAAATATACATTAAATAATTAATTTATTAAAATAGGAATGTTAAATTAAATACAAAAAAGCTCTCGTAGTCATCGGTTTTAAATAGTACGCAATTTTTCTGTGATGCAAAAGTTTTGGTGCTTTTACAAAAAATATCACAGGATTAAATGTTATGAAAGCAATTCATTTATACTTATACGAAAATTTGGCAAACATTGTCAATATCTGACAACTAATTTTATAGCAAAACGAAACGACAATAGGTCGGTTCCAACACGCCCGAAAACCGTAATTTTCCCGTGCAAATCAAACGTTTTATACAATTTTTGGGTAGAGCGCACGATTTATACAGTAATATTACGGTTTTCACGCGTGTTGGAACAAACTTATTGTCACTGAAAAGACTAATTTGATATACGTCATCAAACTGTCAAAGATAAAACGTATTCAACAGATTACAAATAATGTAAGACTAGCCATAATATAAATAAAAATTGTCAAATTGATTAACAAATTCAGATTGTATTCATATTTTTTTTAAATAAATATAACAAGTAACGTTTGGCTTTAGTGCCTTGATTCAAAATATTTTAAGAACGCTTAAAGTAACTGAAAAAAGTAAATAATTGTGTAAAAACAAAATAAAATCAGTCATAAAAAATAAAAAAAAAATAGTTGCATTTAACAAATCGCTATGACCAGGCAAAATAATTAATTAACAACCTTATTTTTCACAACAAAACAAATAATTTATAACAGGAATTTATTTTTAATTTGGCATTTAAGGAACTTAAAACAAAATTTGTTTTTAAGTGTAGATTTAAATGAATGTCATGTAAAATAAGATTATATTCATAAGAAAAATATTATTTGTTCAATTAAGCTTATTGTCTTTTGATGTACTAATAATAGGGATTTATATTTAGAAATTATTTAGTATTATCAATTTGACTGGTTATAACGATGTACAACTGTTTAAAAGATTAAAAAATTCTAATAAACTTAACAAATGTTTGGAAAACATACAATTGAGCTATAAAAGCTTATATGAATAAACTACTGTAATCTGCTACAACAACTAGAATCATTAATTGTCGATGTCCTACCATCGATTGTTTGATTATTGGAATCATATCTTGGAAGATCCCTAGTTCTGGCTTGCTAAAAAAAAACAATCAATTTAATAAAACAGTTCAACAATTTCATTTGAATAAAATTAATCCCAAGTACTTTTTGAAAAAGGGAAAAACAGTCTGAGCATTTATTTCAACTCAAAAAATTAATATAATTTTTTCTTTACCTTCATAAGGTCTTCTGCAATTTGCATAAAAAGTTTTTCCACATTGTCTGACTCTTTTGCAGATGTTTCCAAATAATACATATTATGTCTTTCTGCAAATTCTTCTCCTACATTTTCAGGAATTTCTCTATCTTCCCTATCAATCTTATTCCCTGTTAATCAAAAAGAAATATTTTTAAAATAGGAATACCTCATGAACAAATAATATGAATAAAACTATCAGCAAATTTTGCATTTCAATGATAATAATAATAACATTTATTGCTTCTAAACCTGAGTTACAGCAATGAATACAGATATAAAAAATTAGATCTTAAATCATAAAAACAATATTATTCATTCAGTACAAAAGAGCGCAATTTTAATATATTCCAAATATATTCATCAGATCCCTTTATTTGTACCCATAACAATATCAACTTTCATTCCTCATACTAGAGAGTTACAAATTTGTTAATAATTAATGTTTACTTACCTACTAGAATTCTCAATACTTTGCTACTAGCGTATTCCTCAATTTCTCTCAACCAATCTGGTAAACAATCAAAAGTTGGCTGAGAAGAAATATCATAAACTAAAATAAGGGCATGAGCTGACCTGTAGTAGCTTTGTGTTATAGAACGAAATCTTTCTTGACCTGCAGTGTCCCAAATTTGTAACTAAAGAATATTAAATTGTAGAAAATGATTAGTATGTTATGAGGGGACTCACCTTAACTTTTTCATTTCCTACTTCAACAGTTTTGATCATAAAATCAACACCTATAGTAGCACCCTGTCCTGGGGGAAACAATCCTTGGGTAAATCGACGTACAAGACACGTTTTTCCAACACCTGCATTTCCAACTAAGACAACTTTAAATAAAAACTTGTAATCATCCATCTTTTCAAAGTCGTTAATGTGATAAAATCTATGTCGAATACATTTGCCCAAAAAAAACTTTCATTCGTTATACATTATTTAATTATGAAGCTTCCTGTTGCGTGAATTATTGCTTTATTTCTTCATAAGAAATATGTTTATTAGTTCAATGTTTAATTTCTCAACAAAAATTACGTCACAAAGGTGTGAATGTGTGGTCAATTTATGTAAAAATAGTGCTTTAAATTATTAACATAAATATTTGACAATAACATACGTATTATTTTAAATCAAGATAATATTAAATTCGCAAGTTGCCTAATATTGTACATCTTTGATATGTTAATTTTAATTTTTACTGCCAGAATTTTTGCTATTTGTTATGGGATCTGTCAGTGTCAATGTCAATAACTTTAACTCTTCTTCTTTTTCATTTTATGTTGGCCTATTATATAGATTTTAATTAGTGAGGTACACAGGGGTGTATTTTCATTTTTAGGCGCCCCCGCAATTTCGTTATAAAGAAAATTGTAGGCGAAATGGAAATGACACAGAATATTGCATAATAGAAATAGAGAGTAAAGAACGAAATACAACCGACACCGCATACGAGAAAATTTTCTAGAAAAAATAAATGTAGTTAGAATAATTATATTATACAGGGTGTTTTAAAAAGGTATGTCATAAATTCATCCTCAGATAGATTACCAAAAAATAAGTGGATTTGGCTATATTTACCTATATCAAAAACTGGCTCCCAACAATGTTACAGGGTGTTGAACTAACATTTAGAAAAACGTTTTTTTTTTTTTGTAAAAAGTTCTGTTGCGATTTTTTCTTCGAAATTTTTGCCAGTGCTGTAGATTTGAAGGCCCAATATTCCAAGGAGAAAAAAAATTAAAGCGACCCCTTTAAAAAAAGTTGAGGGGTTGGGTGCATTTTAACCCCCCCGTATTTTTTTTGACGTAAAGAAACTTGCTTTGCTTGCCTAAAATCAAAAAGAACTATGAATTTTTAAAAAAAAATTTTATAGCAAAATGAACTTTGACGGACCCTTGGGGAACACCACATTTAATATGTGTTTTGCTGGAAGCTTGTTTTTTCACTAATACTCTCTGATATCTGCCAGTTAGATATGACTCTATCCATTTCAATGCTACATCTCTAAACCCATATATTTCCAACATTTTTAATAAAATTTCATGATTGACACAATCAAACGCCTTAGATAAATCACAGAATACCGCCGCCGAAACATTATTGGCATTATAAGATTTAAGAGCACTCGCTTAAGCAAATTAAATATGGCATCTGTAGTGTTTTTGGAAGATTGAAACCCAAATTGTACAGCAGATATAAGATTGTGTGCCTCAAGGAATTCTAACATACGCTTTTTTTACTAATTTTTCCATAATTTTAGATAATGTTGGTAATAATGAAATAGGTCGGAAATTGGAGGGGTCATTTTGCTCACCTCCTTTATAAATAGGCAAAACAGTTGCCAATTTTAGACAGGTGCTAAATACTCCAGTTTGAAATGAAATATTAATAGCTTCAGATATAATTCGCATGACTTCCTCAGGGAGATTTATAAATACTTTAATTGACATTTCATCCCATCCCGCAGTGTTTTTATTTTTAACCTTAGACAAAACTTCTTTAATTTCAGAAATATCCGTTGGAGCAAAGTAAAATGTATTTGGAACTGAAATATTGTCTAAAAATTGTGTGACATTACAGGTTGGTCTCATATTACTTGATAAATTGGGACCAATAGAGCAATAATACCCATTCAATTTTTCTGGAGATATTTCAATATTAATAGGAGCCGTTGACTTACCCCTCAAATCATTAACAATAGACCAAGCCTCCTTTTGCTTGTTGTGAGCATTATTTATTCGCTTTTCAAAATATAATTGGTTAGCTATCTTAATAGTTTTTCTATATATTGTTCTATACTTATTATAGTAATAAATAATAATAAAATTATTGGTATTATAAGTATACCAAAGAACATAAATTTCTGGATGATATTCTTAAGCCTTTAGTAACCCAACTTTTTTCTTTTTATTTCTTATTTTCCTAGGAGGAAATGCCTTATCAAAAACTTTTTGTAACTGACTATGAAAATGTTTCAACGGTTCAGCTTCTGTTCAAATATTGTGCCAACTTACATTACTACATATCTGTGAAAACCTACTAAACTGTCTAAACACCCTGTATAAATATAAAGTTGCGTATTTTGCTCAGACAGACGCACAGATGAGAAACATTTAATTTAGCAACACGTTTTTCAGGTAGCAATTTACAAAGAATTAAATGTAATCAACATAAAATCCACGAACAGGAAACGCTGTCACGTCCCATTAGACTTTTATCTAATTATGCTTCAATTAACATTCACTTTCTACCTGCCTAATGTAATTTAAAAAGGGTTGTTTTGAAATTAAATACCATCATTAATCCATAAATTTAAGATAAATAACTTTTAAATGATTCAATAAATGTCGACTTTAAGGATTAAGGGAATAGGGATTATAATAATATAATAAATAGGTTGACAAAGATAAATAAATAGGTGTTCATTATTGTAGTCACTGGTCGGCGCCAATGAAACATATGAATTATGTGACTTCGGTGTTAAGTATATACAAACATTATACAAATATTAAAATACCTAAATTAGCCTAGTGATAATTCTCTAATTCAATACGTTTGTTTTTAACGATTTTAACATAAATTGTAAATTGAGTTAACGCTAACGTTAAATTTTCAATCAAAAATAAACATATGTTAAAAGTAGATCAAATTTTTTATACAACTATTGTTAGAAGTTTTAAAGGGCTTTCATATAAATGTTATTTCTTTTATCGTATTTATTGTTTTTGTACAAGAATATTAAAAAAAAGGTAGCGACAGAATGTACTTTATAAACTGTTTGGTATGCCATCAACTTTTAATAGAAACAAAACTAACCCCAGTAACCTTACAATAGTGCCCTTCTACGACAAATCAATTACCAACTACAAAAAATGTACATATGATATAAATAAAATATAATTTCTAAATAGAATTTGTGTAATTCCAACTGTTAAAATTACTCGAAGAGATTCAGAAGGGTTTATTTTCATGATTTTCTTGCATAATAAGTTGAATTAAACATTGAAAAATCATAATTTCTTATATGTTAAGTTACGTTAAGTTAAGCTTACTTAAGAACGTATTCCACCATTGTGTTAAACAAAGTTTACATTACTAAACGAAGATTAAAATGACATTTTTTACATTAATAATATTTTATTTTAAACTTCGTTTAACCCAACGGTGGAATTGGTGCTAATTTTAATTACCTAATGCCTATTAGGCATTCCAAACAAATGAATTACCAGTGGGCAGGTTTGGTATATCTAAGGGTGGCGACATATGGTGTATTCTATCTACTTTACGTAAAATCATGAATAATGGATTACATTTAAATATTTTATATCAAACACAATAAAAATTATATTTAAAAAACCCACCTATACATTTCTTCATAAATTGGCAGGCTTGGCGAGTACTACTTCGAATAAAAATAGCGTCCAAGTTGCAAGACTATGTCGCTACCCCCTTAAATATACAAGAATTTCCCACTGGCACATATTGTTTGACAGGTCGTTGGAATGCCTAATTGCATATTTACACATCCTCCTATATGACGACACCTGGGTGCTGAAATCTGTTAGGTTTTGTGGCCTACAATTGCGCAACAAAAGCTCATTGATTTAGACACCCATACAAATTTTATGTTATGTGAGACTTTTCTTTTCAATTTGAGCTGTGTCCAGGCCGTTGGAGTCTATGCCGGTAGGCGTAGCCAGGTATGCTCTTTTCCTTTTGATATAATGCAATGCCTGTTGCGGTATTAGTAAAAGAAGTTGTTGTTTTCAGAAGGAAAACGGTCGCTTATCTTTGCTTTGAGATTTTCTCTTGTCCTTACTATAAATCAAGTGCTCTGGTTTTGTAACCTTTACAAGCCACTTATACATCATTAAAAATTACTTAATAAAACGACTCCAATCATCAATTACTATCAAATAACAACACCTCAAAAACATGTTTAAACATAAAACATGTCATATTTCAAAACATAAACCATGACATAAGTTCATGCGTGTCAGGTCTTGACTAACATATCAATATCCTAATGTAAAAAATAAATATCTATTAAAAAGAGGAAATCCTCGCTTTAAAAACATTACGGGAGCCTCTATGAGAGCAAATTCCCAAAAATATTGTATCCACCCAAAATTCCCACCAGAGTCCTAATTTCCACCCAATGGGGAAATTTCCACCCAAACGGCAACACTGTTCAAATGTCTCCCTCTCCCACCTCCCAGTTGCTGCCGATCTACAATTACACCCCACTCCAACCCTTCCCCTATTCGTGTTGAATAACCCTCATGCTCAGAAGTTGGTGTTGGTAGTTGATCTGACACTCAAACAGTTCTAGTTTGTTCTTGTAGTTTATCAGGCTATCTTGTTTATAGTGAGGTGTGGAAGTAATATAAAAGACTAGTGTTTTGGTTTTGTTGTAAGTTCGGTGAGTAGTGTTATACAAACGAACATAAAACGCATGCGCTTTGTGTTTTCATCGTGACGCATTTGGAATTCCAAAACAATCGACATTCGATAAGGCTGGCAGTTCGCCATTTTGTACGTGTGGAAGTCGTAAAAAGTGATTTTTACAAAAACCTTGTTATATAGTTGTGAACTATGGAATAACATGATAAATTTCCCAAACGAAGAATTACTGATAAGATACATGTGTCCTTAGTGTTAAGGTAAGAGTTTAAATCTATTTATTATCGAAAATTGTGATGTTATCTCATTGCAACATACGCGACCGTTATCAGAATGTTATTAACGTTCTATTTTTTCTATTTTAGGATATACATAAATCCTTTTGGATTTTTATCTGTGATAGTTAGTAATTAGGAACCTAAAAGTACTTCAAAATGAATTCTCCCGAGGAAATAAAGGCCGAATATGCATCGAGTTTGGGAGATCTGACTTTCAATAGCAAACCCCTGATTAATGTGCTTACAATGTTGGCCGACGAAAATTCACCCAACGCTAAAGTTATCGTTGAAGCTATTGAAGAACAACTGTCAAAGGTTATTATTTTTCATTGTTACTACAAAAGTTTATGTGGGGCCCATAATGTATGTTTTACATTATGGGTCATACATTGTTTAAATGCCAAACATTTTGTGATATATTTTAATAAAAAATTTCAAAGTAAATAATCTTATTTTGCATTACAATATCAATCCAAATATTCTAGAATGATACTTTGGTATTCTACTTTTTGACCTAAATAGCATTGCACATCTAGGTATATACAGAAGATTTTTTGGTAACAGAATATGTATTTAATCAGATAGGAAGTAACTAAATTTGCCTTGAAATAATATTACATTTTAGCTAAGATTTTTTCCAGGATAATCTTTTAGTGTTCAGGAATTATGAAGGGTTATAGGTATGGTTATTTAATCTTACATCAAGATTAAATTAATGGCTACAATAAGCTATTGTTTACATGTATGAAAATTATTAGAATTCTATAGCAACATTGAATTTGGCTCTCTTAAGCTTTGGTGAAATTTCACAAGCTTATTAGTACTTTAATATCATATTATAGTGTCTTCATGATTACACCTAATCATGTTATCTATCACTTCATAACAATAGTGCTATGTAACACTACAAAATATTTTTGGTTTTTACAAATTTGTGGCATACTTTATATTTTTGGAATCAGGACATTTTAATAAATTTTGCAATGAAGCAAACACTTAATTTCTAATAGTAAATATTGGTCGTTTACTTGCTGGGGAAGATAATGTAGTGATAATGCCATTTGTACCATCTGAAAATATTGGAGAATACATTCAAAATTTCTTAAAATGTCCTAAATGTAGGACTAAGGTGTGTGAAAATTAAACAATGTAATTTTCTTAAGAAAATTCCAATCAACTTTTATTATTTCTATTATTCAAGAACAATTATTTGCTGCCATAGTTAATAAATAGTGATTTACAAAACAGTTCATTGAAATTTCATTTTATTGTCTTTGGATATGTAACATTTGTTGGAAATAACAGAATAACATATGATCAAGGGATATACATTTAGTTTTTACAGTTTCTAATGTTATTTAGAATATTGCTGTATTATCAGTGTTGAATTGTTTTTTATATTAGGACAAGGTTAGAATGTATTTCTGAAGCTGTGTTTGGATGCATTTATAGACATCAAAATTCATTTGGATTTTGAAATATTTTGCATTTACATTTTGCGCACTGAAATTTAATTTTTTTATGTTTTTTCAGTGATAATTCTTTAACATATTCAATTGTCCTTTGTTTGTTAGACAGGGATGGTCCCATATAAATTTAGTCAAAATCTAATAATTAGAAGATTCACAAACTCTTCATTTTTTAGGTATGTTAAGCGATGATTATCACCTTGTCTGATTTCTATGATTCTTTTTTTTATATTAGTAAGAGGATACCTCAGGGGTGCTCCCATATAAATTTGGTCGAGAGGTGGTGATGGGTTCTGTACATTTTTGAAGTCTGTTTTTTAAAATTACTTTTAATACTTGATTTATCTTTGTTTATAGAACTACTGACAGTTCTACTTATTTAAACACACGTCTAGGTAATAAAAACAAAGTTAATTAAATAATTGTTCATAGTAATAGTAGGATCAATGAATATGCATATGAATATTTCAGATTTTAGAATATAGGTATTTCTGCAGCTGACAATGTGTATTGGCAACAAATTAATTTTGAATATTGAATCAATGGATATCAATTTAGATTTTACAGTCTTCTAGCTTCTAATATTTTTCAGATAATTTCATATTTTGTTAAAAAAATATTGGAATGTATATCTGAAGCAGACAGTGTGTAATGGCAAGGGGCATTAATTATGTGATGTATTTTTGAGAATTTTTTGACCCCCCCCTACCCACCTGGTGAGATTTCGTAAGATTTTCCTCAACTCCCTCTCCTTCCCCTAATCTCACGTGATATTTTTCAAAATTTGTGTTTTGGGTGTAAATGTGTTGGATTATTAAAAAAAAAATAAAGGCAATATGTTCTATTATTTTTATTTAAAACTAGCAAAGACTAGGATTTGTGAATATTGCTGTAATTTAAAATCACAATGATAAAAATAAATAATAAATACTTAAACGAAAATTAATAGATTTATTCTAATTCAGTCAATAGGGACTCGTGCAGGGCATCAAGAGTGATTATTGGAACCAACATATCCAAGTGATTTTCAATGAAATCATTTGCTTATAATATTTTGCCATATTTTATTCTAGAAACATTCTTTACTTTAATTTAACTTTACTTTCATGTAATTTTACACCATTTTCTACTAGAAAAAATTACGTCAGATTTACAGAGCCCCCCTCTCCCCCAAATGAGATTTGGAAAGATTTAGCTTATCCCCTCCCCCCCTTGAACACTCGCGTAATTAATGGACGCCCTCAACATTAATTTTGAAAATCTAAATATTTTCGTTTATACTTCATCAAACTGTATTTAAAGTAAAAGAAAAATACATTGTAGCTATACAGGGTGTTTCATAATATATGCGTTTCTATTAACTTAACCTCTAAAATGCACCATTTTCGAGATACAGGGTGTTTAAATTGAAAAAAAATGTCTAGGCCACTGGAAAAAGTACGGTTTTGAGACGCCCATTTGAACCGCCAATGTTTTCTACAAAAAAAAGGTACTCTTGGTCATACGCTCTAAAGTCGACCGTTTTCGAGAAAAATCAAATTTTAATGTTGAAATGCATGGTCAATTTTTGGAAATAAAACAAAATATGATTTTTCTCGAAAACGGTCGACTTGAGAGCGAATGACCAAGAGTACCTTTTTTGTGTAGAAAACATTGGCGGTTCAAACGGGCGTCTCAAAACCGTACTTTTTCCAGTGGTGTAGAATTTTTTTTTTCAATTTCTAGAAAATGTATTTTAGAGGGTAAGTTAATAGAAAAGTTTTTTTCATATTTTTGGATGAGCTATCACGTCCTGAAGTCCTGCGTATATATTATGAAACACCCTGTATATAAAAACAGGTAATACTGATTTCTAAATAATGGTTCAAATAATATTTGTGGTAAAAAATGGTATTAAATCTACATTATCCTTTACGGCAAGTGGCGGCAATCATATTTCTATTGTGCAACCAATAAGATAAAGTGCAAATGTGCTGGAATTAATGTGCATTCTTCTGGATTGGACTACGGTAAATCCTATATAGTATCAATGTGTAGCTGCTAATAAAATTATGGTGTTTTAATAAAAGAGCAGCTGGCTAAACGTGAGTATATTTTTTATACAGGTTCAAACTGACGTCAAATTACCCCTTTTGTACCTGATTGACTGCATTGTTAAGAATGTTGGAGGAACGTACACATCACTCTTTAGCCAGAATATAGTATCTACCTTTTGTGGTGTATTTAAAGTGGTAAGTATTATTTTGGTTGCACATGCATTTTTTTGAATACAAATTCATTTTTTTAATTTTCATTTACCAGTAAAAACAAATAATGAATATATTGGCTTTTGTATTATTTATCAGGATTAACTAAACTTCCCCTCCCACCTTTACTTAATACTTCTTCTCTCTTAATCAGACCTATTGTTAAATTTACTCCAAATACTAAAATACATATTTGAGAAGCAGTAACCAATACATTATTTGTGTTTTTGCATTGCATTTTTATTTTCTAAAGATACATTGAGTATGGCAAAAAAAAAAAAAAAAAATTAAAATGTATTCAATAATTACCATTAGTTTTATATCTACTATTTTTTAATATTATTTTTGAAGTCAATGTAACTAAATTTTTACCTACTGGAATGAAATTGGAATTTATTTTGATTAGAATTTAAATAAAATTAGATGTTATTTAAGTTAAATTTGAAACGTAAGAAATTTAGAATAGCTGTATGGGTATTTAAAATGACTGGTTCCCATTTTTCTCTCTTTTAGTTCTAGATATAATTCAGCACTTTTGTTATTAAATTTCCACTTCATTCTGCAAAGATACATTGAGTATAGTGAAATAAATAATTCAAAAATCTACATTAGATTTTTTTATACTAATTTTGAATATCAATGTAACTTTTTTCCAAATTTTACTGATTTTTTTTTCACTTTTATTATTTTTTTTTCCATCTCTACTCAGCATACTAAATCTAAAATTTATTATGCTTGTGGTGACAAAAAATATAAATTCAAGGTTGACGAGAAGACGCGAGCTGAAATGTACAAATTGAGACAGACCTGGAATGAAGTATTCCCTCAAATGAAACTATACGCCATCGATGTTCAGATCAGTTTACTAGATCCAGCTTGGCCTGTAACAGCTAAACCGCCTCCTAACAGCATCCATTTCAATCCGAAATTTTTGAAAAATACTGTAAGTTGATATTCAAGCCTTTGATCAATCTCTATGCTGCAGATAATATCTTTACTCAAAATGTATTCATATTTATTTGGTTGCAGACTTCTCCAAATTTAAAACCTAAGTCAGAGGCCAAACCTACAATTATTCCTGGACCCGTTGATAAAGAGACCCTACTTATGCAGGAACAGTTGATTCAAAAGCAAAAGGAACTGTTGGAATTGCAGCAAAAGAAGTTGGAATTGGAAGTGTTGCAGACGCAAGTGAAATTGCAGGAGCAGATCAAACAAACCATACCAATTACCAGTAGATCACAGGTAAGAAGAAGACATTTTTATAGCATTGAAACCAATCTGATTTTCGCTATACAGGATGTTTTTGAATTGTATGTGATGGCAAAAAATTAATTTTACAATGAAATTATAATTATTTTTATCACTCTACAACAGGGTCAATAACAGACCTACCAGTCACTTATTGGTACAATGAATAAATTAAATATTTTCAAATTAATGCACCTGGCGGTAGTAAATGGGCATTTTAAACTTTATTTAAAAAATATGGAATTTTTAAATTAAATTTGGGTTATATGAAATTTGGAATAATTTTAAAATCATCTTTATTCAAATTGTTCATATTTTTGTAACTTCTATATAAATTGCTTCTAATAAATAATTTTATAGAAAGATAAACTTTGATGAGTTAGAATCAGTTAGAAGTCCTTTAATATAAATAGATTTACCTATTAAAATAAATATATTCCTTTCTGTAAAAATAAGGATTTTTTAATTCAAATAATGATTTTATTTTTAGAATATTTTGTTGAAACCAGAAGTAGCTAAGCAATTGGTTCCTTCATTGACACATAAACCAGTTGGAATTGTAAGTATTATTTTATTGTTATCATATTTTAAAATAAATTAGACAGCATTGAAAACATTAATATTGAATTTTATTTGATTTTTATAGCAATATTTGGTATCTATAGAAGATATTAAAATCAGATTTTTTTCGTTTTAGAACGCATCCTTGGCGCTACAACAAAAAACGCAACAATTCGGCCCTTCGAACGGTACGAAAATAAACCCCGTCAGCAGCGCCCTAATCAACGCGAGACCCGTCCGAGACCCGAGACTAATGAGGCAGCAACAACAGAAGCAGCTCCAGCAGCAACAAGCACCCGACGGTAATGAGGAAAATCAGTTACAGCAAAGAACTGCTTTATTAGAAAATAATAAAATTGTTACAAATAAAATTGGTGTTCGAAAAGCTCGAAATGATCCTCGGTTAATCAATAATAAAGATGATACCCCTATCCAAAAAACTGATACCAATAAACCCATCAATCCCTCCAAATCCCGCAATAGTTTTGAATCATCTAATCAAAAATCCTATAAATCCTCGCGACCTTCCTCTCAACGATCAGGTGGCTCAGCCTCCGCCGAGTCTGCACCTCTCAAATCTAGTTCTAACGATCTAGAAACACGCAGAATAAAAAGTGACACTGCTAAACCCCAATCGCCTGTTAAACACAAAAAGAAGGAGAAAAGTGACAATAAGCCACCAGCCAGTCCAAGGGATCAAAAACGCGAGCGATCGGGTAAGAGTGATAGTCCGACGACAGGTTTTAAGGGTATTAAACTGTCTTTAAAAAATCGAAACTATGTGAGAAGAAATGTCGTGGATTGTGCGGACACTACTATACAGGACGAGGATCTGAGGTCGTTTGGGCCTCCAGAAAAGCAACTCAGGTTGCTGCCTGGCGACCCTGTCGATGTGCCAAGTAAGAGTTTTTCTATATTTTTTTGTTTGTTATGCTGTGATGGATGGAATTGTTGGGTTTCTATCAGCGTTTTACAATAAAGGGTTACTTTGTTTTTTTTTTGTAGCCTAGGTAATATTTACGATTTTTTTTTAATAAATTAGTTGGCACACATTTATTACATAATAAAAAGGAAAATAATTCCAAGCCCAAATGTTATTAAAATATAAAATATCAAAGCTATACGGCTTTAAAATTTTATTTTCTTTACTGTTTATTAACACGGTCAGTGCTTATGGCACCGATCGGCGTTATATTAGTTATGAAATTAACATAGTACTTGTATTTATCAATTTAAAGTGCGCAGCGAAAGTGCTAAAAGCGCCAATTAAAAAAATGCTATTTAAGTATACTTTTTTCATGCAATTCAAACGTAAGGTGTTATCTCTCCTATCTACTAATTTTTATATGATGAACAATTTTTCTTCCCTCTCTTTTTAGCACATTTCTCCACCTTTATTTTTGATCATTCTTAATCAACTCTAGAATGGCTCGTATCTGAATTTGGATTAAAAAGGTAAAGGGTCCAAATTATTTTTATATAGGCAGGCTTAAGGAGCAGGGATCCCAGATATATTTATACAGTCAAGCTAAAGGGACCAAAATAGTTTGCAGTTTTAAGGTATAAATGGTCCAACTACTGAACATCCCAATATCCACTGAATGTCCAGTCCATGGTGGATATCTATTTTATATCCATGAAATGTAATTTATAGACATGCAAATGTCCATAAATAATAGTAATTATATAGCAAATTATTAAAAAATTACGCCATTGTGGCTGATAGTACCGTTCAGATATTTAAAATTAATTTTTTTAAGGTGTATTCAATATCCCATGGACATCCACTGTAAATATATCAAAGTCTAAGCGCGGACGCAAACCATCGTGGATATCTACTAGATGTAATTTTTGATTTTGCTTCCTAAGTATAGATGGCGATACCACTTTCGTATCTACTCATGCTCAACCCGCCGTAAATGAGTTCGATCGAATTTTTTTTGATAATCAGACTCCATTAGAGACTGGAGTCGAGAATTTCCATTTATTGTTGAAGAGTTTTAATAAGGATGACTTTTTCCTTACTGCCCTTATCACAGTTTATTGTTAAAAAATCAGTTAACTCACTTGGACCAGTTGAATTTTCCAAAATAATGTCCACTCCAGGGATACAAATTCAGGATGCGCAGAAGACTGCCGTTTGAATCTAGGAGGTTGTCATTGGTTATGACTTGATGCTGTATGCGCCAGGGATACAAATCCGAGTTGCGCAGTGTATAAACTGGAACATTGAGATCAAAAGTGCCGACGCAGAGTGAGCGAACTGATTCTTTAGCCATAAACTGTGCCCTTATAGTGGGCAAAATCAAAGGCAGATTGTTGGAAATATTTTTTATCTCTATTTTCTTTCGACGTTATTCAATAATCATTGGATACTTATGAACCTCTACTAAAGATACCTATAAAATATTTTGCTGAATATCTGAATTCTATATCCATATTGGATATCCACAAAATATATTCTGGGATTTCTTGTATTGTCTGGAAGATACTCATTAGATATTTTGCTGAATATCCATAGGATATCTTCTATATTTTGGATATAGACGGACATTTGGATATCCATATTAGATCCACGGAATATTTCTGATATCCTGTGGATATATTGGATATCCACAAAAGATATTCTGTGGATATCTCTGGGATTTCGTGTGTTGTCTGGGTAAGGGGTAAAAGAATAAAATATTACATGTCCAAGGTGTAAAAGGTAAGCTTAAGAGGTAAAGAATATAAATATTTTTACATCTGCAGTCTTCAAAGTTAGATCACCCAAATATTTTTACTTAAGGGGTAAAGGGCCCATATATACAGGGTCGCCGAGAGCAAGACCGGGCCCCAGGACAATTCGCCGATCGGGCCCTGCGTCAATTTTATAAAAAATGAAATAACAAATGATCTACTTGAATTTTTCTAAACAAAAAAAGGTCTTCAAGCAAATTTGTTTCTCCTCTACTTGAATTTCTCTAAAAAGGTAAATTTCACCTGCTTACTTGAATTTTTAAGGTCCTCAACTAAGAACTTCCCCAGGGTGTTAAAATTAAAAAAAAAATTTCTACGCCACTGGAAAAAGTACGGTTTTGAGACGCCCATTTGAACCGCCAATGTTTTCTACACAAAAAAGGTACTCTTGGTCATACGCTCTAAAGTCGACCGTTTTCGAGAAAAATCAAATTTTGTTTCAAGTAGGTTTTAAATTACAAAACAACATTAAAATTTTCTCGAAAACGGTCGACTTTAGAGCGTATGATCAAGAGTACCTTTTTTGTGTAGAAAACATTGGCGGTTCAAATGGGCGTCCCAAAACTATACTTTTTCCAGTGGCGTAGAATTTTTTTTTCAATTTTAACACGTATCTCGAAAATGGTGCATTTTAGAGGGTAAGTTAATAGAAACGTTTTTTCATATTTTTGGACGAGCTATCACGTCCTGAAGTCCTGCGCATATATTATGAAACACCCTGTATATGGTAAAACAAAAAACTTTGATATACTTAAAATAAAACTTAATAAATAATGTTTATTTTATTTAAAAAACTATAAATGAATTTTTTTGAGTCTCAAGATCAACGTATTTGAGCGTTGCCCTTGCGAAAATCTTTCGCATACACCCCTCCCCCCCGCTCCAAAAAAATTACATCCTTTCTTGGCCCTCGTACGGTTTTTTTGAACTGGTCCTTTTAAAATTTCCGTTATGCAGGCCTGGTCTAAGGATTGAGTTAAAATAAAGAGGAGATATGGTGATATTAAGAGTGTTTGCACCTTTGCATTACACTGTTGCGTCATTTGCCAAACTCGAGCTAGTCAGTTTTGGTGAGAATAAATGCCATTTTTGTTTCATTTTAAATTATATAAAAATATTTTCATTCCGTAAATCTTATATATAAAATTATTGACTTTAAGTATCGCAAAATAGTATTTATATCGTCTTCACTTCATTTTAAGGAACTCCAATGTTTCACGAACCTGAGAAATTTACTTCTTAATACTTATACTTTTTCCCAAATAAAGTAGGAACCATCAGTTTGGCTTCCCTCAAATTTACACTAATTTTAATCTCTTGTGCAGGGTAGCCACCTCCTTAAAACTTTTAAATGGCAACGGGTGGACTGATAACTCATTTGAATGGGTTTTAATTCTCTATTCGATTGAAATGATTTTAAATTTTATTTAGTTTTTGACTTAAATAAATTTAAAATAAACTAAACAACAATCTGATACTGGTTTACTAATTTAATTATATATTTACGTTATCAAATGCTCAAAATTTCTTCATTGTCTTCTTGATAGAAAATAAATCTATTTTTAGTTGATTCCCTTACATTTTATATCGTCAAAAACGAATGAAGCAAAATAAAAATTATTTAGACTAATGTAGAATTAGATTGAAATTAGGGTAAATTTTTAATTGTAGATATGAGCTTCATTATTTTAGACTACAGAAGTAAGTAGGGGACAACATTTTAATATGGGGTACTAGACAAAAAGGGGCCAAAATATTCTAATTGAGATCAGGGTCGACTAAGGGGGGGGGGGGTAGCCGGGACCAATTCCCGGGGCCCGGACTCAAATGCGGGGGCGGCAATAGGATTTTTTTTGTTTTGTATGAGAAATTCGACGACAAGACGAGAGGGGGAAGTTTGTTTTAGGTTGGGGAGCTGTTTTTTTTTTAAAATTCAATTCCAAGTGGAGGAGGAAAAGTTTGAAGAGCTTTTTTTGTCACGGGGTCCGATCTAGAGAATTGTCCTGGGGTCCGGCCTGGCTCTCGGCGGCCCTGATTGAGATATTAAAATAAGTCTGGATGTAAATAATAAATATTTTTGTTTCAATTAACTTTAACACTTTCATGGCTAATTCGTTCTATAGGGCCGAGAGTAAAGTATTCTGTCGTATAGACCTAAATGCAAAGTGCTTTTTTCTAAAACAGTTACACCCTTTGTTATGAAAATAGAAATAACCAAAATACAGGGTATTCCATATTATAAAATCAATAATTTTTTTTTTAATAACTAATGTTTCAAATTATTTGTTTTTAAATTGTGATTTTAATTTACTGCCAATAATAATAAAAATAATAGAAAATACAATAATTTTAAACTCAATCAATTGTTATAATCGTCTTGTTTTTACTCAAAATCCGAAACAAGTTTTTTAAATGTGTGCCAAGCTAATTTCAAACATATAACTAAGTAACTTGTACAGATGAATAAATCACAAACTAATATATAATCCAAATATTTGTAAAAAAATCCATTTAGTATGGGAATCGGGCATTAACAGTAAGTACTAGTTCCCTTCATACTTTGAAACCCTCTACACCAACTATGTATTTATTAACAAAATCTTTACAGCCACTACCACAGTACAAGTATCTCAACCTCAGTCAACTTCAGTCACAGTTTCCAAAGACATGGATGTCGATCTTAGGCAATTACCAGCATTTATAGGGAAAAAGAGGCTTTCAACTGATTCACCAGACCAGACCAGTGTTAAAAAGAGCAAATCGGAAATACTTGACAAGTAAGTGTAATAAAACAACAATAATTTTCATATGAAAATTTTTAAACAAAATTGTAAATGTAAACTTGATTTTAATCTTTTAGGTTATTTGGAGATGAAGATACGGATTTAAGGCAATTTAGTATTAGTTCTGAACAACGTCCCAAAACTCCTCCACCACCAATTATATCCTCCAGTGAAGTCATACCCTCAAAAACTGAGTCCCCGAAAAGCAACTTGGATGCCATAAGAGCGAAGCTTGCAAATGCTACTAATAGGGACAAAGTCTTGGCCAAATCATGTAAGTACATAAAATGAACATAAATACCAAATGAATAATTTCTGTATATTTACAATATGGTTGACTAATTATATTTAAATTTTTCAGTCAACAAGAAAAAATTAAAACTAGTAGACCAAGACTTAAGGCAGCCAATTCAAATAACTCCCGAAACGACGCAAAAAATTATAATTTCCCCAGAGGACGAGAGCAATATTAAATCCGGCAATATGACAAATGAAGAAAGCAAAAAACTCCTTGCAAAGATCATCTTGCAAATGGAAAAAAATAAGCTGAAAGAAGCGAAAAGAAAAGATCATGAGGAAACTTTCAATATATCTTTACAACCAATCAGCGATGAAGAGTTTATAGACAGTGATGGAGAGAATGTCGAACACAATGATGCTGCTAAAGACATTAAACCTAAAGAAAATGTTACTGTAGCACCATTACCAGTCAATGAAGAAAGTTTAATGCCATTTAACGATAAAGATGAAAGACTGATACCAGGACCTTTGCCGCCACCTCAAAGCGATTTTATGCACCCGAATTTCTATCCTCGAGACGGCAGGGAGATGAGGAGATTTCCAGGTCCTAATAATTGGCGAGGAGGTCGTGGAAACAGAAGATGGGATAACGCACCAGTACGTATGCCCGTTAGACCTTGGAATGCTTGGAAAAACAACCTTCCACCGTTTCCACCACATAACAATTTCGAAGAGATACACATACCTGATGAAGAACCAACACTGACTAGCGGTTTTGTAAATGTGGACGAGATTAAAGCCATAGCTATCGACGGTATATCTAGGGACATCAGATTCTATGGAGAAACCGCGATTGCTTTCATCGATTGGGACGATCCAAGAGAACTAACTTTCCACGAGGGTACGCGGAAAATCACCTTTAACGATAAAGAAACCTACGTTTTGGGATTCAACGAGAACTACAAGGAATTCATGATCGACGGTAAACCGCATCTGGTCCGTTTGGGAGCGCCCAGCAGGGAGATCTTCATCGACAACGTGCCCTACGAGTGTCTGTTCGGCAGCCCCGGCATTCGTATCGATTTGGACGGCGTTCCTACCAAGGTCCAACTGGAGGGTCCCATTCCCCAAGTGAACATCGGCAAAATTAAACGAACTGATCTAGTTGCGGGCAAAATTAATTTATTCATTAACGCGATGGTCGTTGTACCAGTGTTTTTGGACGCTAAAGTACAAAAATTTGTTCTCGATAACGAGACGAGTACGCTCAAATTTGTAGATGCATTAAAAACTGTTTTAATAAATGATGTTCCTTTTAATAATGTTGAATATGGTGGTCTCCCTAAACCTTTTATTATCCATGGTAAAAAGCATTTTATAAGATTTTCAGTATTACCTAAGGGCATTAAGCCTGGCAGAGTACAGATTGTCGATATGGAAGGTGAGGGCAGCACCAGTCCCAGGGCGGATGAGAACAGCCAGGATGGAATGAATCCATCGGACGCCTATGATCCCGGCATGCCCATAACGGGTTTGCTGGACAACAAACCAGTCGATTCTTCCGAGGTGCCAGATAGAAATACAAATTCGCCTAATTTCTATCAGAAACTCATACTGCAGCAACAAAGTAAGTATTGTATAATCAAGATATTTTACTTTTCTTCTAAGATGACGTGGCTGTATTAATTGAAGGGCCAACAAATTTTCGGCGATTTTTACTCATTTCTGCGAAATTACTGATTGGTTTTAAGTGATTTCGCCGAAATCCCCATTAATTTTATACCATTTATATACTTCCAATGAATGATCATGATAATTACTGTACCAGTTTTGTTTGGAAAAAATATAAATTTTCCTGAGGATTATTTCAAATATCTTGTTTTGCTCTTCACTTAATTTTTGTTGGTGGTGATGATTTCCGAGATTTCGCATATTTCGGTATTTCCAGGGCCGGGCAAGGAACATATTTAGATCGGACAAGCACCTTGACTGACGCCCATGTTATTTAGGGTGACTATATCTCTTCTGACCCAACGCGACATGATTTTTTTAGCTCCTTTGTTGATCCAATGCTGAACACGCCGAGGACCTTTTTTTAATAAATAATTTTATATTATATCTTAATTTTGATCGATAGGCACCCTTCCGCCGGCTCTGGGTATTTCGGGAGAGGTACACCCATCGGAAAAATTTTTCGAACAATACAAGCCAGATGGACAAAATTACTTAAATGAATTTGCTGACTAAGGATTGTGTCTACTCATGTTATAAACATTTTATACATTAAAAATCTAATTAAGGCTTGTTATATAGTCCAATTAAGTATGCACCATATGATAAGGAAAATTTTGTTAATATTAATTTTAAGAAAAAAGTTATTCTTCATAAAAAGTTCTGCATGGTCCAAAACCTAAAATGCAACCATCAGATACTATTTTTTTAATTCGCGTACGAGGTAAGTTAAGGTAAGGTAAGTTAAAATAAATTTTGTTCAAGAATAAAGTGATTTATTTTTGACAAACCTCGAATATGACTTGAGTTTTGTGTTTAAGGTCATGAAGAACTTTTTATGAAGAATATTTTACTCAGATAGTTGGCATATGGAAAACATTTTTATTAATAATTTTAGAGTCCTGCAAACTACCAACATTTCTATTAAGCCTTGTTCAGAGTAGGAGCGGCAGGCGTCGTGATGCGATAGCATTGCATCGCTGGTCGCTCTCTGAACGTTTGCCTTTAGTAATGCTAGGTTTTTTTTACCGACGACTCGTCGCTCGATGTAACGGTATCGCATCGCGACGTTTGCCGCTCCTACTCTAAACAAGGCTTTAAAGTCACGGTCCCGACCATAGATAAAATAACAAGTACCCGACTGAGTCTCAGACTGATGTGAGGCAGGTGATTTGCAAATTTTCAATTGAATCCCAAGATAAGTAGCTAGTGTTGAATAAGATGTGACGGAACCTTGTTATTTTAACGTTTGCGTAAAACCGGAACAAACCATGGTTGATCTGGTGTTTAGCAATTAACAAACTATCTTTTGTTTTTCAACTCCCTTCGATTTTTTATAGTCAGCTCTTAGACTAGTAATATTTACATTCTTTTTGTGATTCATTTTATTAAATCTCCGTCTATTGCGATGTTTTAGATAATCTCGACGCACTCTCCAACGCAATGACCCCAGTATCGGGTCCTCTTCAAGCGACAGGAGAATACAAATGCGAAAACGATCCGGACTCGCAAGGTATTCCGGTAGCTCAAACTTCAGCGCCTCAACCGGCTGCAGCTATAAACATAAACGATCTCTTCCAAAAATTAGTAGCATCCGGTTTCGTTACGTCAGTAGCAGCGGAGAAGAAGCCGGTGCCACCGGTAGTAACACCTGTTGTATCACCTGTATTACCACCGGTAGTAGTAAAGGAGGACACGTCTGCGCCTGCTAGCGTTGCTATACCAGAACGAAATCAACCTCGAATTTCTAGTCAACTACCACCGGCACCACTAGTAAAAGCGAAAAGGAATCCTTGTATGAATTTGAAGCCAATCAATTTCAACAAACCTGAAACGCTAAGAGTCCGACAGGGCAATTTATATTCAATTTTGTATTCTGGAATGCAATGTAGTAGTTGCGGAATGCGATTTTCGCCTGAAGCCAGTATGCAGTACAGCCAGCATTTGGATTGGCATTTTAGACAAAATCGTAAAGGAAAGAGGAATAGCAGAGTGGCGACTAGTAGGAGATGGTATTATTCTTTGGCAGATTGGAAGAATTACGAAGAATTAGAAGATCTTGAAGAAAGAGGTAAGTCTTTAATAAAAAATAGAAAGTAACTTCTTAAAACATTATAAATATTTTTTTTGCAGAGAAAAATTACTTTGATCAGCAACAACAGGCCGACGGTGCTGGAGAAGAAGCGGAAGAAGAAGTGGAAATACCCAGCGTGGCTGCTGACCCAGATACAACCCAAGAATCTTGCAAAGTGTGTCATGATACCTTCGATCAATTCTTCAATGAAGAAAAGGAAGAATGGCATCTAAAGAATGCCATTAGAGTAGATGATAATACTTATCATCCATTATGTTATGAGGATTATCAGCAATCGCTGTTAGAACAGACCTTAGATGAAAGTATAAAACCCATTGAAGACAAACCAAGAGAGGAAGAAACTATACCTGGTCTCGAAATTATTATCGATGATGATGATGAAGAAGACGAGATATCGGAACCGTCGAAATCAACCGAAATTTTGTGTTTGGAAAGCGACGAATCTAAACCATCAGATTCGGTTCAAGAGCCTGAAGAGCCAGAACCTCCGCAGCAAACTGAAGACGAAGGAGACGATGATGATGTAATTTTGAACGAGGTGAGAATATAGAAATTTTCAATACTTATTTCGTACAAATAAAAAACTGTTACCCATTGTAATAAGCTTAAAATACAATGAATATTGTAGAGGTCAATTTAGGAGATTGATTTTTGCAGTATTTATACTTCTTTAGTAGGCTTAAATTTGAAATCTTTGAATCGCATAATAGATATAGTACAAGAAACTTCTGTTACTGCCCTTATATAGAATAATTAAAACTAAAAAAAAAAAATAATTAAGGTCTAAGATTTTATAATAAACTGCCATTTGAAGGGTTGAAGAATTGAAAAAGATTCTGATAAACTGAGTTGGGATCGAATCTAAATACTCTACTAAGACGCCAGATAACAAGCTCTGGTGGTCTAGGAGTTAAGACTTTTGAATGGAGATCCAGAGGTTGCAAGCACAACCACAAGCAGATTTTTTTTTTTTTTCAAATTTTCTTTGCTTATCTCCCCGATTTCTCTAGCATTTGTTTCGGCAATTTAAACTAATACATTTTTTCAGTTTATTCAACATTTTCAACTAATAATAGATAGTTTGTCAGTACTTAAAAAAACTCCGTTGGTTCGGTAATGATGTACCTATTTTTTGCAGGTTCTTTTAATTCCAGATTTGAAGTCTGTTTTGTTTTGCCTGTTAATTCTTATAGAAAGTTGAAATAACGAGCTTTACTCGGATCCAAAGTTTTCAAGATTCTTTATTTTATTATTCTTGAAAAACAGTGTGGCTGAATTTATCTTTTTTTCAGAAAATATTTGTCGCCTATGCCAATTTCTCAACTCATGACGTAGTGAATTGTTTAAAAGATAAAGGATTTTTAAAATTTTAGTAACAATTGAGCCTTACTCTGGTTAATGATTATATAGAACATCAAATATGTACAAACATTATTATTTTTATTATTTCAGATTGCGCCTATAAAAATTGTCGTCGACGATGACGATGATGAACCTGGGACGGATTCTACAGCAGCCCTCAGCCAAGCTGAAGATGACGGTTTTGTGGAAATTGCTGGACTTGTTAGCCTGCCCAATGGAAAGCACGTCAAAATCAAAGCTGAACCAGTGGATAAAGGTAAATATTTGTTTATATTTCTGTTACATTTTTTTCTTATACAATTGCAATATTTGTAACGTTTTTGTTGTATAAAATTATTTGTGACAGTTCTACCTGAATGTGCCTTTTTAGTTCAACTGAATTGTTACTTCTTCCAATTGAGGACCAATAATTTTTCACACTTCAAATATTTTTTAACTATATCAATGAGACAAACATTTTCTTAAAACCATTTGAAATGGTAAAACTCATTCATTCATTAAATAGTTCTTCTTTTTTTACAAAAGAGAAGTACATAACCTAGATCAATAGGTACTTTTCATCAAATTAGTGCTTTTTTTTTTATTTATAATCATTTTTTAACCGACAAAAAAGAAAGAGGTTCTCAATTCATCGTAATATTGTTTTTTGTATGTTCAGCGATAATTCTTTAACACGGTGTCCGATTTCAATGATTCTTTTTTTGTTAGTAAGGGGATACGTCAGGGGTGGTCCCATATAAATTTGGTCAAAATCTAATAATTGAGTCCATGAGAAAATCCTCAAACTCTTCATTTTGTATGTATGTTTGGCGATAATTCTTTACGACCTTGTCCAATTTCCATGATTCTTTTTTTTTGTTAGTAAGGGGATACCTCAGGGGTGGTCCCATATAAATTTGGTCAAAATCTAATAATTGAGTCCATGAAAAAAAATCCTCAAACTCTTCATTTTTATGTATGTTTGGCGATAATTCTTTACCACCTTGCCTAATTTCTATGATTCCTTTTTTGTTAGTAAGGGCGTACCTCGGGGGTGATCCCATATAAATTTGCTTGAGATGCATCTGCATGATTTTGAAGTCGGTTTTTTAAAATTACTTTTATACTTGTCAAAACTTTTTCATTATCGACAGGGTTGTCTTAAGTGTTAAATATTCGCAAAATAAACTTACAAAACTTCAAAAAAATATGTCTAAGTACAGCATCAATCTTTGAAATTAGAATACAGGGTGTTTGATAAACATGAGGCAAAAATGTAAGGGGTTATTCCTTGGATTATTCTAAAAATATTTTGTTTTGAAGTTACAGAGTGAACAAAATTACATCAAATTATTTCTATATTCACTTTAAAATTTTGAATTACCCTCTATGGTTGGCAGTGAGATGTAGTGTTTGGAGACAGAAAAACAATTTGAACATATTCTGCTGTATTTTCGTATGAGAAGTTGTATTATCCAAAAATAAAAATACTTTTCTACTCTGCTTTATCATTTTTCACTCAGGAAACCATTGTCATTGTCATTTTTATTGGACACTCATTCTTCAAGCAATCTTTATGTGTTCCCTTAAAACATTGCAGATTTTCCTATAACTAATGGGTTTTCCTTCTCACCAATCATGTCATTTCAAAGAAGAATTGTCATTTTTGTTGCTTAGTTTCCTGATTTTCTTCCAGCACATTTATCATTCTTTAAGGCAAAAGTTTTGTTTCGCCAGGTAGTAAAGTCATGTTTCATCTACTTTAAAAATGTTTTTAGCATCATAATCCTTAATTTATTTTAATTTAGTTAACCAGCGGACTCACAAATTGTTTAAAATTGATGTTGTGCCTTTTGCAAAACCTATCTAACCAACCATTTGATGCATTAAAGTCCCTAATTTATAATTTTCTGATACCTCTAAAGCTTTTTCCTATATTAATGGTCCGGATATTGGAACGTTTTTTTTTCTAGTTTTGCAAAACCAATCAAACCATTTGGTCAATCACAAGTTCTTCTCTTTTTTGGAAATTTTCCATTTTTCACCTACATTAGATCCTTCGAAAAGGTTTTTTAATTCAATTTTACTTTACATTAAAATTTTCCACTAACTTTCTTGCACTGCTAGTAAATTTTTCACTTTTCCGCGATGATTTCCAATTTCTTTAAGAGATAAATGTGACATGATGACTGTATGTTGTTAAACTATTAACAGAATACATTTTAGCTCTTTTAGAAACAAAACAAATTCTATAGAAATTAAAAACCTATTTATATTATTGGTAATACCTACACTATTGTGTAGGTATTACCAATAATACCTACAAGTAATTTTCTCAAAAGTTTGGAATTCAAGTGACCGTGGCCGTTTTAATAGCGTTTTGATATTGAAAGGTCTCTTGTTATAAACAATCCTATAAGATTAATATTTTTTTTAGATCTCGAGGACCTCACCACTACGCCTTTGATTCCAGACGAGCAACCTGTGAACATCGTGGACGTCGAAGAGCACAACTCTACGAACTCGGTACGTGATCTGGTAGCATCGATAGACGGGAACGTCGACATCGCGGCCAGCGGCGCTCCTACAGGTGCCGCGACGGGAATCAGTGGCAACAAAATTAAAATAAACATTAGTAAACAACTAACTGTGATAAATAAAGAAAAAGAATTGATACAAGGTACGGACGTACCTTCGGAAACGTATATCGATCCTTTTGAACCTTTTCCGCCCGGGGAAGAACCGGAACCTGCGGCTCTTAAGACGACTCTTAAGAGCGTCAGATTGACGAAGTTGCCTCCGGTTAGAAAGGGTACAGAATTGACGGGACTGTGTTCTATCATGTGATTGGTATTAGTAAAAATTTGTATTTTATTTTGTAAATAGTAAAGTATTGGACCCTGGAAGTGAGTGGAAAAGGAAAACATTAAATTTAAAAGAGTTTGATTTAACTTTGTTTCATTTTTTAAATAAAACGACGTTTCTCTACTAAGTTATATATGATGAAATTTGTAATATTTTCTTTTCCCAAGCGCTTGTACAATTTTGTATTTAAATTGTAAATAGTAAAGTATTGGATCCTGGAAGTGAGTGGAAAAGGAAAACATTAAATTTGAAAGAGTTTGATTTGATTTTGTTTAATTTTTTAAATAAAACGACGTTTCTTTACTAAGTTAGATATATGATGAAATTTGTAATATTTTCTTTTCCCAAGCGCTTGTACAATATCTGGGATTCAGGCAAATAAAATGCGACTTTTACTGCAAATCCTCATTTTTATTTATATTTGTTGAGAATTGGAGCCCAAATTTATTCAAACGCATCCTGTTTCCTTTTTTTTGGGCAAAATGTAATTTTGTTTGATAACAACCTATTGTTACTTGTTGAGAATAAATATTTTTTTAATATTCTGTGTATATATTTTGTTAGTGTGAGGATCAAGTGACATATCCTTGGAATGAAGAACTTCCTTTTTTTTTCTTTAGATATCTTAGTTTGTATATATGTGGACTTTGCAAATTAATCGTTAATAAATTAAGTGGTAATTAATTTTGGCTTTATATTTTCCCTTCCTTTTTTATATTTTCAGAAAAAATTAAGAAATAAATTTCCAAACAACGTGAATACAAAAAACTAGTTAAAACATCCATGCATCTCGGCAGGATATTTAAAAAAATTATGCAGGGTATTCAAAAGATAACTGTGATAGTTGGTTCTAAATACGGCCCTGTAATTACATTTTCTACAAAAAAAATTGGGGCCTTTTTCATTCCAACCTACTGTATATCAAAAAGGAAACAAAATTGGACTATTAAACAAATCTATCTTTGTTTTTCAATAAAATATGTTGGTAAAATCATGACGATATAAACTGTATACGTTCACGTGAAGGCATGTACTTGCTTATGCCGCCTAGCAGAACTACTCGCTGTTTAAAAATAAATTAAATTCAGACTATACCTATTTACTCTGTAAGCTCTAAAATTGTGGTCGTAAAAACATGCCTACATGTTGGAGTCATTTCTTCTCTACTGTGGACCCTAGAGGCAGATGAACTGCTTAAAACACTGAACAATCGGGCTGTACGCCCAAGGATATGCTGATGACATAGTCATCTTATCCGAGAAAAACACCAAACCACAGTCTTCGAACTCATGCAAAGAGCTCTTAGGCTGACAGAAATGAAGTGCGTTAGGGAAAACCTCTTGGTAAACCCTGACAAGGTATAACTCATAACCTTTACTCGGAAAACAAGGTTGGAGGAAGGCTAAACAAAACAAACCAAGTAAAATATCTGGGTCTAATCCTAGATAGCAAACTAACTTGGAACTAACACTTACAAAAAGTGACCAACAAATGTAAAATGTCTCTCATTGTAGGGAGACAGGCATTTGGAAAACATGGGGATTAAAACCAAAAATGGTCTACTGGCTATATTTAGCAATAAAAAGACCTATGATAACTTGTGGAACGGTTATTTGGTGGTCAAAAGTAAACCAGAAAACAGCCCTCAATACCCTATCAGGAATTCAGAGGCTGGCATGCCTTTGTATTACAGGAGCACTGAGAAGTACACCGACATTCTCTATGGAAATTATTCTAAACCTCCCACCCCTTGACCTAGTCATAAAGGGGGAGGCCAGAATGAGTGACGTATAAAACATACCAGAAAAGTAAATGATTCTATATTAAACATGGGATCAGATAACATGACACCCCTGCTCCTAACTTTCAACAGACTCTTCCAGGTTAACTGGAACGAGATAAATAAGGAGATAGAAAGATAAATATACGCTAGTTTTACCTTGTTGTGGGTACCAGGGCACAAGGTGTCCAAAGAAATGAAAAGGCCGATGAACTCGCCAAAGAGGGATCAGATCTACCATTCACAGGACCCGAACCTGTATTTGGGATAAACAAAACCTCTGCTCGACAGGCAGTGAACAGGTGGATAACTACAAAACACCAAATTCACTGGCAACAGATAAGAGGGCACAGAATCAGTAAGCTCATGCAAGGCCTAAGATATTCACCATTGTGGGGTTACTAACGGGTCACTGCTTGCTGAAACACCTTCATGTGATGGGATTACACAATGATCCCACTACGTGAAGACTCTGCATGGAAGAGGAAGAAACCTCATACTATGTGATCTTCGAATGCAAAGAACGGGAACCGAAAAGAACTCCCCAGGAACACTTGGTATGGAACCTATTAAAACTAACTAAATACACAGGACTATTCCAAAGATAGTACCTGAATACGGGGAAAGCAGGGAAATGAAATAGACCCAAGAGGCCGTAATGTTCTGGGCCAAACCTAACCCTACTTGCTTACAACCGATAAAGATATGTGAACAAAATAATTTTCCTACTCGTTTGATTTATAAGGACATAGATGAAGTTTCCCTTTGCGAAATTGTTGCACAATCTGCTATGTTGATTCAACCCCTCGTACATATGAATCATTTTATTTCAAGTTATTATTCGATTTTAGCTGCCAATATTTTTTCTGAGATGTTAATAAAAAACTCAGATGTTGCAAAGATTTTTAAACACACTGTATAAAGTGTAAAATCATGTCCGAAAGAAACGTAAAGTTTTATTAAAAACGATCAGTATTTTTTATATATTAAAAAAAGTATTGAAAAAAAACTGTTAACACCCTGTATCTCATAGAGAAACCAAAATTGGACCACATTTTATCGAGAAACTACCTACCTTTAGTTTTCGATAAAAAAAGTACTGCTAATGACGTATTTGCAGATGCTTTTTAATCACTTTGTATAAATTGTGCGAGAGATACGTCTTAAAGTTGTCAACAAACTGAAAATTTCATTAAAACAAGTATTTAAATAACTATCAACACCCTGTATCTCAAAATGAAACCAAAATTGGACCATATATTTTGTCGAAAAACTACCTTTATTTTTCGAAAAAACTACCCCTGATGACGTACCTGCAGATGCTTAAACCAGACAGAACAAATAGTATAATTAAGCAAGCTATGGTTTTTCATTTGTTTAATACGTCCAATGAGAAAATTACTTGCTTCTTGCATGACTATAAAATGGATGCTGATGTTTGGTTTGTAAACTTGTAAAGTGCAAGAACATTTTTTTAAGAGATTACATTGTGATTTACGTTTTTTGTGTTAGAAAAATGAAGAATCAGTTATTATAGGTAAGATGCTTTAATATATCATATTTAAAAAGCGAAAATCTCTTGACATTTAGCAAATTTCGTAAATCTCTGGAGAATGACGCTTTGGCTAAAGTTAGGTAGGTACCTACCTACGCCATAAAAAGTTTTTTGTTGTGTAGTAAAACTACTTTTCTTTCATATAGGAAATTTTCTTGCTCTTTTTTGTAATCTAATATCGTCGTTGATACTGCAATACTATGTCACGAAAAACTGGTTTTACAGCAGACTATACTACATAAGAATTCATACATACCTAGGCCTAGATCATATTGGTAGATATTACAAACACATATTTGGTATAAAATACTTACATAGGTAATCATATTACATATTTATTGCAATGGATGAAGCCACTCCATTGCATATTTTCAAATAAAGCAGCTGTATTTGATTTTTTTGACACAGCACGTCTTGCAGTATCAACGACGATAGATAGATATAGGTACCCTAGGTATATTAATTTTAATTTGTTTGAATAAAAACATGTTTTTATCAAAATTCGTCTAGGTAAGTACTTTGAATTAACGTAAAAAGAACATTTCTAGGCTTCATACTTCTTTTAGCATATCAGTAGCCAGATAGGGTTTAAAAAAACTACAATTTCAACTAACGATTTTACGAGTTTCAGAACAACACAGCTTTTGTTGTTAAATTCTTGTTCTGGACGAAACTTTAGTGATTTTAAGACAAATTGCAGTGAGAATTGTACTACTATATTTTCGATAAAAACTTTATCCCTAGCTTAGCCCAATTTCTAAAATATTGTTGGTTAGAACATTGTTCGGGACAGGTTATAGATCAATTAATACTTATTTTATCTATGGGACAGGTATTCAATTTTCAATTTTAATAGATATTCGGATAACGCCGACAAAATTGAGTTTGAAATTGTAAAACATCAAAGGCGCATGCCTAACGTATCGCGGTGGCCATTTTCCGAGAAACCAGACCAACATTCAGGCATGTGCGTAACATAGAACGGGGAATATGAGTAAAATAAATTAAATTTTAATATTTAAATAGGCGAGTTAGCATTTTTTTTTCATTAAATATTTAATATTTTTAATCATTCCTTTTAAAATAGTCTAATTGGCAAAGCTGACCCATCTTAGATTTTGGTGTAACTTCGAGGAATTATTCCTTAGGGTGTCAAAGAAGAAAATTTACATGAGTTTGATTTTTATAAGCACTCGTTTCCGCCTATTTAAATAAAGACTTTAAAAAATCGATATTTTTAAGCCTTATCGACTTTTCCTCTCAAATTTTTCTTTTTGAAGATAACTACAATATTAAAGCGGAATTCTGAGGGGGAAAGATAGTAGTTTAAGTGTAAGCATCGATAATTTGCTCAGTCAATACCTCTGATTAACGGCAGCGTCCTAAAAATGAGTGTTTTTTAATAATTTTTCGTGAATTTCAATCGACTCTAGCGTCTTAACTGCTTAGACTTAGCAGCTTATGTTCCTCAGGAATGAAGTGTATATATCATAGGTAAAATACAGCCACAAGTCAACTTGAGCAGCCCACTCTTTGTAAAAAAAAACTTTGCTTGAAGTTTTGAAATTTTCAAAAATGGCATTATTCAGATTATGTAATGAACGTGTTGACTGCCAGATAAAAATCTGAAACTCTCAGAATCTGCTGTTCTTACCTTTAACTTTAAATGACCGTACCACTTGTTTTGTTATTTTTATGTTTAGTGCATGTGCAAGTCGTTTTTTTACAACAAAAATCAACTCAATTTTTTTATTTTATAATCTTATAAATTCAGTTTTTCTTGATGTTTTTTTTTTTGCAAATACAGATTATATCTTACCTTTTTATCGAACTTCAGGTGTTTTAATATCTAACAGTTTCTTACTGGACGTTTTAAATATTGGATTGAAATGAATTACGAACAATAATTATAAATGTGAAAGAATTCCTAAAGTTTCAATCGAGTTAAGGACATATTAAGTGTAAAATTATCTCTAGAAATAATAATTATGAAAAATGACAGTAATTAATAACATTTTTAACTAGAACATTATTTTTTATTCAAGGTTTTGGTTTGACAACATTAACAATATCAAAATTATTAGAAGCTGAATACTTCCGCGCTTTTAATTGACTTTGAGAAATTGGTATAGAACTATGATACGATCTAGTATTTTTAATTGTATTTATATTTTTATAAATCTTTTAGATAATAGTCTTTCAGCAGCTTCTACGTCCTGGCTCGATACAAAAAAAAAAATTTATACCAGAAATTTGATTAGAACAAAATTCGTACATTGCTTCTGGTGTTAATATATGATGATCTGTAGTTTGCTGTAAGCTTGCTCTTCTTACGTTCCTTTTGATTGTACCGCCTGCTCCATCACATGGATTTTTATAATGAGAAGTGGCAAAGAAATGCCACTCTGCCTGTAGTCCAAAATCCGCTTCATGATGACATATTAATAAAGTTTTTTTTTTATTTTTCTATTGAGCAGCTGCTCCATCACTGAAGTAATAAATTTTCTTAAACTCCAGATAACTGTTTTTGAATCCTATACATAAGTCGAAATTTTTTTCAAAATAGAAGCATCTAGTTATTTGCAAACTAATTATCACTGTGATCATTATTTTTAATTAAAATGATTCGATATAATAATTGTGACTTTCAGAGGGTATACCTACGAAGTATTTTAAAATACAGGGTGTTTCAGTTTCCTCAGGATTATACCAGCCGACAGTTTATCGAATAATAAAGGTAGTATGTCCGATAAAACAGTCCTTTTTGTTGTACATATTCTTAAAGTTTCTTTTGAATAGTTCTTTTACTAATATCTAAAAAACGCTTTGACCAATTTTAATGAAATTGTCACAGTTTGTTGGCAACTTTATGAGGTGTCTTTTAATCATGTTACAGTTGATTCAGTAATCCCAGAGGCGTAAAGACAAAGTACTTTGATTATTTTTCGACTCGAAAAATTTTGCCTAGTAGGTACTTATAGATTTTTTAATTTTTCTAGGAAAAATTAAAATTCACAATTCCTGAACCCTATACATCGAAAAGAAAGCAAAATTCGATCAAAGTTTATTGGAGAAAGTATCTTTATTTTTCGATAAACTATCAGCTGGTGAAAAAGTTGGCAGTATATACTCTATACAGTGTGAATAAAGAATTTTGCGCCACCTTGTATTTGGCCTAAAAACGAATTTTAATTGAATTTCAAAAAAGTAAAATGTACATGTAACAACGTGCAATATTTTCTCAAAGCAAAACTTCATCTACGAGCGTATAAAACAAACAAGTGGGAAAAGTGCTTTGTGTACATGTTGCACACTATAATTTTTTTACTACCTCAACTTTTACAGCTTACAAAATGTAATTACTGTAATGGTTCCACCCTGGGCACGGTAGAAATATTGAAATATCCTAGGTTTGTGGCTCTAATGGCTCCAATTGCTTCATACAAATTTTGAATAGGTATAAATCAAAATTTTCCGGTCCTCTTCTTTCTTCTATACCTCTAAAAATACCTGCTGCAATTCCTGCTTTTCTCTGCCTCCCATTTGCTGCTGCTACTACTGCTACTGCTTCTACCTTATTACTTCCTTCACTGTCTGGTTCTCTCTACTGTCTTCTACTATCCTTTCTATACCTTTAAAAAACGCTATATTTATACCTTTTTCTATCTTTTAAGTTCATTCTTATATTGTAACAACCCATTCTTATAATATAACAAAATCTCCATCAATATATTTCTATAAATGTAATGTGCAACAACAATTTCTATATTTCTAATGACAATTCTATAATCTCGTGGGACCGGAGATTTGGCAGACCATCTCACCGATTTTTATAAAATTAGGTACACTGATTATTCTCTATATGAGTGGAATGAAAAATTCAAAATATATTTTTTTTCTGATCAATAGTTTTTTTTTATTAATTTTCAAAAATCGAAAAATTGACTAATTTTGATCCAACACAACTTTACAAAAATTAGAATATCTTTAGGACCACTTATCGTATATCGATGAGATATAGCTCGTTCTAAAGGTAATACTAACATAAACAGTAAAAAAAACCCTTCGGGTCCGTCAAACAGGGTTATAATTAAAAATAAATATTTACCACATGGAGTGAAAATCTCTTCGGACCAACTTTCTTTCACAATCAAACAAATAAATTTAATATAACACAATGTAAGCGAAAATCCCGTTGGACCCGTAGAAGAGGACGAAATTAACCCTTAAAAACCCCAAAAAATAATTATCCTATGAAGCCGATCAAATTCATACTTGCTTTTACGTTCAAAAAATCATAAATACATTCATTAAAGTACATTATAAACTAAAATCCCTTCAGACTAGTTAAACAGGGTGAAATTACCCCTTTAACTTCAAAATAAATAATTACCCAATGAAGACGAAAAGATTCCAACACATAAAAAATCATAAATACCCTCACTCAAGTATCCTGTAAACTTAAATCCCTTAAAACCCGTTAAACAGGGTGAAATTAACCCTTAAATTTCAAAATAAATAATTACTTAATGAAGACGATCAGATCCCAACTTGATTTTACATTAAAAAAAGCATAAATACACTCATCAAAGAACACCGTAAGCGAAAATCTCTTCCGACCCGTCAAACAGGGTAAAATTAACCCTTAAACTTTAAAATAAATAATTACTCTATGAAGACGATTAAATGCCAACTTTATTTTAAATTTAAAAAATCATAAATACCCTGTATTTTATAGTTATAGTTTTGAATTTAAATTTATTTACTTCATCAGGAAGTACATTTTGTATAGCCAGTGGCCCTTCCGCATCGCGGGCCCTGCGGTGCCTTCAGGTACGCCACTGGACTGATTTCATATAACCGTTTTCCATATTTTTAGAAATATGTGTAACTCTGTCCAAATTTATATTTTTTGACATCTCCCGTATATGGTAAAAAAATTGAAATTTACTACTTGGGGTGGTAAGAATACCACCTATAGAAATATAACGGAAAAGTACATTGGATTGTTTTACTGTTAAGTTTCAGAAATATTAATTTTAAAACAAGTGCATGAAATGGCTAAAACGGACCTGCAAATGCACTTTATGCGCAATCTCACTGCAGTACTCTGACGTAATGCGCGCGCTCGATTCAATTTGGCTAAGATTGTTTCATTTTAAATATTATTACAGATTGTTTTAGATATGCATTGATAAAAAAGTATTTAAAAATAATAATAAAGAAGAAACAAAATTAGACCATGTTCCCTACAAACTACTTTTATTTATCGATAAACTTTATTGGCGTAAAATCTTGATGACGTATTTGCAGTTGCTTAAAATCTGACAACAAAAAAATTATCCAGTAAGCTGTGAATTTGAAAACGAATTAGGGCCAATGAAAAAATTACTTACTTACTTAAGATAAAATGGCTGCTGAAGAACAGTGAAAGAACATTTTTTTAAGTAAAAATCATTCTGATTTGTGTTTTTAGTGTTAGAAATATGAAGAATCAGTTTAGGTAAGATGCATATTATTTAAATCTCAACATTTCGGTATGTTTAAACAACGAGGCTTTGGCTAATGTTTATATATTAGTATGTACCTACCAAAGAAGTTGTTTGGATAATCTTACCTACCCACGCCAACAAAAAATGCATTTTTAGTAAGATTTTTTGTAATATGGTTGTTAAAACTGATTTTCCTTATCAATGTTTGATAGGTAGGAAATATTCTTCCTTTTAATTTGAATAAAAAAGTATTACCAAAATTCACCTATTTTGAATCATTTTTACTCTAGATTTTATACTTTTTTTAAGATATTAAGAGCAAGATAGTGTTTAAAAATGAAAAATTTACAATTTCAACTAATGATTTTACGACATTTTAAACAAGGTGGTCCAGTTTTCTTAACAACACAACTCTCTTGCTATTAAAATCTTGTTCTGGCCGACGAATCTTTAGACAAATTAGATGATTCAAAATAATAGTAAAAAATCGTACTATATATAGATACATGGCTGCTAAAAACTTTATTATATGCTTAATACTTGTCTAAAATATTGTTTGTTACAACTTTGGCAGGTAGGTATTCAATTTTCCATTATATTTTAAAAGATTTAGATGACGCTGACAGGATTGAGCTTGAAATTGTAAAACATCATGCCTGACGTAGTGCGGTGACTATTTTCTGAGAAACCAGACCGAAATAGAGGCATGGGCGTAACATAGAACGGGAATATAAGTAAAATAAATTAAATTTTGATATTTAAATAGGCGAGCTAGCTAGCATTTTTTTATTTAATATCGATGGCTTAGCGCAAATATGTGTTAAGTAACATTTTGCAAATAATTTACAATTTAATTTTAAAGGTTTGAAGCTATAGCCTTCTATTATTTTACATGAAATGTATCTACCAAACCCTTTCAAGACTTATTTGTTATTTCTGATTACATAGTAAAGCAAAATAAGTATGTTTCACACGTTACCTACTTTTAATTAGCAATTAAAGTACAAATTTAATCATTATAGCAATTAATTACATGGATTTCGTCAGTATTTTATCAGTTTAGCATCCCTGCAATAAATTGTGTATAATCTAAAAGGCATTACCAGTAATTTGAATATATTATACAATAAAGATTTACATTGATATATGTTACAATAGAAAAATGAAAAAAAAAAAAAAATATTATATTTTAAATAGGGAGCACTCTGTATATTGGCATATTGATATATTTTGTTAAGCGAACTGAAAATGTAACCAGTTGTGAAAATAGTTTGTAATTGAACACATATGTGACAAAATATTTTTCTTCAAGTTTAGATGATGGTAATTTTTCCCACGGAACTTAAAAAAGGATGATCTTCGTGTAGAACATATGAAATTATAACAAAAATATACAATTACAGGTTTTTTGGAGTTTTATAAGTTGGAATATATCATTCGAAGGTTTTTGAAAATTAAACTATTAAATTAAATTCTTATTAAACTAATAAATTTATCAACTTTTTAGTAACATCGTTTTCTCTTCGCACACAATAAGTTTACCACGTTTTGAGTAACATCGTTGTCTCTTAGCCCACATTTGTACTTTTCTTATTACGAATCACATTTTTAACAGACTTCAAAAAAGGAGGAGGTTTTCAATTTGTCGCAATATTTTTTTTATGTATGTTCAGCGATAATTCTTTAACACGATGTCCGATTTCAATGATTATTTTTTTGTTAGAAAGGGGATACTTCAGGGGTGGTCCCATGTAAATTTGGTCAAAATATAATAATTGGGTCCATGAGAAAATCCTCAAACTCTTCATTTTTAATGTATGTTTAGTGGTAAATCTTTACCAACGTGTCCAATTTCTATAATTATTTTTTGTTAGAAAGGGGGTACTTCAGGGGTGGTCCCATATAAATTTGGTCAAAATCTAATAATTGGGTACATGAGAAAATCCTCAAACTCTTCATTTTTTATGTATGTTTAGCGATAATGCTTTACCACCTTGTCCGATTTGTATAATTATTTTTTTGTTAGTAAAGGGGTACCTTAAGGGTGGTCCCATATAAATTTGTTTAAGATGTGGTGATGGCATCTGCACGTTTTTTAAAATTTTTAATTTCTAATACTTGTTAAAAACAAAGTGTCCGGTACAGGGGCAATTTCCCATACATTCTTAAATACAGAGCTGTCTTTTTAGGTTATTTCAATAAACATCCTCCTCTTTTGACATTTTCAAAATTTCTTATTAATTGTTGTTTTTATTTTCAGGGAATATCCGAAAATAAAAATTTAAATCGTCGCAAAGAAAAATTGAAATCGCCGAAAATTTCTCGAGTTAGTCGGTAGCACAATATCAATGGTCTGAGCTTATGTTCATTTCACCTCTAACAATAAAGACGTTTGTTCTTAGAATGTATATCCTAGGGTGTACTTTCCAGGATCAAATGGACAAGGCTGCAGATATACTACCCAGAGATATATCTACATATCAAAGGGTTGCTATAGAATTGAATATGATACGATGATCATTAATGTTGTCGGGTATAGAAGATTTGTCCGGACGCGTTTTAATCGGGAAAATCAACGGGAAATAATGGATATTATGGAGAAGTGGTAAGAAATACTGGAACAGCAAATAGGATAGAGAGTGAAGGCGGAATGAGCGGCTTCAAATGGTGAGTCTTTTGATTTAAATTTAGCCTTTTCTGTTAAAAAATTATTATTACATATATCTTAATATTTTACTTAATTTATGGTTCATTTTTGTTTTTATTAACATTTTTTTTTGTTCGTTTTTTAGGTAGAGTATGCGGCTACAAATGGTGAGTCTTTTAATTTAAATTTTGCTAAGAATAGTTAATCATTATTAATCTCTATTTATACAAGGTGGGTCCCATTTTTTTTTTTACATAGCAGCATTATGTAGGTCAATAGTGCTAATATTCTATAAATATTTTTATTATCCAGAAAACGAAGGATTATTTTTTCAAAAGTCGGTACAATTAAGTTTTTTTGACGTCAGAAAATCGAATAAGCTTTCATTTTGATGTATGACATAGAGAGCGCCACGTACGTTATCTTGGTTTATAATATTTGACCCCCCCGTTATTTAACAAAAAATATATGTTCCGCTATAAAATCTGCAGGAAAAATAACACCCACCGCTTATGAATCACTCTGTAATATTTTAGAATGGATAAAAAAATAAAATTAATAAAAATGTAGATAGGATTTGAAAATAGAACATGAAAATCTAATCAAAATGGAATATTTAATAATATTAATATCACAAACATTCATTATATTTTATATTTATAATAAAATATCTATAATGCTACGATCAGTTACATAAATTACAAAAATACAGTTATGTTTTTTTTTTTATTTACAAATAAAATTCATTTTATATTGATTAAATCTGCGACATCTTACAAAAAAAGGAAATAAGCGGTAATTGCATAATCAATTCATTATAATGTATCTTACCACCTAATTTACACACTATTTTTAAATGTATGTGAAAGTTACATACAGGTAAATTTTAATGATTCATATTTAGGGTGGGATTGAAATTTCTTAATTCTTTATCATCTTTATGTTTGAGTTTTTTGAAAAAGTTACTTGAAAAAGACGTTTATGTTAACTTTTACACACAGTTGAAAAAAGTATAAACTTAGTATCCACCCTGTATATTTAATAATAACTAAAATTCAAAAATTTTGGACATACAAAAAAGTAATATACCGTGTGGTTAAACATGTAATAAAATTGAAAATTCGCTAAATTGTAGATGCCGCAGAAATTGTATACATACCGGGTGACACAGACTTAGTTTTGTTTTTACTTTCGAAACGCTTATATAAAATGAAATTTTAATTTTTATTTATTATTAATTTTTAAGTCATATGGAATCTAAACCTAAAATAATTATAAATCATGGCTTTCCTATTTGCTAACTAATATTATTTTAACGAATTAAGATTTATGACTATTGCTATTTTTGGTGATGGCCTAAGTGATGAGGAGGCAATCAAACCTTCCTCACAGATACAGAAACAACCAAAACAAAGGTTCATATAAATACAAGAGGATTTTTAAAATTAGTCAAACGATCTGTGTCACTCGGTATAATATATAACTAAATAGTAAAATAATTGTGTTCAAAATAAATATTTTACTATATTTAGTATATTAATAAAGTTGTAAATCACTCGTTTATTGACTTGATAAGAGGTTGTACCCGAGAATACCGATCAAGGAGAAGCGAAAATAAGTTGTGTATCACTCAAAATCATGTAATCTGTCAAAGTCAAAGTTTCTTTGTGTTGTAATAGAATGTCTGGATCTGGATATTTTTGTGCATATCGTTCTTGTTCGTCCAAAACCGGCCAAGGATTAAATTTATTTACTTTTCTAAAGGACTACGAACAGTAAATATCATGATTATTAATTAAATCACATTACAACATTTGCGCATGGACTATAACAATGATTTCAGATAATTTGCCAAACTATTTCGCTCAGTGTAGAAAATAAGCATCTTTTCTCAGCGTATTAAGTTGTGTATTAATCAAAGTCATGCTGTGAAAAAGGTCCGTTCGATATCAAAGACACCGACAGCTACTGTCGCTTCTCTTTGATCGGTATTCTCGGGTTGTACCGTAGACATTTAGAATCACTGGAAAAACTAATTCTATGAAGAAAGTATTTTATTATTTAAATAAAAATAAAATCTAACAATGCCTTCGCAAATCGAGTGATTTATATCTTTAAAGAATCTTACCAATTAATTTATATATTTCCTAATTTTTTTTTTTTTGGATCATTGTATTTAAAAGCTTACACCACCTATTTTTTAGTTTTCATTTGCAATAAATAATCTTTTATTATAATTAATTAATTTAATACTATAACATTTCAAAATAACAATATATTTACAATTATTTTACAAAACAAAAAATAAATTACACATCCTAGCGGCAAATATCAATATTTTTCCGATTAAACTTATTTTGCTTCTCTAAAAACGACATCATTAAAGCCAATAGTTTATTTTAATAATCAGAAAAAAATTTAAATGCCACCATTTATTACCTAGTTAATTTTTAAGCATTAGATAATTTTTTCTTCAACGTACAAAACGCTATTGATCTGAAAAGGATGAAAGTTCCGAAAAGATAAGCGATGTCTATCCAGTAATTCTCCTTGTTCATTCCCATATCTTCGAGTACTAATTTGGGCGAGAGATATTGACAGTACTCTGCATCTTCTGAGCAATAAAGCGGTTCTCTCTGATAGCCATATATCGCTTCCATCAGACCTACAAATAGTAATAATTGAGTTATACAATTTTCGATATAAGGTTTAAATACATTAAAAAAAAACAATCATAAAAAAGGAGTTAAGGCTGTTTTCGCGGTACACTATTTCAGCTCTTCCCTTATATCTTAATTATTTGTCATCGATATCATTTCATTTTTTGCCGAGGTATTCAAAAGTAAAATCTTATCAATCTGTAGTCGAATAACTTTTGTTTTGTTAAACTAATTGAGTTTTTTGAGCGTCGTACTCTCGATCGTACGTGAATATCAGTTGTTAAGAAGTAATGAGGTGACGTGCGCTGAGTGTTTTATATATTTCCCCCAATAAGCAACTAGAATACTCTCGATCGTACGCGAGCGCTTCAACCGCATCGGGTGGCGTCCCGAATGTTTATCTGTTTGTTTCTTTCTAACGACTATTTCTGATACAATCTGTGGCGTTCCACTGTGTACCCTTAATAATATTATTTATCGATTTTAGTCGTTATGAGTTGAAGAATCCAGTGGCGTTTCACTGCGTATGCTTAATACAATTACAAATAAACTCATTATTTAAATTTTATTAGCCTCTCGCGGGCCGGGGTTTATCCACATATGCTCTAGAACGTCAAACTTCAATTTTACTGTAAGATAAGATTACGTACCTTCCATTGAAAAGCTCAGAAATGATATGTATGTTAACAGATACATTATATTGGACATATGCGTAAATATAATCAAAAATCCTCCCACGCAAAGCATCAGAGCTAAGGCAACTGCGCCGAAGAATATTCCATTCTAAAATCAAAATAAAAAAGGTATAAAGGTAAAGTTATACAAATTTATTCAAATTAATTACTTACAGTCGGATCTGTGACGGTACCCAGAATTAATCCGAAGCCAGAAGATGACAGAGATGCCAATACGTGTATGAATAGAACCCTCAAAAATCGGATCCATTCCATGGGTTGGTCACTTATAAAGTATGAGGATATGCAATATACAAAACTAAATAAAATCTGAAAAATATTAAAATAAACGTTTTTTTATCAATACCGCAACAAAATTTTTATTTATTGGATGAAATACACAAAATCGGTTGGGTAACAAGTGCTAAAGTATTTATAGTTTATTTGAACAAGTACACAGAACGTTGAAATGTGGTACGCAAAGAAAATAAAAGAGAAATTGATCAGAATCAGAACTAGAAATATAGAAATAGAATTTATTTATCTTTGAGAATTATATACTATACAAATGTAAAATCCTATCAGACTAGTCAAAAAAGTGTTAAGTAAAATACATTAAAAAATAAAATATATATAATAGACAATTCATGTTAAGATTAGTTTAAAAGTTCAAAAAATCTTCTATACTATAAAATACATTATTTACAAGAAAATCATTAAAATCTTTTCTTAAATCATTACGACTAATTTGATGATAACCTGTAGTATCTTCTAATATCTGTATAATATGTAGAATTTAGTTCTTTCTTTAACCTGTTCATTTCACATAATAGATTATGTAACTTTAATATGAGGTGGAAACTGATTTTTTAATTTTTATGGTTTTATCGCTTTCTTTGTTTTCGTAAATACAATATTGTAGTGGTATAGAAATGATTCATAAAAGAAAATTTATCATTAAAATTAGTAAATGTGTATACTTCACGCCAATTTTCAACTGATAAAATATTTATAAAAGTTATTGCGTTAGGATCACTTAAATCTCGTTTATATCTGTATTTAAATTCGTTATTTTCAAAATTAGGTAGTTTAATCGAACATAATAAGTAGTTATGAACAGACAAAAAAGTATCATATACACCAGTGCTCCGCAACCGGTGTGCCGCGGCACACTGGTGTGCCGTAAGCCGACTTGAGGTGTGCCGCTCTTGCAGACAATACGAATCAGATTCGTATTGTAGCGAGACCCGCGAAAAATAAAGCAATCTGACAACAGCGCCGATGGTAAACGTCTATCCGTCTATCGGCGCGGCGCGGCGGCTTGATTCTCGAAGGCGACTAAACTAGAAAGATCCGTGCCGTTCGAGGCGCGACTCGATTTCCTGAACATCGCCACTGCCTATATAAGCGCGCCTGTCGTCGCTCAGAGACTCAGAGAGAGTCGAATAGTCAAGTGAATCAGATAAATACGCGGGCAAACAAATAAATCGTAGAGTGAAATAAATAGTGAATTGCTATATAAATAAATTCTTGTGCCTTATAAATAAGTGAACTGGACTAAGTTTTGTTGCAGTATCTACTTTTATAAATAACTATAGTGCTTCAAATATGGATAAATTTTTGCTGAAATCACGAGCAGATGACGAAGAACCTAGCACAAGCTCCAGCATAAGTGCTGCAAAAAGAGCAAAAAAGGTGCTGAAAAGGAAGTACAATCAAGACTACCTTCGATATGGTTTCACTTGGTGTGGCGACGAAGCGGCTCCAAAGCCTGAATGCGTCATTTGCGGTGAACAGTTGTCAAATGAAGCAATGGTACCCAGCAAACTAAACCGTCATTTGATCACAAATCATCCCAGTTGCGTCAAAAAAGACATTCAATTTTTCCAACGGCGCTTGGATCAAAATAAGAAACAAAAGCAGTTTATGAAATCGGCGGTTACGGTTTCTGAAAAGGCATTAGAAGCAAGCTACCTTGTTGCAAAATTAATTGCACAACAAAAAAAACCGCACACTATCGGTGAAACGCTTATTAAACCAGCATGCATGGAAATTGTTAGACTTATGCTTGGGCCAAACGAAGTTAAGGACGTGAGTAAAGTTTCTTTGTCGGCCGATACTGTTAAAAGACGTATCCAAGATATGTCAAGTGATATTTTGGGAACACTAATTAAAAAAATCATTTCGGCTGGAATTTTTGCGCTTCAAATCGACGAATCAACCGATATTAAAAATAAAGCACAACTGATGGCTATTGTACGTTTCGTTGACGAGGACTCTATTAAAGAACATTATTTATTTTGTAAGGAGGTTCCAGAGAGAACTACCGGTGAACAAATTTTCCAAGTAACTGATAATTTTTTTAAAATACATAATATTCAGTGGACCAATTGCGTTGCTATTTGTACAGATGGTGCTGCTGCAATGATGGGCAGTAAGAAAGGTTTTGTATCTTGTGTAAAACAAAAAAATCCGTCAATACAAATTACACATTGCTGCATACATCGAGAAGCATTGATGGTCAAAAATTTGCCCGAACAGCTTTCGATCACAATGAATGAATGTATTAAGATCATAAACATAATTAAATCGAGAGCCTTAAATTCGCGAATCTTTGGAATACTCTGTGAAGAAATGGGAAGCGAACATGAATCCTTACTGTTTTATACAGAAGTTCGTTGGTTATCCCGGGGAAAAGTTTTAGCTCGACTGTTTGAACTTCGCTACGAAGTGCGTGAGTTTCTTTCAAGTCAAGATATGTACGATCTATGCCAGCACCTTCATGATGAATACTGGATAGCCAAACTTGCATACATGGCGGATATATTCGAACATCTGAATGAACTTAATAAAAAAATGCAAGAACGGAATGAAAATATATTGACGTGCTCCGATAAATTACAAGGGTTCAAAAAGAAACTTGAACTTTGGCAGGAACAGTTGCAAAAAGGATGTCTAGAAATGTATCACAGGACCAACCACAGTACGATCGAAAACAAGCAGTTGATTGTGGATTTGGCCCAACAACATTTAAGTATGCTTCAACAAAAATTTGAATACTATTTCCATTCTATCAACACGGAACAATACAATTGGATTCGAAATCCTTTCGCAACCAATGCAATAAGTTCCACGGAAGCACTGCCATTGCAAACTCGAGAGGAGTTCACAGAATTAAGTAATGATATGACCCTAAAACTTAAATTCGACGAAGTTCCGTTAGATGTTTTCTGGATTTCCATCAAGACAGAATATCCACGCATCACCGACAAGGCCATCTTCACACTACTTCCGTTTTCCACAACATATTTATGTGAGCAAAGTTTTTCAACGCTTGTATTAATTAAAAATGATAAACGGTCATGCTTAAAAGATCTTGACCAAGAAATGAGAGTTACGCTGTCTAAAATTGAGCCGAATATAAAACTTTTGTGTTCAACGAAGCAAGCGCAGGTATCACATTAATCAGTCATCATCATGTCAAAATATTTATTACTATTGACGTGTCAACAGAAGTAAATTTTGTATACCTACCTGTCCTACCTAGTATTTAGTATAGTTCTCATGTATGTACCTATTTGTATTTTTCATTCTATCTGAATAATAAAAAAAAATTAAAAAAAAATATGTATTATGTCCTGAGTGAAAATTTTGATGTCCCAAATCTGAAAGGGGCTTCTTCACATTTTAAAACAATAAAAAAAACTAAGGTAGTTTGGACATCCATAAATAATTAGTATACATGGAGTGAACTGACCCCCGACCTAGCTACGCCACTGCTATAAATATATTTTAGATTTTGGTGTGCCACGAAATTCTAGGGAGCAGTTTGGTGTGCCTCAGATGAGGAAAGGTTGCGGAGCACTGATATACACCCACCTTATCTACATAAAAATTGGTAAAAAAATTATCTAAACAAGTTGAGGTTGTACTTGTTGTTCTCGTTACACATTTATATGATGTTTAATATTAAATTCCTTCAATAAGTCAATTAAAACAATTTTTTGATTACCTTCAATCAAAAAATCTACATTAATAGCACCACAGATAAAATAGTGATTGTAGTTTTAATAAATATTATGAATTAATAGCTCTAGTCAAGTCAAGGTAAGGTAGAAAAGCTGTCAATCAGTTAAGAAAAATAAATTATTAGCCTTCCACCAAATACAGTCAACTTTAGAACGCAACATTTTGGTCCTTCAAGCCGGATATGAACCAGCGACCTATCAAACCTTTTCTCATTTAAAATATATTAAGCTATGGTAACTGTACTAAATTTTAACTATGGCCTTAACTATAAACAGAATTTCCTTTGTAATTTTATAGCGTTTTATGACTATCACAGTTTAAAGCTCTATATACTTGTTCTAATATACTGTAGGTACGTTAATTTTTTTAAAAAATATATTTTACCTGCTGAGGTATGTCGAAAATTAAAAAAGCAGCATAGTATGTTCGAAGTTTATACCAGTTATTGAAGCTTTCTTTCTTTAATATCGTTAATTCTGAAGGAACTGAAAAAAAAACATTAAATTGATACAGGATTGAAAATATAAATAAATGAATGAATATTTTAAAACGTCATATACACAGAAGAGAAACATAAACATCGACAATAACTGGAAACATAATTTTAATAAAAATGTAATTACGTAAATAATAAATATTTATAAACTTTATATTGTCGAAACAAGTTGTACAAAACATTTCAATTTAAAATTATAATGTGAGTAATAAATTAAAATGAATTAAATATTTTGTAGTGGGTAAATAATCTCTACGCAACATGTTCTTTCATCAAAAAAAAAAAAAAAAAAAAAAAATATATATATATATAGAGAATTGTCTTTAAAAATTAAAGAGGGAAAACCAAATGTAAATATTATTCTTTTCTATTATCAAAGTTTATCGATTTACCTACGATGAGATTTTTAATACTTACATTTTAATACTGCTGGTAACATAGAAGTGTACGTTAGATAAACTAATCCACATAATAAAAATCCCAAATTATTAAAAACTTTGGTGGCGTCTCGGCCGCAGCTTTGGAAAGTTATTCCTAAAAATAGTCCCACTAACACATGAAGAACCAGCTTTAATTGGGATATTGTCTGAAAAAGAAACGAATGAGTATTTTTGTATTTTTTTTACACTCTTAGGCATCCTGCTGCTCCCCTCTGAGGGGTCCAGACAGGTACCTCCTACTTGGCTCAGTGTTTTTTGTTTAAACTTACCCAATCTCTATAAAGTTGTATAGCGCTTCTTTTTAATAACACCAAGAATCTACTCCATTCTGATGGCGTTTCCAAGGTATTATTACTTTGCTCTGCATATACTATATCGTCACTAATTATATCTCTAGTGTCGTTTATTCTAACTAAAAACAAAAACTGTTTAATGTGTGGTTCCCACAACAAGAACCAAAAATGAATGTCTTGTTATTGACATATATTTTATGATATGAGGGTAAAGATCCAGTCATTCAAGTACTATGTATTGATAACATACTCAGCAAAATGAGGAATAGTTTGTTAACTTAATAATTATTAATAAATCTTGTGAAATTCATTTTTTGTAACCTAATTGTTCATAACTACAGGATAGTGTGTTTCTGTCCGAGATTGGGTATCTAGAAATGTGTTTTAAAACATTTGAAATGGACCACGATTTTAAATTCTTAGTTGGGACAATCCGAAGAAATATAGTTTGATTTTTGCTATTGTTTTTGGTACCGGCTGGAGTATAAAAATGATGTAATATATATTTAAAAAATATTTACTCGTGGGTACATATTTCCATTTAGTTTCTTGGGCTGCTTGTTCCAAAACATCTATGTAATCTCCAAAATCTCCACTTGCAACTTCCATGACTAGAAAACAAATTATCAGTTTAAATGGAATGAGCTATAATACCTAGTTGAATCAATTTTAATTAAAATAATTATAATGAATTTTAATAATATAATTTATTACATTGAAAATTGTAAATAATGTCTATATGAGGCAATAAATAAAAAAATTTGAACCAAATTGACATAAAACTTTTGCATATGCAATTTTCAGCTAAAATAAAATAATATTTGTTAAGACATTCTATCATTTTATGAGGAATTCAGGATTATGACATCATTGAGTTAATTTTTATTTTAGCGCCTTCTAGTGGATAAAAAACTCCATTTAAAAGATAATTTTATTAGTAATTTAATGCACACTATAATAAAATATAATTGAATGAAACACAAACTTAAATAATTGGAAAACCTTGCCATTAAGTTAAGTTTAAATCAATTTAACTTTAATCGCAATCAATAAAAAAGCTCTCAAATGAAGTATCATACTTGTAGTTATACTTTAGCATATGTAACAGTTTCTTTTCCAATAATTAAGTGTTTAAAATTACGGGTCGAAAAAAAGAATTAGTTAATATGACATTTGTATTTTACTTACTAAAATCTGCGGGATTATGATACTGGGGACAATTAAGTCCCACAGAGGACAAAAATGGGACGGTGTTCGTGCTGGCTCCTTGATAAACGCATCTTCCTTTGGCCATCATGTAAATTTGATCAAACGTTTCGTATAATCTTGCATTAGGTTGATGTATGGTACAAATAATGATTCTTCCACCAAGGGCTAATCTTTTTAGCATTTCTACACAGTGAGTTGTGGATGCACTATCAAGGCCGCTAAAATGAAAAGAAATATATATTTAGGTATTTCTTGATTAAATTAATTCCCTACCCTAAAACAATTATTATTGGTGATTGGTCTTGAAAGTGACGTTAGTGAAGGATAGTTTAAGATTTGCCCCCCTCGCTTTTCATTTAGTTAATTCACTATTATTATTTTTGTATACATTATATAATTTAGTTGTTGACACATTGAAACTTTTTTGACTGACTTTTTCCTCTGTATTATTTGTATTTGTAATGTTGTCATAAGCTTTGGATTAAAAAAATATCCTACGCCTATGTATACTCATCATATAGTAGATTTCTTTAGAATTATTTCAGATTTATTTTATGACGTAAATGCGTAACCATAAATAATTGGATAATTGATCTGACTATAATTATTTTTCACTATAAATTATTTGTTATTAAAAAATGCATCTTAAAATTGATTTCTTGCTACATATTTTAGTTCCAATCAGTTACAAATGTTCCATTATTGATTAGGTAAACTTTTTGAATAGTCCGTAGGAAACTTTATCGTTTAGCTAGATAATTTAAATTTTGTTGCCAATTATCTATTCTTATTTTAATAATTCAGGACAATGTTTGAAGTGGCGTGACAACCAAATAAAAATGGAAGCGTGGATTAAAATTTATTGACAATATATTTTTACATTTTTGAAGTTACATCTATAATTCTTCTAAGGATGTCTACTTATTTCTTGCAATATAAGTTGAATTTCTAAAAAAAATTATATTGCAAATGAAAAACTAATCACCCACTGTTATAGCTTGCCATATTTTATAAAATTTTATTATTTTTCTAAAGTAACCTAATTCATTTATTTATCACAAGATAAAGGTAATTATTAAAAAATAATATAACAATTAGAACTAAATTATAGTGTTTAAACATTTTTATTTATATAGCGGCACGTACGCCAAAGTTTTATTCCAATTTTGAAATTATTAGGTGGGGAGATACCATTAAAAATTAAGTATCTAATAAGATAAAGCTTTTAGTAAAAATAGTATTTTTAAATTCAAATGTATTAATTATTTTTTAACTGTTACTATTAACTTTTTATAAACAACAATAAAATAAAAGAAGAAAATATTATTATTTTATTAATAATAAAACCATGTAAACTATTTAAAAGCTACTCAAAATTATTGATTATTATCCCCAGAATTTAAATCAGGATTATATCTTTGAGGGTGTACTTTATTATTGTTATTATTTTCAGTAAATATTTCAAAATTTAATAACTAAAATAACTAACAAGATACAAAACACTGCAAAAGTAGAGGTACCTTGTTAATGCAGATAGTTCGTTAAAGGGGATAATAGAATAGAATTCTACGAGAAAGAGGAGGAAACTGCAGTGCATGTATTATGTGACTGCGAAAGTCTAGAAACCATGAAATTATTTTTACTTGAAGAAAAACCAAGAGTCTCAATCACAAGCGAAACATAGCAATGTAAAAAAATACAAACGCAAGAAGTAGAAATAAGAATAAGATAAAATATTAAAAGAAAAGGAAAGACTTGTATTTCGTGCAAAACTGTTTAATTAATAAATGTAAAGCGCTTTCGGCTTTGTGCCATCATCAGTGCTTATCTACAATTTATAAATATGTGTAAAAATTAAATCTGAGTAAGACTTTTAAGTCAAAAGTTAAAAATACCTTATATATATAAAAAGTCTTACTCAGATTTTATTTTTACACATATTTATAAATTGTAAATTTACATCCACAATTTTTATAGATAAGCACTGATGATGGCACAATGCCGAAAGCGCTTTGCATTTATTAATTAAAAAGTTTTGCACGAAATACAAGTCTTTCCTTTTGAATCTAAACTATGTGCACACAGCTGTCAACCTTTTTTGGTTATTTTAATTAAAAGAAATGCTGAGAGCAGATACAACAAATGTAGATCTGCAAAAATATATAAAATGTGTACATTTTGTAAACAATAATTATTGATAATTATTTCTTTAAGCTGATTTTGTTACACTTTGGTCGTTATACAGCACTTTGGACTGACTTAACTTGTTCGAGATGATTTCGAAGTATATTAAATTTTCAATTTATTTTATTAGTACTTAATTAATAATTGTGAAAATTATGCAATTTTTATTACCGCTAATTTATATCATCAAGTTTTAAAAATCGTAATATCAATTTAATAATAAACGAGAGTTGGAATTTGAAATGTAAACTATATTTCAAAAAAAAAAAAAAAAAAAATACGCAACGTGTTTATCACGTGTGCCAGCTAGACTTGACGATAAAATATATAGAGAAATGGGAAAGATATTTTACCTAAACATTTATATAAACTAAAATGCTAACAGGTATAATTTTTGACAATGCCGTCTTTCAATAAAATATGAAAAAATATTAATCTGATATACTTACGTAGTAGGTTCATCTAAAAACATAATGGGAGGATTATCCACTAATTCCAACGCTACTGAGAGCCTTTTTTTCTGCCCACCAGACAAGCTTTGGACTCTCGTATTTTTAGATTTAGTTAAATTTAAATTATTCAAAATATCGTTGATCTGAAAATAAAATTTCGAATAAATTTCTTCATATCAAACAAACGTTTACAATCTTGTTAGAACTTTTTTTTAAATTTAACAAAACACGAAAAAAAATTAAAAATATATAACACATTAAAAACATATAATACAGTCATACAAAGCCCGGACCTTTTGTGGAATTATAACGTTTTTGAAGGTGTTTTGCTAATTTGAATATTTCTGGGAAAACATATTGGTGGTTTATTTACAATAAATATTTCTGGGGTAGGAAACAGTCGCAGATACTAGTGGAGCATCCCCAAATTGTAGTTCTGATTGCACTTGCTCAAAATAAAAAGTTGACATACAATTAAGTGATTTTTATCATTTTACTACCTTGCAAGTTATAACAAGTCATATTACTGTCCATATTTGGCAGATGGATGAGTAATCATTCAAAAAAATTAATTAAATTTTGATGAAACTCATCTCATTAAATTTGTATCATGCCTAAGTGTATTCCAGATTTATATATAGTATAGGTTTGTGGGGTAATTCCTTCATGGTTCTATATATGTAATGTTTTTGTGTACCGGGTATACATTTATGTAGAGGTATTTTTATCAAATTTAATGTTCTAATTATTTTATTTACCTAATAATTACTTTTACAACATTTGGGTTAACTGATCGGTATTTTATCTTACGGAAAATAGAGCAGGATGGACTGCTAAAAAATGGCTCGCACGACAGTTCGATTGAGGAAAAAAATGTTATTTACTAAATTTTATGAAATTTAGTGAATTGGATTTTTGTGCATTGACGTTGTTATAGAAAAACACATAATTTAAGGAGTTACTATAATAAAAAATTGTATCTGTTTTTACTTATACATTTTTTCTCGGAAAAATTAGAGGTAGAAAAGTTCAGATTCGCGTCCAGTACCCTAGAAGGTTATTTGTACTATGAGTGACTGTATGATTGAACTAATATCTTTATCTAATAAGGATTTTGTGTATTTTTTAAACATATCAACGTTTATCAAAAAGAAAGTGAGACATTTTTGAATTATTGCTCCTCTAAAATAACAAAAATTCTAAAAACTTACTAGGAATTCCTTTGATTTGCTAGATAAATTGGCAATTTTGAGATTGCAAGCCATCATCATACATTCTTGAACTGTGAAAAACTGTGGCAAGCTGTCATCCTGTAGGATATAGCAGGATTCTTTTCTATACTGCAAATTTCCTTTTTTTCTTTTTGTCGGACTGTTACATTTTATTATACCGGATGTTCCCGACTTTCTGTAAAAAAAAAGATTAATGTAAAAATAAACTCTTTTTTATAGATTAAGGTTATCTATCTCTATAATACAATAATATGAAATTCAAAAAACATGGGGGGCCATTAACAATTAAAGTAAATTGAAAATTAAGTTTTGTACAAAGGTTAAAATACTTGTTTTTGAATAATATTTGAAATAAAGGTTTGGCGATTATTTGGAATATAGAAAACATTCTTCCCAAATTACTATTAAGTATTTTTATTCATGTCTCTGCTTAACTGGATTATATATAAAAAAATAATTATTGTTTATTTCTAAAATTTCATGACATTTTAATTGAACATTTCCTACCTACTGAAATTTAATAGATTACGGTTTGGAACAAATTGTATTTTCTTTTTTTTTATACAAATATATTAGAATTAAACGATACATAAAAATTCTAGGGAGGGGGAAATGCTGCCTCTCCTCTTCCCCCTGAAATTAAAATTGTCACAATTTATGAACCTTTTATGCAAATATGCTAAAAGCACATTGAGCCTTATTTCCAAACAAAAATGCTAGTGATTTTTTGAGATTTAGTACAAGGGAATGTTTGGCAGATTTATCTGCCATATTTTCCAATTGTCATTTTTATTGCATTATTGAAATTATGAATTGGGAAAATATAAGTACAATTGAGTATCATCGGCATGCATATATGTAAGGCAATTACGAATAAACTTAGTGAATTAGATAGTAGTTATGTAACGTAAATAGTAGAGGCCATAGAACTGATCCTTGGGGCATTCCAGAGGAAACATTTTGGGGTAATCTTGTCAAAAGCATTACTAAAATCTAACAGCACCACAATAGTATAATCGTCATCATCTATAGCCTAAAATATATTATTTTGTATCAGATGTTCACCAAATTGTTCAAAATTATTTTATAAATTAATTTTAACACAGAAAGTTCTTTAGGATTAATAATATTCACAAATTATTAGGTAGGTAGTTTGAATCATTTCTTCAGAAATAATTATTTTGTAATTGATATAATTTATAAAATTGTTAATAATTATTTAATTCATTTTTTTTGTTTGAAGAACTCGCGATTTATCTTTGTTTTTCCCGTTGAAATTTACGTGTCCAATAATAAATGTTGACTTTTACAGGTTAATTTAGTGTGAAATAATAATAAATGATAATTATTTACAGGTGTGCTTGATTGAAAAATTACCTCTATTAAAAAAAAATCAGTAGGTACTTAATTTGGTATATGAAATAAAAATATTTAAATAGGTCGTAAATTTTAATGACGCAGGCATTCATCAACCCGTTTTTAATTGATAAATTTATTTGGAACTAATAAAGCACTTGTATTGAAATACATAAATCACAATCAGTTTTAATTTTAATTCTTCGTAGTTCATCATCTATTAATTATTGTTAATTATTAATGTAGTTAAGTCGCTTACTGTCAATATTTTAAACAAAATTATTTATGACAATAATATTGCAATTATTTTATGTTTATTACGAATTTTAAAAATTTGCCAGAAGTTTTCAAAATGTTGTTATACTAATAAAAATAATTATTCGCTTGAAATTTTAAATAAAAATCAAAGTAAAGATTTAAATTTTCTATTTCTATTTTTTTATGCTGTTAAATTTTTTAATACATTTTTTTATGTCACAAAACTTGGATATATTATTAATTTTAATATTAGTCCATTTAATAATTTTAAATTAATTTATCAGACACGGTGTAGGGAAGGTCATACTTGTATTTTTTTTACTTTTTATCAAAATTTATTATATTTCCACACAACGATAACAGCGCCAAAAAACAGTTATAAAGCCTACACAGAATTCTACGTTAATGTCTTGAGTTGTCGATACCGCAGAAACATTAAATAAAAAAAAAATGTTGTATCTGTTCAAGTAAAAAAAAAAAAAAAAATGCGAAGACTTGTATATTAAAATATCTTTAGAACTGTGATTATGATGCAATATGTATTTGTTTACATTACTCATACAAAGAACAATAATTTTAATATTGTGTAAGATCAGGGCAAATACATTTTGTTTATAGTTATTACATAAATATAATTGACAATGCTGCCTGCTATAAAAGAATACAAAGAAACAGAAGTGTAATAAATCATTATTTATTTAAAAATTAGTAAACACTAAATATAGCTCTTACTTAAAAAAATATTATTAGAAAGTATGAAGTTGTATATATAAATAGACTGATGGTTAAAAATAGAAAAGATCATTCAAACTTAAATGTTATAAGTATAATAAAAAATATATTAAAATTATAAAAAATTATGTATATTGTTAGTAATTTCAGCCTTGAAGGTTTTTCATCAAATAGAACAAAATAACTGTTTCTACTGCTATAAAATCTGCACTTTCTCAACTCTCCTTTTCATTTCATTTTCTAACCTGGTAACATAATGATTTCATTACCTAAGTGGACTCTTCTAAATATAGAATCAGCCAACCTACCAGAATTATTTAAGATAAAATATGAAAAAGCATAAAAATGTGTTGGCTAGCAAATGCAATGGCAGTTTTTAATAATAATATTATTTCAAATTAAAGCTGCAGAAAAATTCAGAAAATATCATCGGAGGCCATTTCTCCATAAAACAGCTGCCAGGTCATTAATAACGTTGGGGATGAGCTCTGTGTGAATTTTCGCTATCATGATTTAACCAATTTCTATGTAAACCACAATCATTTTTCAGTGAAATGCACTTTTATATTGAATAACTTTATTTACCTCATTTTTGCCTAACAGTTATTTGTTTTGTATCCGTATCCAATATTCATTATCTGTTTTGTATGTAGCTTTTTTTGTAGATCATATCTATGTACGAACTTTGATCAATGACGTGGTGGGAACGGTCCATCATTATCAGTAATGTTTTTGAACTTTTTGAAATTTTCCTTTATTAAATTTTCTATAGAAATAGGTATAGTTTTCAGCGTTTTCAATGTCTTTGTTCTTTTTTTTACTTCAGTTTTAAATTTAGTAGCTGCATCTTTTTTATTGTTAAATTGTTGAAAGTTTTTCATTATGTTTCAATTGACAAGAATCAGACATTTTATTTTAAATGTTTTTGTCTGCTTTTTGAATCAGTGCACGTCCAAGTCTTAGATGACACGATACCAAGAATTTACATTTTTTTCTGATATTTATTACTTTTGTAAAACGTGCTTTTATTAGTGTCTGTAGTAGTAGTAAGTTAACAAAAAAATACATAAATAATATACTTACTGATATCCGGTGAGAACGTTAAGTAAAGATGTTTTTCCGGCCCCAGATGGACCCATAATTGCTGATAGCTGACCGGAATAAAATTTTCCAGACACTCCATCAATAATTTTTTTTAATCCTGTAACAACAAAAATATATTTTAGAATATTAAAATAAACAAAACAAGATCTATTGTACCCCCTTTTGTGGATTATGCAGGGAGAGGAATGGAGCAGGTTGCCATGCCCTTGCTCGGAAATTAAAATTTTTAAAATTAATGAGCTTTTTATTAAAAAAAAATTGCTAAAAAGAATCATTGGCAATGCCTCCCCCCCGAAAATATAATATCTTGTAATAATCTTATTTTCTGTTTATCTTATGTCATATAGATAATTTATTCACCTGTTCTATAATTGCCAATTTATAAACATTTAAAATAATAAATCACATAAAACTATCAATCATTATAAATAATTCGAACTATTTATGACAACTAAAAATATATATGATTGATCTTGACTAAGATTAAAGTGATTAAAAAAGAGTAATTATCCCCCTCCCGAGCTGCTCGAAAAAATACTGAAATTTATTAAATATAACCTTTTTAGAAGAAAGTAAAAATAAGATGGCGGCGATGAATAAAATTATTTCCCCCTTTGAATTCTTCCCCCAGATCCGTGCCTGTTTGTAGCTATAGAAATTTTTAAATTATTTAAATTTTAGATAGTTCGAAAGTCCAACCGATTTAGTTACCAACAATTAAACAAATATTCCTCTTCAGTATATTGTTTCTTATAATTAATTCCACTTATTCTAAAATTAAGAAACATTATTTAGGCAAACTCAGTCATTCCAAGGTTTTTCTGTAAATAAATAGTGGTAAACAGGTGTGGAATGATATTATTGGGCGTCTAAAACAAATTTCTTTATCCAAATTTTCTTGTATTATTATTATGATCCACCAACCGGGATAACTACAGTTCTAGCTTTTCATAAATGAACTTTAAAACGATGTTTGTAATTGTTCTTGTAGTTTTTATAATTGCTATTCTCTATAATTACCTATTTAGTTAATTAATAAAAGACATGATAAAATGCCTTCCAAAAATTTTTACCTCTTGTGCCGTCCCTGTATTCAATGTGTTTGGTAATTACTATATTACTAATTACAAACCAGAATTGCCTAAATATACCTATATATAGCGTGATGACAACTAGCAATAGTTATGTTATTACTATTTCAAAAATAAATTGTCTGTGGCTATGAAATAATATAAAAAATATAATGTTAACACGCTATATGGTACTTCTATTTATATTTTATATAATATAGGTAATTACGTAGAAAAAAAATCGTTTAAAAATCGTGGAACGATCTAGAGTTAAGTACTTTATATTTTTTACAGTAACTAGTGTTTGGTACAGATACAGAAGACAAATAAAGTGATATAATTTTCTTTAATTTGCATTATCACTTTAATAAGAAAATATTTTCGTTCTTTTCTAAATAAACTATGAATATGCAGTGAACATTAATACATGAATACTAATATAGAAGAATATTGAATGTATTAATAATCAATACTTTTTTAAATCTGCAAATTGGCGCCAAAGTAATTTATATAAAACACATTGTATCTTGCTTTTAAACATCGTTTAAAATAAGTAAAATTTTATATTAGGACGCCACTGGACTGCTTTTAATCCAATCAGGATTAAATTATCTTCTTGATACTACAAACAAACCTATCAACTTTAATTAAAATAGTCAAAAGAATGATTGAGATGTTAATCAAAACCCGATTTTTGTTAAACGTTTAACATCTTGTATCAAAGCAATTTAGAGCACATGTTTACATGAAATTATCTTCTTCAATATAGACATGACAATAAAGAACACCCTGTATATTGTTCATCATCGAGTCGTCAAAATGAATAATTTTTATTTTTTTTCCACTTTGAATAATGTTTTTTACATCTATTAATATAATTAATTGTAGAAATTGAAAGGATTTTTCCTATCAGATATTTAATATTTAACCAACATTAAAATAATAAACACATATAACTACGACACTGACTCTCCCTATTTTCTATATGTTCTTGTCGATACTCTTTGAATGCAATTGCTACTGCGATAGTCCAGTTTGTCTATATCGGTTTAGGTGTCTTACGATTTCTTTTTTTGGATTGTATTGAAACATAATATAGTAATTTTCTTGGAGTAACTTCAAACGGAAGCAGATTTCTTTTTGTAATATTTGCGGTATCTATAGTTGACTCATTGACAATGTAATCAAACAATGAAAACCTCTAATTAAATTCAAATTGTTATTAATAGCCAGTTATCTTTTAGTAGCGTGTTCAATATATTTTTGTAACATGTAAGTAGCATTAAAAACAACAAAATGTGGAAAATTTTCATCGAATCAAGTTTTTTTTTTAATAACACAATTAGGTACAAACTGATATGTATGTTATTTTATTGGTCTGTGTGTTATGTTTGTGTAGATAATGTAGGAAAGGGGTTGGCCTTACCTCAGACTTGTTTATTTGCAGTAAATTTTCTGAGTTATTATTGTAATTCGAATGGTATTTAAACTTTAAAAATCTGACATAAATTAGTACCTATATAGATTTAATAATCTGAATAATAACGAAGATCAACTATCATTTCTAAATACGATGTTCCAAAATTTTTAAATACTCTATACAGTGTACATGTATGGGGATCTTGAAAACTATAGAATATAGAGAAACGGTTAAATGTGAAAATTTTTATACGAATATATTTGTAACTTAAAGCTGTTTAGTACATCATTTTCTTTTACTTACCAATATGTGAAGCTGACATCAATAGCTACCTTCTAAGTATAAAATATCATATAGCGTCTATAAGAAATAATTAACCTGATGATGGTATAAAATAACTGAAACATTGTGTTCAAAATCAAATTGCAGAAATGAAATATACTGTCACGCAGCACCCTGCAGTCGTCATAAGTGAAGGTACGAGTAAAAGAAGAAGGGGTAATATTCGAAATATGTCATTCTCCGTCAAGAAAAATCTCGACAGTTCGAGAAGGTGAAAGCAAGCTATATAAACCGGTGATCCTCACGTCAGGGGGAGGCAGGAATACTAATCGGAGATTTAAACGCTAAATCCACAATTTGGAATAGTAGACTTCGCAACACTAGAGGTAGAGTGTTGGAACCTACTCACTACCCTGATAACGGGGAGTTACCAGACGTAATCGACATTGCCGTGCTAAGAGAATGCGAATTCCAACAGGAAATGTACTCTCTGCATGAAGGAGCAGGTGGACATAACCCGATCCTACTCATACTAGGCGACGAAGATGGCATCAACGCGCCCAGAACAGTGTCAAAAACAGATTGGACAAAATTCAAACGAATTTTGGCAGGCAATCTAGGACCAATCCCAAGGATTGAGTCCTGCGAGGAAGTAGATGGAACATTCGAGCATCTAGAAACAGTCACGCAACAGGCATTGGCTGACAAATAGAGGTAGCGATACCTAGTCGATTTAGAGACATCAGTCAGGAACTGAAAGATCTAATAGTGCTCAAAAGACGCGCTCATAAGAGAGCACATAGGACAAGGTTGGTTGTAGACAAACGAGAGGCAAAGAGACTTAAAGAACGGGTAAAACTGGAACTACTACTACACAGAGACGAACAGTGGAAAAACTTCCTAGACGAACTTGACCCCCAAAAATCACCTTTTTGGAAACTCCAAAAAGTACTTAGGACAGGCAGACCAAACATACCATCACTACACGGACTTTCACACACAGACATTGACAAAACAAAAGCGTTCATATCAGCGCTTGAACAGGAGTGTACAGAAAATCAACACGAAGACCAAGATATGGAACTTTCGGAGGAAGTAGAGGAATCTATGGAATCTGAAGACGAAGTATTGGACAACATCACTGTAACTTCACCACAGGAGGTCAAGGACTTACTCAAGTTAGTCTCAGGCAAAAAGCGCCAGGGTGTGACGGGATTTCAAACCATGCACCCTAAAGACCCTTAATTCCCACAGTTATAGACCAATTAGCTTATTACTTGCAATGAGCAAAATAGCGGAACGAGTAATTTTAAAAAGACTCAAAGAAGAAACCGAAATGTTAAATGTCATACCCGACGAACAATTCGGCTTCAGAGAAAGACACTCCAAGGAATTACAGGTGCTAAGGTTAGTAGAGGGAATCACGCAGGGATTCAATACTAACAGGTCAACTGGAGTTGTCTTTCTAGACGTCAGCAAGGCTTTTGACAGAGTTTGGTATGCAGGACTAATTTACAAACTTATTCGGGTCGGTAGTGTAGCGGTCTAACGTGCTTATATTCATTTATAGGCAAGTTTATGAGTCTTCGAATCCCAGACCAGACCATGTGGATTTTTAATTAAATTGCATGGTTCGGTTTAGGATTTGATGTGTGCCGTATTAATAGAAAATCAATTTCTGTTGATATGACATGCAGATTAAAAAAAAAATCGCCATGCATTACCGTCTCGATGATGGTGGGTGAGGTTTTCCGGGTTTTCCTCACCTGTAAGTCAAATGGCACCATCAATCATCTTTAAGTCGCCCCGGAGCGCCACGGCAAATAATAATAATAGCCGTCCCTTCCCCTACACAAGTCGTTCAGTCGACTTCAGGGGTTGAAATTCACTCGTAAGGGGGTGAATTAGGGAGAGTATTATTATTATTATTATTAAAGACTACGGGTAAACATGAGCAATGACAAAGCTCCTCTCAAGTCGTACTTATGTGGAACGCAGTTTCGTGTCAAGATAGGTTCCGCCCTGTCTAGATACGCAACTCCGGAAGCAGGAGTACCACAGGGAGCAGTTCTGACACCGCTCCTGTATACAATCTACACAGCAGACATATCACATACAAACAACACCACGACATCAATGTACGCCGACGACATAGCGATCGCTGCCAGGAGTACCAACACAGGTATGATATGCCGATACCTGCAAGAAGCAGTTACAAAAGTCGAGGACTGGAGCATCAAGTGGAAAGTGAAGATTAATCCTGACGAAAATCAGGCAGTACTCTTCAAAAAACGACGACACACCCCAACTGGGAAAATACAAATGGACGGACGAAACATACCATGGACAAACACTGCGAAATACCTCGGAGTGCAACTGGACCAAGGACTGACATTCACGGAACACGTGACAAAAATAACGACAAGAGCTACCGCGGTTAGGAGTAACCTCTGTAATGTCATAGGACAACGCAGTAAGTTACTAACCAAGACCAAACTACGGGTGATAAGATCCATTATTATACCCATACTGACATACACTTCTGTTGCATGGGGACACACGTGCAGAACCAACAGAAAGAAAGTACAAACTCAACAAAATATGTGGCTCAGAGTGGCTGCAAACGTACCTTGGTACGTTCGCAACCGCTATCTGTTCAGAGAACTAGAAACCACCACGGTTTTAGATATCATGAACAGTAGAGCCGCACATATTCTTAGAGATCTACGACAACACCCTAATCGCGAGCTGAGAGACCTGACAATCTACGAGAGAGAAGACTACAGGAGACATGCGCGACCCAGAAAACAATTGGATTACGCAAACGACGACAACGACGGTCATTTGGCGAAAATTGTACCTAGAACCATATTAGGTGTATTAATGTGCGTTTTAGGTACCAACACTTACAGCGAAGACTTCCGCCTCCTGCAGGTTTCTCCCCTTAAGAGTCCCTGTACTGGGACTCTGAAAAGGGTATATCCTTCGGTAGGCAACCGACGTGAACAACCAGACAACTGACGACACACGTTGCACACTGTTGACTCAATTGGTCACCGCCAGAGGGGCCCAGATGAGCACTCACTGAGCAACGGACAACAACGCACCAACAAACCGTGAATGTATGAAACAGAGAATGAATGCATAAGAGGAAACCTTCAAACAAGAGGTTGGTCAGCTTAAAATTAGAGTAGATATTTTAAAACAGCAGCAAAAGCATTTAAAAACTAATTTAGAACAACAATGAGAGAATTTAAAACAACAGGAAAAGGCTAGAGTAGAGTTCAAACGGCAAATTAGAACTGAACTAGTTGAGTTAGAAAGAATTCGTAGCCTAGCTTCGATAAGCAACGGAGAAACTGATAACATTAACGTATAACGTCTGTCATAAAACTGACCCTATGACGTCAGGATCACTAACTTATATAGCTTGATTTCACCTTCTCGAACTTTCCAGATTTTTCTTGGCGTGGTATGACATTTCTCGAATATTCCCTCTTCTTCTTTTACTCGTTTCTTTACTTATGACGACTGCAGCACGCTGCAGGGAGCTGCGAAATATTGCTCCTTCCTCTCCAGTTATTCGCCCCGCATAACTTGATTACTGGAGCCTGGTTGGAGCTAACGGGGAAAATTAGAGTAACAATACATAAAAAATAACTTCAAAATGCTTTTACAGGTTGTCAAAATAACAATAAAAAAGTTACAGCATAATTTCGAAAATGGAACATTTGGTTTGTTTTTTTTTTAAATATCCCAATCACGTTTTAAGTTGCAAATATATTCGTAAATTTTTTTCCCATTTAACAGTTTCTCTATATTCTATAGTCACACTGTATATATCCGAAATGTATAGCAAACAAAGTCAGGTAAATAAAAAGTTTTGCAAAAACTATTTCTTATTTTTTCCTATCGTAAGTAGGCATTAAATTTATTTTATATGTTACTAGTACTAGCTTTGTAACGGTAATGCGATTCGAACATGAGAATATTAACTTCTCAGATTTTGCCAGATAATTTAGTAACTAGAGGTAGAAAGGAAATACTGTTATTTCTATGTATTTTTGGATGCTGACCGATTTCCAGTCTCTTTGTTGCACGTGAAACGTGAACGTTCTGGACATTTCCATTGTTTTATTTATGGAGTAATTGTTTATTTGCAGATTTTATTTGTATTGTAAACTTGCGTTTTAAATTACCTACTTCCTAAGCGTTTATAAGTTGCATTTGCACATTTTACCTTGATATGCATTTCCGTGAGAAATCAAAACTAAACTAAAATGAATTATTTTGTGTAGTAACTATTATTCAGTATGTAATTTGAGAGGATATATAATTTTTTTTAATACGTAACATCCTGTATATTTTTAGATATTCAGTAATTCTTCTTTTCCTTCATAAAAATGTAGCATATTAAAAATTATAAAAAGATAAAAGACTTAAATAAGTGTGGTACAGTAAATGGTTGGCCAAACAGTTATTAAACTAATTATTTTTGTATATTTTTTTGTTTCCAAGTTAAATTAATATTTAAAATAAATAATTACTCTATTAAAAAAAATATTTTAAATTGCATTAATTTGTACACAAAAACCGTTACATATAATACATTTTTAGGAAAGGAAAAATACAGACTTTCTGAATATTTAAAAATATATAGACGTTACACTTGAAATAACAAAGTGGCTCTATTTTTTGAAAATGGTTATGCTAATTTCTGATGTAACCCAAAATTGCCGGTCAAAGTGAAAAATTAATTTTTAAAAATATCCAGTGACAACCCGACATTAATATTTCAAATACTTTTTAAGTTATAATCGTTTAAAATGAGTTTAAATATACTGGATCACCCAGTATCATAATTATATATGTATTGCAGGAAGTACAAATAAATCACTTCGATCTTTATATGCAATTTTTTAAACAGAAAAAGTGGAAATATATTTTCCAGTTTTCCTATAATATAATTGTTCTCTGTCTGAACAATCATGATTCAAATTTCAAGGGAAACAGGAAGGCAACAATTTGTTGCCAACTATGAAATAATTGAGCTGTTTGTCCTCAAAATTGATAAAATTACAGTAATTTATTAACAATCGAAATTTTAATTCAATTATAATTAGATAGTCGGGTATTCTTTTTTTAATAATGCTTTTAAAAAATTGTAAAGTTGCCAATGTAATGCTAATGTGAACTTTATGGTAATTCATTATTATATAGTTATAATGTAAAATAAACCAGTGCTTTTAAGATTCGCCACTTAGTAATATTTAATTTAAGTCCCTTGTATTCGTTGATTCAAATATTTTTATACATATTGTAAAATACAAACAAAATAATCTCAAAGCCATGCGTCACAATAATATGGACGGCCGTTTCTCTTTTGACAAAAAATATTCCTTTGGCTAATACCTCAACCGGTATTAAATTATGTAAAAAGAAAAAACAGAGATACAAAATATTTTCAACGCTCTACCTTTGGTTTTGTTTTCTATATAATTGCGAAAAATAATTATAGGTAAAGTTTTATTGTAAAAACTTATAAAGCAAACCTCGTATGTGTATAGGAATAAGGTTTTTAGGCAGGTTAATAGTTGAATGAATAAAATATTAAATCCTCTCCTATCATTTCTCAGCTGAGACAATTTGTATGACAAACAAGGAAGACAAACATTTTAAAATATAAACAAAAATAATAATTAATGGATAATGAATATACCTTTTTTTTATCGGAGAAGTTGTCAAGAGATATTTAAAAAATATGTATACAAACTCCCTACTATTAAATTTACTGAAAATTATTATTACTATGTTTACTTATATACACAACACAATGATTGATTAAAGTAGCTATATTTTTTATAGCTTAAATAAAAAACCACATTTAATAACGAGTAATAATTGTTATTTTTGTTAAACTATTAGTATAAATTAAATTTGAAAGGCCTTGGAAGTACAATTTTATTTTTGTTTGATATATTAGACATTAAAAAAAATGTGTAAAAAAACTCTAAAATGGTGACTTAAAGGTTAAAATATTTATTTTACACAGTAAAATTGAATATTACATATACTGAGACTATGAGCTATTTATTAGTCCAATTTCTAAATAATGTGAGATGCTACATGAATTCAGTTCTCAGCTCATGTTGTTATTATTATTATTATTGATAGATATAATTATAATTTCTCATTTTGGTAACTGTCCATATATCTATATCTAAAATATTTAAATTTAATGCACAACGTATCAAACCATAATTCCAAACTGGGAAGCCTTTTCTGACTAGGGGAATTTCTTAAATACTGTTCACATCTGAGATTTCTTCCATGGAAACTAAAGTTTCTTCAGATGTTTCCTCTATAAAAAAATGCTATTTCCTCCTTAAAAACTAAAATTTCTTCTGACATTATTTCCTTAGATAGTATAGTTTCTTCCTTAAAAGAAAAGGTGTCTTCTTACATATCTTCTTTAAAAACCGAAATTTTCCTACGATTTGGAAAACAAAATATCTTCTTTAAAAGATGATATTTCTTCTGATATGACTTCTATGAAAAACGAAATTTCTTCTATGGAAAATAAGATTTCTGGTTTTCCTTCAACTTTCGTATATTGTGCCTATTCCCATCTAAGTTTCCTATCCACGTTTTCTAAACCAGGAATCATTTGATGAAACTTAACTTCTTATTACATTCTAACATTCGTAACACGATGTATAAATCAAGGTCAAAAAATAATATCTACCAAATCATAATTTTCCTTTTCAAAACACTTATCTGTAATTGTTTTCAATTTGATGCATCTAATATTTTTCAAATTGTACTTGAATATTTTTATAAAAAAAAATCTGGATTATCTTTCTAGAGATATAAAAATAAACATGTTAAGATAAGCATTTATACGAAACTTTGGTTATATTATATGCACATGTTGCAAATTAAAAATTCATGGTAAATATGATGATTTCAATATTTTGGATTCCTACAATGTTTGTTACTAGTACTTTATTATTAGGTATTGTTAAAATTCCTTCGTAAAAATGAAGACTCGTTAAATGTCCATTAAATAGGCCACACCAAATTACCAATCGTTTTAGTTCCTTAAACCAACTCATAGCGTTTTCTCGGGTTTTTATTTTGACCAGTAATGAGCATTATGTGTGTTCACTATACTATTTGGGAACGCGAGACCGAGGCAGCAGACCCATGCAAGCGACCGCGTAAGCGTACCGAAATGCGCCTCTTTATAGCAGGAGCATAAGTTGGAAAGGCTTTTGCCAGTTCTCCCACTTGATACACATAAATTGACAGGTTTCAACGGATGTGCCACTAAAATGAGGGAACTACAGAGTTATTGTAAAATAAATTTATCACAGTGTGATTAGATTTGAAATTTTATTTGTACAAATTTAATATGTAAGTATAAGGTTTTAGGTAAAAAAATGCAGTTTCACTTAGCAATTTCTATGAGACCTTAAATTTCATATTTGTCTTACGAAAATGTTCTAGATAAGAGATTCAGTTCCACACAAAATTTCATTGATTATATTCCCATAAAATATGACCTAAATATTGGTCATTCTTTCAAAAATAAGCCGCCAAATATTTTGTTTTACGAATAGTTTCTGGGGGGTACATTTAGTAAGAAACAATTAGGTAAAAAAATCGTTTTTATACCTTATACCGTCTTTTTTGTATCTGTTAAGGAACCCCAAAATAATTTATTCTAAGACACTGTGGCCCTTTTCGCACAAAATCCGTTGTGACGTAAATTTTGGTCGTTTTTGACACTTTTTAATGGCAAAATGCCCCTGGTTTGAGATGTAAGACAAAACATTTTAAAATAAATGAAAATCAGATAAAAATCTGACCTTATGAGGTGAGCTTTAAGGCAGCAACTCCTGATCCATACATCAGTAAAGTACTATTATGCTAGCCATCTATTAGATGTTTATTTAATTTCATATTTCCTCTTTTTTAATTGAAAGCATCATAATGCTGTCTTATCTGTTATTATCCATAAATTATGTGTCAGCGAATTGTGTTTATGTATAGACCTCTAGACAAACTGACAGCAAAGATTGGGTAAGGATATTATATATTATATAACCTTTGCTATCAGAAGATTAAGTACAATCACTTGTTAAACAATAAATAATTTCTAACTGTATTTATATACTACATGCGATAAATGGGAAAGAAGAAGGGACAATACATAACTATATATGTTACATATGTTTTGAGAAAACATTTTAGCACTCTCTGAGGAATAATAAAAACCTACTGAGGAATAAAATCATCTATGAAAAATGTAATTATATGTATTGTAAAATAGTTTGATATGATGCACAAATTTTTTATATGTATTTTTGACTAATAATTTTAATTTCGCCCATTATAAAAAGAATTATTAGTATTCAAAATGGTGCATTTCTACATGCGTTGCGAAATGTATGCCACCAGCACATGATAATCGCGAGTATGAGTTGCAGAAGAAAAGAAAATAATATTGTGTAAAATAGGAATGCTTTACAATAGAAATTAAAAATCATTCAATTATAAAAATATTTTTTTACTCAACATCCTGTGTCATGATCCGAAATACATGATTTTGTCGCAAGCGTGACAAAAAGTCACTTTGTATTATGCGCTTCAACTATTTAATTATGATAATTAAAAAAAACTCAATTATTGTAGTGACGTGAATATTATTTATAATACAATCGAGCGAAAATCAACGGCATTTTCCGAATAAAAAAATATATATTTAGTATACTATACATTACCGATTATCTGAATTTGCAATTCTTACGTCAATAGCAATTCACGTTGTTCGAAATAACAAAATTACGATTACTACAAAATGAAAAACAAAATTATCATTTTAATTTTTTTAAAGCAATTTTACATTGACTTGATAATGTCACTCACAATGTAATTTCCTTTACTTTTTATTCGAATAATATTAATAATAATCAATCAGACAGCATACTTAACTAATAACTGAAGGGCTTGTCTGTAAGGGCTGTATGACTAAAGCTCCCAGTACAAGGGAAAACTAGTTTATATAAATATAAAATAGAAATGTATTATGTTATCTACCCATTCTATTTTTAATAAAAAAATATATTCCCTGGCGTTCAATATATTTCCTGTTAGTTGATTTTGCTGGCTGACAGGGCTAAACGTTGTAGTGCCCTCAATTCACCTATTCGGGCTGTTAGATCGGACCTCGTCGGTCGTGCTCGAATGTCCTAGATACGGAATTTTTATATGAAAGAGGACTACGAAAATTTATGTCTTGCATCTATGTAGACAGTGTTTAGGGCATACATAGTGAGTCTGTGTATTATGTTATCCAAGATTGCTGCTTGTAGACACACAAACCTGTCCATTATTGTTTTATACTTGACAGTCGTGATTTGTTGTGTATTTTTGAACAATATAATGTTAGCTGGCTGAAAAAAATCTTCAGGAAGACCTACCCTATTCCCGATTTAAAACATACAGGCATATAAAAGTTCAAAAGATCCATACACAAAATGATTTTAAAGGCAAATGTATAATAAAAACATAAAACAATGCTTTAAAATCCCCTAGATCCCTTTCTTCGGCCGCCAATGTGTAATGTGATAACAAAAAATTTCACACACATGCGTACATTGTTTAATAAACATGTTTTTTGAGTTACTCCATTTTTATAGGTTGGTGGGAAAGATTAAATTAAAGAAGGTATTCCGCAAAGAAATATATTAGGGCCATTTATTTTGAATATTTATAATTATGAGCTTTATTGGGCTTAATACAAACTCTAAATTGATTCACTAGATTGAACTAATTAAAGTAATTAATAAGAGAATAAAGAATACATCGATGGCGTTTTCTACTGATTATAATTTTGTTGGTAACTTAAAACAAAAATATAAAATATTCAAAATTGTTTTAGACCTGCATTAATTTCTTAAATCCACAATAAAAACAAAACTATTTATACAGCGAGGAACTAAGTGCTACATTTTGTGTCATTGAATAACAAAATCTTATTTGCAAACAATGTTTTTCCTTTCATGTTGCTTAAGAAAGAAAAGTATTTAATTTTGTTATTACCTTTGTTTTGAGGCATAATTGCATGATCTAAATACAATGGTAATATTTAAAAACTTATTTTTGATTCAGTGTTAAAATAATTTGTTGTTTTAATTTCTTTTTGATTTTAGTTTTAGTTATTGTAAAGAAAATATTGGCCATCAATATCAAAAATTGATTCAATGCCATTGACACCAAACAAGAAATATCTACCCCAAAATCTTCAAGGTTCTAAACGTGTGTATGGCTAAAAGCTAGATTCATTTACACACAATGTCTAGAGGATGAATAAGAATTTGAAAAACTACAAGTGGTGTACGAATAAATCCTAAAAAAAATTAGCTGTCAAAGAAATGCTCTTCAATCTAACTAGTGGAAAAATATTTGACTAGTTTCAAATCATAAAACACTCCATATGGTTGTTTTATGATTTGAAACTAGTCAAAATAAACCAATTAATTTTTTTTATTTTTATTTTCTAGATTACATTTTCGTCTAGATAATATTTATGTACAGAGAAAGATCTTTGTTTATTATTTAAATAATTTTGGATGGTCTAATTTGATATATTTTAAGCAGATCACACCAATTGGTGATATAGATACACATTTCTAAAAAGAAAAAGTCCTTAAGCAAAATCATATCCTTTCTTAGTGTCTTCTAAAAAAAAAGATCCTCATATCAGGTCCTCCCTTTTGTGGCGAACTTCATTATAGTACTACTTCATTTTTTATTGTATCTATTATTTTCTTCGCGGAGCCCCCACAAAGGCTTTGTGGAGCCCCAGGGCTCCGCGGAGTACACTTTGAAAAACACTGATTTAGAGTATGTCATCTAGTTTGATGTTAGGTGTAATCCACGCGGGCGAAGACTCGCTTGTTCAAAATCTAAATATTTTCAAGATAGTCAACCAATTTAAATATTTTCGTTTTATTTATTTACATAATTATTAATTATTTGATTAAATTTTTAAAGATTTATTTAAATATATTTCGTGGAAATGCATAATTTAAAATTTCCTATGAACATTGCCCATGAAAAAGTAAGCATTATATCTTTTATCAAAATATTATTCTTAAAAAAGTTGTGGCCTCCTAACGTTAACTCGATTAATCTCTTAACAATAATAGCCATACAAACAAGGATGCGTTCTTGGACCATAATAAATATTTTTATCTTTTGAAATAGGCTTATTTTTGTTTTTCTTACACATTTTTGAGAAAATAAATATATTTGCTTTTTAATAAATTATAAATAAATTAAAATGTTTGTGCATTAAAAGAAGTGGAAAATAAATTCAATTAAAAACTATTTCGAAACGATTTTCTTCTTTTTCTTCATATCCCATTTCTTCCAACTCTTTGTGTTACTGGAATTACCATGTAAACTTGGAGTCACTAGCTGAAGTAACATCATTAAATGCATGTGTGCAGATCATGTTAAATGACTCCCTTAAAGCATCATAAAAAACGGTTCAATTCAATTTAAATTAATATTGAACTGCCAAAAGTCTCTTCAGTTCCTGGGGTCATTCTTTTAGAAAAAGAGAAATGAAAAGCTGAGAAAACTCTAACTGGACCAGAACCTACATTTTTGATGGGTGCTAACAGAACAAATAAATAGGTATAGAACATCATAGGCTGTAGTTAGAACTTACTGGACTCAGGCAGTCTAGAATATTCATAAAGAGTCCATACAAGAGCAGACAAATTAACTGCTAAACCTCAAGGTCCTAATAGGATTCTTCCCTGCGGCCTTAGAAGACACTTAAATCTCTGATGATTATCTGATGATTATCTATGTAGAAAATGTGAAGGGGAGAACGAAAGTCCTATTCACAGAGTATGGCACTGCCGGAACCTTAAATGGGAACAAGAATTGCACTTAGGGATAAAATATACGTATATGAAGATTCTTAATATTCTTGAATACATCAAGATTATTAAGCTTAAGTAAGAGTGGACTTTTCTTACTAGGATTTTTATTTCTTTCAGTCTTTTTACTTACTTCTTCCAATTTCTATTTCTTGGCAGTTCTACTCTTTATTTTCCTTCTGTTTTTTCTTGTTTCCATTATTTTTTTATTATTCTGTCATGCCTCAATTTTATTAAGTGGCCACACCAGCTCTGCTGGGCCTCCTTTATCTTTTTCTCAATAGCTACTGTTTCTTATTCTTATTCCACAGATAAAGAAAAATACCTTAAATAATATTGAGGTAGCCCAAAAGAGTGACTTAAGAACCGTTAAACATCCTGATAAATAGACTTAGATTTTAATACGAAAAAACACAATAATAATAAAGTCTTCAATGTCTTAGAAATTTGCTAACTCAATTTTTTTTATACTTATATTAAATGTATATTATTTAGTATCAAATGTATTATACATACATTTTTTTCTTTTTCTTCTGCTATTTCTAATGGTCTTTTTTAATTATTCTTGTCCAACTGGTATTTTCTGCTACCTTTCACATATCCCCCTTTTCTATAAGGCCATTGCCAGTATTTCATTTTAATTTTAAGCTGTTTTGCTCTTTGTACCTACTGGTATCTGTAATTTTCCCCAGATGACTCATATATAACAACTGACACTATCAAAGGCCGCTTTTAAATCTATGAAATTTAGGTCAGATACCTCAAAAATAATACTAATTGGGAATATATACGATGCTTGTTTTTCTTCATTACAAAAGTAAGTAATGGTTAATTTCAACTAATCTTTCAATTATAATTATTAGCAAGTTGTAAAAATAAACATTCTCATTCTCGGGTTAACCTTGTCTTGATTGGTATAACATGGGATGATCATTGGAAATCGGTCCCATCAACCTTAGTACTCATTGAAATTATAGGTACTTATGAAAATAATGGAAATTTTTAATAGATACTACAAAAAATTGTAAGTACGTATTTACTAGGCAAAAATAAGGTAATTGAAGTAGTATAGGTAATTATGATAAAAATAAAAAATATGTTCATCAATTTAGAGATTTTGACATTGGATGAAAATGTAATCACGAAACGTTATAAAGAGTTTATACAAAAAAAAACACATACAAACAAATTAGCTAAAGAACATCGAAAATATTCCATACATTGGAACTAGTTAAACGAGTATTTAAGTCCAATACTATTCAATCTAATGAGTAATGAAGTAAAAAGTAAAGCATAAACAGAAACAATAAATTTCTAAATATTTAAATTGTAAGCAATAATACACAGAAATAAGTTTTTTATCTAAACAATGTAAACCTGAAGAAAAATTAATACATTTTTTCTTTCCTGTTTTATCAATGTGAAAAGTACAGGAACCATAATTTTTTTCGACCTCGAATTTTAAAAAGATCTTTACGTTTTGAGGTATTGTGAACCCTGAACCCTTACTAATTTCGCGATAAAAGTGAAAAACATCAAATTTTAAACATGAGCTTTAATCCATCCTGCGGTGAACTGATTAGATTTTGAACATAGTCGGATCATCTGAGGGGTACTCTATAGGGGATATTTTTCTACTTTAAGATATATTTCTGTTATTAATGATTATAGAAGAAAATTATTTTTATATGAGTTGTGATGACATTCTTTGTAATTTTGTAATTATATATGATTTCTCTAAAATGGGCCGTAATGGAGAAATTTGAATAAAAATGCGAAATTTTAATTTTTCAGTAGTGTAATTTTAATAATGTTTGAAGATTACTGATCAAGTTGCCATGTTTTTTCGAAAATTTCCGAAGCAAAAAAGTTTTTTTCGTAATAAATTATCCATAATTAATACATTTTTCTGTTGTGTTTGAATTTTGTATACTTAACACGTCGACTGCGAAACCGAATTTGAATAACATTTCGAATGTGCGATATATAATATATCTCATGATTTTTGGTCAATGTGGCACACATGCCTTCAACGGCATGTGAGGAGACTTATTATATAAACATAAACCATAAGAAGGTGTCTTTCTTAGGTTAGGTGAGAAGAAAAGAACTATATATTTTATAGATAACTCGATTGTTTACAGAAGAATCTAGATCTAACAATCTTTATGTTTGGACCTCCTGTTTTATCGTTGTTTTTTCTTTATCTTAGATTTTTATATTAAAAATGTTATTTAAAAGATAGCTGTATTATTTTTCGCAATCTTCACCAAACATAGTGATCGTTTCGACATTATATCAGCAAATAATATACACTTCTTAGCACTTACAATAGGACTAACACGCTAATGTTTACAAACGTTACCGTTAGAAAATATCTTGTTGGTGCGTGTTTCACATGCCGAATACAATTAAAAATGTTATTTCTTGTATGTGAGAGAGAAACATAATGACACTGTCTTACATCGACTACAAGTTTCATTCAAATTATTTAAAAAATAACAAAGTTATGTACCCAGCAAGTTTGATGATTTTTCTAGCGCGCATAAGTTATAGCATCCCGAAATTAGCAATAAATTAGCAGTAAATTAGAAATAAATTAGCAATACATTGGCAATAAATTAGCGATAAATTAGCAATAAATTGAAAATAAATTAGCGATACGTTGGAAATAAATTAGCGATAAATTAGCAATAAATTAAAAATATATCAGTAATCAATTACAAATAAATTAGCAATAAATTAGCGATAAATTAGCACTAAATTAGCAATAAATTAGCAATAAATTAGCGATAAATTAGAAATAAAATAGCGATAAATTGCCAAAAAGGACAATAAATTTGTGATAAATTAGACTTCAATAATTGTTTACATATATGTGCTACTTTTGCAGTCTATTTTAATAGACCTGTATAAAGAAAACTGATCATATTTCTAAAAAATTAATAATTTATATGATAATCTCAAACGTTGTTAGGTCTTCGCATACATCTTGGTAAAAGAAAATATATTTTTTCGACGTTATAAGTTTGAATTATGAATTAAACTTTATTTATCAAATGATAGAAAAATATATTCTGCAATATTGAAATTTTCATTAAAAAAATAATAGGTAGCTTAATCAGCAAATAATTTTAAAATCGGAACTAAGTAACATTAATTTTTAACTAAACACATTAAAATCTCGTTATATATGAATTAAGGATTTAAAAAAAAATTGGTACGAAATTAAAAAGCGTTATTTCCCATCCCAATAAATAATTGTGGGGAAAAATTTGTAATTATATAGGTAAGTACTTACTGGCGTTCCTTTTAGCAGTTAGTCCAAGGTTTTCAAATTCAAGAAAATGAACTTCAGAACAATTGTTGTTGACACTATATTTTCTCATGTTTCTTCTTTATTAAAAAAAAAAAAAATCCAACCGAATTCAAAAAAGTATTTTAAATAAAAAATAATTTACAAATAAATTTTCCAAAATTTTTTTTTATCGCACAATGTAATTAAATTTACAAATATTTATCAAATAATAATTATTATATCAATTACAAATCAAGCTTTCGAAATACAATTAAAACTTTTCGAAATATCCTATTAATGATTTATCATTAACATTGTTCGTGAAAGGCTTATTAGCGACTATGAGCGATTCGGTGTCTAAAATTAAAAATGCATTAGAAGCGCATTTATTCGTTATCGCAATACTGTTTCACTTGATCCCATTCTAATGTTTGAACATTTAACTTTTAAATGATAACATGCTGTTTATTGTATGCACGCAAGTTCGAGTGATAGCCCTAATTATCTATCAACTATTATAGCAAAAAATGATTAAAATAGAAAAATATTTTAATGATTATACGAGGAGCAAACGCGGATTTTACGCGCTCCAATATTCGTTACATTAAGTAATTTTGATAGATGTAATTTATGTGTCATATTTAAGAATCCTTTTGTTCAACAGATGAAGTAATATTTTATATTTAATAGTTCTTTTGTTCAACAGATTTAAATATAAAAAAAGGTACCCAAGCAAAATCAGATCTTTACATCTAAAAAAAAAAGTTCGCTAATATAAAAGGTCCTCCATTTTATATTAGCGAACTTCCTCATAGTACTCCTTTAGTAATTTTTTATGACTATTATTTTCGCGGAACCCCCACAGAGACTTTGCGGAGCCCCAGGGCTCTGCGGAGCACACTTTGAGAAACACTGCTGTACATGGTGGTCCATTAAAAATGGGACATTTTATTACTCACTACAATTTTACTAAATTTTTTGGCAAACGTTTTTGGCGTCGTAATATCAGCAAAAAAATTAGTTACCTAAATTAACTTTTCCAGTGACGTACAGCATTGATACGTAATAACACATTCCTCTTAAATTTTACGTCACTATCCAAAAAGTTATTTAGACATAAAATTTTTAATTTTTTGATGTTTCTTTAATAAATAATGTAATTTTCTTGGAAATTTAATAAAAAAAAACGAAATTTAAAAATTTCAGAATTTCAAAATATATTAAAATTAAGATTATTCACTTTTGAGTGATAATATTTCAAAAACTAACTCAACTTTATTTGAAAAACATTAATAGTTTTTAGACAGTGGACTAAATTTAGTAACGGTGAAAGTGTTACTTGCCCATGCCGTACGTCACTGGCAAAGCTTATTTAATAGATTTTTTGACGAATTTAGTGAAATTAAACTGAGTAATAAAAAAATTGTAACTATTCATAATTTGTGATTTTAAACTTTAACACCCTGTATTTTGGAAACGAGTAATGTTTTATCTACGTATGTTTCGTTTAATCGGCTTATAAATTTTAACCATAAATTAACCATTCATAATTTAAATCAATTGAAATCTACTAATTACAATTTAGTTAGACGAAAATATATAAACAAGTATTTTCTTATGAATCTTAACCATAAATTAACCATTCATAATTTAAATCTCTAATCAATTAATCTTCAGTTGCTCTATGTCCCATTCTTAATGGAATACCCTGTATATACCGAAAGGTCTTGCAGCCAAAAAAAAACCAAATAAAAAAAGTTTTTATTGCCTTATTTACCCGCAATACTTAATTTAGATCTGCATCAGTAAAAAATATTTTCAAAAAATTTAGTCGTATACATAAATTGGCGGCATATGGAAAACTTTTTTTATGGATTTTAGGAAAAAAATTATTTTTCATGGTCTAAAACCTAAAATATGTTCATACCCACAATACTTTATTTAAATCTGCATCAGTAAAAAATATTTTCAAAAAATTTAATGTCATTTATATGTACAGTGTGCCTACGTAAATTGGCGGCATATGGAAAACTTTTTTATGAATTTTAGGAGAACAACTTATTTTTCATAAACAGTTGCATGGTCTAAAACCTAAAATATGATCATCTAATATCAAATTTTATCAATTGTATACGAAGTTTATCAAATATAAAGGTAATTTTACTCTTGAACAAAATGATATTTTTTTACAAACATCGTATACTACTGATAAAATTTGATATCAGATGGTTAAAATTTTAGGTATTAGATCATGAACAACTTCCCTAAAATTAATAATAAAGGTTTTTCATATGCCGCTAACTTAGCATTGATTTTTTTTACTATTAATTTTATAAAAAAAGTTACTTTACATAAAAAGTTGTGCATAATCTAAAATTCAATCATCTGATATCAAATTTTATCAGTCGTATACGGGGTTTGTCGAAAATAAAGGTATTTTATCTTGTTAAAATCATATTTTTTGACAAACCTTGTAACCGACTGATAAAATTTGATAACCGGTGGTTGCATTTTCGGTTAGACCAGCCATAAATTTTTATGAAGAATAACTTTTTTTTCGTAAAATGAATAATAAAAAATTTTTTTTTATATGGTGTCAACTTACAAAGACATACTGTGTGTATGCAACTTATGACAAATTGCTGATAAATATTTCAGATATGTTTTTGTAATAAAAAAGAAATTGAATTAAATATAAAATTTCACTTCATTTGTAGAGTCGTAATTTATATTTTCATATTAAGTTTTTAGTTTCAGTTTTTATAATATCCGTAGTTTATTTTTTTGAAATACTAGCTACAATACAGTAAAGAAAAATCATTTAATGATTTCCATAAAATTTCCATTGTTGTTAAAAAATGTCTAATTGTATTTTTCACTCGATGAAGCTAAAATTAAGTGACAGTTCACTGTGGTATCTCATTCATCGTGTGTAGAAATAACTCTCGGGTTGTCAAGAATGTCTTAGAGGGCCGCATGCGGACCTCGTGTTGGACCGTCTTGTTTTAAGTAAAGCACCAACTTTTTTTTCCCTCAAAATCGATAATAAAAGAGTTATTTATATTGTGAAAACTTTTTAAGATATACTGTATAAATATTTAATGCTTAATATATAATTAGTTCAATTTTGTCCAGTTTATTATTGTATCGGTTTACATTTTCATCTCTTTGTACTAGTTACCATCAACTGTGACAATGAAGACCAAGAATGTGCTTGCACGAAACATTTAAAGTTTGATAACCTAAGCAAGGCAAGTTGAAATAAAACTAATAAGTACATGAAACCTGTTTAACCATCTTTGGCTTCACTTATTATAGGATTGCATTTGTTACTTGCATCCACATCCAAGGCCACAATATCTGCAATAGTTTTTACGTAGCTAGAGAAATAATTGTCGTTTCTTCTTAAGAAAATTTATGTAAATTAGCTTTTTACATTTTTTTTTATGAGAAACAGTAAAAATTAAAAGTCAAGTCTAATTTTGTAATAGAAACGTACAATTAAGGTTTCTAAACAAACTATAAAAGTTATAGTATTAAAAAGAAACAGTTGTTGTTAATAATATGGTTTAACACACATAATTAATGAAAAACCCATTAATATAGACACCGTGACACAATAACGACAAAATGTAAACATTAACATTATAATTATCTAATGTTTGCACACAATTAAAAACCTGACTACAAAATTTTATATTGTTTAAAAGTATGTTAGTAAGAAATTGATTCACATGGACTTCCCCGTGTAATAATCTATTAGTTAATAACAAAATATCTTATCATTTTACTCATTTACTTATTTCTTTTAATGGGCAATATTCAGAAGACAATCTACTCGTGTAATTTATCAGTCATTTACATTTAGGTATTCAAATGCTTAAATTTCTTATACAGGTTTGCCTGATATAAATTAAGGTTTTTCTAAATCTAAAGTAAATTTAATACAGATGGAATTTATGCAGTTACCATTTTGCTGACGTACTGATCCGAAAAATTCTTCCATCAATCCTGGTTAACTCTGTAGTTAATAAGAATTCCATGTCCTCATTTTTCACTAATTCCTCATTTTTAAAAACCCTTCCATCGATATTTTCCAACACTTTATACAATTTATTGTTAAAGTTATATTATTGATGGATACCTTACCAGAAATTTAATTTCTGTTGATATAACATCCAGATTATTAAAAATCGCTATGTGTTACCGTTTTCGATGATGGTGGGTGAGGTTTTCCGGGTTTTCCTCACCTGTAAGTCAAATGGTACCATCAATCATCTTTAAGTCGCCCCGGGGCGCCAAGGCAAATAATAATAATATCCGTCCCTTTCCCCGGACAAGCTCAGCTCGTAAGGGGTTGAATTAGGGAGAGTATTATTATTATTATTATTATTATTTCCCCTAGAATTTACTACTTCCAAGTTTTCAAATATATCAAAATATTCTAACAGAAAATCATTTGGTTCTCCTGAAAATTTAAATGCATGTTGATATTTTATTTTTTCAAACTTCAAAAATAAAATTAATATATTTTTTAATAAAATTCTGTATTGGTTCTGCTTCCTCTGGAAGCCTCTTAAGATTCATACATGCTACGGTTGAATTTATTGCCCACTTGCGCTGATTACCTAAAGGAAATCTAAAAAAACTACGAATTGCGAGAAGTTTTTAACGAGTCACAATACCAAATAACTTCGAATACACCCCTGATAATAACCGATATGCTCACAAGAAACGCTGGATTCAAAATAATCTCTATAGGCAGTGTTGTTCCTAGGGATTTTTGAATTGTACAACTTCTAATGTCAAAATTGTACACTTTTTCGTTCGATTGTACAGCCACTAATTAATCTTTCTCTTTTTTATTGACAGCATATGGCCTACTGCTTCCCATGGCGCCAAATTTAAACATTATTGTTTTATTAATTTTAATGCATACGATTTAACGAATCGTAGACCTTTTGAGCAAAAGAAAGCCTTATATTCCAGATTTTACATAAATATTTAGCAACTTCAGATTGTACAACATTTCTACCTTTTTTCAAAAGTGCGTACAACCATAATAACTGATTATACAACTTTTTGTACAATTGTACAACCAGGAACAACATTGTCTATAGGCTGGCAATAGGCCAGGAAAGTTGCGCAAAAAAATTGCGTGTCTGAAAACCCAGACAGCACACCAAATCCTTTGGATATCTACTGAACATCCCAATATCCACTGAATGTCCAGTCCATGGTAGATATATCTATTTTATATCGATGAAATGTAATTTATAGACATGCAAATGTCCATAAATAATAGTAATTATATAGCAAATTATTAAAAAATTACGACATTGTGGCTAATAGTACCGTTCAGATATTTAAAATTAATTTTTTTTAAGGTGTATTCGATATCCCATGAACATCCACTAAATATATCAAAGTCTAGGCGCGAACGCAAACCATCGTGGATATCCACTAGATGTTATTTGATTCTGCTTGCTAAGTATAGATGGCGATACCACTATCGCATCTACTCATGCTCAACCCGCCGCAATAGAGTTCGATCGAAATTTTTGTCCTACAGACTCCATTAGAGACTGGAGTCGAGAATTTCCATTTATTGCTGAAGAGTCCTAATAAGGATGACTTTCTCCTTAGTGGGCAAAATCAAAGGCAGAGTGTTGAAAATATTTTTTATCTCTGCTATTTTCTTTCGACGTTATACAATAATCATTGGTTACTTATGAACCTCTACTAAAGACACCCATAAAATATTTTGCTGAATATCTGAATATCTTTTCTATATCCTGGGATATAGAAGGACATTTGGTTGGATATCCATATTGGATATATTGAATATCCACAAAATATATTCAGTAGTAATACTATAAGTACTTCAAAATAATCAGGTTATACATCGATAACCTGTTGCATAATTATAAAGAGTGTCAGTTTGACAGTTTAAATAATCCGACCGCGAAGCGGGAGGATTATTCTGTCAAACTGACACGATTTGTAATTATGCAGGAAGTTTGAGATGTATAACCGTATTTATTTTAAAGTACGTATTGTATTTGATACGATTATTTTTTGAGTAAATTAAGTAAATATCAACAATTTATTAATTTAAATACATATTGGTACAATGATAAATTACAATTATTATATACTACGTTTTTTTTTTAACCGAGTTACTCATTTTAAAATAATTATTGATAAACGTCAAAATTTGACGGTCCTGTTAGTTAGTGTATTGTTGTCGATGTGGTTACTACGTAAATGAAATTATTGTAAATATTTTTGATTGGTGGAGCTACTCTATGTATAATCAGGTATTATCGAAATTATACGAGGTAACTTAACTAAATTGAACGTTCTAATTGGTTAAAAGTTATACGAAAAAAATAATCTGTGGATATCTCTGTGATTTCTTGTATTTTCTAGAAGATACCCATTAGATATTTTGCTGAATATCCATTAGGATATCTACTATATCCTGGATATCCATATTAGATCCACGGAATATTTCTGATATCTTGTGGATATATTGGATATCCACAAAAGATATTCTGCGGATATCTCTGGGATTTGGTGTGTTGTCTGGGAATATTCGAACGAATGAATCTGGTAGTTTAGTTTACATATAAATGTATAATTCTGTGTAGGCTTCGTTACTGTTTTCTATTACTACTTTAGGCAGAGCACTGTCTAACTTTGATAAGACACCCCATGGAAATAAAAAACCTAGAAAAACATGTTTTTTCTAGGTTTTTTAATGAAAAAATCAAGTAATCACTCCTCAAGAGGAATTTTTTTTCAGCTATCAACGTAGTCATCATATATGATAATTAATTAAAAATTCAATAATAAATTTAAAAATTTTGATAATTTAAAATATTGTTTACCTACTTATATTAAAAACTTCGGAAATATTTTTGGTAATTAATTTAAATTAGTACTATTACCAATTTATGTTAAAGTCAATAACATTTTAAAATACCTGTTGACATTGGTGTTCCATAATTCCGAATTAAAATGACGACAATGGCGTCGCTACGGAGAGAATAATGGGGGTAATTTCCACCAACCAAGAAAATTCTGATCTATAAATTTAGATATCTTTCTTCATCCTAAAGAGAAATCAAGCAGAATTGAACAAAATGACTGTTAATTTAATCCTTTATTTACAGTATTTATTTTTAAATTGCTATTATTCATACGAGGACAATTCTTACTGAATAGTTTGATGAGATTTTTAACCTTGTTAGAAGAATTCCATCTTGTATTATGTAAGACAGTTCATTTACTTTAAGGTTAAAGAAGCAATATTGTCAATAAATTATAAATAAGAATATTATTTATTATCCTTGCTGGTCCTTTAATATAATTTATCTTTATGTTTAATGTTTTACTAATTTTATTTAAAAGGTTTTATTTTATCTTTATAATTTAAAAACAGGTATCTAATTAAAATTCCTGCAGAATTGTAATTATAATTACGAATAGGTATACATGGTGGCCCATCGAAATTGGAATACTTTCAAAAAATGGATGTATAAAAAAGTTTAATTTTTTCCAACTCAACTGTCACCTGTTTTACTCGTATGTCACTTCCAACCTTTATTTCAGGTAACAAAAAATAAAAGTCTGTAATTATATATGAATAGTATGTCTGCTTGCAGTTAAATTGTTGGAAAACAACCCATTAATTGATTTAGGCGATATCCCGTGTATATAATATATTTGGAACATCTTTATATTCTCTAATAAATCAAGAGACAGAAACTTCATAATATATGTGTCAGTTTGAAATTGAAATTCGAAACGTCTACAAAGTCAGATAAGATAATTCAACTAGAACAAAAATGCAACAACTAACCACTGAAATTAGACGAAATAAAAACATTTCCTTCCGAGTATAATATTTGGTAATTTTGTAATAATGTGTAGTTGTTATTCTATGTCAGTTATTACTATTAATAATAGTTTTTTAATACCAATTTTCATTTAAATGTCCTATTAAACGGATGAACCAATGTTTCAATCATTTTTACATAAATAGGATTATAAATTCCAATACGATGTTATAATTCATTATTACACTATTATTATCCGGAATATATCCATATTACTAGTTTTTGTTTACCTGGCCCTTTGACAATTTATTATTGCAATATGAAAGAATTTTTCTTTTTTTTCTTGTATTTTTTGCCTTTCGTTTAAAAATATGTACTTTTTCAAAATTTCTGTGCGGGTTTTAGTTTTGGGTTAAATTTTGTTCTTATTTAGTTTTAAATATGTTTATTTTTACATATTATTATTATTAAGTAATGTTTTTAACATCTATATTAAATAAAACATTTTATTTTGACTATTTTATTTTTTTGCCCTGCGAAAAGAAGTAGTCCCAAAGACTACGTTACTGGCAGAGTGCTGGACCAGTTAAGGGTTAAGACAATCGAGTATCGGATAGAAACACTTACATAATAATATATCAGTGAATAAAAAGGTGTTCCTTTGAATTTTAACGGTTTTTATTTTCTATTCAATATGTTTTGTTTTCGATGGGCCATCCTATATAGTTAAATTTACTTTTTTGTTTCTAAGTTTGATCTTGAATGGGTTTCCTCTTTTTGAAGAAAGAACTGATGTATGGCTCTGTAAGAGTCCGCGATTTTATTGAATTTTAATTTGTAAACAAGTTTGATTCAAAAGTACATCATTTTTATTTTTATATATTTAAAATAAAAACAAATAAAAACAATAAAAATGTCCATTCAGTTTACATTTGAATAAATTAAATTTAATAAACTCCTGACACAAAAAAATTCATCGGGCAGTTTTTAATGGCCATCCTGCAAGGCATCTGGGGGGCTACTTTATACTTTTTCCACTTTAATGTATATTTTTGTTATTTATGATTATAGAAGACATTTCTTTGATTGTGATTTCATTTCTTATAATTTTTATAATGTACATGATTTCTCTAAAATGGACCGTAATGAAAAAATTTGAGGAAAAATGCAGAATATGATCAGATAATTAAATAAAATAATGGTTTTGAGATCAGTCGAATAGCGTGGGCCAAAGGACGGAGGGGTGAAGCATTTTTAATGCCCCAAACCTCTGTGAGGGGCGCTTAAGGTACTCTAGGAGCAAGGGGGTCGTCGTCCATGGTCCCCTATACGATACGCCACTGTTTAAGACTTAATTATAATTTTAAACAAAAAATTATATTGATGTTTATAGAATTAAACCAAATTGACGACTAACTTAGGTTTTTAAGGGCGAATATGATATGATTGTAAACTTACAAATATTATATAGGATATTTTTTTCAATACATTACAGTGTTTTGCAACATTGCTGTTAATTTCATAAAAAAATTGCTTCTTCAACGTTTTAAGAAATATGTGTGAATGTTTTTCCGGTAAATCTCGCTAGTACGGTCTTACCATAATCAGTAGCGTAGTCAAATTTGGTTTGTGTGGGTTTGAGGGGATAAAATACTCCCTAAATAGTTCGGGGATCCTCTCCCGGAAGATTTGAAAATGTAGTATTCGCAGAAACTCAGATACTAGGTACTTCAAATGTTCTGTTGTTAAAGGTTTTAACTTTTCCTGCAACATTTATTTATAAATTAACTTTAATTTGTAAAAACAACGATGTTGATTGTAATTTCGTTTATGTGTCCTGTTTTTTATTTCACTCCATTATTAATCATTGTTCCAAAACTTTGTTTGACTTTATTTTTGAAAAAATAATATTTACATAATTAGGCATTCCAAACAAATGAATTGCCAGTGGGAAGGTTTGGTATATCTAAGGGTGGCGACATACGGTGTATTCTATCTACTTTACGTAAAATCATGAATAATGGATTACATTTAAATATTTTATGTCAAACACAATACAAATAATATTTAAAAAACCTACCTACACATTTCTTCATAAATTGGCAGGCTTGGCAACTACTACTTCGAATAAAAATAGCGTCAAAGTTGCAAGACTATGTCGCTACCCCTTTAGATATACAAGAATTTCCCACTGGCACATATTGTTTGACAGGTCGTTGGAATGCCTAATTTTATTTTTTTTACCAACTTCAAAAAAGGAGGAGGTTCTCAATTCGTCGCAATATTTTTTTTTTATGTATGTTCAGCGATAATTCTTTAACACGATGTCCGATTTCAATTATTTTTTTGTTAGAAAGGGTGGTCCCAGGGGTGATCTCATATAAATTTAGTCAAAATCTAATAATTTGGTCCATGAGAAAATCCTCAAACTCTTAATTTTTTATGTATGTTTAGCGATAATGCTTTACCACCTTGTCCGATTTATATGATTCTTTTTTTGTTAGTAAGGGGGTACCTCAGGGGTGGTCCCATATAAATTTGGTTAAGATGTGGTGATGGCATCTGCACGTTTTTGAAGTCGGTTTTTTTTAATTTTTAATTTCTAATACTTGTTGCAAATAATATAACAAATGTGTACTGAAAATAATAGTCATAGTAATATTTATTATTATTAGATATATTGATTCAATTTTTTCGCTACAATATCTATAAAAAATAACCGATATTTTGATCTTTCTACAAAGAAAAAGAAGCAGATTAAAATATTTGGCGTTTTTGACTTAATAGATTTTTCTTAAATTTGCTTTGCACAGTCAACCCCACACAATATTGGCCTTTTTTCAGGGAAGATGAGAATGAATTTAAATTGATTTATTCCTTTTAAAAGTTAACCTCTGTTAATTGTTTTTTTCTTTCGCGAAATATCTTAAATTATAACGAATTTCGATTAGTATATTTTTATATAAATCAATGAAACTGCAGAAAAAATATAGATCGCAGTCAAAATAATAGATATTATATTTCTTTTATATATTAGTGAAAAATATAACTTCATACAAAAAGTTATTACGAATTTACGAGTATATGTCGATTGAATGATCTTTAAGTAAATTAATTGCCTTTTGTGGACATGTAAGGTCTGTTAATTTTAAATGATCAGCTCCGACAAAAGGACTGGAACAGCGTTGATTTATTTTCTGTTGAGACAATAACAACGCATCAAAAGTTTCTATCCCTTGGGTTATTAGGGAACATAATGATGTAACCGTAGATCCAAGTAAAAAATAATAGGATTTGTTTATTTGTAGCTAATTATTTATTTAAAACTCACATCGACAACTACCAAAATTAAAAATTAATTATCATTAAATTTTATTAGAAGCTACCTTCTTTTTATTTAGCTGTCGCACCACTGTTATTGCTCAGAATTGTTAATATATAGAACAGACATCTAATTATTTTGCTAAAGTACTTTGTAATTGGTAAATTTTCCTATGGACTATTAAACTATTTTGATTGTTATAGCTCATAGTTAAGGCTATTATCTAATCTTAGTCTGGAGTTATATTTTGGGTTTCTTGTTTCTATTCATTTTTTATTTCTGTTTAAAATCACTCTGAAAAATTTAATGAAAATAAAATAAACTCACCTTTTTTCTCTTTTGTTGTAAATGAGACATTTTGAAATTCAATGTGATCAAAAGTGTTGTTAACCCTAAATTTGGGACCAAGTACATCTAATTCCATCACAAACAAATTTCACAACACAAACCCTTCAAAATATTCCTAACAGCACACTCAAAAATTATTATTGTCACTAATTGATAAGAATTAGAGATAGGACACCTTAATTGTTGTTTGTGAAGGTACTTAAATGTTTGGGTACCGGTTCTAACAGACTGACTTCTTCAGATATGAGTATATTTACCAGAATGTCAACAATTGCAAAGAGCGTGCGTTTATGTACGGGCATAAAATTGTGGCTTGATATAGGGTACCATGGTCAAGGCCGGTCCACATATATTTCTGAAGTACCGAAGTAAATGATGCGTTTCGCGTGATGTCCCTTAAGAATGGCGAGGTAGGGATAGTTCAGGTAGGGGTAATGTGGACATTTTTTGGAAGCGATTTATTACGAATTTTTGTTTTAGTTATTAAACTTTTCATTTTATCGGAATATTTTTTTAACAGACTTCAAAAAAAGGAGGAGGTTCTCAATTCGTCGGAATATATTTTTTATGTATGTTCAGCGATGATTCATTACTACGTTATCCAATTCAAATTACTATTATTCTTTTTTTTTTATTAAAAACGGGGTACCTCAGGGGTGGTCCCATATAAATTCGGTAAAGATCTGTTGATGGGAAAATCATCAAATTCTTAATTTTTGGAGTCAGTTTTTCAAAATCATTTTTATAACTTTTTTCTGAGAAATTTTGAAAAACTTGAACTATTTAAAAATATATGTATATGAAGAATTTTATTTAATTTTAAAGATTTTTTCATGCAGCCAATAGAAAATTAAGAGTAAAATTAAGATCAATTATTATGTTTTAGAATTTCTGTACCTACAGCTGGGAAATCATTTTCTAAATTAAAATTAATAAAATATTAATTATTTTCGATTTACAATGGATTAAAAGGATTTAGAAAATCTTGCTATTATTTCTATAGAATATTTTACTATTTAAAGTAGCTATATATTGACAGTATTGGATTTGCCAAAAGCCATAATAGAAAAGTCCTTTTTTTAGCGTCTTTTTTAAGAACAAAAATGCCAAGTGCACTGTGAACATTAATTTTTTAATTTAAAATGTTTGCAATTTTTTATTTACCCTGGGTTTCCTAGAAAAAAATGTCAAAATAGTCTAATTTATGACAAATGGGGTAGAACTACTTGATAAAAAAAGGTTTTCAAGGGCAATACTCTTACAGTCTGTTCGCTATACTTACGCGGATTTCGGATTAAAAATTTTATGAGTATTTCCAGGTAAGTACCCGAAAGTTTGACCTGTTCTTTGGGGAAATATCAACTGGTTAAATGAAAAAAATAATGTACAACTTTTTAATTAAATAATAATGGAGAATCTTTTGTATAATTAAGAGCAGAATTAAACTTCTTCATTAATGGAGTCTAATGTGGCTATTATAAACCTAATAATAATTGTATATTACACTATACACAGAAAATATGGTCTATGTATAATAAGAGGGTTATTTAGCTCAAATAAAATATTTTCTAACATAAAAATTTGTTCCATGTAGAGAATTTCAAATGAAAAATAAAAAAATTGAACTTGTCAACAAAAATGAAAATCAGTCATTATCATCCAAGATATCATAATCGTCATCATCATCACTGTCATCACCATTAATTGTTATTATGATTGGACTTATTTTCTTCTATTAGTTTCTCGCAATTGGATATACAGTTCCGCCACACTTCTAAAGTTGCAATTGAAAGTGCTTTTCGCCAAGTTTTCCGAACTGCGTCGTCACTATAACCATTAGGCCCAATATGGTCATAATATTGTTTTGCTATTCCCCATATATATATTCGATGGGATTAAACTGGCAATGATACGGTGGCAGACGTAAAACTTGATGACCACAACTTTCAATAATCTGATCCACAACAAAGGTTTTTGGTTTTGCGTGTATATTTGCCAAGCGTAATAATTCTGATTTTAATATATATTGAGGAAATGGTATGTTTCTTTGTCAAGCATTCTTTAATTTTATCAACCGTCCAAGAATTCGTTGGACTTTTGTTTAATACTTCAGAATGGTAAGGTGCATTGTCTAAAATAATTACGCTGGGCTCACTTAAACCTGGGAGAAGTTTTTCATGCAATTATTTTACAAACATTTCTGTGTTCATATTATCGTGATAGTCACTGAATTTTGATTTAGATAAAAATATTAAATCAGCACCTTCTATTAAACCCGATTTCCCTTCTGCATGTAAAATTATGTGTTGCTTCCCTTCTCCATCGGTATGTTTGATGGACTTTACGTTATCATCTTGTCATATTCTCTTGGTTGCAACCCTAGAAAATATCCATGTTTCGTCTAAATATATAAAATTCGCCCCTTCTTCTTTAAATTTAGAATGTTTTCTTAGAAAGTTAATTCTCTTGTGCACGACAGAACTTTTTTCACAAAGGGCCTTTCTGTTATCCTCCTTTTGAAATTTGAAACCCAAAGTATGTATCACTTGCCATAGACTTGTTCTGCTAATGTCGTTAAATTTTCTATCTATTAATTCCGAGAGAATTGTATTTAAGGTCACATGTTCCTTGTTGGCCCTCATTTGATAAATGGTATCACGAATTTCAAATTTCTTTCCATCTGGAATATCTTTCGTTTTCAATGATGGGCGAGTTTTGCGGTGATCTTCTTTCGGCAGTTCACTATTGTGATTTTGTAATACTCCTCTTAATTTGGTTTTACTATATATAATTCCTAGAGCATCGCATACGCGTTGTTGTACAGACATTACCGATTATAAAGGACCGCCATTTTCTTTTTCATCCGTAAAATACTTATGTACACTACAAATTAGACCAGCTACATCTAACACACGTCTAGGCATTTTTAAAATTTTCACTAAATTTACAATATACATTCAATGTCAACACTTGCAAAGAATCAATTCAACTGCAATATTTGTAACAAATTTAGTACCTACCCTAATGTTATTTTAATTTAAATCTGACCATTAGGGCAATTTTACCTAATTTCTTGGGAAGAGGCTTATTGGAACTGGTTGACAATGACTAATTTGCATAATTTTGTTAATCCGAAACCCGCGTAAGTATAGCGAACAGACTGTAGTTGAGTTGAGAGTCATACTAATATTTTGAGAGTGATTAAACCACTTTTGGACACCAATTTTAAAAACAGGCCACTTTCGCCAGATTACAATTCTTTTTACATTTTAACCCTTTAACAGATCTAAAAACTGATTGCAATATCATCTTAGATTTAAAAAAAAAACACGTTTAAGCTAGATCCTGAATTATGTTGAAAAACTAAATATGTGGCCGGAAGTACTACACCGGAAATAGCAAAACCGAACCACACAAAGATATTATTTTGTTATCGATCTCTAGAAGCATATATTTAAAAAAATCCATCGATAAGCAACTTTATTTTGAATTTCACAGGTCAAATGACCGCTCCCAACACCGAATCATAGTACCCAATTACAAATAGTCCCGCAAAAAAAGGGACGTGCTACTTTTTGTAGTCAACACTGAGGCACTTAAGTATTGATTGCAGCAGTATTGTAGTCTTCTTATTATCAGAGATTTGTTACCATAGTTTGTTAACGTTGAATTATAACAAAAAAAAGACTAGTTGTTGAGCGGGATGTGTAATTAGAATATTTTTTTTTATGTGTTTATAAAGAAATATAATATGAGCAACAACACTACTTGAAACTAGTTTGTTTATTTTATAGAAGCTAAAAATATTTTGATTCAAGGATTATATTTTTATTAAACCAGTAATATAAATGTCTTATTAGTTGTTTTTGAACTTCTCCTATCCGACTGATGTATTTATAATAACAGGACCCATATTCAAGAATGCTTATTCTAACCATCCAGTTATATGTATAATACTAAAATACTTTTTTTTGTATTCTGAGAATAAATCTAAAATTATTAAATATTTCTAGACAATTTTTTTGTATATGAATGTCACAATTTAAACTTTGAATCTTACCCTCCAAGATTTTTGATACTAGAAACTTCTCTGATGATATTTTTGTTATTTTATTACATTTATCACTATTTAAAACTAGACAAATTTGTCCTACAATATTCATATAATGGAACCATAATCTCCGGCAACGTCTCACAATCTCTTCTACTTTCAATACTTTCATTTAGTTATGACGTAATATCATGTAAATAAGTAAGTTAAAATATAGAGGGCCTAGATGTGACCCTAGAGGTGCTCCTAAGATTATAGATATAAAAGTTAAATTTATATTATTGTCAGACATGATTTAGGCCATCGCAAGACCGCAAGAAGTTGCCGTTAAGTTTTCGTTGTTTCCTTAAATCATATTTCCCACTTTAACTTGGATTTGCTCCAAAATAAGTTGAAAATAACAAAATTGGCGATTCTTATTGGAAATCCACAACACGCGACAATATACAAGGAAAATAAGTTACAAATTTATAATCAGGGCGCACCATCCTGAAAAGGAGGATAGCTCCTAGTAGAGTATCAGGAAAATGAAATGTCCTATAAAAATGTGAACACAAAGAAATAAAATATTAAAATAAATCTGTGACGGAGAATTATTCGGATCAAAAACAAATACAAAATAATTACAAAATTAATAATACTGTGCTTATTTAGTCGTGTTAGGCATACGGCTAGTATACAAGTTAATAAAATGGCAACAGGACAGCAGCCAGTCGTCGTCGTCGACTAGAATTAGAAGATATAATGGTGGGATATTATATTAGCCGAACCAAATATGAGGCGCAAAGCTAAAAAGCGATAGCGGGGATATCATAGTTGCCACATCTTTGCTGTAAAAGCACAGCTATGTCTACAAAATAATAAGTACTGTATATCATTGTCATTAGATAATTATGTTCCATTATGAATATTATATGTAGGTACTGATATTTTACTTATTTTAATTAATATGAAAAACCAAAAATTCTCGAATTTGTACATAAATTATTTTGCTATTTGTTTCAATTATAAGAGCTCATCACAGAACCTTGTAGTTTTCCATTTACTAGTATTTTCTTTGTGAAGACATACTACTTTATTAAAATAAAAAATAAAAGTATATTTTCAGTAACTTTTGACTTGCCTCTAATAACGATTTAAGTCATTCGTTACAATGAAAATATTGTTTGATTATGATTATTCTTGCTGTTTTTGTAGTGCCCTGATTTTAATTATGGAAATTGGTATTATAGAAAAGTAATGTCTATTTCTTTAATAATTTATTGCAGTTTCCCCTATTCATAACTTTTTCAATATTATTAGATTCCACACACACTTTGTTATAAGTAACATTACTTGTATTTAACGCAATTAATGTACTAAGTTCTCTACAAAAAAAAAACAAAATGACACGTTCTGAGGTATATTTATAATAAAAAATACCATTAATATTACTTTCTGTTAAAACAATTTAATAACGTAATACCACAGATTACCCACGTAATACATAGCCACAATAATTAACGAAGTGTTACATTTTTTAGAAAAAAAATGTTAGAATTTAAACCAATGGCGGCTCGTAGTCTAGTCTACGTGGGGATACTTTTGAAAGACAAAACTTCGATGATTCCTATCGTTTAGCTATAGCAATAATTTTAGAAGAGGTTTTGAGAAGAAAAAAGAAACAGTTTGTATGAAAATATAACGAAAATATTAACAAGGACTATGATCTGTTGATATGTTAGAATTGGATGTTTTTCAAAAAGTAAGCGAGCTTGAAATCTAAAAATATATGTACAGGGGTTTATCAGGATGTTTTATTTAATGAAGAAATTATTAATTTGAAATTAGTAATATTATACTTTTTGGAATAAAAAAAAAATTTGAATTTGAAAATCATTATCTTGCATCAAAATCATTATAAATTATGCATTAAGACTTTAATCTTTTTAAATATCTAAATTTATTATTAATTTGATGTTGATACAATTTTTGAATTGTATTAATTAATTTTTTTATTTATATATTTTGGAAATGGAAATAATTTTGGTCAATCGTCGAAAGTTTTTCAAGTAATAAATGTTCAAATTTAAAAAAATTGCCACACTTCAAATTCAAGGTAGTTTGTTGTTATTGGAATTATCACTTAAATAAAACCCATATAGTAATTAAAAATGTTTATTACTCGGTTATTGACGTACACTTAAAAGAATGGAATCGCTGCACAGCCAATAAATATAACAAAACAAAAAATAATATATAAGGCACATGTTCATCTTATTAACAAACAAAAAAGTATCAATTTTCAATTTTTCAACAAAATACATTGAACTTTTTAAAAAATTCAGAAAAATATACTTCCATACTTTTTATTGAGTATATTATATCATAAAAATGAGTATTTTTTAATGGCGACATATTGTGTCAAAAAAAAACATTCAAAATTCAGTATTAATTTTTTTTTAATAAATGAAAATTCCTTTGTTTTTCCTATATTTTCCATGTCGCTTAAATCAATAAACTTCAAACTTTGCGTTAGGTTTAATTTTTAGTCAAATATTTTAAATTGTCTGATTTCATGTAAATTGAGGATAAAATTATTATTTTGTTAATATTTTCGAGAAATTTTTATTAAAATATATAAATTGTACGTATCAGTACAGTCAAATCGGGTAACTTTGGAAAAATATCCTAATATTTACAATAGGACCCATAGCTAATTACAACTTCAACCTTGTCTGTAAAAAAAAATAAATACTTAAATACAAATTAATTATAACTAATAACTGACCTGGGGACTCTATATTAAAACTAATATGGTTTAATCTTACCCGTAGCCTTTAAATTGTAAGAAATCAGTAATTTCTCCCGATGAAAATACTTTAGACCACATCCAGAAATATATTTTTTTTATTTTTTACTATAAATTTTAATTTTTTTTAAATTTAAAATTCATATAAATCATTTTACAGGAACATCATTCAATAAAATTGTGCAACAATAACAAATAAATTCAGATTTATAATAAAAACCAGGTCCAAAGTTACCCGATTTGACTGTATATTTTGTGACATAAGTTTGCGTTTTTAAAATTAAAAAATATGTTTTATAAATTTTTTTTCCTGTTTCGTTAGAATTTAGTTTATATTATCCTACTTTATTACAAAAAAGTAATTAATTTAAATTAATTTTATTTTTAAAGGAATGTATAAATAATTGTAATACTGAACAAATTAACACTTCATAAATAAACGAATTTATAAAGGTTCTTTTGGAACTTTTAAAGATACAATAGTTATTTACTTACAAAAGCGTGTAAGTGTAACTTTTTTGGTCAAGGATAAAGCATTCGTATCCAAAAAGACAATGTACAATCCACCAAGGTACATTTGACTGTTTTTGTATCACCAGCAACAACTTAAAATACTAAGTTTATGAATTTTACTTATTAATATCGCGCATTTATCAAATGTAATTAGTACTCATTCCATGGTTGCTAAATGATAACAAAAGGTTAAACGAAATCCTATTTAAAATGTCAAACGTTAAATTGTTATTTTAAAAACCAACGAAAATGGAATGAATGCAAGTATTGTTGCTGATTATTTTATTCTATATCAATCAATGACAATCATCTTTTATTCCAACACATACCAATTAAAATAAACTGTATCTGAAAACACTTGTAGTGTTTTTACTCAATGTGAAATTTGTCAAAAATAGACAAAAATCGTTTTTTTTTTTTTGTTTAAATATTAATATTAATTTTGCACTAAATTGTACTTAAAAGTTCTGTTTATATTGTTAAATAATTTTTACAAATACCACACAAAGTGATTTTTTTTAAAGATTCTCACCTCTTCTGAAATTATCTTTGAATTATTGAGTATAGACTGTTTTTTAGGTGTTCCTTTTTGTATTAGGTATACCCAATACGTTATATTAGTGTGACGTAATTTATATTTCAGTAACGGTTAACTTTTAATTGAATTACGCAATAATTAGTTTATTTGTAATAGTTTGCATGTTTCTTTATTCACTGGTATAAAGTTATTGCCTAGGGCCTAGATTAAATGCTAATCTTATCGTAATTGACTAAAATTTTCAGCTGGTGACGCAAAAACATTCGGATTAGTCGAAAATTAAATAAAAACTCCTAAAAATTATTCAAGAATGTATAACAATATCTTAATTATTAAGTTATTCAGTTAAACACAAACATTTAGGCAGTTTTCAAATTATTAAAACCATTTATAGATATCGAGAGTCAAAACGCAGGACATCGTAACTAACATTTTGTTTGAAATTCATTTTATTATGAAATATTCCGTAGAATAGATGATGCAATCTGCTGACAAAGTTTGAAGTTACCTAATTTCTAACGAGGATCGAGAAAAGCTATTCAAAAAATTCTGGAAAGATTTGATTTGGAAGAAGCGAAAAGTTTTTTTGGAAATACCGTCAAAGTATGTGATAAAAAGAGGCCGTGAAAAAAATTGAAACCTCTTGTAAATCCCAAACACTAGATTACTTTTTTATTATTAGTAATAAATCCATGACTGTTTGTAAGAAAATGTACCTAAATACTTCTAAGCCTCGGACAATGGTCCGTACGATCCTGGGCAATGAAGTCTGAAAATGGCACGGCAAGTAGCGACCAAACCGAAATAAGCAGGAGAGAAAAACAAGATATTTTTGAAAATGACAGAAATTTTCTCACTGAGTTTCTTCAAAATTTAAACAAGCTTCCTTCACATTATTGTTGAAAAGACACCAAAAGAATGTACTTGGAGCCATCTTTTCAGTCATGGTCGGATTTATACAGAGTCTACAAGAGGAAATGCAAAAAGAAGGACAAAATCCAATGTCAGTTATCACTACGATTTAACTTGCAGACCGAATGAAGATGTTTATATTCCGACCGAGAAAGGACCAATGTGATGTCTGCTTCAAACATAAAAACGACAATATAGAAGCAGAAGAATATAAGGAACACATTGAGAAAAAAAAATTCAGCAAAAAAATAATTACTTATGTTTTAAAACAAAAATAAAATAGTTTTTTGCTTTCCTGAAAAATTTCTAAATTATTACTTACAAGGTCTTGCGTTTTGACCCTCGATATGTCACTACTAGAAAAAAAATTTATAAGACATAAATAATTTTGAAGTATTTTCATCTGTTTTCAATTGAAATAGAAAATTGATACTAAACATAACAAGGTGCAATCATTCGTTGTACAACTAACATACACATGTCTAATTTAAATATCCTCCTAATTTTTCTTTTCTCCTCTTAGCAAATCGTACGCCGCTCCTAAGGCCCAACTTATTTCGTGACCATTAATTTTTTTGTGCAACTAAAAAAAGAAAAGTTTTGGGCTAAAATATTTGAATAGGTATTAATGATGCAAAATTCCGCAACGTTGGCAAAAACTGTCATAAACAACAACTTTAGGGAGAATTACAAAATAAATTTAAAAGGGCTGTTAATATTTAAAAGATAATCGACTAAAGTTTCCTGTATTACCGCCAAAATAATCTTAAAATATATTATTTTTACGTGTATAGTAGTTAATTTTAGATAGTTAAAAATTTCACGAATGTGTAATGGAATGCTGACATCTGTCACGTCCCCAAAATTCGTAGAAATGAGCAATATGTGTTGATGAAATAATTAGATTATTATTTTGAGTTGAACCTTTTGGTAATTTTAACTAAAAATAAAATATGATGTAAATGTCATAAAATTTTAAATTGATAAATTAGTTTTAAGACCCAAATCTATTAGCAATATGACCCAGACCAGCCCAGTACCGGCAGGAACGCTGATATTTGACAGTTCATTTATAGTACATTTATAACGCAGGATTAAAAGAATAATTGACTTTGTTGATAATTTTTCTCAGTTTTGTCGTAATTTCGTCTTTTAATAAACATTTTCCTTCTCTTTTTATTCCTTTTACTCTTTATTTATTTTTCTCTTAGAAACTTTACGTCAGTTTCTTCTTCTATCATTGGGATAGTTGTCAGCAAACGTGGGAGTCATCTTAATTAATGTATAACGCGTTTTTATATAAAGGCATCTTTAACCTTATTTATGTTCACTGGCAATTATTTCTCAACAAACCACTGCACTGAAACGTCTACAATCAGTTTTAATTATTCTGAGATGACGATTACCTTCCGTGATATTTTTCAAGCTTCATAAATTGTTTAGAGCTTTTTGGGATTAGATTTTCAGTCAAAACATTATTAGATGTCAATCTGTCTAAAATGTACGAGTATGTATCTCTAAAGGATGTCAAACGTCAAAAGTAAAGCTTTAGTGATATACGTCAGTTTCAGTTGTGGACAATAGACCCACTTTCCCAAATTGGTGACCAATAATTTCTATGTAGGGTTGGCAGTAATGACTAAGTCCCAAAGTTTGTTTTCTTCTTTTATCACCTGGCCAATACAAATCAATCAGCAGTTATCGGCATTTACTGCATTGTTTAAAAGTAATTCTACGTCTGCCAAAGACAGGTCGAACAAATTATAGAACGTTGTGTGTGATTTAGTATTTTTTTATGAAATGACAATAAATGGAAGTATAAGAGAAAAAGGATGGTACACTCTACTTTGAAAACATATATTATATAACGAATGGTAGACTTTTGAGCAGTTCTATACACTAAATTGTACAACCAGGAACAACATTGAATATAGACCCCATTATCAACATTTTTTATTTTATTAGCGACTCTAAATAGTGACTTACGAATATTTGAGTAGTATCTTTCAATCCAAAACCTTCATTTAGAAGCACCCAAATAAAAGTCAAGTCTAGGCACATGAAGGCTTGTTCAGCATTTGCTTCGTGACACACTGAAAATAATTTTCAATTAAATATTTAATGCCAATGTATCAAAAATTTAATTTTCAACTAATATCAAAATGTGTTTACCTTTCTCGGCAGCCTTCTTAAAGTCTTTTAGTAATACGTTACCACCAGTAGACTCGTCTAAAAAAAATGTATATTAAAGTAAGAAAAAAAACTTCTTAGCAATTTTTTTGTTTCTTAAAGCTAATGACTTGACTAAATAGTTCAAATTAACAAACTTTATATAAATGTGGCAACGTTTAATGTTATTTTTTTAGAATTTAATCAGTTTTATTGAAGTATTGCACTCATAAAATCATTTCCATGCTTTTCCTCCAGTTAATAATAAAGAATAATAGTTCAGATCACTTTTATGAACTTTATAAATGTTTACAAACAATAATTTTGACATTTGGCATCACTGCAACAAACTCACCTATTAAGCCTACTTCAGTGGCTCTGTCAAAATAGTAACTGAATGCAAAAATCGTCTTGAGGGGTAATTCTTCAGGAGGACTTGCTTTGGTCCTCACATAATCACTAATTAATTTCGAACAATCGCTAAAACTAACAATAGGAACTATCTCGCCTATCCTGATGTTAGTACCCTTTATATTTGTGGTGGGGTAGTTTTCTTGTAGACCAGAAACGTAATATTCTGTACCTAAAATAAGAAAATTCATGCTTGTGATAGTTGACATGTTATTATGATTATTATTTACCATGGTAATGGAATTTTTTTTTCTTAATAATAGGATTAATGCATTCACTGGTAACATTGACAGCATCTCCTTGATTCAAGGTGATTATAGCATGCCTGGCGGCCATCAGCCCCAGGCCAGAGAAGCTGTTAGTGTAGACTGGCACTTGTCCTCTAGGTGAAGCTACAAGTTGAATTTTGTCATTTTGCTTCAAACTAACTGGCGTCATTGCCGCAAACGTTACTTGTGTTGAACCGCCACCTAAATCTAATGCAGCTACTGTGCTGGCAGGGTCTCCATTGAGTCTATCTAAAAGAAAAAACCGTATGTAATGAAATATAAACCAATCCTCTATACTACGAACATGCTAAAGATGATGACTAACTTATGCTTGTCTGCAACTATCAATTACAAGTTTCACGAGTAAAAATTATGTGGATTTCCTATTTCGATTGCAGTGTTGCTAAATATTAGCGGTTCACAATGACAGAATATAGATCTCAGTTTAGATTAAGGTAAAAAAATCAGTATTTTAGAAATATATATTGAACACACTCTCTAGAGCAGCTGTACCCAACCTTTTTTTCTTTCGGGCCACATAAATCTATTTGTTATGCTACATGGATCACAATATTTTTCGGTAATCATATTGTTTTAGTTTACTACATGTTTCTAAAAAAAAAGTTCCTCATGTTGTTTTAATAAGCTTTGAAAAGGACAGAACTGTAAGTCAACCATTTCAATTACTAATAATCATGTTTGGGACTGTACAAAAAAGCTTGAAGGGCCGCAAAAAAGCTTGGAGGGCCACATAAAACAGCTTGGAGGGCCACATAAAACAGCTTGGTTGAGTATGGCTTCTCTAGAGTGTCTTGGCGTTGAAGGCTTTGCTCCCATGTTTTTTCAAAACCGGATTATATCTAAATAAATACACTTTACCATGGGTTTTTATTCGAGTAGATAGCTTGACAATTAAGAGAATGACGAGCGCTCAAAGTCTGCTGAGGTTTCTAAATTTCATCAAAATTACCCCTATATTTTTACTCTAAATTTACCTTGAAAATCGATCAGGCTAATAATTTATGTTCCCCACAAGTTGTATTTTTATTAAGAATACACTGCATGTATACTTAAATAAATACTCTGATGAACATATCAAATAATTTAGCTGGCTTCACTAATAATGAAAAACTGCAGTGGGATTCTCATGTAATTTCTTTCTATTCAATTTTTTTGCAATACATTTTGAATAAAAGGTCAAAAATGTCAAAAGAAAATTTAATAATGGCAGGGACAAGCCTAAATTGTTCATCATGCTTACAGTGTTAATAAAAATTGTAAACATATATTAAAATATTTTAAGGTGCTCTGTTTTTAAATTTAATATCTAGGTATTTAAACAAACAGATACAGTTTCAATAACAATCCATTTCTTTATCTAAAATAAACAAAATTACAAGATACATTGATAAGAAAGTAAAGTCTGACTATGACAAGTATTATTTTTTATTGGGATTTTATTTAACTGTTCAATAATACAGTAAGAAAGTAACAAAGAATAATGATAAATCGCAGAGTATAAATATGACTTGTTTCTTCTAAATTAATTGGTTAAAGATATGCAGAAGAACCATGATCACAGCGATGTATAGTATGAAATGTATAATGTTGCTAATTAAATATAATCAAAGAGGAAAAAATAGGAAAAATTAATAATAACCAAAATTTTTTGTAAACTTTCGAAAAGTATTTATTTTGAAAATGTTTAAAAGGAATTTAAAAAAAAATTATGCCCCATTCTGTATTAAATCTATGAATATTTCCTTTTTTTTTAATAAATATCTAGTAGCTTCCCACCTTTTTTTCTTAAACTTCTCTGTATAAATTTAAAGCTCTTAATATTCTTGAGGCACATAATATCGCGAAGTATTTCCAGTAGCGCACATACAAAAACAATGTTATATTAAAAAATCCTTAAAACATTTTTGCTTTCACTGTTAATAACAATTTATTTTTATATCAAAGAATAATGGCAGTCATTCATAATTGATTCCAGAGGTATAACTATTTTGAAAAGAAGTAATTTTCCTGGCAATAAGAATCATCTGATAATTTACAATTGACTCTGTTTGTAACACAGTCAAGTGTCTTCAAAAAAGCCCTATGAAGCAGAAAGCAATTAAGGCAGTTTACAGGCAGGAGCATTTGCCAAAACAATAAATTATTAATTCATTAGCTAAAGAAGATAAAAGGATAAATTAGAGAATGAACTGTAGCAATTCTTGGAGATTAACTTGTAGAATTAATATGCTATTTAGGTATAAACTGGTTGATGAAGTATTTTTTTTTTTTAAATTTAATCCATAGAATGGGAGATGAAATTGTTTAAAATATGCATTATATTTCCCAATTTTGTAATTTTATATTATATATAAACCATCTTTGAAGTCAATAAAGGCATTATTTTCATTTAATGTAGCTCATATATCAACTAAACCCCAATAAATGAGCAAAATACAAAAAAAAATATATCAATATCTTTCAAATAACTCAACCACACTGCTTAACCCATTTGCTGCAACAGCAGCAGTTACCTTTTACTTACAGTACTAAGAAAACACTGGCCTACTGAAATGCAAATCAGCTGGTGTCAGAGACAAAATCGAAATGCTCATATGTTTGACATGGGCACTTAAAGGGTTAATAAAAATTAATAATTCTTTAAAAATCCTCTAACAAAATCGTTAACTTAGGTTATTCAAATACTTACCTAATAAGAAGTTTACTGTGAACCAGGAGAAAACCCCTTCATCAGTTCCATCCATAATTTCCACAGAATTATCGCGAGTTAAAAATGATGCTTTCCTAAAAACTTCTTTCACAGATTCAAGTAACTTTTCAGACTGGTCTAAAGGTAACATTCTAAGACCTGCAGTTGCTCTCAATACTACAGGAGTTTTTGACCAATATTCTTCTGGAATTTCATTTTTGGCTTTTTCTAAAAGAGATACTATAGTTGCTGCGCCCTAAAAGGTAATGTTGACATTAAACTGATTAAGTAGGTATTTTGAAGTGGAATACCTTCTTTGGTTCTTTGGCAAATGAAGAAAGACCTGGTTTTAAGTATTCAAATAGTTCTTTATCTAACATTAGATGATTTCCTGCAAAAAATAGGCATTATGGAATAACACTATGAAAATTTTCTTATCATACCAAAATAAGACTCGTGGAAAGAGTAAGCCAGTACTCTTGACCCTGTGCTACCTGCATCTACCACAACAGCATATACAGGTTTATGATATCCTAAGAATCTTTTAGCAATACTGTCAATAGCTCTGTGTCCAATTAACCAAGGGATTTGGTCTGTATATAAAACTGAAAATAATAAATGTTAGAATGCAACATTCTAAATCAAAACAGTAACTTACTTATAAACGTTGTAAAAATAGAACCACTTAAAATTAAACATAAAAGTGATGTATGTATTCCAGATACTGTTTTATCCTTCCTTTTCTTTGTGTTAGATTTGTTTGGCCTATCATTGTGCTGTTTATTCTAAAAAAGAAATCAATTAATTCATTTTGAATTGTTAAAATAAAAAAGAAACCTATTTCTTAGGTTATGGCAACAACTAAGTATGTAAATCATGAAAATACATACTTACTAAATTATAATACATTTATATTTTACAAAAATATATCTATTAATCTAAATAATTTTATATAAACTATGATTTCAAACAAAATAAAAAGGACGTCCTCATAATGGTCCCACGTCTACAAAACACAGGTGCATACTAAACTAAAAATAATAATTCTACGACTATACCTTTCTTTTACGCAATTCGGAGTTAGGCATCTTGGGTTCTATTTATATCTTATTAATGAAAAATATTTTTTTACAAGTTGTAAATATTGATTTGAAAATTAGGTGGGTAGAATATGAGGTTTTGCACTTTCAATGCGTTCGCGCACTTTGATCCTTTTCCTTTCCTTGGGTTGCAATATAACTAAATTTCGTTACTGATTATGAATTATATTAACTGATAACTAATATATTATTTAAATAAGGAATTCCATAAAAATTACCGACTCATTCACTCATATATTCAAGGTCTTCACTAAAATCACACCAAACAGAACGATATTTGATTTTTGAATTTACAATATCAAATCAAATTAATTAAATTTATTTGATTTTGAATGTTCATTAAATTAAGCAACTTGTTTTATCAAAATTAAGATAAACTCTCGACTATTAAAAAGTAAACATTATTGTGACAGCATTTCAAAAGCACCGCCAAACACGTTGCCATATTGCTAAATAATGTACTGATGACGTTTACAATAATATTGCAGATTATCCTTTCTCCATGTATTGCAGTTTGCAAAAAAGTTGAGAAAATATTTAGTAAATTTCTAATTTCAATGGGAAAATATGAAGCGTCTGAAGAATAAACCTAATTGTATATTTTAAAAGTTTGTCGTTTCATTTTACATTTATTCTATGACTCTAAAACGTGACTTAAACTGAAAACTGTCAAAACCAATGATATGTAGTAACATAGATTGCTTATCCATATGTAAATTAAAAAGCGGGTTTCCTCTTTATCTAATATATGCAATTTTTATATTTTGTCTCAATTTTGAGTACACAGTTGTAAACAAATCATTTACAGGACCGGTTTAGAAATTATAATCTGTGTTTTCATGTCATTAAGATTTTTACAGATTTAAATATACATTTTATGAATAGTAAATATAATTTTTCAAATAATTGATAGTTTAGACATGTTATTAAAACTAGTGTAGGTTGTTACTATAAAATGTAGAATGTCAAATTTGACAAAACATAATGGTCCTGATTCTATTTATAATAAAAAAACAATTTGCAAAATTAATATTGTTCAGTATTCAAAAAAACTTTGTTTTTGGACTAACCTCTGACGGCTTTAATAAATTTAATTTTAAATACAGGCGAGTTTCCTAACTTTTTTAAATTAACAAAGGTAATTCCACTTTATAAAAAAGGGGAGAAGGGTTGTGCAGATAATTACAGGCCTATTTAATTAAAAATAGAAATAAGTACCTACTTAGAAAGTAAACAGCTATAGAAGTTGTGGAATGTATAGTGAAGGGTCTTAAACAAGGATGTTATGTGATTTGTCCAAGGCCTTTTGATTGTATATCCTACGATTTTCTGCTGGACAAACTTACATATTATGGCATAAAAGGTATTCCTTTGGAACTCATACGAAATTTTATATCTGGCCGGTCTCAAGCTGTTGTATCCAATAATAATATTTCCAAATTTAGAGAAATAAAACATGGTGTACCGCAAGTTTCCGTTTTGGTGCCATTGCTCTTTTTAATATACATAAATGACCTTTTGTAGCTACATGTAACCGAATGAGAGTGTATTGTACTATTATTTTCACTCTCTAGCGGACATATCAATAGAAATTGAAAAAAAAGATGGAAACTGATTTGTTTCTAACAAACTCAAGATGAACTCTATAAAATCTCAGTTATTATTTCTTAGTAATAATACTGCATTGCAGAATGTCCAAATTGTCACTCTATTAGATTTTATGATCGATGGAAAACCGAATTGGTGACATATAAAATAACTAAACAAAAAGTTGTTTAGGACCAATTCCACCGTTGTGTTAAACGAAGTTTAAAATGACCTTTTTACATTAACAATGTCATTTTAATCTTTGTTTAACACAACTGTGGAATCGGCCCTTAGTACACTTTTTTTACTCAGACGTTTAAAACATAATAAGTTCCTCAACTTTAAGGACACTTTATTTCACTCTGTTTCATTCCCATATGAGTTATGGTGTTAGACTCTAGGGTAACTCTACCTCATCCCAATCTACTTTTAAGTTACTAAAAATAATCATAAGAATTTTAGCTAATATAGGATTTCGAGATAGTTACCCCGTAAATATTTTAACCGGATGAAAATTCTTAATTTATTGCCTATGTATATTCTGAGTAGCCTTAAGGAAATTCACAATAGTGCAGTATTAAAATATTTTGTAGCAATTTTATGCAACTTACAAGTCAGAAAATCAGCAAATCAGCTTTTTTCTTAATATGTCCTTATATATTGACTTTTAACAATCAAACATCATTTTTTGAACCCCCGAACAGTTCTAAATTAGCCAAATTAAGCCAATGTTTTGCAAATCGCCACCGCGCAAAAACAGAAATAAAGAATTATACAAATAACCTATATAGAAATTAAAAACCGTTTAATTAAATTATTAATTGACCATGGTAGTTCAAAATCCATTATAAAAAGTCGAAATTTTAGATTTGAAACATTTAGGCCAGAACGGCTCTGTTCAGTCAGCACTTTGTGAGCAATCTATATAGCGATATACATCATTGGCCGAAACTAACATTTGACAGTTGACTTTCGGTTCTGTGTAGTGTTTTGCTGTTGATGTTGGTAAACCTGCAAAATTTCTTCATTATTCCGTCAACATGGTGAGTGTTGTTAATTTTGTGACGATGTGTATTAATTCTAGAATATTTTGTTCATCCTTTATAATTTCTAATATTTTTCTCTATAATTTGTTTTGCCAAACTATTTACGTTCCGTTTACATTAATATATTTTCTAAAAATAATTTAACATGTTTTTAAAACGATGTTACAAAAAATGTTTGGAACGATCCTTGATATTTTTTTCTATTTTAGTCTACACACAAGAAGAAAACTAGGAAACTAAGAGGACATGTGAGTCATGGTCATGGTCGTATTGGTAAGTAATTTTTGAAGAAACTATTTTATACTATCAGTACAATATAACCTAACTTTAGTAAACTACTATTTACAAGTTAAATTTTAAATGATGATTTGTGAACGGGCGGTATGAATAATCATTGATTCATGTTCTTCTCTGATTGATTACTAGTTTTTGTAATTTTTTTTATTACATAAAATTACAGGTGTTTTTAATTTTGGTATTTTTTTAGGCAAACACCGTAAGCACCCTGGTGGACGTGGTAACGCTGGTGGTATGCACCATCACAGAATAAACTTTGACAAGTACCATCCTGGTTACTTTGGAAAGGTAAAGATCTGTTTTTTGGCACTGTATAATTTTGTAATTGAAATTTATTTTTAGTTAGGTATGAGGAATTACCACTTAAGGAAAAACTCCAAGTGGAGCCCAGCTATCAATTTAGACAAATTATGGACGCTAGTTACTGAACAGACTAGGTTAAAATACAAGGACCATCCTCAAGGAAAAGCCCCAGTTATTGACATTGTTAAAGCTGTAAGTATTCAAAATATTTTTGATATGTTTTATTTACTTATAACAATTTTGTACTTTCAATGATGATTAGTTGAACGGGCGGTCTTATAAAAGATGCAGAATGTTCATTTTCTGAGTTTTCCTCATTAATTTTTCTAATTATTATATTTAATAGTTATAGATATTTAATTTTTTTTTCTTTTTTTTTTTTTAGGGTTATTACAAACTTCTGGGCAAAGGCCGTTTACCTGACCAACCTGTTATAGTAAAAGCAAAATTCTTCTCAAAATCTGCTGAAGATAAAATCAAGGCTGTAGGAGGAGCATGTGTTTTGTCAGCTTAATTTGTTAAAACATCAATAAATTTATAAAATAAGTTTTATTTGTTTTATATTTTTTTATTTCCCAAATGAGTTCAATTTTATTACCCTTTAAAATTTAAATCTATAAATTAATAGTAAAACAGTTAAGCAAAAACAATTATTTTGTCTTTTTATTTGATAAATTGGTGCATTTAGAAAAATGCTGAGATATTAAGAGAAACTACTCACTAATTAAATTTCACTAGAGAAATGAAAACTTTGATATATTTTATTTATATAGAATCTCTAAAAGAATTTTAAAATAGGGGTGGGTTCAAGTTACAAAAGTCCCTTTCATTTGTGGGAAGTTGAGTGGTTTAGTGGAACAAATGAATATACAAACCGAGTGAAAATTGCTGTTTTATTCATTTCACAGAATCCTTTTAATCATACAAATCCTACAAAAAATTTTAGGAACAGCAGACACGATTATGTGCTCTCCCCAACAAATATATTCAATCAACGTTTTTTAGTATTAAAAGTCATTGTTATACACAAACTGTTGCAACTACGATTTTCTATTATTTTTAACTGACTCCAAAAAAAGAGGTGCTCAATAAATTCGTCCCTATATATTTTTTTATGTATGTTCATCGATAATTCTTTAACACGGTGTCAGATTTCAATGATCCTTTTTTTGTTAGAAAGGGGATACCTCAAAGGTGGTCCCATATAAATTTGGTCAAAATATAATAATTGGATCTATCAGAAAATTCTCAAACTCTTAATTTTTTATGTATGTTTAGCGATAATTCTTTACCACCTTGTCCGATTCATATGATTCTTTTTTTTTAGTAAGGGGATACTTCAGGGGAGATCCCATATAAATTTGATTAAGATGTGGTGATGGCATTTGCACGATTTTGAAGTCGGTTTTTTTAAATTTTTAATTTCTAATACTTGTGCTATTTACCAGTACAAGAAACAAATGTATGCAACCAATAAAGCATATCTGTGTATATTTGGTTGTCTATATCACGTATAAAATATTTATCTCTAGCATTAAAAGTGTAAAGTTTTTATTCTGTAGGAATGTAATTTCATAGCCAATTAATAGACAAGGGCGTAAATAAGAGGGGGGTAATGGGGGGTAATTATTCCCCCAAGCCATAGTCAACATCAATATTTTTTTAAACGTTATATTAAACAAAAATAGAGAGATAAAATAAATACAATAAAACAAAGAGTTGAAAATTAAAATTTATATACAGAGTCCCATTAGTGCGTAATTATTCAATATTTAAATTTGTGTTATTGACAAGCAAAAAAGTTTTAATAAAAGTTATATGGATTTGAAAAATACATATTTTAAAAATATTTTTGAATATACAGGGTGTTTCGTTTTTGCCTAACAAATAAAAACCCAGACAACACACCAAATTCCAGAGATATCTACAGAATATCTTTTGTGGATATCCAATATATCCACAGGATATCATAAATATCCCTTAGATCTAATATGGATATCCAAATGTCCGTCTATGTCCAGGATATAGAAGATATCCCAGAGATATCCACAGAATATCTTTTGTGGATATCCAATATATCCACAGTCCACAGGATATCATATAGATATCCACTGGATCTAATATGGATATCCAAATGTCCATCTATATCCAAGATATAGAAGATATTCTATGGATATCCAGCAAAATATCTAATAGGTACCTTCAGTAGAGGTTCATAAGTAACCAATGGATATATCCTATAGTTGTTTAACATATCCAGTGTACATCCATTATTTGATATATTTAAGATATCGAAAATTATATGTCTATAGGGTGTCGTATTTAATGCTTCATTAATTTTTTTTTGAAAGATAAGTATTGTTCAACTTTCAAAAAAAAAAATGGTAATTTATTGAAATAGTGTGTTAAGTTAACTAATAATAACGATTAACTATCACTTACATATTTTTAGGTTAAAGTCTTTCTGTAAGGGAAGATATTTAGAAAATATGTATTTATGAAATTCACTTTATCATCAAGTAGAATGAAAACTGGGACGTTTATAGGAAAATTATATTTAGCTTTTCTTTATAACTGAATAAGATCTACAAATCCCCAAAATAACGGTACTCTATTCTCAAAACACCCTGCATAAATATATAAAAAATTAAAAACTTTGTTATAATACTAACTCTTTTTTCTGGAAATACACATATGAATTCTAGACGTTGCATTGATACCATATTCTAAGATAACACGCTGCGCATTTATCAATAGTTTGAGAAGTGTTACCCCCAAGAAAACAACCTAGCTACACGCTTGTTAATAGGGAAAAATAGGGAATCTTTTTTTTTTTTATATTTTTTACACTATTTTTGAGGGTGCTAAACACGAATCTGAAGTTTGTCACCTCTAGTTTTATAGAAAAAAATTATAAACAAAAAACAATTAACTCTTAAACTGTATTTTTATTAACAACGTCTATGTAGAAAAATAAAATCAACTTTCCAAAATTTTCGCTTTTCTCTTCGATACTTAGTACGAAACTTTAATTAGGTATTCATCTATTTTTGATTAAGAGGTACACATGTGTGACATGGAGTGGAAGATAAAAAAATTGGAAGGAAGATGAAGAGAAGGATGGCCCTCAAAACCACATTTGACCCTTTTTATTTTTATATGATCTGACCCATCCACCCACAGGTTAGTTATCACGAACCAGAGGAATGTCCCTTATTTGAGAATATTTTCGAAGCTGTATAGAAAAGATATATTGTAATAAATAAATTAAAATTGTGAGTTATAATAGTGCCTAAATACTATATAATATGGTAACAATTATTAATATATTAAAATGCATTTTTGTCCCCTCTGGAAAATGTTCTGACGGCGCTCATGAATATTTTTTATTAATTTATTTTCCTTAGAGATAATTTACATTGTGAATAGTCAACAACATTAAATATAAAATGATTAAAACCATAATAATCCCTCATCATTTGGTACATTAATATGTTTCTATAACACAGGGGAATTAAAAACATATAAATAAGATGGTGGTGTGTAACTACATATTTAAAATTTGGTAGTCTGAATATGTCTTTATTTCTAGTATTTATATTATTTATTTCACTATATTTTAAAAAATAGTCTTTATTTTGAAATACATACAGACAAAGTTTTACAGCTGTCTGTAGAAGGCATCCCATTTGAAAGGGACAAAGAAAATTTATTTTAAAAATCTAATGCGGAAATGAGGATCAAAACAATTTTTTATTTTAGAAATAAAATCTTTTATTAATATAAATACATTTTCTGAAATAAAAAAATTAAAGGTACAACAATTATCACATTCATTTTTTTACCTTTTTACAGGATCTAATTGCTACTTTTTATTTACAAATAAAGGAGACAATAAAGTATAAATAAAGAGGAAAAAATAAATTTTCAGCAAGAAAATACGAGGAAATGTTTGATAGACAATAGATAGTTACTTTGTGGGATTAAACCTTAATTAATTCTAAATTTAGATAGAACTAGGTATAATTTAAATAGAGTTAAGTATAATTTAGATAAAATTAAGTATAATTTAGATAAAAATTAAGTATAGTTTAGATAAAATTAAGTATAATTTAGATAAAATTAAGTATAATTTAGATAAAATTAAGTATAATTTAGATAAAATTAAGGTTAATTTAAATAAAAATTAAATATCGGTTGGTGAAACAAAGTACCTATAAAGAAAGAAATATTTACGGGTATGAGGGATACACTGAAGGAAACAAAAGTTGTGGAAATTAAAGGGGGGAAGAAAATAGAAAATATTGTTACTGTTAGTTCATATCACGAGTTTATACCAACGAGTTGGGCTCAACCGTAGAAGAGACTGAATATACCCTGTTTCTATAAAAAAATATCTAGTAGATAATCCTTAAATGCTTTTTTTTATTGGAACCAAAAAAAAAAAGAAAGAAAGGAAACGCTGCAAACTTGGCTTATAGCCGAATTACTACTTGTCTTCTATACAGTGGCGGCTCGTGAGGGTGTTCACAGTGACAGAATATAGGTATCAGTACAGATGTTACTTATATCTGTACCGGGATCTATATTCTGCTACTTTTAACCCCCAAAATTTTTGGCCACGAGCCGCCCCTGATTATATATAAATATATTAATATATTAACAACTAACAACTGGTATAAACAAAAAGAAAGAGATCTGATCTCGCTCAGTCCTGAATAAAATAGACATACTATTCGTTAGAACTTCAAAATTTGTAGTATATCATTGTAACCTAACCAAAATTTTATCTTATTTATTGTTTCGGCCTTTACTTGATGAAAATCCATTACTCTTTCAAAAAAACAAAATTTTATCGATACTACAAGATTATGTGACACAAAAATAATAATTATACATCTATAGTATTTTTCAAACGATGTGTAACATCATACATTCTGACTTAAAACTGATAGCTCTACAATGTTTTTACTTTAGACTATACAACTCTAGTATTTTGTAAAAATTTTCCAAAAGAAATAATTCTTCGTAATTTTTTTTGCTTGTGTAATAAATAAGATTCAGGTTGTGAAACTTCGATTTTGTTGTACAGAGTGCGCAAAAAATACAACTGTGGATTTGCAAAATTAAAAATGTTTAAATAAAATGTTTTGAAGAGCATTAATCGAATTTTCTGTGAAGTACAATTTAGTGAGGGGTGTAGTCTATTGCTGCGTTTGAGAATCCACATCGGATGCATCTGAGATGTAAAAAATCTTTGATCACGTGATTCAGTATACGTAAATGTAATGGGACAGATGTGTCCGATGTGGATAAAAAAACGCTCGAGATGTAAAAAATGCATCCGATGTGGATTCTCAAACGCAGCATATATATAATAAACAATAAAGTGGGGTGGTATAGTTAAAAGTCAATATTTATTTAATCTTCTTACTTGGAAAAGTAATTCTTGTAACGTCTTGCATTTTTGATTATTATTAATTTAATTTTTAAGTTATACAGAACATCATGATGGTATTTTAGAGTAGATAGGCGACTTTATTTTCGCTGCAACAGTTACAATAAATAAAAGCATCGTTTTCAATTTACTTATGATTTGTTTTCTCTGAAAAATTAAATGAAAAAATATGGTTTTACTTTGATTAAGTCAAATATAGAGACTGTCCATTAACTTATTTAAACAGCAGATTGACATGCATGGAGAAAGGATAAATTATTTTTCTCCGTGCTAGAGCTCAGGCAAAACCATTCGACAAGGGGTCACAATTTTGCTAAGGGTGGTTTAAGTGGTAAGGAACGTAATCCACGTTTCAGATACATACTCAAATAATTGAGCTACCGAAAAGCTTCTTTCCTTAGTACAACATTCTCTGATAGAAAATGATAAATTATCGAAAAAAAACTATTTTGTAACCATTGTAACCAGTGTGTCAAAAATAAAGTCTTGCTATCACTACAGGTACTTATTTATAATTAATTTTAGATTATTCTTTGAGTATAAACAGTCAACTCTTTATGTGGGTGGGCAGGTCTAAAGACAGTCTTCCCATCAACTTTGTAATCTTCATAGTTCAAAGTGTAATGTAGTTTGAATCCCAGTTTTTTGGCTGCACAAGCTGTGTAGTGACTTGTACAATCCACTGTTATAAAACCACAGCCTTTTTGTCTCGCCAATTCTCTAAAAAAAAAACAGAAACGTCAAAAATAATTAATAATTGTATACATAATAATGCATACAGTTCCATACAGTCTATATATTTTCAGAAATAGTTAATATGTTGTAGGTTAAAACTGTGAGAATTCATAAAAAATTCATTTTCAGGCACATGATTTACTTTCACAGATTAAATTTATGTTTGAACAATCATTTTCGGAATTTTACCAGGTAATAATTGCATCATGAGCAGATGCAGCATCATTAATGTTAAAATTGATCGTAGAAAAAATTACAAGGGTCCTAATCAGGTGAATAAAAAGGATGTTGTAATAATTTAATGACTGGTAAGGCCAAAAAGTAGATTATTCTGACTATACAATTAGATTCTGTTTTGAATTGATTATTTCCACTTTAAAAGAAAAAATCAATGTTTTTTCAATTTGCGGGTTAAATAATTTTGGAAAAACCACACCGAGCACAAGTAAAATACATAAAAGTAAACAACTACTTGTCATTGTAAATTGTACAAGCTTGTCATTCTACAAACGGTTCCGCTCTTCAGGCAATATAAACTGACAGCTCATAATTAGATTATTTTCTTTTTTAATAAAATGTATAGAACATATTACTTACCTTGTTTTTATCATGAGATCTTTTGCTATCCCCTTTCCTCTGAAAGATCCGTCAACAGATAAAATTTTAACGGTCATTGCTTTATCGATGCCAGGATATATTTTGAAAGGGTCTGATTCAGTTGCAACGTAATCTAATAAGCTAACAATTTTCGAAAATTTCGCATCCGTACATTCAAAATTCTCCATTTTTCCTCGTTCAAAGGTTCCTAAAACAATAAATCTATAATAAAACAACAAAACCTTTACCTAATATGGGATGGTTAGTATTCATATAAAGAGATTTCCTAAACCTTTCAAGAGAGATAGTGGAATTGTAAAAGGTTGGGTGTTTTTAGAGACTAGTTTAGCTTATATTGTAAGTTTTTCTCGGCAACATCTTGCTTCTTTCAATTTCCTTCTCGGTCTTGCCCTCTTATTCTTCTCTTCTGGTACCTATTTTAAGAGTTATACTTTTAACATCTGTGTTTTGTTTCATCCATTCCAAATGACTCAATCAATAGCAACTTGTTCGATCGTATTACATCTGTTACATTGGTTCGCAAATTTCGTTGTTTGCCCGATAAGAACCCAGCTATCATTTGTTTTTACGTTCCTTCATAAATTTTTCTCGATATTTCCTTTTCCCAGATATTTAACTCGATTCACCAGTACTGTAAATGTGTAGTTAACTGCAGCTTATATTGACTTGTAATGTAACAATACTAATAATGATAAACGAGTTTGAAGAAGTAGGATAGACTATTAAAATAACAAGTAAAAGTGAAGAATGAAAGGAAGAAAATAGGTGAATTATAAGGAAGGAACACAATGTGTGACTTACGCAGGCTCATAAGATCTAAAGAAATATCGAGAGCAGCGAAGACTAGAACATACAGGTCAGTAATCGGACCTATCTATGAAACCTAGCTACTAACGAAGGAATTGAAGCTAAGCTGAAAGTATGGGATATTTAGAGGAACTAGTATGGAAAATGAAAAGTGGAGGAGAAAAGTCAGGAACTAAGATACAGAAGCTTAAACACATAACCAGGATAAAGCAACAAAGGCTCTGTAAGAAAGTAATCATAGAAGGTGAAGTAGGTGAGTGTAAAAGAAAAAAGTGACATCTTTGAATATTTAAAACCAACAATTTTCAAACTCATCATTAAAGTTTAAAAAAAAACATACATGGTTCAATTATAAATGAATTACGATTATTTTTGGGACAATCTATATGTACATACCATTAAGACAAACTCCAATCAGTTTCCCGTTTTGTTCAGCCAATAAATTAACTCCGTTATCCATGTCCTTGAGAGTAAACCTTTCGAGATCCATACATCTCGGATTTTCGTCTGTAATTAAACCCAGATACAAATTAAGCGGTTCGTCTTTGTAGAAAAATTTTTGGAGAAATTCGCGTACTTTCTCTTTGTCTTCGTTTGTTGCTATTTTGATTTCAAAATCGATGGGACTGGTGGGGGTCGAAGGGGTGGAACAACCCGAGATGGCGCTGTCTTCGGAAATTTGACTCTGAAATTTTAAGAAATACTAATTAATGCGATGCTATGTAGGAATATTGCATTTTTTCTACTACCGTGCGTAAAGTACGTACTTTACGTACTCCACGAAGTGTGTAAAGTTGTACTTTTTTTCACTAGTGCGTAAAGTAAAACTCTTTACGCACTAGTTAAAAAAAGTAAAATTTGACAAAATTTGTACATACCAACAAAATATAACGTTTTATTTTATATTAACATTTTTTTGCTATCTCCTTCTAAGACAAATAAATAAATTATTTTTGCTTATATCTATTTGGTGTCCAACAAATTATCAACAGTTTATTTTAATTATAATTTTCTCTAAATGTCATCGATTTAATTAAAAGTAAACATACAGTGGATGTCGATTTTGGTAAAAGTAAGTTGGCCGTGGCTGTGTGGATTAGAAGAACTGTCAATCTCTAAACTTTTAATTAGTACCTACCTTATAACAGAACACGACAAAAGTATACTTAAGTTCAAGATTAGATTATAAAGCCAATTTAGCATTTTTTTAAACTCAATCAAGTTTGAGAAGGGAAAAAGTTTTACTTTTTAATGTTTGTTTACTTAAATTCAAATTTTATTTGCAATTTATTATATCTGTCATAATCGATATGGATTCAAATTTATCTAGCGATAGCGAATTTGATAATACTCCCCCAGATATCTTATGCAGTGCACAAAAGGCCACTGAAAATTTATTGCCAGAAAAATCTGCATATATTCATCAGCAAAAATTTATAGAATGCTGTAGGAAGAATAAGGTGACAAAATATTCGGAAAACGTTATTTTAGCATATTTCTCTGATGAATTGAAGAATTGCAAAGCTTCTACCCTATGGTCGATTTATTATATGCTTAAAAGCACCTTAAAATATAAAAACAACGTTGATATTTCGAAATTCAACAAGTTAATAGCGTTTCTCAAACAAAAAAATAAAAGTTATAAACCAAAAAAATCCAAAATTTTTTAACGAGAAGATCTAATGAATTTTCTGTTGAAAGCTCCAGATTCCAAGTTTTTAATGATCAAAGTAAGTAAATGCCTCAGTAAATGCTTGAATGCTCAGTATAAAATTAAAATATTCTGTAAAGTTTTGCAACGAGATGTGTGTTCGTATGGTGTGTTGCCTAACAAAATCCTAACAGGCCACCGGGGTTGTTAGGCAGCACATTATACCTAAAACTTTTATATTTTTTACAATAGCATTTATTTGGAGTTTTACATGCGAAACGTCAAGATATTTCCTAATGTTTAATAAATTATTTGTAACATTACAATATGGTATTTTTTGTTGCTGTGTACAATTTTTGGCACATTTTACTTTTTTCACTAGTGCGTAAAGTAAAGTACTTTTTTCACTAGTGAAGAAAAGTAACTTTTATATTTCTAATATTAGTGGATTATGTGTACGGTAGTAGAAAAAAAATTGTATGCCACTCGTGTGTAAAGTCCCTTTTTTGACTCATGTGATTGTCGCACTCGCATACGGCTCGTGCGACAACATTCACATTCATCAAAAAAGTACCGTCACAAAATTTTACAAAATTGTACGAAATTTTACAAAATTTTGCAAAGCTTAGCCCTTGGCTCATGTAAGAAGAACATTAAATGTTATATTTGTAAAAAAATAATAAATATGTAACTTTCTACTAATTATTTTTTTTATTCTTGTATGCAGCCACGGAGAGAGGGGAGGGTGTTGGGGAGTCAGAACCCTCCCCTGGAGGACCTTCACGTTACGGTTTCCGCTATCTTATTGGCGCTGTTCGCTATTAACTGTTTGTTAACCGTCCCCATAGTTTTCAGAAACCCCTCCCATGAAAAACTACTGGCTACGCCACTGCTTGTATGGATTTTTAAATAGTTTATTTATTGTTACACAAAAAGGGGCTTAACGATAAAAGAGGATATTAAAAAGCGTTCTATTCAAAAAGATTAAGAAACGATGATGTAATATGCAATGAAATGTAAAGGTACGTTTACATCTGACATTTGTTGCATAATATTTATGTCTGACAGTTGTTTAGTCCAGTGTAAACACTCAAAAATATATGTCCGAGAGAAATTTTTGTGTGTTTACACTGGAATAAACAACTGTCAGACATAAATCTCATGCAATAAATGTCAGATATAAATGTACCTTAATGCATATTTTCTAAAATAAGCTATAAATAAATCATAAAAAAATATTACAATAGTAAAACGGTTATAAAATTTTTTAAGATTTTATTCTGTCATGGTCTTAAAACAATTATGTAATTGTGTAATTCTAATAATTAGTAATATAAAAAAACATATTTTCTTTTCTTATATTAGATAGTAATTCCAACACATGTACCCAAGTCAGATTTTTCTTAAATTTTAATTATGCAAAATAATTTGCAACACCCTCTTATGCAAAATTAATTTTATATGCACTTTGAATGAACGTTTCTATAATTAATTCATTCAAAGCCTGCAATTAAATAACAATAATCAATTATTTATTGTGCATTTTATTTTCAATCCTCTTGGATATCTATCAACCTTTGTTGTGTTTTTTTTTTTTACAAAAAAAAACTTTCTGAAGGAAAAGGTGTAAAAATGATTTTTTTAAATGTCAATGCGGATTAAATTAATTTGTATAATTTATTATATTAAATAAAAAGGGAAACCTTTCTATAGATTATTATAACATTATTATTTTCAAGGTTTTCTGTTCGAAAATTTAAAAAAAGCCACATGTAGAAAATAAATTTGCAGCAAATAAATGTAGTTAATTTTAATATCATCATTAGTGATTAATCTTTCTCCATTAAAAATAAGAAATCTAATAGATACAATGAATTGATTCGATATAATGAATTTCAATGGTTGACAAGTAGATAGGTAATCTAATAAAATAAACAAGGAGTCAAGCTGCAATTAAAACATCATGAGTGTCAAATCGCCTTTCCCTCAGTTGATCCAAGATCAGGACAATAGAAAGGGTGTCCAAACAAAGGGAAATTTCTTGTATATAATAGTATACAGTATATACGAAAATTGCGTTTACACGTAGCTACCACAGATTTGGGAATAAAATTCAGTTAAAAACAGGATACCACTGAAATCATACATCTGTTTAAAAAAAAACTATAAGTTTCCTTTACCCGGCGCGGATACGAGGGGGTGTTAATAGGGTAATTACCTTCATTGAGCTACTCGAAGAAATTCTAGAATTTATTAAATTGTAATCCAAAAACAACGAGATTTTACTAAACTAATAAATCGGTAATAAAATTATTTACCCCCATCCGAAAAATATTTCCAGATCCGGGCTTGCCTTTGACACATGCGTCAGTTCTGTTATTGTCATGTATAAAAGTTTTTTTTAGAGTATTATGTTGTTTTTTTCTTTTTCTCGAATGTGCAAGACTAGATATAATTTTTAAAAGTTAGTCTTCACTATTTGTACAGTGTGTCTACTTAAGTCGACCCAAAATGTGAATTTTTTTTATTGTAGTTGCACACAAAGTTATTCTTTATAAAAATGTAGATATGGTCTAAAACCAAAAATTATCAGATATAAAAATTTTTCAGACATATACGAGGTTTGTCGAAACATATGAATTTTATGTAGGAGTAAAGTATCTTTATTTTTAACAATATCGAAAATTGTTGTTAAAAAAACTTGTTCGGAATTTAAAACTACAGTCTGTTCGCTATTCTTACGCGGGTTTCGGATTAACAAAATTATGCAAATTAGTCATTGACAACCAGAACAAGTCTATGGCAAGTGATACATAACTTGGGTTTCAAATTTCAAAAGGAGGATAACAGAAAGACCCTTTGTGAAAGAAGTTCTGTCGTGCACAAGAGAATTAACTTTCTAAGAAAATATTCTAAATTTAAAGAAGAAGGGGCGAATTTTATATATTTAGACGAAACATGGATATTTTCTAGGAGTGCAACCAAGAGAATATGGCAAGATGATTACATGCAGGAGGGAAATCGGGTTTTATAGAAGGTGCTGATTTAATATTTTCATCTAAATCAAAATCCAGTGACTATCACGATAATAGTAACACAGAAATGTTTTTAAAATGGTTGCATGAAAAACTTCTTCCAGGTTTAAGTGAGCCCAGCGTAATTATTTTAGACAATGCACCTTATAATTCTGAAGTATTAAACAAAAGTCCACCGAATTCTTGGACTGTTGATAAAATTAAAGAATGGTTAACAAAGCAACATATACCATTTCCTCAATATATATTAAAATCAGAATTATTACGCTTGGCAAATATACACGCAAAACCAAAAACCTTTGTTGTGGATCAGATTATTGAAAGTTTCGGTCATAAAGTTTTACGTCTGCCACCGTATCATTGCCAGTTTAATCCCATCCAATATATATGGGGAATAGCAAAACAATATTATGACAACCATATTGGGTCCAATGGTTATAGTGACGACGCAGTTCGGGAAACTTTCAATTGCAACTCCAGAAGTGTGGCGGAACTGTATATCCAAGTGCGAGAAACTAATAGAAGATTGGTGGACTCGTGAAAATAAAATAAAGGAAATAAGTCCAATCATAACAATTAATGGTGATGACAGTGATGATGATGACGATTATATTTTTGTTGGCAAGTTCAATTTTTTATTCTTCATTTGAAATTCTCTACATGAAACAAATTTTTATGTTAGAAAATAATTTATTGATCTAAATAACCCTCTTATTATACATAGACCATATTTTCTGTGTGAAGTGTAATATAAAATTATTATTAGGTTTATAATATTAGACATTATTAGACATTATAATGAAGAAGTTTAATTCTGCTCTCAATTATACAAAAGATTCTCCATTATTATTTAATTAAAAAGTTGTACATTATTTTTCATTTCATTTAACCAGTTGATATTTCCCCAAAGAACAGGCCAAACTTTCGGGTAGTTACCTGGAAATACTCATAAAATTTTTAATCCGAAACCCGCGTAAGTATAGCGAACAGACGTTCAGATATCCATTTTATTTATTTTGTTTTTTAATGTAATCTAGTTTATATATCAATGCGTAGATATAAATATCAATACTACTACTACTACAACAGAGGAGATCTATTTTTTCATGGGGTGGATAATATTAGATATCGGACTATAGTTTTCAATTTTGATCAACTAACATAACATAATTTTTAATATCGTACATGAATGAAAAAATTTGATATATTAATGGTTGTATTTTAAGTTTTAGACCATGATGCATGACTTCAAAAGTGGAATAACTTTTTTCCATAAAACTAATAATAAAATTTTTTTTAATAATATTTTACATAATAATCTATGTACAAAATTAAAAAAAATGCATTTATAATTTATTACCAGTACATTTGCGTGTAAATAAATCATATAAAATTAAATTTATTCACTCTGTTAGCTTATACAAGCAAAAGACCAACTGGATTAAATTTAGAATAAATCAAATCCTTAGATAGAAATAGAATTTTATATGGTATCACCTGAAATCCGTTCATTGCGTTAGATACAACGTTCTTTGTTAATTTGATAAACGAAAAATATAAAAATTACATTGTAAAAGTTGTATTTATATTTCTTAAAAAGTTTCAGAACCCAATACAATTAAGAGAATTTGATTTTTAAATTGGATTTGGGGACTTAGGGGAAATAAAAATTTCAACTTTAATAATGATTTCTTTGGCCTCGGCCTCCAGTGGCAACATTTTTCTAAAGTACTTTGTAAAAGTTTAAAATAGACTAGGTAATAAAAAATATTTGACTATTGTAGTCCATACCATATGATTTAAAAAGAAACAAGGGATTGTAACATTTTTTAAGATGTTATTCTTTTATCAATGTATTGGGTTTTAAAAAAATGTATGTAATTCTGTTAATTAGTAATATAAAAAAACACATTTTTTTTCTATATTAGATATTAATTCCAGCACATTAATCTTTTTTTCTTTAGATTTTTAATTGTATAAGATAATTTGCAATACCCGCTTATGCAAAAATTATTTTTTTAAGGAGTTTAAATTAACGTTTCTATAATTAATTAAAAATCTGCAATTAAAAAACAATAACCAATTACTTACTGTTCATTCAATAAAATTGACGTAGAAATGAATTTTTAAATTACAATGCGGATTAAAGTTTTTAATTCGTATAATTTATGATATTAAATAAAAAAGGAAACCTTTCTATAGATTATATTTTTTTTTATCAAGGTTTTCTGTTAGAAAGTTCAAAAAAGCCACATGCAGACAATAACTTTGCAACAATTAAATATAGTTAATTTTTTTGATGAATCGGAAATACGCGATAAAGTATATTTTTAAAATAAGAGACTCAAATAAATCTCATACCTACGTCATTAGTTTTTTTAGTCAAACGCTTTCAAATCTACGGTGCATCTTAATCCGTCAGCTGACAGACATGTCCATTAATTCCGGTGTTGAGGTCACGTCTTTTTTCTTTGTACAAAAACTTGTAACTTGGTCCCATATATAACTTACCGACATACATATTTTCAATCTTAAAATGTTAACTCATTGATCATTGATGAGCATGATCAGGACTGTAGGGAGGGTGTCCCAGCAAAAGGTCGTAATATTGTTTATTTTTACCTGTTTGTCATTTCTATAGTTATAATTTTGGCTGCAGAAAGTCAGATACTCAATAAGTTGTGATATTTAAAAACTCTACACTCTAGAAAAGTTAAATTTGAATAAATAGGAAATATTTTGATGTCTGGTTCATTTATTTAGTTTGATCCAGGAGGACCTTGCTCCAAAATGTGAGAACCTCTGCTTTAAAAAATCACCAGAGAAGGTTTCTCAATTGTTTTGTTACAGGAATAGATGAGATGAACCAATCTGTATTACTGTATTGTTTTGAAACTTGTGATCTTCACTACAGTCTCACATTAACTGTGACAATACATGAACAAACAATATCCTTCCTCATTGGTCATTACATTTCATAATATCATTATAATCAAATTGCAAATAACTGTAGCATTCACTTCAATCACTTAAACAATTTATATTTATTATAAATCTAATCAACATTTTTATTTAAATTTTTAGTTAGGGTTAGGTCAATAATGTTTAATCTGTTAATTATCTTTTTTTATACTTAATGTAATTACAAAAAAAAATAAATAATTTTATTCTGGAATTCTATAATGTTTTTATAACAATTATTACCTTATTTATTTGTTTTAGAATTGATTAGATTGTATATAGGATAATAAATGTATTGTTATATTGTTTTAGTTAATTTTAACCGCCATGTTTAAAAGGTTATTTAAAACTATGACGTTTAACCCAACTCACTATTCCATATTCCATCAATTTAATTTTGCTTAATTAATCATTTTATAATCAATCGAAGATAAAATAGACATGACAACGACTAACAGTGAATTGAAATTAGGCCCAACGCAGTTTTAAAAATTAGAAACAGAATATATTTGACATATAATCATTACTAGATTTATTACTAACATAAGTTGGGGGGTTATGATTGACAATCTCTGTTATTTTTAACAGGTCTGTTATTTTATAAACACATAGAAATAACAACATGTTCACAAATAACGTGTCTGTTAAAAATAACATTATTTATCCATCATAACCTCGATAATTTATGACCAAATAATACAAAATACAGAATTAAAACTAACATCCGGTTATTTTTATAACCCAGAGTTAATTTTAACCAAATTTTTACAGACCATACAAGCCAAATTTATTAAGGAGTGAGGATTAAGTCTCACGTACCGTACGCAAGGCGATAGAATAGGTAATACGCTGTTCAGAGGTCAATATACTTATTATACTTAATGACAATTTTTCTCCCTAGGGATTAAAAGAAAATGTTTAATTCCTAACGGATTAAAAGGCCAATATACTTATACCATACAACCGAAAATACAGTACAAAATACAATATATTTCAACACTATAACAACCTTGCACTTTTTTATATGAGTACCGTTAAATGATTTTTTTAATTTTTTCCTATTCCAAAATGCATAAAATAGCGCCTCGGGATAAAAACTACCACTTCAGTCCCTTGATGTATAATATACTATTAGTGCTCTCAATAAATGTGATTTGAACATTTGCCAGTCTAGTTATCCAGATTTTTTGGCAGTTTTAGAACATTTAAGTGACAAATAAACTTTCCATTCTTTTATATTTTTTTTTACATAAAGTTTGAGCAAAAAAATTAGTATGGTATTTTTGGATTTCACCATACCACTCGAGAATAGCAATAGACCCTGTAGATTTAAATAGTCAACTTTTTGTATTTCGTATCTGTTAGTGATTAGAATATATCAATGCCGGCACACAATAAAAGAAAAAGTCTATGTATAAAAAAAATATAGATAAGTGCAGAGGTGGGTAATTGTTTTTGTTGCCTCAGAACTTGATAATGAAAATAATGTTAATTTATCGTAACAGTTGCAAATTGCATGTAATTACACTACTTACTTAATATTACAAAATTCCAGATTAAAACAACACGTTTTACGACTTTTTTTCAGTACCTACAATTATTTAAAATTAATTTTTCACATCAAATACAATAAAAGTATGGCGATTTCCTAAATTAAGTTTTGAAATTATTTTTATAATTGCACTTAAATTATATGCCGAGGTTAGGGGTACTATAAATGGCGGATATGTCAACTATTAATTACTTTATATTATTAAAAACATTTTGACATCTTTATTAAGCCCACGCAAAAGCCTAGAAAACCTTGTCCAATGAGTTCGTGTAAAAATAATTTTCGACATATTCACAAAGATGAAAGTGATAAAAACAAAAATTAAATAGAAATTAAATACGTTTAGGGGGGAATTGGGAATATAAGAACGAAATTAAATACCTTCACAAACAAAACCAATTATAATGCAAGCGAAACATGCACAGCATGAGAGGAAAACCAAATAGGATCAAATCAATATCCAATTTATTGTACATTGTATAAGAAACCGTTAGGAACATCACCCTAAAATTGTCTATTCCGTTTTATGTGAGCTAACAATTTCTGTGACGACGTAGAGTTTACATTACTATAAAATAGAATATAAAAAAATATGTCAAAATAAAATATTTAACAAAGATGTGGGCTTTCAATTATTACAAAATTACATTTACATTAAATACCTAACATATTTTTTTTATATTAATGAGGCAATTGTAGATGCTTTTCATCTTTTCAATTTTAACATTTTTTATTCATAGTGGAAGCTGCTGGTAAATTTTGGCACCAATTATGCTTGTAAAAGGCCAATGCAAGTTAATATTGTTTCCTGTTCCGTATTTTATATACAGGAATATCTTTTTTCTAACAAATAATTATATTTCGAAGATGTAGGGAGCATATAAAAGCATCTCAACACGTTTTATCCTGCCTAAGTCCAGTTATATATATTATCTTATTTTTCTAACTAATAAACACGTTGGAAGACAATGTAGAATCACCCCAAACGCACAGATCGTACCTTGTCTCTACTCTCCACTTCAGCATGATAGAAATTAACTAATTGTAATTTGTTGAAGATCTGAACATATGAAGTAAATATGATAGGAATGTAAGTTTAGAGATGACAGAAATACAGTGATTTTAGCAGTTCAAATTTATCACAAAATCCAGAATATTATAGTTAAAAATAATTTCTGTTTTCAGTTGTGTTTTGAATAGTGTAAAAATTCAACATTTTAGTTTATTTTTGGGTTAAAGAACAAAGAATGACTTTGGAAGCAGTAATTTTAAGTAATATTAATTGTCGACAGTGGCGGCGGAAGGACATACGTAGATCGGGCAAGCACCTTGACTGGCGCCCTATAAATTAGACGACCAGGTGACTTTTTTTAGCTCCGAAATGTTGGACTCGTAGAGGACTTTTTATATTTCTTAGCTATTTTTGTAACGTATTCATTTTTGAATAAATAATCTTATATCTTGATTTTGGTAGATCATGCGCCCCTTGCATTAGGTGCCCCGATCTGGTTGTCGGAAAATACTACAATGAGATTGAAAATAAAACAGTGTCAACTAAAACTGTATGTTTCAAACATCGTCGTAACTAAACTGTTTATCTTAAAAATATTGATCTGGATAGTGACTTAATTGAATTTTTCTCAACCACAATATTTTTAGGAATTAGTATAGATACAGAATAGATAAACAATATATAAAATAAACATAGGGCTACAGCTAAAACCCTAGACACTGTAGTCACGCCTTATCGATGAGGTATCATTGTCAAAGTACAATAGAAATAAATGTAGTTTTCGCAGTGTAGTTTCAAGGCATAGGTTATTTTCGCGAATATTAGTTTTCTCAGAGTATATTTATAGTGGAATTGAAGTTTCGAGATTTCAAAATGCTGACCATTAATTTCCTTTCTGTATTCAGGGGCGCATATATAGGGGGTATTAGTGGTAATAACCCCCAAGAATTTTTAAACGTTATTTTTTGTAGGTACTAAAATTTAAAATGTATTATTATAAAAAATAAAGTCTCCCCTCCAGACTTAAGCTATATTATCACTACCCCCAGACTTAAATTCTGGATGCGCTACTGTCTGTATTGTTTACCAATTCTGTGGTATAGATGACCACAATTGGATAGACCATTTTTGTTACCATAATCATATAATTTGAGTCCATTATTAATATTAAAATGATATTAGTTAATATAATACAGAGTAAAATCTGGATTTCGCTTCTAGGGAAGGTATTCTTCGGTATAAGTCAAAATACTGATGCGTTTTTATTTGAACCAGGAGTCAATCTGTTAATTAAATAAACTAACCATAACCAAGTTCACTTAACACTTTAATTTTTGTATCAACAACAAATGCTGCTCATTTAATTTAGAATTATAACACAAACTCGTTAATGGGTTTGTAAATATTTACTGCACATGAAATAGTAGTTGAACACTGCTATAATAAATTTATTTAATAAGGGATTCGGTTTACAAGTTATATAACTAAGTTATACATAACTATAAGTGTAAACAATTATTAAGGAAATGGTCTAAATTACTTTTTTTATGAGGTTATTTTAAACTTAAACATTCTGCTGTTTAAAATTTTGCCGTTTAGATATTGAAAGCCGAAAAAATAATTATTAAAGTTGAAAATTGTATGTGTCCTATGTCCTAAGAGAATTTAAATTATATTACAAATTTCTTTTTTTTATTTTCTTCTTTAAAATTTACTGAATATAGTTGTCGATTTGAATTTTAAATAAATAGGTTTGTTCCCGAAGCGAGTTCCTAACATATTGAGTATGCGCAGTAAAAAATAACTGTTCCAGCAGAGCTAAGTTCCAAACAAATTGAACTTGTTTGGCGTTTCCGCAAGATTAAAAACTTGTTCATAACGTGTTTGTAACTAGTTTTAGTAGTTCCTAAATAAAATACGAACTTTTACTTTCGCGCATGCGTGCTTATTTAAAATAATTTTTCTTCTTTTCTTCCTTTGTTTTTAATTGGATTTTAAGTTAGTTTTGTGAGTGCCTATTATCTTTAATTTTGATTAAAATCTTATACAGCGTTGTAACAGCAAAAAATATAATAAGGAGGGTAGTTTTTGTTTGTGCGATTTTGAATTGATCATAAAGTACATCCTCATTATCTTCTTTTCTTAAAAAATATAATCGAATGATCTATATTTAGTTAAAACAGCAACATTATTTTTTTTAACGTTCCAGCACACATTTATTTAGAACTCATTCCGAACATTATTCTGCTCACGCATGCATATCAGATAATGTTTGTAACAAGTTTGGAACTCGCTTCGGGAACAAACCTAATAATAAGCAACCCATAATAAACGTTCCAATTCATTATTTTTTAAACATTTGTACGTAAAATAAAAAAAATAGAAGAATTGATGTGTTTTATAATTAAATTAAATCGGAAAGTCATGATATCCCTTTTGTTTAAATTTCGTTACCTGTGTAAATGCAAATCCGGCAGGTATCCATAGTAACAGATGACCAACATTGATTTTACGTTAAACGAATTTAATTAATAATAAATATTAATCCGAGAATCATGCGTAGAAAATATTTCCTAATTTGGAAAAATCTATAAAAGCATTATAATAATATTAGAAAACTTCATTTTTGAATGTTAATTGTTTATAATTTTATTAGTTAAAATACATAAAAAAAAAATTAATTTTATTAACCATTGAATGTGTCATAAGATAATTGCAAAAAAATCGTGATGTTCTCATTAAAATTGCACATTTAAAATTTAAAGTGTTATTTAGATAAACATTTCTCACGTTGCGTTGGTTAAAATCATTTACTTAGCTTTAATTACGTATATGACAATGACTAAACACTAATTTGTTTATTTAGAACAGGGCAATAGCATCAAATGTTATTTTCATTTATTTCCTATGTAAAGTACACGTGGAGTTTTCCAAAAGGTCCGTTTATATTTCTATTTGAAAATATTCAAGGGAAATACCACAAGAAGTAAAAATATTTTCTTTCTTTGAAAATTGCATAATTTGTAAGAAAGCAACAAATTGTTACCAAAAAAAATCTTTTAAAAACAACACTAGCTTTGTTTCCATGGGATGTAACTAACCTATATTTTATATTTTGTTGTTTTAAGAGAGAAATAACATAGAGCACAAACTAAAGTTGTTTATTATTCTTTATATAAAAAAAAACTAATTAAGATTTTGTTTTCATCTCTTATTTCCTGAATCCTAAACAGAAATTCAAAAAGCGTATTTACTTTCATATTTTGAAATGGGAAAACCATACAATACTTTTTTTAGCAAGAGGTCGCTCCTCTTATGAAAAATCGATGAATCTTGGTCTGGTTGTCTGGGATAAATAAAGTAATTCGGTTAGAGAAAACTCTCGTAAAGAAAATGAAAAGGAGTGCGTTATCCGGACCAAGGGCAAATAATCCATTTCGTTAGGGCCTCCCAAAAGTTTAATCATGAGACCCAGGGACGGCTGGTACAGTCTGTTCGCTATACTTACGCGGGTTTCGGATTAAAAATTTTATGAGTATTTCCAGGTAAGTACCCGAAAGTTTGACCTGTTCTTTGGGGAAATATCAACTTGGTTAAATGAAATGAAAAATAATATACAACTCTTTAATTAAATAATAATGGAGAATCTTTTGTATAATTGAGAGCAGAATTAAACTTCTTCGTTAATGGAGTCTAATGTGGCTTTTATAAACCTTATAATAATTTTATATTACACTCAGTGGCGGGTCGTGGGGTGGGGGGGGGGGTTCACAGTGACAGAATATAGGTATCAGTACAGATGTATAAAAAAAAATTTCACATAATAATAAAAAGAAACATTGAAAGCAAAGGTGTTGAACAATTAAAATTACATTTTCTCTACTCTTTTTTGAATAAAATCTAAGGTACATTATGGAACATGTAATTTAATTTCCTTATCTAATAACACAAAGTAATTTCATTTTCTTGTCTAAAAGCACAAAGTAGTAATTCCCCACCTATCATAATTAAAATTATATTTGCAATATAAAATATTTGAACAATTATGTAGATTTCAATTTCATAGATTATAATAACTAATTAATTAAATAAATACGTATCATCGATTTAAAAAATCCGCGCAATAGGGATTATTTATGACTGCTAATAAATAATCCTATTAATTCGGGAAGTCCGTCTCTGGGATAAATTTGCCACCGGGAGGAACATACCCTTAACGTTTTATCCAGCGGGAAACCCCAACCCCAACGAAAGTTTCTGGTTTTGACAGAGAGCGGGGAAAGGAGTAACACTGAGTTCGAGGTCGCCATAAGGCAATTAAGAGTTCGGAATATTTTTTATTTCAAGGTTAATTTAACTCATCTTCAGATATAAATTGCTCTAATGAAAATCGAGATAAAAATGAAAAACGAGCAAGAAAAATGTTATCTCCATTTGGTACCAATTTATACCGGGTAAAAATTTAGAAACTAATTCTCACTGAAGCAGCAACATTTACAAGTTATGGCGTTCTAAATTTGGGATTTGAAATGTAGATTGTAGAACTTGGGACCAAAATAGATGAATGATCTTTGGGTTAAAGATTTTTTAAAAGTTTAGTAGCGAGGTCCATATTTGTAATACAGCGAGTCAATCGAGTTTGTTTATATTTAAATATTTTTGGGCTAGATTTGCAAGGTATTAAGTGTAGTGTTAATATCTAATACAATATCTTAAAACGGATTCCACTAACGAAGAGTAGATCGTTTGTTGAATTTGGACAATTAAAAGATATTGAAACAAAAGTCGGGAAAGACAGAGACATACAATACCAAATGTATGAATTTAATATTAAAAAAAAAAAAGAAAGCTATATATATATAAAAAAATAGATTTTAAACTGATCCCCTTGTTTTTTTTTATTTTAGTACACGGCGTTGAGCATGACCATAGAAAAAGTATAGTGTTTTACTTATCAAAAATATCTTTATTACTTTGATCGCTTGTAAAACTTTATACCTACATTTCATTAATAAAATAATTTTAGTAGTCATTCTGTCTAAGAAGCAATGAATGAACAAAAAAAACTGTATTATATTATCTAATTGTTTTGTAACATAACAATATCAGTTGATTTTTTTTTATAGTGATTCATTTAATATTATTAGTATTGTAATTAATAAAAGTAAAAGTGTAGAGGAATATAATATTTCTCGGCGGGTTCGCCACTTAATTTAAACCGACCTTGCAACTGGAGATCTATTACGGATTTGATAATGTGTAATGAATAAATATGATTTTTTAGGTACAGGATGTAAGTTGCACTGAATATTTTATTCAAATTCTGGCAATATTCTATACATTACTTATTTATTCAAGAGAAGATAGTGACGTACCTACATACTATCACCTCAACTAAATTCTTTTTAAATATTTTTCATTTCAATTTTTTTTTAAATGATTTATCGTACAGTGGTCTAATGAAAATAATTATTCACCTAGCTTGTCTTCTTTTCGTGAAATTTAAATCAGAAATGCTCGTACATGTCGATTTAAAAGGGGGCACATTCTAAGCATATTTTTCAACCTGTATCTTCAACCCCCTTGTGGGGGATAATCATACTCCAATAACTTTAAATAGAAAATGGGGTCGAGTGGTACAGCATTTCAAAGAGCACAAAATTATCTTACTAAAGATATCCTATTTGTTGGATTTTACTTGATCAGTTAAAGCAGAAATGGTTTTAGGAACCTCAATACTGTAGTTTTGGTATTAATGAAAAATGCACGTAAATTTTAGTTATTAGGAATTGAAATAGTTACAGTAATTTCGAAATTACTAATTTTAACGAAAACTTCTCATTGAAATGTCAATAAGATCAATATATTTATCAAAACGAAATTGAAACATAAATAAATGATCGACTTAAAGTTTTACCTGAAAATTTTTAAATTAACTCCTCAAAATCAGTTACGAAAAGTTGTCATAAGTCAAAATAAAAAAAAGTTTTCTGCCGTTAACCTTGTGTAAAAAGTATCATTTGATTTAGCTATGATTTTCCAATAATGAATGTTTCATTAAAATTTCGTACTGACATTGAAAATTTACTTGGGCTGATGAAACTCGGAGCTGCAATAAAATCAAAGAAGGCAAAACGTAAATCATGTTTCACGAGTAATTTATTTTCCTTTTAGAGTGCTTTTGGGTAGTCGGAAAAGTGTCTACTTTCATTATAAAACGAAAAGCGATGTGAACGAGTTAGAATGGCCAAAGAGACCAATAGTTTTTATGTTTGGGAACAAATTATTAATTATTCCCTCTCGTAAATTTATATCATCTGTTAATGACAATGAATGTGTAGAGATTCACTGTCGAATCATGGCGGTATCAAACAGGAAAAGAGGAACAATTGTTCAGTGACATAAAATTCATATTCAAATTTAATAATTTGAAAGGTAATGATAGGAGAGCAAGTGACATGTTTATATAACACATTTGCGCAAGGCTAGTTCATTAATGTATCGTTCATTCTTGCTTTGGATAAAATGGAAATATTTTGCTGCAGACGCAACAGAGATAGAACGCTCGATGACGGTATTAAAAAAATCGTAGATAACGGTTCAGAATTGTGCAAAATAAATAGTAGAAAAATTAACAGATTGCCTAACTGTAGAGGTTATATTATTATAAATAAAATGTATTTAAAATAAATAAACAACAATAGTCGCAGTTTGTCATTTTACATATTTTTTCCAAATATTTTAATGTGCTACAAAGTAAGAATGGACTAAAAATTTGTCATTTTGCCTTATGTGAATAGCACAACCCAAATTCAATACCTCGTGTATTAATGGTCTTCATATATAATAGTTGTGTGCAACTAGTTTCAAGCCATTATCACAAAATAACTTCATAATGGAAAAGAATTACAATTATTTCACAATACTTTTGTTCTCATCTTTTTATCTATTGTCAAAAACTTTAAGTAAGGACGACAAATTGACAGTTAATTTTCCCCAACTGTCAACTGGATTTCCATCACTTTATGTTATAATTTTTCATAACTTTCTTTGGTAGTCTGTTTGGGTAGATACATTTTTACCACACGCCCGTATACCCGTAGCTTTGTTTCCTAATTTATCGATAATTTTATGATGTCCCCATTTCTCATTCGATCTAGTTTCATAGTTCTTCATTTTTATTACATATAATTTTTTTGAGAAAAGCAGTCGGTGCCTTGCATGAATCATTAGTACGCACGGCTATATTCTTTGATTTAGCCAACGCTTTTGATACAATTTCCCACGAAATTCTACTAAACAAACTAGATTACTATGAAATGCGGGAATGTCTAATTACTTATATAATCGTGTTCAAAAAGTAAAAATTGGTTCCAAATTTAGCTGTGAATAAATTGCCATAGTGGGTGTTCCACAGGGAATAGATTTGGTTCCCTTATTGTTTCTTGTTTTCATAAATAGTATAATTTAATGATTTCGCAATAATTTTCACCGGAAACACGTAGGAAGACGTACGTGGTAAAACAAAAACTACCTACAATCGTAAAACAGAAACTACATTAAAAAAGGTTACACTCTGGTTAAATTATAACAAACTTACATTAAAATCATTAAATATTGGTAATACAGATAAGCCAATTAATTAATCTATCAAACTATACATCCCAGATTGCGAATTAAATAATTGTATGGGTCTCATTTTTGAAAAGTAGCTTCTATTAAATACTTAGGTGTTATACTATACCAACATAATAAGGGTAGGTACTTCGGAAAATTCTCTGTAGAACAAAAATAATGACATACATGTCTCTATCGGCGCAACCCTTTAATTGCCCTTATATCTCTTAAGACAACTCATTCACCGTAGCATCCTTATCTCGGCAACGTATATTTTCTTTCTATGCATTAATCCGATCCTAACTAGTATAATATATGATTCTCTCTCCCTCTCTCTCTCTCTCTCTCTCTCTCTTTAACCATCCTGTAGCACCAGAGTTTGATAAGATGATAAGTACCTAAAAAACCGTATAATAGTTGTTATGGTTTTACCTTCAAATGAGTAATGGCAAGTTTAAGCTTATTACATTTTATCGTTTATGCGTGACCCAAGTGCTTAATAAATACTAATATTATCTCAAATACATAAATTCATATCGACGACGTATAAATTCAAAGCTAAACGATTACACAAATCAAAGTCACATGCAATGTTGAGAACTTTTAATTCATTGGAATAATATCCAAATAGATTTTTTGTCGAAAATTATCACCTATGTTTCTTTGATACTACTATTAGAGTCTTGTACCATCCTTATCATGTTGAGATTTATAGTTAGCAAACTACTCAGTAATAATTATAAATAAAATCAAGATATGCTACTTTTGGTCTTATTTAATCTATTTGATGTATTGATAAATAGTTTTTTGTCAAACTAAAGTAAATATAAAAACGTCTTTTCTAAAGATATAAAAGGTTTTATTTAGTGTAAAAATAATAGTAAAAAACATTTGTCTTGAACATATCATTCAATAAAAAAAATTGGGAATTTAATTTGAAAAATATGATCCTCAAATAGATAATACCTATTTTTTTAAACTTATCTTCTGGCTTTTATAAAAGTAAAAAGACTAAAAATATAAATTTATAAATATGGATATAATTGCACAGCTGAATATTTGATATTCTTACTCGATTTGTTAAAAAGTTTGATTTGGTCTAGCATCGAAACAGCATCAATGTGAGACTCTGGTAAGCCCGACAAATAGTGACATGGTCTTAGTTTTTTAATTATTTCTCTTACTATTTAAGATAAAATTATGATATGACAACCATATAGTAATAATTAAGAATACATATTTGTCATATTTAACGAATTTTTGCAGAATTTATATTATCAGCCTTTCTAGTTAAAAAAGCGATAAAACTGGAAATTTTTTGGACGTATCAAACCGAAATAAATAAATATATATTTATATTTGTGACCATAAAATTTCTAAATTTAAAAAATTCACAGTTAACAGGCTAGAGAGAGAGAAAAACATATTTTTTAATATTATTTTAAGAAGAATTTTTACTTTTGAAACACATATAGAAATACTTTTAAGAAATATCTCAAGACAACTCATGTCATTTAAATCTAGATATCAAAAACTAACATTTCCACTACCTAAAACAATTTTATCTATAAAATGCCAACTAAAATATTAAAAACTAATCACTTTTAGCTCTTCATCGCTGCTACTGTATTCCTTTACATGTAAAACATCTACAAGTATATTATGAATTAATTGTGTGTGCCATAATCTAAATGAAGAAATTAAACTATCCAACTCTGTATAAAAGCACAGGAACAGCAGCATCCCGGTTTAATTGGATCCCAGACAATGTTACATTATATTGTCCGTCCTCGCTCCAATCCAACCTTTCCTACGGGATATTATGTTTCTAGATGGACGCCTAGGCGACGCTTTGCCTCAACGTCTCACTCTTTATTGTCCTTCTATTAACGTCGTAAATTCTAGGAACGTTTTTGTGTTGGTATTTTGAAGCAATCGTTAAGTTTCAGCGTTATCATGACATCGTTATAGCAATAGTTATCCAAAATAAAAGTTAAACTACATTTAAATTTGACGTGTCTCTGCATTTTTTGCCTAAACGTTATCGACCGTAGATAATTTGAGGTTTCTAACTCAACTACTCACACTATATATAAATAAATAAATACATTGTAAAATCCTCATCAACAAACCCCGCTATACTTTCACTGCATCCGCGTAACGTGGTACTCAGGTTTTTACCTTCATCAATCGTTAAAAAAAAAAACAATAGAAGAGTTTAAAAACGCTACGGCTCCTACAACAAGCCGTTCCTCAAATATTCTGGGAGTGGAAGAAATATTGCTTGAAGCGATGTACATGCAGGTCTCAAAACTCAGATATACCTAATAAATATTTAATTCTTTAGTATAAAAACTGTTATTATTATAAAAGGTTTTTTGCACATGTACATAGGGTGATTCATTGAGAAATGTGCATAATAATATTAATAATAACAGGACTTTATTCATCACTTAAAAAGGAAAATATACAATAACATTAATTTATGCGAGGAAAAACATATTTAAAAATGATGGTTTTCAGTGTTTTTCAACTTAACCTAACAAAAAAAAATACATATTTAAATCGTGGAAAAGATAATAATAATCCGTATTAGCACTGAATTGGTCAAAAAATTGTTAATATAGTTTTTGTTGGCCTAGACAAATTGCTATTCAACCAGACATAGATTCGTCCAAAATTAGAACTACTAAAGAATATTTCATAACAACAAGAGGTGCGGGAAGAAAAGCTATATATTATTATGACAGGGATACTCGCGTCTCGTCCTTTTTTTAAACAAATATATAACCAAAAACAAATAGCTCAGAAAGGGGGCAAACAAGTAGATACAATACAGAGGAAACGAGTTTCCAATCATAGCTGAAATTTGGTGTTTCCTAAATATATTATCAGAAAAATAAATAAATAATTTAAAGGGGCTAAAATTAAGGTTTAAACGACTTATCTGTAAGGAAATTCAATCCAAATTAAATGTCATTGATCCAAGATGGCCTATTTGGATGTAACCAATCGAAATATAATGTTATCTTTTATAAATGCATATAAAACAAATTTTAATAAAGTGTGTATTAACATTAAGACGTCCAGATGATTGAGAAAAGTCACAATTTTCATCTATCTTTGTATTAATTTTAAATATGTGTTTTTGATAACTTGAATGACCAAACTTGGTCTGACATTAAAGATGTAATGTCTTGAAATATATATGATTTTCAAACCAGGGAGAGTTTGGAATATCTTTTTGTATTTTAATGTACTGAATATGGTATCATCAGTATACATATAGGTATTTATTTTGCTGTTATGAAAAATATTTTGTAGGTCATTTATATAAACTATAAAAAGGGAAGGAGCCTGAAATAAAACCTTGAGGGACGTTTATTTTTGTTTGAAGTTGATTACTAGATTCATGTACAATTTATTGCCGATTTCCTTTCCGTTGTATTACAATTGTTTTTCTTCTAGACCTGACGATGACTATTAACCGAAACTGGTTGTCCTAACAATAAATTTATTTTTTCTACAGCCACATGGATAAAAGCTATTCTACTCACAGACTACAAAACGAAAAATGTTGCTATTGCGTTCAACAGAACGAATATATTTCATATCCATCCTACCTGGTAAGAACACTGTAAAAAAATGAAATCCACCAATTACATATTTTGGTCACCTGGTTATTATTATTTTTTAAAATTTGAAATAACTGACAATTCTGTCAATATATTTTTTAGCGACATTAAATATACATTAAAATGAGCTCTTCTTATGTAGAATCGATAAATAATAGCATTTCTATTTTTATTTCGTCTATATTTACAAATAAACCATACATTTTAATCGAACTATATTAAATTAATTTAATTACGAGTATTAAAACTAAATTGATTTATGTGGCGATGGAGCAGCAGGCGCCGATACAAGGGGGGGGGGGTAATAGGGTAATTACCTCCCCCCGAGCTGCTCGAACAAATCCAAGAATTTACTAAATTGTAATCTAAAAACAACGAGATTTTACGAGAAAACAAAAAAAGACAAGATGACTGTGACGAATGAAGAATAGAGAAGCACAGGCTGGCGTACAGTATTTTTTGTTATTTTTTAAATAAATTATTTTTAGATAAAATTATCTACCCCCCCCCCCCCCCCCCGAAAAATCTTCCCAGATCCGCGCCTGTGAAGCAGTGACTGGGTCATTTGGCTTTTAGGCAGAGATCCTGGGTTCAATTATAGGATTGGAGACTAATTATATTAAATTAAAGTTTATTGTATTATATACATAAATTAGTAAAAGTAATGAATTATATTTAAATTAGTTATTTTCATTTAATAACCTAAAATAATTTTTAAAATTTTTAGATTTTGGTTAGTGGATCGTAGAAAAAATATACTAACTACTATTTCGACAAAACTAATGGTTTTAGATAATGCATTCAAAAACTGGAAAAATATGAAAAAACATTTATTATATTCATTATTATTTAATATTAGAATGGGATTCACCCTGTTTTTTTAATTATTTTACATATTTATTGAAAAAGAGATATATTTTTTTATTAATCTTTTACTTTCAAAGTAATGTTGATTAATAGACCTTCCAAAAAATAAAAAATTCTAGTTTACTTCCGAAATATAATATCTTTAAATGGGGTCATTGAAAATCAATTTTTAGGTAATAACTTATAAGTGGTTCGAGATAATAAATTCAATTAATATTATTGGAAAAAGAGGATCTAAGCATTATCAATATTTCAAAATTAAAATGAAATCATTTAACTATATCAATTACTTTTGCTTACTTAAAAAAATGCAGAAATCGCATATTACATAAATTGCTAAACTGTAAATAATTGCTTACGAATTAGTTTAATAAAATGATAAACACACATGATATGTTTATGTAAATTAATTTAGAATTACTGAATAATTTATAACTTTGAGAAGCTTTGTATTAATTTAGATGCATTTTGGTAAAGATTTTAAACTTTTATAATAATTTATAATCAGTTCTTTAATTCTAAAATTCCGGAAAAAAGCATAAAAAAATAAACTGTAGATAATTTAACATTGTTTAAAATACCTTCGTTGCTAAGTTACACTCTCCTAATGGTTTTGCAAGAAAATAATGTTTCATATATTTTTTTTTATTGAAAATTATATTTCGACTATTTTTTAAGATAAGAAAAAATTGTAAAATAAATCAGAGAATCACTACAAAAATTGATAAGAAAATAAAACATAGATATGGTTTAAAAGATCGGAAAATTAACTAGGGGTTGGTATTTTTTACACTGTTCTAAAACAGCAGAGAGTTTAAAAAAATATTGTTACATATTTATTTTAGCTTAAATAAAAAAAAAAGTTAAATGAAGGACCCATCTTTATTGTTAGGTATAATATTTTCGAAGTAAATCAAACAATAAAACGTTTAGTTTCCCTATAACTAATAAATTGTTAAATATTAAAGAAGAAGATAGATGAAAATCAAAATACCTCATACTGGAAAGACAATTTTTCAAATTTCTCCTGGAGTTGAAACGAGGGTGGATACGGCATAGTCATTTCGAAGGAATCACTTTTTTATAAATATATTTTAAAAAAAATTGTTAAACCCGCGTAAATTGCCACGAGCGCGATATAACAAGAACGTTTTGTTGGAAGGCAAATGCACTATTATTCCTTTATCCTAATTCTCCTACTCTTATACGCTTTTTCGTTGCTTCCCGTCTACGCACACTCGGTTATTTTTTTTTCCATTTATTGTATTTGACAATTCTCATATTAATGGTCACTTGGGAAAACAATTTAACGTTGATTTTGCTTTGGGGATTTGAGCGGAAAATCATTTTACATAGTGGGTTAAAAAACAAACAAGACAGGAATAAATCTATGTAATGGTATACAAATCAGTTTATGCAGTCTTGTCCTTTTTAAATCAAAGATTACTATGGAAATTTTACACATTTCGCATGTCCTTTTTACCATTTGAAGCAGTGTTGTTAGGATGTCTTACATCTTAAATCTAAAAACTAGAGAAATTTATGAGTCCTTAATAAAGATAAATTTCATTAGATTGACTGCAATATTGTAATGTGACATTATCCCTGCTAAATGATAAATTTTTTACCAAATTTATGAATTCTTTATAAATATAAATGTCATTAGATTGACTGCAATATTGTAATGGAACGTTATCCCTGCTTAATGATAAATTTATTACCAAATTTATGAGTCCTTTATAAAGATAAATGTCATTATAACTGTAAACTTGTAATGTGACGTTTTCCCTACTAAATGATAAATTTTTTTACCAAATTTATGAGTCCTTTATAAAAATAAATGTCATTAAATTGACTGCAATATTGTAATGTGACGATATTCCTGCTAAATGATAAATTTTTTACCAAATTGTGAGTCTTTTATAAAGATAAATATCATTAGATTGACTGCAATATTGAAATGTAACGTTATTCCTGCTAAATGATAAATTTTTTACCAAATTTATGAATTCTTTATAAAGATAAATGTCATTAGATTGACTGCAATATTGTAATGTGACATTATCCCTGCTAAATGATAAATTTTTTACCAAATTTATGAGTCCTTTATAAAGATAAATGTCATTAGATTGACTGCAATATTGTAATGGGACGTTATCCCTGCTTAATGATAAATTTTTTAGCAAATTTATGAGTCCTTTATAAAGATAAATATCATTAGATTGACTGCAATATTGAAATGTAACGTTATTCCTGCTAAATGATAAATTTTTTACTAAATTTATGAATTCTTTATAACGATAAATGTCATTAGATTGACTGCAATATTGTAATGGGACGTTATCCCTGCTTAATGATATTTTTTTTTAGCAAATTTATGAGTCCTTTATAAAGATAAATGTCATTAGATTGACTGCAATATTGTAATGTCACATTATCCCTGCTAAATGATAAATTTTTTACCAAATTTATGAGTCCTTTAAAAAGATAAATATCATTAGATTGACTGCAATATTGTAATGTGACGGTATCCCTGCCAAATGATACATTTTTGACCAAATTTATGAGTCCTTTATAAAGATAAATGTCATTAAATTGACTGCAATATTGTAATGGGACGTTATCCCTGCTTAATGATAATTTTTTACCAAATTTATGAGTCCTTTATAAAGATAAATGTCATTAGATTAACTGTAAACTTGTAATGTGACGTTATCCTTACTAAATAATAAATTTTTTACCAAATTTATGAGTCCTTCATAAAAATAAATGTCATTAAATTGACTGCAATATTGTAATGTGACGGTATTCCTGCTAAATGATAAATTTTTGACCAAATTTATGAGTCCTTTATAAAGATAAATGTCATTAGATTGACTGCAATATTGTAATGGGACGTTATCCCTGCTTAATGATAAATTTTTTAGCAAATTTATGAGTCCTTTATAAAGATAAATGTCATTAGATTAACTGTAAACTCGTAATGTGACGTTATCCTTACTAAATGATAAATTTTTTTACCAAATTTATGAGTCCTTTATAAAGATAAATATCATTAGATTGACTGCAATATTGAAATGTAACGTTATTCCTGCTAAATGATTAATTTTTTACCAAATTTATGAATTCTTTATAACGATAAATGTCATTAGATTGACTGCAATATTGTAATGTGACATTATCCCTGCTAAATGATAAATTTTTTAGCAAATTTATGAGTCCTTTATAAAGATAAATGTCATTAAATTGACTGCAATATTGTAATGTGACGTTATCTCTGCTTAATGATAAATTTATTACCAAATTTATGAGTCCTTTATAAAGATTAATTAATTAGATTGACTATAAAATTGTAATGTGACGTTATCCCTGCTAAATGATAATTTTTTTACCAAATTTAAATTCTGAGATCAAACTATGTAGTTACAAAATTGGTTTCATAAGTGGCGAAATATTATTTTTATTAAAAAATAGTTATAGTGGAAAGTAATAAATTTTATGTAGGTATTCCTTTTGTATTTTATATTTGCATGAATAAACTAATTGAAAGATTAACATTAACCTTGAAAAATGTGCTTCGTGGTTCTTTGACGTTCACTCGAGATGTGAAATATTACCGCTCTTGGAAGACATACTATTTGACACATTTAGAACAAGGAAATTGTTGTTGTGCGCTGTGCGGTCAACCATATAAAGAACAAGAATTCAAAATGTATTAACTTTTTTTCGAAAATATAATCAAAATCATCACCATTGTGTAGTTTATGGACCATGTCTTGAGTCTTTTGACATTTAAAGAATATAGGTGGCTCAAAATTCGTGCCTTAGATTAATTTGTGTGTTACGGAGGTGTCAACTCATTACTCATCACCTCCGAGAGGCAAATTGGCTAAACATGAAGCAGTTTCGTCAAACAGAATAAGAAGAACATTATTCCATTATTCTATTTATTTGAGTCACGTGTCTTCAAAATCTGATTCCTGGTATCCTACTGAAGAAGAAATTTACCTTGATGCCGGTGGTTGTAATGGAACTGATAACTATACCGGATATATTAGTAGTACTATTGCTTACTACATTTTATTTATTTACCTTCCTGCCATCTGTTTCAATATTTATTTGGGATAACAACTGGCCCAAGATCATTTAGTGTACTAATTGGGTAAATCTACGAAAACATGAAAAATTTGCAGTTTTTGAAAAAATTTTTCGCGATCGGAAAATATGCTTTAAAACCAGTGATAATTTGTTTGCAAATTATTAAATACTAGGACTAACGTTTAGCATAATAAAAAAAATACAAAAACACAAAAATTTATCATTGAGGCTTTTTGCGCGATCCGAAGATATTGTCCACCCTAATAGATAAGGCAGAGATTCAATTGCTTGAATTTTTTTTCTAAAAGGTAAGTCAAAATAAGATTTTTCAAACCTCTCCTGCAAAAAAAGGTATATTTAATTTTTTCCCACAAGTAGAATTACCAGTTACAGTCTGTTCGCTATACTTACGCGGGTTTCGGATTAACAAAATTATGCAAATTAGTCATTGACAACCAGTTCCAATAAGCCTCTTCCCAAGAAATTAGGTAAAATTGCTCTAATGGTCAGATTTAAATTAAAATAACATTAGGGTAGGTACTAAATGTGTTACAAATATTGCAGTTGAATTGATTCTTTGCAAGTGTTGACATTGTATGTATATTGAAAATTTAGTGGAAATTTTAAAAATGCCTAGACGTGTGTTAGATGTAGATAGTCTAATTTGTAGTGTACATAAGTATTTTACGGATGAAAAAGAAAATGACGATCCTTTAAAATCGGTAATGTCTGTACAACAACGCGTATGCGATGCTCTAGGAATTAGTGAAACCAAATTAAGAGGAGTATTACCAAATCACAATAGTGAACTGCCTAAAGAATATCACCGCATCATTGAAAACGAAAGATATTCCAGATGGAAAGAAATTTGAAATTCTTGATACCATTTATCGAATGAGGGTCAATAAGGAACATGTGACCTTAAATAAAATTCTCTCGGAATTAATAGATAGAAAATTTGACGACATTGGCAGAACAAGTCTATGGCAAGTGATACATAACTTGGGTTTCAAATTTCAAAAGGAGGATAACAGAAAGGCCCTTTGTAAAAGAAGTTCTGTCGTGCACAAGAGAATTAACTTTCTAAGAAAATATTCTAAATTTAAAAAAGAAGGGGTGAATTTTATATATTTAGACGAAACATGGATATTTTTTAGGGGTGCAACCAAGAGAATATGGCAAGATGATAACGTAAAGTCCATCAAACATACCGATGGAGAAGGGAAGCGACACATAATTTTACATGCCAGGAGGGAAATCGGGTTTTGTAGAAGGTGCTAATTTAATATTTTCATCTAAATCAAAATTCAGTGACTATCACGATAATATGAACACAGAAATTTTTGTAAAATGGTTGTATGAAAAACTTCTCCCAGGTTTAAGTGAGCCCAACGTAATTATTTTAGACAATGCACCTTTCCATTCTGAAGTATTAAACAAAAGTCCAACGAATTCTTGGACTGTTGATAAAATTAAAGAATGGTTGACAAAGGAACATATACCATTTCCTCAATATATATTAAAATCAGAATTATTACGTACATTATTTTTCATTTCATTTAACCAGTTGATATTTCCCCAAAGAACAGGTCAAAATTTCGGGTACTTACCTGGAAATACTCATAAAAGTTTTAATCTGAAAGCCGCGTAAGTATAGCGAACATGTGTTTTTCTTCCTTCAATTTCTATCAAAATTGCTTGGCTCACTTCAAAAATTATAAAATACATACCTAAGCTTATTACCCTTGGCACTTGCACAAAATCAAAATAAAATAAAGTAACAACTGTAAATACTATGGTGAAGATGCAGACTTGGACTATTGCTTTTTTGAATGTCCCAAATCATAATCCATTCAAATGCCTTTTATACAAACCAATCAATTACAAAATTATAACTCCGTATAATATTTAGCCAATCTTATCTATTAAATAATAAACAAATTTAGAATTAATAGTATTTTTGGAAGAAACGAACATAACATTTAAAGATTAAATAGTCTTGTCACCTTTGTCTATTTTTCTATTGTATATTCCTGAATACCTATCGAACCGAGGCCTAATTTTTGTGTGTTTTGATAAAAAGTCCTGACGGATCCCTTGTATAAATCCCTTGGTGCTTTCTTTCTTTATTTCTTTTCATGGCGCTAGAATAAGTTAGCAGAAAAAGTGTGTTTTTCTCTGCCATCGTATATTATGCAGCTCAGTCTTAGTACCTAATTTATGTTTATTTACCATAAATATATACATTCAAATACAATAAGAAATAAAATGTAAATAAACAAGAAATGTTTCACTAAATCTGCTCACTGGACAAAGTATAATGACAAATTGTGTGTGACAAAAAATACGACAAAATAATAATAAATAAAATAATACAATAGTAAGAATTTGAAAATATGAAGCAAAGACAATTAAAATACAAATTATTAATATAAATAAAAATTATATAAATACAATCTTATACACTTTTGATATTATATTAAGTAAAATTTATTTACAATATACCTCGACATATCCCATACAACAAACATTACTTCTACCTTGACGAAAAACATTTTAAAAATATTCAGATTCTGTAACGTTTATAATATACTTTTCAATTATTTAATTTCTATTTTTTTTTATTCGATTATATTACGGAAAAAAGTTCGCGGTGTTTTTACTATAAATTCTTTTACATATCTTTTAAATTTTTTGATTGTTTTTATTTCTCGTAACTCCGTTGGAATGCTATTAAAGATTTTTGGTCCCAAAAACCGATAGCTATAATAATAATTGTCTTTGTTTCTTGTATCATATTGATGCAACGGTGTTTGCAGTTCATCTTGATTTTGAAATTGATGGGTGAGTGCTGCTTGATAGAATAACTGTCGTAAATTAAATATATGGGTTGTTTGATACACATTTTCAGTAAGATATCTTCTATTTTTGTTGAGCATTATTTTTAAAAAACTTTTTTGAATAATTCGATTGGCTTAAGTGTCTTTTAGTGACCACCCCAACCAATTATTCCATAACTGAGATGAGTTTCGAAATTCTCTTCTGTGGTAATTCTAACATTGGTGATACTTGTATGAATTTAAATAAGAAACTGAAGTATTATGTTTTGATTACTTAAACATTTTAATTACTTATTTTTTTTTATAATTTATACTAGTAACTAAACCGTTATTTAATGTCGGAATAGTATTCTTCTTTAATCTGACCTTAAATTTACGTTTATCTAAAAAAATAATCAGTTTATTAGTATTTATTGACAAGGAAAATACATATAACACAGTAATAAGAGAGGTGAGTTGATGATTTTAAATAAAGGGAACATTTAAGAGAAATAAATGCAAATGGGTCACAGTGTAAGCATAGTAAAAAATCAATGAAAACTCGTAGAGATTAATAATTTAGTTTGATGACGTAATATTACTCGATAAATCCGTCGAAAACCTAAATTATAACAAAGAGACGAATCGCAGTAAAAAAAAACAGAATAATTTATAATGTATTTTCAGTAAGTTTGGGAATTATCAAAAGCGCCATTACATTTATACTTAGATAACTTTATACAAAAAATAATAATGTTTACTACAATCAGCAAATCAAAAAAATCTTGATAGAAACATAGAAGAGATTTATCAGATTGGTTTTAAAATATCTAAAAAGAAGACAGGTGGACAAGTGGCTTGCATATACACTTAGGGTTAACTGAAGAAAGTTTGATACCACCTTAACAATTTTACAAAATAATTAGCTCATATAAATACAGGCCTATGTCAGACTCCATACTTTAATTGAAATATTTTAATTTATAATAGATCTATTAGTTTTTTATGCTAAGCTTTTTTTTATATGATAATATGTTTAATCAGGTATGACCTAATATATGAAGACTGCAATATCATTGTTTCATTTATTGAATATTCAATAAGAAACCTTCACTAATACATTTATTGTTTTATTAGCACTGAAATCCAAGAAATTGCAATTAAATATCGTAACTCTTCAAAATTATCGCAGCTCTCAATAGTTTGGACAATTCTGTAATAAGAAATATAATTCTCAAAAATAATGAATAAACTTGTGTTTATTTTCATGTTTACAGCTTATAATTCTGTTTTTTAAATCTTTGATATTATTGAATGGAGTTGTATAAAGATTTTAAACCATCTCACAGAATAAAGTCACAAGGTTTCAAGTCCAGGGATCTTGCAGACCATCGTATAAAAGCATTATCTCCACTTCTTATCCATGTATTTGCTATATAATGGGGTGGTGCACAAAACTTTTACAGTTCTCCCTCGAATTCAAATTTACCATTTACACGAAGTTGCCTTTCAATTTTTGCCAATGCTTGGAAATTTGGTACTTGGTGATTAGGAAATCTCTTCCTATAAACGACCATTTCCGTTGTTTATTATACGATAGTTGTCGCAAAAGTATTGCACAATTGATTCGAGAAATATTGTTTAGATTCCGTTCAGCGTCTCGTTCTTATTGAGCTTCCGAATCTGTTGGGTTATTTCTCTTCAGAGTTCTTCCAGCTTCGAAAAATGAAGGCGTTCTTTTAGCTTAAAAAATAGATCGAAATCAGATGATCTCAGATCAGGATTGTAAGATGGATGGCGAAGCTGTTCCACCTGTATTTTTTGAGGTACGATGGTGTGCGGACGCTTTGCAACATTCATAAGTGCAGTTTACGGAGTTTTGGGCTCAAAACATTCTAGTACGCTTCAGTGACATTAGTACTCGTATCAGTGGCGGCTCGACCAGAAAAATTGGGGTTCACAATAAGAGAATATAGGTCTCAGTACAGATCTAGGTAAAAAGCTTTCAATGAATAGTTTTTGGACGCATACTGTATATATTTGTACATGGTCTAAAATATAAACTATCATCAGTAATATAAGCATATTTATATACCTAATTTAAATAAAGTAACTAGATAATTTATATTTCAAACGAAGTCATTAGAAAAGTAAATTAAATTCCTATATATTTTTTTAATATCCTGAAATACTTCTACTTATGCTAAATAGGTATATTGGTTTGTTTTATTCTTATTAAGAATATTTTGTCATGTTTAAATTAAATGCTTTATAAATTTATTCAGTTCTACCATTGTATAGCTTTTCAACAGGTATAGATATTTTATAGAATTCCAAATCCTTGTTGTAATTCTTAATATTTTAGAAGCAATAAAATATTTATTACATTTTTTGACATGACAATGTCATATTTTGTTTTCAGTTCAATAAAAACGTACCTATCTTTTAAAACATTATTTTGTACTTTTTTAATATATGTATTTGCAGTCACTATTTTCACATTTAAAATAACCCAATGCAATCCGTTTAAATACGCTACTGCTGAAGATTCTAATATGAGCGAGAAAGCCTGCATTAGAAAAAGAAACAATGATTTTATTAGAGCGACATCGACATTGTATAAATTTATACAGTGGTAGCCTATCTGTCAATATATTATCTAAGGTTTGATTCATGGTATAGTATGGGGAATGGTAATATATTTTAGTCGATACTGACACTTATGTAATACTGACACTTATGTAATACTGACAACATAAATATATAGGTATTTATCACGATAATAATATACCTTTTATTAAAAGATACACTTTTTACCATAAAAAACGTGTGTACGAGGACATATCCAAAAGTTTTGGTACCGTCAACACCAGAAGATTCCGATAGGCAGCGTTCTGTATGCCTTATTTAAAAAATTATTATTATTCGTTAATTGATACCATATTTCATAGTACTAAGTAGGGTTAGCATGGTACATGATGGCGACATCTAACAAGGGTATCTTTTTTGAGTAAAAACGCCATAGTTTCCTATTTTAATGTCAGTAATATTAAAAACCGTTAGATAAAAAATAATAGGGAAAATGTCCGATGTCCTCCTCATAATAAGACGCGTATGTTCCCAATAAAACAATTGTTCATATTGCTTTTAATTGGACATAAAACAGGTAGTATTCGTGCCAAGTTTAATCTTTTAAAATGGTTAGATTTTGATTTAACTTAGTTGACTTCTAGAGGCCAAACGAAGCAAGTTTGGTTAAATCAACTTATTTTGAATCCATAAATCTGTAGTAGCTCCATGCATACCTAATTTCCGAACACCCTGTATATTAGATTATGTATATACTGCGATATTGGCTTCAAACAAGTTACATTTCTATTTATTTTGTGTATCTGATTATTTTTGCATTCTTATAACAGTAAAAGATGTCAAAAGGCAATGCATTATTATTTATCAAATGAGAAAATTTTGATCTAATGACGTTTGTGAGAATAATTTTGAGTAATAAAATAAGTATTTTTTTGTTTACTACACATTGAAACAATATAATATGGGGATAATTATTATCATTTCCATTATTATTGCAATTATAATGTAACCTTATTAAAAAAATATATTTTTATTGCTAAGATACCTACTTAATACACCATTTAATTAATTTACATATGAAAGGTAATGTAAGACGAAAAACAATTAATTGTTATAGTTCAATTAATTTTGCGTGAAAAAACTCTGACATCCAATGCCATAATTTTAATTATTAAGTGTTTAACGGAAAATTAACTATTTTTTATTCTAATATACCTGTTTTTCCCTCAGTATAATATATTTTTAATACGATTCAGATTGGTAATTTATAGGCATATTTAAATTTATATGCCCATTCTTTATTTATTTTTTTAGCTCATGAGTTATGTTTAATCCATGCATATTATTATAATAAATAGTGGCGACCCGTGGCCTAGTCTACTTATGATATATAAAACTTACTAGAAACTAAAATTTGATAAGTACGCTGGATTCCTCGTTCCATAAGCTAAGAGTCACAAGCCACAGGGTTTCATTAAAAAAAAAAACATGTTGAGGGTGGTTTCAGCTACCCCCGACTGTAGGTAAATATATTAAAACGTTGGCATGTCTCGGGAAATTTTAGAAAAATTATTCACTTTCCCGCTAGCGAATTTCTTCCAGTTAAGATCTCCACCCTTTATACTCTACTGTTATCAGATAAATCCATACTGCTTTCGGGAAATCCCCTAATTCGATTATGCTACACATAAAGATCGCCGTGTTGTTAGGCAATTATATGTACACAAGTACACTGTCGTAAATAAAATAAGTTTTTACATAAAAAACATATCTATTTAAATTTAATTAACTTTCTAGTTTTAAACATTCATAATATTATAAAATTCCCTAATCAAAAATATATTTGAAGTTATCCTAACATTGGCAAAGATAATAAATAGACACATTGTATACACAGGAGCAAGGCGGACATATTGTAGCCCTTTTGCATGTAAAACTTCAATCAAGCTATGTGGCTCGAGCTGAGTGTCCAAATACGTGAATTCAGGGTGCTACTATTTTTGACTCTGCCAGCCAGCAACACCAGATAACGAAAAATATATTGAACGCCAGGGATAGGCTGCTAGATAATGATTGGAACACGTACAGCAAAAGGAGCCATATAAAAGTTATAAATAATTTTTTATTTATGTATATTGGTTTTCTATTTTACTTAAGGGCTGTGGTCCTTCAATCCTTACAAACAAGCTGTCACTGCTAATAATACTTGCTTATATGGAACTAAATATTAGTAGTATTAAGAATTCGTAATAATTCGTAAATAAGCATAACAAAAATGGGAAGTACTTTCCTGTTTACATCATCAGGTCTCTGGAATAAAATTCACTTCAAGAAATGGGAAAATAGAAAATGAGATTTTAAGAAAAAATTATAGAAAAGGAAATTGAAGTAAACCGACTTTCATATTTTTCCAGGAAAACCGTTAATTTTCCATTTTCATTGAATTTGTCTTTGCTTCGAGCTTGGAAGTGAAATTGCTCTTATTATCCCTAGAATTTATTAGAGAACAGATGCTTGTTTTCATAAACGAGTATGGATTTTGCGATGAAACTTTTTAATTAAATAATTTACATAAAGTTTTGGTATTATTTTGGTATTTTAGTGTCTGCATTTGGTTATTCATGTGTTTCTTATAGACAGTGCTCTCCTAAAGTTGTGCTGGCATACTCAAACATATCCTTTTCTAAATACTGTTCTTCTATTTCAAATTTAAAATGTTGAAAGTTAATCTTAACTTTACTGCATTGAGTTAACTTTAAAGAAACGGCTTTCAGTCCTTATAGAACTGGCAAATTTAATACATGACGAAATAAAAGGTATCACCCTATACATATATCTAATAATTATTGTTACCTAGTAATCTAACCTTGAAAGTCATCAAGAATAGAAATTAAAAACTAAATCGAATGAAGAGTGACCTAAAAACTCAGTAATCCAGGAGGTATAACAAAATAATTATTTAAATGCTGTTAGTAGTTCATTTGAGATTTTTTTGTTAGATATATAAATCTTCGTCTTTTTCGTCCAACTATTTGGAGGTTGTGTAAATCCCAAAGCACGGTTACTCCGTGGTATCGGAGGTCATTATAAATACACTCAGAACAGCATTAATTTATTTACATTTTTTATTGATATATTAGGAAAAATACAAATAATATCGACTATAAAAAACCATGAGAAAACCAGTGAACTTGTTTGACTTTTATCCTATGAAATCGAGTGAGCGTCCTCTGAAATCTGCCGCGGCCTAGACGGCCTATTGACAAATCCAGGACTGACTTTAGGTGGAGGTGGTAATTGTCATTTTTTTTATCTTCTTTTACTAAATCACATAATTTTTGTGTTTTTTATATTATAAATTAATCATAACTGGACATAATTTGATTAAACAATTAAAATACAGTTTTGTTATAAAAACGCACTTTTTAATTTATCACGATTTTATAGCATTATTGGAGGTCGGATTTTTGACATTTACATTGGTGGGCATAGAAAAATGTATAAAATGTTTTAAATGATCGTTCCACCAGCACCTTTTTTATAAATTACAATAAAAAAAAATAATTCTCAACAAAAAATGTTTTCCTCATGCTACGTTAACATTGATATCTAATCAAATTTTTAATTACGCCCGACATTATTAATTTTATCACCATTTCTCATCGATTGCTTGTAATAAAAACAACCAGTAGATAGTTATTAACATTTTTTTATTGTTTGCATAGATTGAAAAAATAAATTTTAAGGCAAACGACTTGGGTCCTTCAAAATTTCTCAATTAAAAACATATTTTTTTGTTAGGTATAAGATAAGTATCTTGACAAAATGCATTATTTTAGTTGTTCGGAGCAACAGTACCAGTACCCTTGGGTGTAACATTCTATAAACGGTTCCGTATGACCAAACCCGCCTCGAATGTACACGTTTAACATTAATCTATTGTCATGGATATCACGGGTTGGTTGTTATGTTTTTTAAAATCTCGGTTTTGCATTATTTATTATATGAAGTGTGGAGTGGTGTACGGACAAAAGAAATAGGACAAGATCCTGCATCTTAGCACAATGCAGGTTGATAAAAACTTGCAGAAATATAATTAACGTGTTGATCCGCATTAGTAGCATAGCTACGTGGTATAGGAATACCACAACTGGCCACAACCCTTTTTATAAAAAACAGCAGTCCTGGACTTATTCTTATTGTTTTTTCCTTCAATTAAGCAATCCAAAGCATGTGAACTTTTGGTAGTTAAAATGGTTAGCCGATGACACACAAAGCCCGTATTTGATTTTGTTTTTTGTGAAATACACCAAACAACAATATCTGTTATATGTTGCAATAATAAATGTTTTGTTCAAATAAAAATTGTTTGGATTTCATTCTCTATAACTATTATTTTAAATATGGACCAAAATTTGAGGAAAAATAATCGAAAAAAACCTGAAATAACTAAAGAGGAAAGTCATGTGTTTTACACATCAGATATTTATATTTATTTATTATTACCTATTATTCTAAACTTGTTATCCTTTTCTTATGAGAATAGAAAAGCGTAAATATATTTAAGATTCTCAAAAAACAAATAAATCTGCTGTCAAAAGCAGTGGCGGTTTGCCCGTAAGGGCACTTGGGCACATGCCTTAGTATAATAAACAAAAAAAAAATAACTTACATATTTTATATTTTCATCAATGCCTATTATTATTTTATTTAATATTCAGCGTACACCGCGTTGGCACGACACTGGACGACCGGGCGTTGAGCGATATTCCAAGAATTCCGAAATTAAGTGGAAGAAAGATGGGCACAGGGCACAGTAAATGTGTGCCTCTGTTGTTTTCTCTCTCATTATAATGCGAAAAACAAGGACAACGACAATATCGTTTAGCAAGAGATGAACACATGCGATGGATGATACGTCAGAAGCGGGGCGCTGTCCTTATCGTGACGTGCTGTACTCATGGCACAGATTACCTAGACCAGATACGAATGTACGCAACGGCATCTTTACTGGCTCCCTCACAAAGGCGATGCCGGTTTCGGTTTAAGGTGCGCGTTTGTTGGACCATGATAATAATTTATTTAGATTACGAAAAAACGTTAGTTGGACCATTGGAATAGTTAAGAAATAAAACTACAGAGAAAAATAACTTTGTTTTTATAAAGCAGTCAAAAATATGATGAAAAAAATCAATAATATTTATAAATGGGACAAAATTTTAATTTTTCTTTCGGATTTGTCTGACTTTTTCGAGGATTTCAAATCTCTGCATATTTAAGAGTATAAAAAATTCTTAGTCTTATAAATAATTTAATGGTGTACATTTTCGAAAATTGTTGGCAAGGATGACCAAATTCTATTTTGTTCATCTCAAAAAGGTATGCGTTGGAAATTCCAGGCTTAGTTGACAAACTATCAAATAGAGATACACATATTTTTTCTAATTTGAAAATATAAAAGAGAAATTTTTGGCTGGGAGATTTTAAATTGCCAAACACCTTTTCTTCAGAGTCGTATGCTTTAAAATGCGTTAACAAGTTAGAGTAAATTGCATTCTTCTGAGAAATTTACGCAAATTTCGCAAGAGTGGATATGTAATAATTTTTTGATTAATGGCCACATACATAGTTAAATGCATTTTCCTTGTAGTCACATTCAGAAATCGTTATTGTCCCAACTGATTGTTTTGAAATATATTTAATTTTCATTAAGTGGAGAACTTGTTTTCCTAAGGGAAAAACGAATCCCGGGATACTTTTTTAGTGTGTACCCCACTGCCGCTAGTGCCCACGAGCCGCTACTGTTCAAAAGAAAATACAGTCTGTTCGCTATACTTACGCAAGTTTCGGATTAAAATTTTTATGAGTATTTCCAGGTAAATACCCGAAAGTTTGACCTGTTCTTTGGGGACATATCAACTGGTTAAATGAAATGAAAAATAATGTACAACTTTTTAATTAAATAATAATGGAGAATATTTTGTATAATTGAAAGCAGAATTAAACTTCTTCATTAATGGAGTCTAATGTGCCTATTATAAACCTAATAATAATTTTATATTACACTTCACACAGAAAATATGGTCTATGTATATGATATATAATTAATTTTAAGAAGACTATATTGTAAAATATAATAAAAAAAACTGTTTCAAATATTTAAGCAGTTTTTATTGCCGTAGATTTCTTGAGAGCATTTTTATTTGATTGAAAACAGTATTAAAAATAAAACAACCAATTAACAAGAAAATATTTTAACACGTTAGAAGTAAAACATCATTTCAGTCATTATGCCAAACAAAAAATATTAAAATTAAACTAAAGAAGGGTATCCAACTCAAATATTCTTGTTTAATGTGCTGATAAATGTAAGATAACAGTAGTTATTAGGTTTAAATCCGAATAATGTTATGTAAAGTAAAAATACAAATAAAACGACTGTTTTATTACTGAACAGCAGGTTCCAAGGGATCATATTCTTGACCTTGGCGTCTAAAAAAAAAGATGGAACGAAAATTCAAACCCCGTGGTAATGTCAGTATCCTATGTTCGTAGAATGTTATTTCTTATGGACCGCAAATCCGCGGTAAATACAAGGCTGCTTATTCAACTGAAACCCATTTATTATATAATTTGAAACAAAAAATGTAAAAAAGATTGTTTTTCTTTAATAGCATTGTTTACATTATCAGTTTGTTAGTATTCCTATTGTATTATTGTATGTTTAACTCAATTTTTGTAGTCCACCACTTCATATTCATATACAAATGAGATAGAAAGTATTAGAGCATCCACCCTATATCCCAGACTTGTCACCATGTGATTTGCATAAAACCTCAAGTTTTTTAACAGTCTTAAAAATACTTATGCATCTATAAGGAAATAGAAAATCAAGATCAAATTTGGTATTGGAACATTGGTAATTTAATGCAATTTCCTAAAAGCGGAATAGCGAGAAATAGCCAACAACGAGAATCACACACTAATCATTATTTCATTACTTTGCATACTCCAAACAAGAATCAATAATGTATTCGGCACAAAATTCAGCTTCAACAGATAATCACATTCGTAGTTTTAACTAATGTACAGGAGGGTCCACCTTTGATTAATTTATTTATTTAAACAGGTTGTTATTTGTACAAAATAGTATAGAATACTTATTGATATTTCCTACCAGGTAAATCAATCAATCTTTTAATTGAACAGCTTCATTTATTTATGCAGGCATATTTTTGTTACAGTTTTGACACGTATACTGTGAATGACTTATGCGGGGGTGCAGGAATGATAACATCCTTTCCATTTTTTTTATAATCAGCATAATCCATAGAAAATATTTGTTCAAAACCCAATGACTTCGCAACAGCTGCAGAGTAAAAGCTCGAACATTCAATTACCAAAAGTTGTGCGTTGTGTTGACGTCCTAGTTCCCTACAAATAATATCAAAATAAGTATAGTTGATACGTTGATATATTGGTATAGCTTTTTTTAATAAAAATTCTATGCCTTATTCTCAATGTTTTACTTTTTTTTTTAATGAAAATTTCTTTATTTAGGCAAAGCGAATATTTACAATTATTACAATCATTTATTATATTTAGTAGGATAAGGTGTAAAGTTCTAAGGCACTAATAAAAATGATAGAATATAACAATATTAAAAGTTTTCTAAAAAAAAAAATTAAAATGTATTTTTCAAATTTAAATTTAAATCTAGAGTCGTTTATTTGCTATTTTTATTTGTCGAGGATTACCTACTTGTTATATGTCTTGTAAATAATTGTAATATACGTACATTTTTGTGAATGAATGACTACTTTTTGTAAATATACAAACTCTTTCCGTTAAAACTATTATACACATGTCTAGTATTTACATGAATCAATCTACGATAATATTTTATGAAATAATTTGGAACATAGACAAGTAATAAAAATTGAAAAAAAAAAAATAGGAATTCATAAAAATATACTCTTGAAAATACTAAAAAAATCATCACATTAGAGAAAAGGAGATATTTGCCCAGTAAACGGAATAATTACACATGAACATAAAGTATTTTGCATTGTTTCTTCCACATTTCAAGTAAATAATGAAGTCGAAGTTGAATTTGATAATGAATCTTTAGAGGACATTTTAATTTGACATCTCCATTATTGTTAGGGCTTGTGTATATATTTTTTATTATTTTTAAATAAAGTGTTTTTTTACTTCGTTTATCTTATTCAGTTATTTTTATTTTTTAATAATAGGTCAATAAATAAAATTTTCACAGATTTTACATTTTTGTTTATATACAATTATTATAATCTCTGAAATAAATTAATAAAAACAAACAAACAGTTTATTAAATTATTTGGTATTTAGTCTTACAAAATGAGTTCTTTTAAGTTAAAAATACCACTTATTCACACAGAAATGTAAAAGGTTTATGTCTACACTTTCCTTCTCATAAATATTGAGGATTTTAAAAACACTGTTGGGCAATCCTAAATATACCTTCGGTTTATTTTCAATTTTGAAAGTTCATTGGTTTTGAAGATTCTGCTTATTATTAAGTCCCTCTGAATCAGATATTAAAGATGTTTCTTCCGATTCAAACAAAACTTCACTATCTTTAAAACTTTCAGGAGGTTTCGAGTCAGGTTCTTGCAAAAGGGGTTTTAGGATATACACCTTTGAACTTATAGTAGGCTCATTTTAAATTAACTGAAGGGGACAATGTCAAAAATTCCTGCTGCATCTTGAAAATCCAGTGTATGTTTATTAAATAGAGATGAAAAATGCCTCTAGTAAGTTATTTTCCAGCCAACATTTTTTTTGTTTCCTGTTTTTCTTTTTTTGGTAGAATCAGTGAGCTGACTCTTGTGTGGTGAATAACAAGAACTGTGGAGACATTTGTGTGGTACTACCCACTTCTTACATGTAAAGGTTAATCCATCATTTAAAAAAATATTTTTTATTACAGCTGAAATTCTTTGCGGCATGGTATTAACTAAGCCTTGGCAAAATTCTGGTGTAAAAGAATCCCATATATCTTGAAGTTTTTGTTTAAGTTCAGGTATTGTTCTTACAGGATATTTTCAAAGTACCTTTTTCATCTCATGCCACAACGTTTCTATTGGTGATAAATCAGGACTACTAGAAACCCATTCCAAAAGTGGATATCGAAGTCTTTCATCCATTTTAGGGCTTTTTTGACGTGTGACATCCTGCTCCATCCTGTTAAAATACAAAATCTTACCCTGATGTCAAATATTATTCCACAGTCGGTAAAAGTGATTCCTCCAAAATGTCCAAATATTTATTTGTATTTACAATTCCTTCAATAAAATGCAGTTTCCCTATTCCTTTAGATGACATGACCCATGCGGGAAATTTTACTTTTCTTTTGAGACAGTCTGAATGGAACGCTTCATGTTTTTTTGCGAATAACTCGACTTCTGCTATCTCCAACACAAACTTCGAATCGGGCCTCGTCACTCCATTGTATTGCATCCCATTGATGATAAGTCCAACTCATATGGACTTTTGCCCTTCTTAATCATTTTTTTTGTTTTGCAGTTAGTAGTGTTTTTTCTTTAACCTGTAACAATATTGTCAATTTTAAGCAAACATATTTGATTGTTTTAGTGTGTTCAATCCATTTTTTTATTATTTCTATTATTATAAACTTACTTTGTAAGTCCCAAATTCCAGTTTGCAAGCATCCCTATGACATGAAGATCTCGAAATTCGTCTTCCAAGAGCATCGCTTCACTGAGCACTTAATTCAAGGTAGTTAGCACGACTGTTGGTTTCAATACTTCTTCTGAATGCTCGTCTATCAGCATTTGTAATCTTGCATTTGCTAATATGACGGGGCTTTGGGCTGACTGAACCTGTAGTTTTGTATCTTCTAATTATATTTCTTACACTATATCGTGAAAATCTAATATATTTGCAATTTCCGAGTTCGATTTTCCAGAATTGCAATGTTTTATATCAAGAAAACCTATTTTTCGTCAATGATTTTTCCTCTACCCATTTTACTAGACAGAATTAACTTAAAAGAAGTTAAATTGTTTTGTGACAGTTATCTGCATTATTTGTTATTTTTTTAAAGCTACCTTCAATTCTGGCTTATTTTCTAAAGAATTAAATTCAAGTTGAAATATTGCAATAATGCTCCATGTGTAAAAAAATATAAAAATAAGTAAAACAGTTGATGTTTTCTAGTTCTAGTTATAATATAATTGTATATTGATGCATTGTTAATCAATTTATGATTTAAAAAAGCATGTAATCTTTAATACTTTCTTATTGTCGTTATATAATGAAAATATCAATCGGTGGGTCAACTGAAATGGGAAGAGGCTCGTATATTACTTTTCGTATACCGTCTAATTGGTAACATTGTGTGACTAGTCCCTATTGGTCTATTCCCGGTGACGTCATAAATTTTAAAAAATTAATAACTCGGACAAATGAATAGATAAAAAAAAAATTAAAAGTAGCTTTATTTTGAACTCTATTATTCATAAAAAAAATTTCAAAATTTTTGAACATGCCCCATTAACGAATTTAATTTTTTTCGGATATATAAATATTATCGGCGAACTAGTTTTTCGTCCATAATTGCAAAACCTTTCATATTGTTTATGCTGCGTTTGAAAAGTACCTCGTTTTACTTTTTTTACTCGATACCGACCCTTTTGCTCCGTTTTGCTCCATTGATATGGAGCTGAAATAATTCAAAAAATTTGATTTTTAATTAAAATTTATTTTATTATTTCAATGTTTGACTTACTTTGTTCTGTTGGCCAATTTTTTTGCTATTCCCTTTCCTCTAACAGAAGCGTCTACAGACAAAATCTGTATTGCTATGAATCTGTCAATATCTGGATATCTAGTAAAATAGTCAACAGTTTTTTCTACATGTTCCAGTAATCGTGCAATATTTTCGAATTTATTACCAGGGGTACAAGGAAATTCTTCCGGATCCGGTCCTGCAATTCATAATATAATAAACCAAACTTATCGACATTTTTTGCAAAAACTAATTTAATTAGGTAAATATTATTATCTTTTATAACTAATTTTGTTTCACCTTTCTCAATTATCCCATTTAAACAAACTCCAACCAATTTTCCTTCATATTCGGCAACCAAATCGAGTCCCTTTCCGTAACTTTGAAAAACAAAGTTCTCTAGATCTTCATTTACGAGATTTTCTTCTGTTATTAATTGTTGAGAATCGTTCATGGGCTCATCTTTAAAGAAGAACTTCCTCAGGAATAGTCTTATTGGTTCTTTATCTGTTTCGGTTGCGGTTCTAATCATTACTTCAGAATTCTAAGAAATATAATATATATTCTTTTTTTTTATATAAATAATGCATCATTTTGTAGAATTAAGGATTGGGTGTTAGAAACAGTCTAGAGTTTTGGAGAAATGTGTTTTTTTACATCTTAGGTCAATCCTTATCTAAATTCACATAATATCTCATTTATAAGTCACTTCTTGGGGCCAATCTTAGACGTTCGTTGGAGTTTATCAATAACCAACAACTACTAGACCAATTTTGTTTACTAAAACCGATTTTCTAGCATTCAAGGTGCTATCCACATAGTTGCCAAATTATGTTATAGAACATTTTTTGATTGTTCATTTCCCAGAAAATTTTATTCTTGATAAAAGTTACTCCTTTAGTCAAGGTTCATAACACTCAAACGTTTTTACCTAAGTACTATAGTGTACATACACATGAAATATCTTAAATTTCATACTAAGACGTAGGTCTGGCTGTCGCTGGCTCTTACATTATCACATTGAGATTGAGATATTATATTGAAAGTAAGATATCTAGTGTCGTTTTGAAGTTATTTACGACATTTTTAAAATTTGTTTTCTGATAACTTAGAGATTACAGTCTCAAATTAGCATTCTTAAATAAATATATTAAATGCAGACCTAAAATCTTCTTCTTTGCCTATCTGCCACTTAATAAATTGCTTTTGATTGATTTTTTTTAATTTCTCCATTTTTTAATTAAAAAGTATTTTAATTATAAATTAATATTTCGTAAATAACTAACTTAAAAAAAATATAATTTTTCTTACCATTGACATGTTGCTAATTTTAATATTAGGTAACAGGTAGGTAAAGGTTTATCCCAAATAAAGCTAAAATACACTCCGATATCAACTAATATTTATATCACGTTTTATCAGTTCGATTGATAAAATTACCATGTCAAGTGCATTAAAAATTCAATTGATAGTGTTATCAATGAGCAATATTTTTCCCTTCATCCGATTTTTATGGTTCACCAGGTCAAAATTTGTTCAATTGCACATAACCAATTTATCAACAGTTCTATTCACTTATTGTTGTATTAATAAATAAAACTAGACAGGAAATATTCATTTATATTCAGCAAAATACTTAGGGATCATATTTAATGTATATTTATACAGGGAATATATTTGGTTGTACCTCTCTGCATGATATCTAAATGAAAAAAAATACTTGATTAAAAGTTAACTTTTATGTCAAAAGCAAAAATTTTGATGAATTCAATCATGTTTACGTGGTATTTACTACTAAAAACAACATCAACTGACATAACAATCATGCATATATATTATGCTTGGCATTCTAAATTGTACTCTTCACAGAGTTTAACAAAACCACTTTAATCCCCTATTTTTATTCAGATTTTTTGGCAGAATTTTTAAGCTATTGCATAGCTTTTATCGCGGGCTTTGAGTGGCGACCGAATCAAGAAATTTCGTAACACCGTAACGAAAAAAACCTAACACCCCCCACTCCGACCAGCACAGCGGTACGGCGTTATAGCCATGGAAGGTTTTATCCGACCCTATTCGTATTAGTATGAAGCGGAGTTAAATATACGTCTGCGGACTGAATCATTTATGCAACTAGAAGAGCTTTCTCTGGCTTCTAATAAATTGGTATCACAAATTTTTTGCAAGATTTATATAGTATTACATTTCCAAACAAAAAAAAAATTAAAAAACAACGAAAAATAAAAAAAACAAAAATAAAATTCTGGCCCCGCCGGGATTTAAACGCGGTCGCTCGCCAAGTCTCAAATGGCAAAGTTGATAAGTTTGACGCTCTCATCTCATCTAAGCTAATAGGCCATGCGTCAATTTAATGATCTAATCAGTTATATGTTTAACCAGAATAAAAAGCAAACGTATCTTAGTTATTTTAAAATTATTTTAATAATAATTGTTAAAGATATATATCTAGGCTCTAATTTACAACAATTTCAATAATTTAACAATCATATCGATTTTAGTATTAATATGGACATTACAAAGATCAAAATAGAAATGATGCATTTGACATTTTGTGACAGCTACTGCGGAAAGTAGCATATTCGTACGCGTGTGATATAGGGCACATTCCATAGGACTATATAGTGTGATATGTGTCACTTTCCTAAGTGGTCGTAGGAAAAAATATTAATTTTTAAGCTATTGCATAGCTCAAGCTCAAGAAATTCCGTAACGAAAAAAAACCTAACACTCCCCACTCCGATCGGCACAGCGGCGCGGCGTTAAACAATATTAACTTCTCATTTATTCAATAAAAGAAAATCGGAAAATCGAAAAATCAATAAATCGAAAAAGAAATTCCGTAACGAAAATAAACCTAACACCCACCACTCCGACCGGCACAGCGGTGCGGCGTTGAAATCTGTGCGGCGTTTAAATCCGTGCGGCGTTGAAATCCGTGCATCGTCTAACGTCGTTCTAGTTCGGCAGACTTTGGCACGGTGTTTGTGTGCGTGCGACTAGACGTACGCGTGTAGACTAGCTACTAACTGCTCTTAACTGATTCTATCTCTTTTAGACATAAATTTGGAAAAATTGAATCTGATAATGAATAATGATCCACAAGAATCCACAACAAAATATGGGACCACCATTGACGCGGTATTTTCCAGATATTTGGAGGATATCAAGTCTCAAACTTATGTTTCTTATTTCAGTTACCATAAACCTATTTCCAGAATAAGCTACATGTATTGTAAGATAATAAAAATATTTTAAATAATATTAACTTCTCATTTATTCAATAAAAGAAAAAAAATTGTTTTCTTATCGGTCACCACGCTCAAAAAGTGTAACTTGAATTAATATCAAAGAAAAAACTTGAATTAATATCAAAGAAAAAAATACTGCATAAATAAAATAAATAAATAATTATAATTGCATAAGTTGATAAAAAATGCTATGCAATAGCTTTACCGCGGCAGTCCTCGAGTGCCACATGTATTTTTTTTTTGAAATCTTAAGTTATATCGTTTTATTTCGTTTTTAATTTATGATTTATTTTTAATATGCATATCTCTACAAATAAAATACATTTTTTAATTAAATAATATTTTATTTGCCAATTTTAAAACCATTAGGACAAAAACTAGCCGATACCATAGAAAGATAAACTAAGTACGTAAAAAATAATCAATTTTTTATCTAAAATTCAGCATCAAACTACCTTGCACCTTTATATTAAGGTTTTCAAGGTCCCTTACTTTTCACTACTTGTCCGGACATGTCATGGACATGTCAGTCGGAAATGTCATGGGCATGTCCGTCGGAAATATCATGGACATGTCCGTCGGAAATATACAAAAATTACTGTTCCGGAAAAGACCCATCACTGTAATATACAGTGTGGAAACAAATTTAATTATTTTTTGCGTTATTTTCAAACATCGTGGAACATACTCGGATACGTAAATATTTATTATAATCAAGACATTTTATGACAAACAATTTTGCCTCCCCTCTAATGCCCTTCACAAGGCACCCCTTATTTTTTTTACGGCAATTCATTGAAAATGTAATTTTATGTAGATTTAATTTCGTTACTTTTGATTTCAGCGTCCTCTAGCGAGATTTAAATTGTTACTTATTGTAAAGGGTGACACTTCACTTGGGAACTAATTTTATAAGTAATTCAATACACCACATAACCCAGATAGCACAGGACGTCCATTTCATATCCATTTATCGTCTGTACGTCCAGGACAAATTCTGGACGTTTTAAGTATGTCCAGTTTAGTAAATCCTCGGGACGTCAAGAAATAGATATCCGTAGAACGTCAATTCTACGTGCTTTATTATATTTCAAGGATTGACTTACCATAAGGCTCTAAAACGCACAAAAGCTTTAAAAATTACATTAAGGAAGTATCATTATGATGGGGAGAGTGGGATGCTCTACAGCATAAGTCGTGCAGATTATCAACTCGTCAAAAACCTGCTAATTTTCCCTAAGGGGTGTTTAGAAATAGCCATCTTCTCAGCTCGTCGAAATCCTGCCGGTTTCCCTGTTTTCCCATGGTTAAGAATTAAATGGTTGTTCAAGCACCATTCCTTAATTCTATTATAGAGTTGACTAAATTTATCTGCTAGTTCTTAAGGAGAATTACCATAAGTTGCGAAAGAAACTTCATCAGCATATATAACCTTACATTCTGATAAGTCATTATAAACAATAAAAAAATAAGTGGCCCAAGTACAGAGCCCTCAGGAACTCCTAGATTAACAACTGCTTCATTTGATTGAGTTTGATTTATTTTAACAAATATTTTTCTATATCTTACATATATGACATCAACCAAGTCAACATACTGCTACGAAATCCCAAGGCATATAGTTTTTCTTCAACAAAATCTAAGTTTAAGGTATCAAAAGCCTTAGTAAGATCAAAGAAGAGCGCTATAACAGTTTTCTCGTTATCAAGATTTTTAAAGATAAATTCAACAAATTCATATACAGCCCCTTCTGTAAACCTCGCAGGGTAGAAATCATTTTGACATTCTGTTACTATATTGTGTTTATCCAAATAATTAATCATTCTATTATTCATAGATTTTTCAACAAGTTTGCTAATCACATTTGAAACATTTATCTGCTTGTAGTTATCCATACACAGAGGATCTTCTTTTTTATAGATGGGAGTAACCAGTCCAGTTTTCAGTTCTTCTGGATACTGACCAATTTCAGTTGAGATATCTATTAAATCGGAAAGAGGCTGTGCAATTTACAGAGCTATATATTTAATATTTTTTTGTTGATATACAATCAACACCGATCGAATTGGTATTTTTTAAGTTAGGTATTATCTCAAAGATCTCCTGTGGCTAAAAAAGAATGAATTACATTTATTAAGATCACATTTTGTACATACAGAGACAGAGTTTTTTCATTTAATAATCGTGCAGATATACTAAAATAATTGACAAAACTATTCGCAATATCAGATTCGCTATAAAGAATTCAATTTTATTTCCCTTTGGTTATTTTTTTTTTCCGGTTTTATCTTTAACTAATTTCCATACATATTTCTGTTTTTCATTGGGATTTATTGTATTTTCTATCGTTTTTTGATAATATAATTTTTTATCTGATTTTAATTTGTTTTTATAAGTTTATATTCTATTTCCAAATTTTCATCACTAAAATTATGCTTTGGCCAATATAGATTGTTTAACTTTTTACGTAACTCGATTGATTCACTAGTAATCCATTTGTTTTTAAATTTTTCTTTTCTATTTAATAATAAGTGTTTTTTTAGTGGACAAAACGTAATCAATAGCAAAATAAATAATTTCATAGAAAATTTTGAACATTTCTTTATTGTTTTTACCATTACATATCTCCGAAAAATCTTCATGTTGCAAATAGTTTTTTAGACCAGCAATGCTATAGTCATATAGATGTCTAGTTAAAATCTCATTTTTAGCTTGATTACTGAGATTACTATTTGAATTAATACATCTATTAACAAACCGAAATGACTTCCCAAACTTAGGTTATGTACAGAATCACAGTAGCTCTCATTATCAATATTTGTGAATATATAATCAAGTTTAGATATTGTTAAAAAACCATTTATATTTTTAAATACTCTAGTTGGTTCAATATTTTGCGTATTTAATTGGTAACACTGCATTAAGTTTAAGAGATCATTTTTGTTATTAGATTTTGTTAAATAATCAATTTTTACATCACCACAAAATATAACTTTATCAAATCTTTTTACACAATAGTCAAGTATTTTAGAAACTTGTTTAAAAAATATTTCTACATCTGCACCGGATGGTCTATAAATTACAAAAATACAATATTTTACATTATTTACATTGATTTGTACGGCACAGTTCTCTGAATGCATTTCTATGAAGCTAATTCTCTTAAATTGTATATTATTCCTGACTAATATTATTACACCACCATGTAACGTAATAACTTGCGATTACAAAGTTTTCAAAACATACTAAATTTACATTATATTCTGTTACACATAAAATGAGGGTTATATATATAATTATCATCTCAAACTGTTCGATTTTATTTGTTACACATTGACTATTAACACACAACAGCCTAATTATGTATTTTGAGTAATTCAACGAAGGTTTAAAATTTCCTTTCTTGATGTGTTTGTTTCAAAATTGAAATCTTTTTACTGTTACTCCTTTCGGCCAAAAACTTGGTGTATATATTTGATTTTCCAGTTCAAAATCAGCTCTCACTTTATAAGATAAGTTACGTCTTAGACAATCCAGTTTTGTAACAGTAAATTCATGTCCCTGTATTCTTTTTTTCAAATAATTTTTTATATTATCTGTTGTTCACGTAGGTTTACAACGACCTACATAAATCCATAATCGACGCTGTGAAGCAAAATTTTCTTCATCATTTATGTTATTAGCTAATACATCTTTTCAATATGACAAATGGTCTGCAATTTCCCGTTAACTTCCCCCCATCAATAGGCTATTAATTGCTAATCTATTTATTTCTACAGACAATAAAGGAAAGATGGAGGCCTATGAACTGGATTTGATGGCTAAGTGACTTCGGTCCGACTGTCTATTAAAATTTCTTATGTTATTTCAGGTATGATATGAGTCTTTTGATTTAAATTTAGCCTTTTCTGTTAACAAATTATTACAACATCTTAACTATTTACGATTTTATATGATATTGTCGAGAAGCTACCAAATACGTAATTGGTTAGTTCGGTAAAACGACAATATTTACTTTAAAAAAGGTACTCTTGATAAGACTCGATTACTCTCATGGTTTTGACGAAATTTGCATTTTAGTAATTTTAGAACATAAACAATAATTATTAAAATACAAACTTTGTCAAAACCATGAGAGTAAATCAAGTGTTATCAAGGGTACTTTTTTGTAGTAAATGAGTACCCAATCCAAATTTCATACTCAAACCCCTTTTTTGCCATTGGCGTAGAATTTTTAAAGGTGCAATTATTTAAAAAATCAAGTTCTACGCCTATGTATTATTATCGGACAAAATTTTATACGATGAAAAACATAAAAATGTACTTTTTTCATATCTTCTTCAACACCTCTAATCGAGACTTTTAACAAAAATACTCGATTCTTGCCATGTACGATTTTTTAAGGAATATTAATTATTTGCCTGCAATACGTATACAAAAACATTTATTGTTGGTTTCCATAGTTTCATTTAAATAAAAATATTGTCAAGTTTTAACACCTATCTCTTGTTAACGATTGAAAGTGTTCTATCTGACTCAATAATTAAAAAAACAAATGCATGGTTTATTAATATGGCTGTACAATATACCAATGCAGAATATACCGATATGTTACTGACATTAGGATTTTGTGAAGGAAATGCTCGAGAGAGTGTCAGGGTGTACTCTGAAAGGTTTCAAAATTGTCGTATACCTAGCCACCCAACTTTTGCTACTGTTGAGAGACGTCTTCGGGAGACCGGTTCCTTTGCTCCCAACACTGTTGATAATGGAAGAGAACGTTTTGTAAGGATTCCTGAAGTTGAAGAAGACATTTTAGAACGTGTTGAAGAAGAACCAGAATTAAGCACCAGACGAATTGGAAGGGAACTAGGAGTAAGTAAAGATGTCGTTCATAAAGTGCTTGGAGAACAATTGCTATATCCATACCATAAGAAGCCAGTACAAGAATTATTAGTCCATGATCCTCAAATTCGTTTGGGTTTTTGTCGATTTGTTATTATGCAAAGAGAAAGAGATCCAAACTTTGTCAAGAAGGTTCTCTTTACCGATGAAGCGGGTTTTACAAGAAGAGGTATAACTAATACCCATAATGAACATGTTTATGCCGTTGAAAATCCGCATACAATAAAGGTAAACCATTTTCAGCACGAATTCAAAATTAATGCGTGGGCTGGAATAATTGGTAATTTCATTGTTGGTCCTGTCATACTTCCACGAACATTAACTGGAGAAAATTATTTGGATTTTCTACAAAATACGTTGCCAGAATTGTTAGAAGATTTACCTCTCCAACTTCGGGGAGATATGTGGTTTATGCAAGATGGAGCTCCACCACATTTTTCTTTAAACGTTAGAAACCACTTGAATGAACAATTTTCACACAAATGAATAGGCAGAGGTAATGACGCATCTGTAAACTGGCCACCAGATCTAACACCGATGGATTACTTTTTATGGGGACATCTGAAATCCACAGTTTACAGGGAACCTGTAGAAAATGAGGAACAACTCTGGCAACGTATTCAAGATGCAATAAACCATCTTAGAGGTGATGAAGAAGTTATGGAAAGGATACATTTTAATTTTCTTCGGCGTATAAATCTTTGTATGCGTGAAAATGGTGAACATTTTGAACAATTTTTGTAAAATCTCTATTTTGATTATGTTGTAAATAAATATTTTTGTGAAACCTATACACTCTAAATTATTAAAACAGAAATTTAGCGAAAACCACGAGAGTAATCGAGTCTTATAAAGAGTACCTTTTTTAAAGTAAATGAGTTGCGCAATCTAAATTTCATACTCAAACTCCTTTTCTTCCATTGGCGTAGAATTTTTAAAGGTGCAATTATTTAAAAAATCAAGTTCTACGCATATGTATTATTATCGGACAAAATTTTAATACCATTTTTTTTGCCACATAAAACTCTACCAATATACCAAATTTCAGCAAAATCGCATATGCCGTTTTAAATTTATATGGGAAAAACGATTTAAAAATTGTAACTTCAAGGCCCTCTGGAGCCCAAACGAAGCAACTTTGTACTAAGGTAATTTTACTTAAATCGACTTATTTTGGTCTAAGGAATATGTGGTATGTTTTTGTAAAGACCTTTTACAGACACCCTGTATGACACCTAGCTTAATGACAAAGACAGAGTTTATATTAATTTACAATTTTGCCAACGTTTTTGATGTACTAAGATATACCTACCAGCAAAAAATTAAATAAACTGTACCAGTGGTATACGGCATGGTAACATTTTATTTCCATTCTTAATGAGACACTCTGTATATATCCGCCTAAAGAAAAGGCGCACTTTAAAAAATATATATAAATGAATATTTATAGGATACAGTGGTTAAAATAAATAAAACACATTGAGGGAGAACAGGTTTATTTCAATGAGATCTTCTACATATAGGCTGCATTTTGAAACAGGTAACATTAAGACAAAATCCTCTTATTTTCCTATGATTACTCATCAAATATCAATAATTAAAAAACATTAAAAAATAATATGGCAAGAACGAAGAACGCAGCTCTGTATAAGTATTAAAAATTCAGTTACATAATATTTAATAACTAGGTACTTGACGATTTTCCAAATACACAGTACATCTGAAGAAAAAAAAAGTTTCTCGCTTACAAAAATATCATCTAAACAAAGCTCACACTTTCTTTTCTGAACAAGACATCGTTTACAGCCCTGTTTTTGGACCCAAAACAAAATATCAAAATATATTCAGATACATTGCACTGCATTTTAAATTAGTTTGTCACCTACTTCACCTTACTTAAATAACTTTAGAATTTTAAATTATTTTAAATTTTAAGTTAGGGTAAATTTAAATTAGATTAATTACGTCTTTTTTTCTTTTTTTTTTAGTTCTGGTAATAGTTAAAACGCATCACTTCTAAGCATCACAAGTTAGACTATATGCTTGGTATCGTTCAAACTCTTCTAGACGTAGACAGGGCGATATATTATCCCCTAACCTAAACTGTTTAGAATGCAATTGATTTAAAAAGAAACTTGCACCTGAGTCATCAACAGCATTTGCTTATTTTATACGACACTGATATTCAGTAGAAAAAAATTGATGACATGCCTGGTCTATTCTTAAAGCAATCAAAGTATACCTGCGTTTCAAAATATGCCGTCAAATCTTTAAATTTAAGTTTAAATTTTTTATTTTTATCTTTATACATTTTTGAGTTATGGTGGATACAGACACATACAAATAGCGTCATAAAAATGGTCAAAATGGATTTCAGAAGAACCTAAAATGTAAAGATCCGTAGAAAACTCGTAGAAAACCGTAAAATGCATGAACTAATTTTGTTATATTTCATTCTTTTGAACTTATGTTCCATTTTATCCCAAGAGAGATTTTTCTTTGAATTAGTTTATTCAAAAATTAGTTGAACTACATCTTAATTCAGGCAGAAAGATTTATGAATTTTAAATAAGCTAAAATGTATATATAAATAATTACATGGTAGATTCAAAAAACCTTGTTTTAATTTTTTAAATTTCATATTTATATTTTAATTTCTGATCGTGTGTAATTTGATAGGTTTCAATCTTATTATTATATTTCAATGTTTTCTTTAAGATGACTGTTTTAGCCATAAAACTATTTATTAGTTTTAAATAACAAGGTTCATCCACCATAATTTTAAATTTCCCTACGTTACCATCAAATATTTTGCGCGTCCGCCAAAATTTTAAATGTCATTATTTTGTCTATTTTTTTTTTTAAATTTACTTGAATCGATTTATCTTGTACAGTTATTCAACGACTGTCCAACTTCTGCAGGAAAAGTTCTGTATTTACTCATTACAATGTAATTAAAACTGTTTAAACATAATGCATTAAATACTATTATAATTCCTTATTAAATATGATTACTCAAAGTTATATTTTAATAATGTTGCATAGAAAGTATATGACAGGGTTATGAACAATCAGTTATATATACTATATAGAGTATCCCAAATCTTAAACAAAATTCTAAATCTTCGTTATCTTAACAGTTACAAGAAAAACTTATTAATACAAATCATAGTATACTTCATTACCTGGTGATAGCACAAAGATATTTCTTTCTTAAATGGAATACCCAGTATTTTAATTTGACTTACAAATTGTTCTATTAAAAAATATGTAAACTTTGGTGTTTCACAACGTACGAGACTTGAAAATAATTTTAATTATAGATATTAAGATAAAGGAGATTTAGGACTTTGTCCAAAGTTTAGAACAATCGTCCAACTAGCACAATTGTATTATTATACTGAACAGGTTAATATTTAGTTTAATTATAGAGTAATTTGAATAAAATTTGGGACAAATCAACTAGACATAATTTGTAATTGATACATATACCTAAACAAAATGGTCGACTTCCGGTTTTAGCGAAAATGCTAGTAATTATGATTTTTTAACTGAATATTTTATGTTTTTTGTACACTACGGATCAAATTACCTATGATGATATGGAAGTCATGATAATAAGATCAACACCCTTCAAGAAGGATTAGTATGTCAAGGGTAGCAAATTTAAAACTGAAACATCATCTAGACGTTTAAAGTGTTGACTGTATCCTGACTTAAGCATTATAGAAGTAGAAGCGCAAATGACAAGTTGTAAAACGAAAAATAAAAACAGCTATACTAGGAATTGTATTGCAAGATATTATTAAAAACACCTAACTTTATAAAAAGAGATATAATTGAAAGAATTAGAAAGCGTAAAGTGGATGAGTGATTAGATTAAAAAGTAGTCACCACTGAAGTAACGAGTACATAAGAGTTTTCTGGAAACTAAGTAAACCTAACTAATCCCAAAACCGGAGATAGAAGGATTGAATGAATGTTTAAGTTCAGCAGTGAATTGAATAGACTGGATGATGATGATGATGAAATTAGTAAATAAACTATTATTGAATGTTGCATTTTATCAATTAGGGTCTCAATGTCAAATTGACAAGAATTTTTCATTTATTTACACATTTATAGGAAAATAGATAAATTGATAAATATCATTGGTGATTTTCAAGAAAAGAGTATTGGTTTTTGACTTGAATTGTGACAGAAGTAATTTGAATATCAAACGCGTTAGGTACTCGTATTTAAAGTCATTCAAAAGCTAAACAAATTAATTGTGCGGTTATTAAATATTACATAACCAAAAATAAAATTAATACATTTATAAAACTGGGTCCAAAAACAGTCTTTTACACCTTACTTAACACCTACAATTATAATCTAGAACAAAAACAATACTTACATGATATATTGCACAAAAACTCATTGTTAAGTGTGCTTAAAGACAAAGGTACGCTTAATGTTAATTTAAATTACTTAAATTTATTTTATTTTTTTCACTTGCAAGACATTAGACTAGAACGTTCTTAAGTATTTACAACATAAATAAATATTTGTCATTTCAGCTGAGAGAACAAACAAAAAAAATATCGTTTTTCGTATCACAGAGAAGAAGAGTTTTGTTTTTAGAACAATTCGAGCAAAATATTATTTAGCAAAGTTCTCTAATATAGAAATATAAATTTTTTGCCTTTATATTTGGGTAAAAGATAATGTGATGAAGCTGAATCAGAAAAAATAGGATTGCCAACGAAATGCGATGCTGATAAAATAAATTTTATGTGGGAGTGATTTTATATGGGATTGATATTACGTGGGATTATTTACTGAAACTTATTTTATGCGGGATTAATTTTATGTGAGATTTATATCTATATATCTAACGGTGACAATCTTATTTTAAAAGTTAACCCATTTGAAGAGTGAGTTATTAAAACCTAGTGAGTTTCTTCATTCATATTATTGAGAATTTTGAGACAACTTTATCTATTTCCTTATCTATTTTAATATTAATTAATAATTTAAGGTTATGTCACGTAATCCATCAGTGCATCAACACAATCGAGTCGATAGGTTTGGTGAGAACCATCTGAGAATTAGGTTGAATTTAAGAATATGATGTATTGACTCATCTAAAAAAAAATTATGGATAAAAGAACTGTTTTGATGAATGTTGGTTGGCATCGATGAATATTATAAAATGCCTATAGATTAATTTTATGTGGGATTGAGTTAGGTGGAATTAATTTTTTGTGGGATTTATTTTATGTGGGATTGATTTGATGTGGGATTGATTTTATGTGGGATTCGTTTTAATAAAATTTATTTTATGTGGGAGTAAATAACGATGTTGGCAACCCTATTTAAAAGTGCTAACTAAAAGTGACAATATTACAGCTAACATTTTGGCTTTATCCCAAAAATACTAGCAAAAAAGCTGCAGAGAGAAAAAAGAAATTCACCTACTAATTGTGTGAGGTATGAAGTGAAAGCAGTTTGTCTGCTTCTTCCCAAAGATACAAGTATTTAATAGTAAAAATAAAATGTTTCCGTACTTATTGTAGTAGTAGTAGTAGTGTGCTGTAGCAGTCGAAAGCTTCTTTATACTAAATAACGAGTAGCTATTGGCTAAGTGTCGTTTATGTCGGGCAGATTACTGTAAAACAAAATACAATGCATTAGGAAATAATTAGAAAAAAAATTAATTGAAAAATATACATAAAAATACGCGTAATGGATACTAAAACTAAGTCTTATACTGATTGCAATATTGAGATAGGTTATAATTTATTTAACTTAAATAGCTCATTGTACAGAGTTTGGTTCAATGTTGCAATGTGGCCGAAACTTTCTGATTTTGATAGAAAGGCGAACAATTACTGTAGTGTCAATATTTTTATTTTTATTATTAACATCATTATTTTTTATTTTTGTTAGAAAAGAGTATTTGGTCTTTCACCAAAATAGTTTTATTTGACCCACATAAAAGATAAATTATATATTTTGTTCCTTCTTTTATTTAATTTTTAACAAATTGTCTACATCAAAATTATATATACAGCAGGTTCGCTTTCTTACCTTTTAATATATAATCTGTCAACAAGGTGGGCACTGTTGGACTATCTTCATTAATGGCTTTGAGTACTGAAAATAAAAGTTACATATTATTTAGAAAATGCGTTTTTTTGTTGAGGTGGAGAGTCATTTTTACCCCAGTTTTTCATTTTAAAATTTTCCATTTGGTTCTTGAAGTTTTACGTTTTTTTATACAACCACAACCCCAATGAAAATTAAAGAAAACGAATTTTATTTATACATAATTAACAGCTGCTAATTGGAAAAAAGAAAGAAAAAAAGTAATATTAGCAACTATTGTTCCATGAATACTCACTTTTAATAAGAACCTGGAGACTTTGATTATCTGGAGGCCCGTTTCCTATATGATAAGGAATTACTGTAGTCAAATACTGAAAAAAAAAAATATATTTATTATACCTCCTTTGAGAAAGTTTATTAAAAAAAGTATGTACTAGTGGCGTAGTCAGAAATTTTTCATGGGAGGGGTTTCTGAGAACTATAGGGAAGGAGGGTCCATCAACAAAGTGAAATATTTCAGGTAAGATTGTTTTTACTGGCCCCCAAAATCTCCTCGTGGCTACGCCACTGTACTAGTTGGATTACGAGAGTTTATCCCATACATATACATTGTCAATGTGTTAAACTGTAAACAATTTTAATCAGACAGAAAATTCTTAAAAATATAAATGGTGCTTCATAAATGTCTAACTCATTCTCAAGGGCTAATAGTGTACTTCAAAAAATAATATCAGTTTACTTATAATGTCTGAAAATAAAAAATAAGCGTGGTATACCTTTCAAAGTTGAGGGAGTTTGTGTAAATAGGAGCTAAGGAGTTAATTATTTCTCCCCCTTTTTAATATTTACATATTTCTCACAAAATTAAAAACAAAATATGCTTTCATCCGTAATGGAACCACGTTTGCAAAATATAAAGTTAAATGCATGTTGAATGTTAAAGTAAAGATTATTTCTTGACCTAAAGAGTTAGTCAGATCTTTATGAAACACCCTTTACACTTATATTAATAAACTACAAACGTTATTACATGTAATTAGCAGAAAAAGTGCTTGGTGATTCGTTTTATTTTTTCTGTTTAAATTTTATAGAAGATTCTGTTTTTATTCAAGTCCCATTAGTAAAAGAAGAAGTGTCATACATACAAAAAACTTTTGTTAAAATTTGATAGACATTTAAAATGTGAATAATATGGAGTTCGTGTCATTCAGAAAAATCACATTATCAAGCTCCAATAAAATTTAATAGAGCATTAATATTCCATAATTATTATTATTCGTAAAAAAAAATAATTATCTGCAATAATTATAGAAATCAAATGATAATATATTTACAAATAATTGTTTTTTGAGTCCATAAAATGTCACAGAGGCAATTAATTAAAAAATAAAATGAATAATGACGAAAATATTTAAAGAAAATAACAGTTAATAAAGTCTGTAAAGATACTGATTTTTTGAGAATGCTAATATCTACTATTAATAAAAAACAACCGAACTATGAAGTAATATGTTAATCTCGTTTTAAAAATTAATTAAGTTTATTCATGAAGAAATTAACGAATAAATTCATTAAATTTTGAGTCATATATGTCAGAAGTCAGTTCAAAAAGTGCAACCAGTTGTATAAAGTTGAACATTATGAAACTGATTGCGAAAAATTCATTACGTCACTAGTTACGAAAAAAACAAATAAAAATAAACTTTTTTTGATTTTGAGAATTTATATCAAAAGAGCAAAGGTTGGCTATATAAAAATCGAATTTGCTTAATGAACGTACAACTTAGCAATAATGTTATTGGTGATTATTTTTCATTCATAATACACGACAAAATAACAAACTTTTTTGAAATAAACACACTACAACTCGTTGACAATAAATTAACATGATTTTCTATTTGACAATGAAATGAATTAAGTTATGCATATGTAAATAACAATACAAGAAAGTAATATTGGTTGCATAAATAGCAGTAGTTTTTTATCAAACACAATTTTATAAATATTCTTGTCAAAATTAGAAAAAAATTATGTATGTAACATGTTACAAAATTATATGTAATTGATCATTATCTTATCTTTCTTCAGTTTATTAATGTTACTTTTAACCAACTGATGACATCAACTTAGTCAACATGGGATACGGATATTTTTGAAAACTTATTATAATTAATTTTACTTACTTTGGGATCCATACCGTTTAGAATTTTATTGGAAGAATGTTTAGCCGAGCGTTTCTTTTCGACGTGGTACTGTCTTCGCCTGTTTTGTACAGCTAATAAAAGAGAGATAAACGTATTTTTTAATTCTTTCTCGTATTCCAGTTCATCTCTGAGGGCCAGTTCGGAGATTAACGTTTCGGAGAATTCTCTGATGAGCACTTCCAATTCGAGGAAGAGCTCGTTTAGCTGGGATAGACTCAAATCGCGCAATTCTAGAAAAGTAAAATAGAACAAATAATAATTTATGTTTATTTTCCTATCATAAATTACAGTTGCATGGAAAATTCTAGGTATATGCTTATAAATAAAATAGATTCAAAAGTGGTAGGTAAAAAATGTGTATTTCATTCTCCCAGTTTAGCCTCACAGGGAATCGTCGGGATTAGGTAAAAGGAATGGTGGTAGGTATCTGAGAGAATGTTACTGACTCAGCATTTGCTTTTTGATATGAGAAAACCTTTGAAAAACTGATTGATGGCCAGGCTCTAACCTCTATTACCAACCATACAACAAATTATCCTCATTTGGAAGATAAAAATATTTTAGGAGGATTTTAGAGTTTTTTTTTAGATTTAATAGGACAATGAATGTAATTTTGATTTATAGTTGTTCGTAGCGATATCTCCAATTTAAAAATTTATCAATTTGAAAGCTCAAAAGTGTTACATTGTAATTATTGGTCTTTTAGGTCATAGTGTATTAATACTTCCCATATATACATAATTACATAATACATAACATAAATATAAAAATACAAACATTGACAATTCTTGATGACCTCTATGGTAAATTTTGCATTAAAAATTGATAGAACATTAGACATGTGTAAATTTAAGAAAGTGAAAACAAAGTACAGTTATTATTTGTTATTTAAACGCTTTGGGTATTGCAAAATACAATATGCAAATGCTTGGGTCACCGGTTTTAAATTAAATAAATAATGTAAATTTAGATAATCTATATTCAGTCACAGAAAACAATATCCATGCCATATTAATAAAGTGATGAATCAGCTATAACCAACTTCACCTACTTTGTTCTTTTCAATTCGTAATATTTAAATAGTTTACATGTTTTTATGGACAATAATATAGGAATGTTTTTCTTTACATTGCAATTTTACAGTCTGAATTCATAAACAGGCTACTGTGAAAAGTCATGTAAAAATATAAAATATTAGATTTATTTTAAAATAAGTAGTCGATAAAAATATGTAGATTTCATTTTAACATGTTTATTCAATAAATGTCTTTATTTATAGCTAATTTTAAAATAAAAATTTCTACACGACATTTATTTTTCTAGGATAACTATGTAAACACAATTTTAGCTGTCATATATTTCTTTATCTTTCTGGTAGTTTTCTCTGGTTACATATATACTAAATTTGAAAAGTATACAATCAAATCATAAATTGATATACACTTAATAATGGTAAATAATCTGCATACAAACTCCATAGGAGATTTATATCTCTTACTTTAATTAATTTAGTAATTACTCTATAAAAATCCTTGTATATTTCTACTTACTGTCCTCATAGAGGGGAGAACTGAGCACCTCCTTGGCTTTCTCCATGACCTCATTATTCTCCAGAAGGTGTTCTCTGGATTCGGGGTTGCCGTCCATAGAACACAAATCCTGATCCTGCATCATATCGTCGATTTCCCTGATAACTTCGTCGGCTGTCTTTAGAGGTTCATCCGATTCATGGTTAATACCTCCGAGGATTAGGGCGTGCATGTCCAGATCGCTAGCAACAGCTTCATCTTCCGAACTTAAATCAAGATCGTCTTCAGGTGTTTGGGGTTCCTGAAAATAAAAATGTATCCTACAGTTTTTTTTTTTTTTAATGAAACTTTTGCAAAATATCACAGTAATGTATGATTTTATTTACATTAACTTATCAGTGAATTGGGACATAATTTACTCATTTAATTATGTTGATGAAATGATTTCACATCTAAATAATTTCTTGATCCAGCTACTTTAGTAAGAAAATACTATAAAAATAATGATTTTGTTAAGAGATAAAGCTTTAAAAAAAAATAAGAAAGATAAGAAGGCAGTAAATTGGACTGGCTTTACCTAAATAAGGATTTTTACTAACTGAGGAAAAAACGGCTTATTTGAACTTTCTAAGATCACCTGGAACATCTTAAGATGCTTAAAAATGCATAGAAAAAATGTTACTGTAATTAACAAATATGTTAATTCATCTCCTACTACTCAGAAGTCACATGACCAATTAGCATCACTATTTCTATTAGAAATACAAGTTGTACGATTTTTTAAAAAGATACAGGTCAAATCACAATGGATTTTATTAATCATTTCTGGTGTGGTGATTTCTTTTGGCTAAAAAGGCATATTTCGAACATTATTAAAGGCGGAACTAATTATTAGAAATCTTAGTTAAATTTAAGTATAATTAACTCGTTTAACTTATCTACCACAATATTAATTATATTATATTATTTACATTAATTATAATTAGTTTTATAAATCATCAATTTTAATAATGAATGTAATAAAAACGCAAAGCAAGTTAAAATACGAACAGCAAATTATTTTAATTAAAACTGACACGGTGTTAATAGCATAATATATCGAAGTAAATCGCAATTACAAAAGGTTTAATAACCGAAAAATGTATTTACCTTTATTATTGTGTATAATGTGTGCATTGAAGGTTAACAATATGCAATAATTTATGTACATAAATAAGCTATTGCCGCTATAAACTGTTGACAAAACTGTTTACAATAGAATAAAATACATATAACTACAGATTCAGTAAATATTTAAAAATAAAATTCAATAGAAAGAAATAGTTTACTTATAAATGGTGTTGACCTAGACTGCCATTTTTTGGTGAGTAGAAATACTATGTGAAGAATTCCCTACAGTTTGGTGAGAGCAAAACAGGTACAAGCGTCACTTGTACCATTTTTATTCCAAAATGCACTTATACCCATTTTATTCTAAGGCCCTCAATTATATTTCTTTAATTAAACAGCATGGATATTCATATTTTTTTTATTAGAAAAACTACAACTTACAATCTTGTGTAATAATCGTATTATATTTTCTCCTCGTCTTCTGATGCGCTGACCTCTTCAAAATCTACCGATTTTTGGTCGACCTTTTATTTATTTTTGGAATCTTTACTTGTCTTTTGATTTAAGGAATATTTTCAAAAATTGTATTTCAAAACAAATATAAAGAACAACATATTGACGTTGTTTTTGATCATTACACAGAAAATTATATTAAAGATGTTGTTACTCGTCAAAAAAAGAGGATCTTCCAAATCAATTATTAATAGGATTATTACTAATTGAGAGATCCCGTTTCCACAACAATGGAATTTATTTGAAATCCTGAATCATTTTCGTTTATTCTATATAATTAAAGCAATTTTACGAATCTAATTATTTTAAAATAATACAAACTGAAAATACATTAGAGAAATGATAACACGTTTTAGCTTTCACCTTGATTAGTAATAATTCATTTAGGTACTGTAACCATCTGACAATATTTTCGATTTCAGGTCACGTTTAGGGCAAGGTGAGCTTTCAAACTGACACAAGAATGCCCGTTATGAATAATAGTTCAGCGATGAATTAAAAAAAAAATCTTTTCCGAAATAAGTAGGTATTATTGTGAGAAATCGGGATAAAAACTAGAGATAAAAAAAATAGAATAACGTATTTGTTCCATTTTAAAATGTCTATAGTTTCAACTGTCAATGTTCCTTGTACCTATTTCGATTAGTTTCATTTTTATGTTAGAGTAAAAATTAAAAATTACTACTTATTTTACATATGGAAGTAGTTTAATTTTTAATTTTTTTAAAGGTTGTCAAAATTTAATATTCTGCGTGCATCATCCTTTTTTCACAACAATTTAAGCTTATTCTTTCATCTCATTTACAGTTTTCCCTCTCTTATCTCAGCTGTATTATTCTCTTTCTATTCTAAAGATCAACATTTACCATTAAGTAATTTATTTTACAGAGGTAAAAACGAAAATTTTGAGATTAATATGCGAATCCACACCTAAAATACCTTAGAATCTTCTAGAGCTAAACCAATGAGGGTTACAAATTACATCGAATTTTAATAAATGTGTTCAGAGCAATAAAGACGAATGTCCCGCCATATCGGTGACAAAAGATGAATGCCCAGTGGTGATGGTTGATTTTTCTTCTATTTTCAGCTATAAGTACTACGTATGTTAAAAAGCGCTCGTGATTCTCATATGTTTTAATACGATATCCATTACAATTGGAAAAAATCTATTTAGGTTCTGAGACAAGTTTGGCACACCCTGTATATACATATAATAAAGTTTGCTTCTTCAAATAATTCTGAATTTTATGTAAATATTTTTGTCGTGCTTGGAAACAATATCGTGGCCCTTTTGTAAATGGTCAATGAACCGTTTTCGTTTTCTTTGTAAACGTTCATCGGCTTCAACTCACTGTTTTCATTGTGATAGCCTTTTCAGTAACTTATTTTTTCTGTTTGTATACTTTAAATTACTTATTGTTTATCAGTTTTATATTAAATCTTATTATATTAGTAATTAGGTATAGGAGCATGACGACGATTTAAAATTTGAGAATATTAAAGATTTTTTAAGAAACTTTTACATTTTTACCACGACAAATGTCTGTTATAATTAAAATAAAACATCTACTTGGAATAAATATTAAGAATTTACCTGGTCTAAATTTAGAGCGTTAATTTGTAATTTCCGGGCGTACGATTTGGACCAATCTATTGGAAGAATATTACCGAAGTTTCCAGTCAACGTCCACCACATTCTGAAATAAAAAAGAATACTTGATTAATTTGTTTCATAAACGGTAAAATTAAATTGGAACAAAACAAGAAATTCGGGACACTCAATGGAATTATTGAGCGTATTGGGTAAGCATTCAAAATCATTTAATTTAACAATATTTCTTATAAACCAGTTTGTCTATCGAATCAATTTAGTTCAATGTGAACAACCTCTTTATTTTTATTTACACGGTACTTAAATAATTCGTTCCTTAAACGTGTGTACACAGAAAGCGAAGCAAATTCTAGTAATTAGTCCGAATGATTTACGTTTATTACAAGAAAAGAAAGAAAAAACAAAATAGTCGAAAGAAGGTGAAAGTCTTTAGAAACTGTACAAAATTGCAATAGGATTTAATAAATTTGAATATTACGAATATTGAATTTTGATTAACACAAAAAAATTCGTTTTCTCCTGAATACTAGTTATTTATTTATTTATTTTCAAATCAGATATTTATTCTTTTTCTTTCTTTTTCATATCCTTCTACATTTTCAAGCGTCGGATTGGTAGCCATTGCTTCCATTCTTTGTTGCTCCTATCATTTTTATCTAAGTTTTCCTTTTTGTTGATTTCTTATTTCTATTACTTTTCTCGCTATTTTATCTGGTTTAATTTTTACTAGATGGACTATCTGTTCTGTATCTGTAACGCCTGTATAAAGTTTGAAAAAGCTACGATCAAATATATGTGGAAGTTAACAAGAAAGCTTTTATAGGAAAAATATTACAAAGAAATGAAAGTTGACTTGAATACCAAGGAAAAAAATTACTAGTAGTCGACCACAGTCAATCTATTGGTCAAAAATAGTTTTAAAGAGCAAGAGCTCAAAAATTACAGGTCGTAACAATGCCAACTCCATAAAACATTAAATACATCTTCATCAGTTATAGAAACTAACACCGTTAAATATAATTTTTGGTTGGTACTTTTTTATAATTAGCTCAAAAGAAAATATATCCGAATAACCCTCCAACATTAATAAATACTTAAAAATTGTCAATTTCGTTGAGCTATTAGGTACTACTGAAAATAAAACATTGTAACTGAATAAAGGCCAAATTTTAAATCATTCATACTTTGTAAAAAATGCCCTAAACGATGTTTTAATAGTTCTGCAATCTGAAACGTACAGCCCAACCTACAAGAATACATTCTATAATTAGCTAATAAAGATTAGTTTTATCAATACTACACCTGTTGACTTAGCTAATGGAAATCCTTATAAAAACGAATAGGATAATCAAAGCTCTTATGCAACAAGGTAAAAAGTAAGATGTATGTATAGTATAACACACCAAATAATAAATATTAGTCTTGAATATTGACTATTCATAACTAGAAAATGATTATGATTGCTTTGCACTAGAATGTTGTTTGAAGGTAACAGAAAAAAATATGTAAAATTACTAATTACTTAAGTAAACGTCAAGTTCTTTATTTATTTTAACGATTTATTAGCTTTTAAATTCTTAATAATTTTACTTGATTAGTTATACTTCATCCTATAAATATATATATTGTTTTTAATTTTATACTATCAAACATTTAACTAATCTATTTAATTTGTACCCGTTAGTGGTTGCTGCTATTGGTAGTAATGATGTGGATGGAGTAAATATTATAAAGTTTATTTTAACAGTTTAGGAAATTCAAAAATAAGAAAAATTTAAAACCGAACCTAGACTTGGGTATGAAAAGTAGTTAATTAATAAGTTTGATTACGTTTTTATCAATTTTTAAGTAATTTCTGAGATGTTTTTAAATTTGACTTAACTTTCCTGATTATAAAATTCTGATAAATTGCTTAATATTTTTCTTTGTCTCTTAATTCAAAAAACCTACAAAAATCTGTATCATTTTCCGTAATTTGCTAGCATTAAAAAAAGTATGTGAGATACTTTTAATAAATGATTGGAATCTAAATCATTTTTTTTTGGCATTCTCTAGATAAAACTCCCATGACAAATTTGTTATTACGTAGTGAACAGATTTCCCGAGATGGTATCGGCTGAAGAGAACAACGACGAAAAGTAAATTACCGCTGTTTCTTTTCTTTCGAAGTTTTCCAATCTAAATAACTTCTTGTAGGCGTGGCGTGGCCTTGAAATTTGAATCGCATGCTATTTTGTTTGTCTCTCCTCTAATAGAAACATTTATCGGGTTATTTTAAATATCCTATCTAAATTTGACATTTACAATATTTAAAGTTAAACGTTTGATACGTTTAACAAAAATTACTAAATAATAAACAAAAAATGCTTAATTTAAAATGAAATTATTGACAAATGAATCTGTACCGAAAATTTCTTGATATTACTACCATCAAGCTTGCATAGTTCAAGAAATATTATAGTGGAGAGTTCAGCTTTAATATTAGTAAAGGAGCACTTAAGAAATTGAGTATGTTTTTAGTTGTTCTATTTTGATATTATTATAACTAATTGAAGGGTAGAAAAGTGATGAAATAAAAATAACTGAAATTAATTAATGAAATGATATGGATGTAAATATAATAATGTAGATGCCCTCAATTTGTAAAATTGTTAGTTCGATTTTTGGGAATAAACAGTAACCAAAATTCCACAGAAAACATACAAAAAGGGAGCATATTACTTATAGTAAATAATGTTCATGCTATTATATATTATTACAATTAGGTTATTTCTAAATACATAAAATTTCTAAAACAAATGAAAAAAAAATATATTTTTGTTTTTCATTGACACAAGAATAATTTGCAGTAAGAAAAGCTTGATTCACAAAGCTATAGAGTAAGAAAAAAACTAACTTAAGTTTGATTAAATAAATGTCAATTTCTAAGAGTCGCAGGACAACCTGTACCTACAGAGAATAAAGACAAGGCTATTTATTTGCCGTGACTGGGAAAATCAATAGCGAGGGTCGGGCGCCGGTTTCTCCGTTTGTTTTCCTGTTCCTCTTGGAAAAAGTGGCTAGCATTTATGAGGACACGTGTTCACCTCCTTACTACTTACTCTTATTCTTACTAGGCGTTCTTTTGTGATCTAGACCGTACTTAAAGGAGAAGTGGATTTAAAGCATTTAAAATATTCAAGAAACGATGATATTACATGTCGATTTCAAGTCTTTCGAGACGACATATGCACAAATTGAGTGGTTTTATTCGTTGTGCAAGTGTAAGCTGAAAGAAAATAAGATATAAGAGAATTTCATGTTGTTCTGTTAAAATAAATTTGACTTCTGAGTGGTAAATTAGATTTAATTGGGACTATGAGTCATATGGGATCCCCCACCTGAACCTTCTTAGATAGTAGTGGTAATTCTATGGGGTGATCCAAAAAATATGTTTCTAAACGATTAATGGTGGAAATATGAACTTAGATCCTTTTGGAAATATACTTTTTTTTCAGCGTTAATATATATTGTGTCTTCTTCATAGTGCCGTTTGTCCCGTTTGAATCGGACGAATATTAACGTTAGTGCCCTTTTGACTTTGCTGACGCGCATCATTTTTCTCTTCAAAGTTAATCTACATGTAATTTCCCCTACTTCTCCGTTTTTCCCATATGATTCGGCCCAATAACAATAAAGATATAGATTTAGGTCTTTTTGGCATTGCCTCTGCACGTGATGTTTCTCTTCAACATTAATCTACATGTAATTTCCCCCACTCCCCCGTTTTTCCCCAATAATAGTGAAGATATACCTTAATACCCTGTTGACTCTGGCATTCCGCATGATTTTTATTTTTATGACCGCCATCTTGGATCGCTTAGCCGAGTCGCAAACCACTTATTCAAGGTTAAATTCGCAACACTGACATGTCTCGGAATCTCGTGGCTTATTTTGGAAGAAGACATTATTTAAACTATGCATGATAAAAATCCTACCTTGTACAAATATAAAACAAATATCAAATATTGCTTAATAAAGGGAAAGGCCGTATAAAAACAGATACGAATATTTACTCAAGTGAAAAGTAGTCTTTTCTTATTAAGCCGACATTGCTTCATAGTGATAAATCGATTTATTACACCGCACCGGAAGTATTAGTTGTTTATTTTGGATAATTCCTGAAATTTAATCTAGTAAAAGTTATCAGATAAAAACACCTATATGGTTATACAGAAGCCTTAAAAATAATAACGATTTAGTCGGGATTAGATTAAGAACCGTCCAATTCTTTTTTTTTTAATAAATAGAAATCTACAATAATAATAGTTTATGTTACAAGAACGAAAAAACATGTTTTGCTAAGATATTAAAAAAAAAAATGTAGAAAATTAAATCTAAAATGATATTAGGTCCCTATTTTCAATTTTTCTTATAACTAAATAGAAAATTTTCGTTATTGACTTTTGTAGCATATGGGTCTCAAAATTATTTTGCAGCAGCTTGTTTAAAGTATACAGAAAAGTTCTACTTTTCGATTGTTTTCTATCCCAAAAACGACGTTTTTTGACACAGTTGAATAAAAACATTTTTTAATTTAAATTAGTCATCTGGCGCCGTATTTAGCATGTATTATTTAAAGAATACACATTTTAAGTTGATGTAACTACTCATATAGAAAATAATACCCTTGCACTAAAATGATGTTTCAACGCATTACATAATTATGATAGATTAAGCCTTAATTGAGTACATTGATGATGGATGTATGTTTTGCGTGAATTACAAGGGGAATTCGAAAAAAACATTGGTAAATATCCAATTTTACATTTGCCACAAGTTCGTTCATTCAATTACAGTCATTAAGCATTGAAAAATTGTACCCTACAGCGAGATTAGTGAAATTATGAGGTATATACAGGTTTTGTAAAAATCCAACGCTGGTCAGGAGTTCACGGACAGCAGAACATAATATGAAAGCCTATCCTTCTTATCATATCTCCTTGCATTTGAGTAACAGTAGTATTAAAAGTTATCTTCTTAATAGAACACATAGTCACGATTACTCTGTTACTTGTAGAGTTCCCCAAGACTCCTTTTTTTAATTTATTTGACAACGATGTAACTTCCTTTTTTCGGCATCTAAAACTTTTCCAAATTGTCAACAACTTTGGATATGCTCTTGAATTACAATATGATACTAATAATTTATCCAATTGCTCTAAATACAACGGCATTGATTTAAATGTGGGAAAATGTCACATTATTCGGTTCCATCTTTCTCAACAGTCCATTGTAAATCAATGGTTAACTTTTAGATAGTGGAAAACAAATTAAAGATCTTTGCTTTAACCACCACATGTAACTGCTATTAAAACTATTATACTTTAGTCAACTTCTGTATATTCCCTAAATTATGTGGCTTACAAATTAAAAATTGATCATGCTCAAAACAATTGTAAGTATTTAAAGATTCCTTTGAAGACTTTTACTTTTTAATATTATCAGATCCTGTCAAAATGAATCTTTTTTTTTATTTACATATTTGTAAATATATCATCTTTATAGTCTCTTCTAATTATAAGAACAATATTGTATATCTCTTCTGTTGTTCATTAAATTACGGTTTTTGTTTGATGATTTCGTGTTTTTCCTTCCGTATTTAAAAAAAATGTTTATCAATTGTAAATTATTAATTATAATTGGGATAACATGAATTTGATAAAATAATGAACGAATATTTGAATATAAATTCAATAGTCTTGTTTTTTTCAGACGTCATGAGATTTTTATTCTCAAATTTTGCGTGAATAATATTTTTTTTCTGAATAATAATGTAAATTTTCAAATAACCCTGGTAACATACTGTTGTAATCTGCTACAGCTTCTACTACAATTACTTGATTGAATGCCTACGAAGTGATGTAATCTCTTGGCAATGAAAAAATTAAACACAACACCGCATTTAATTATTAGTCTATTTAACAGTTTAAAAGTTGTTATTTTATAAACCTATCTTTAACATAAAAGAATAATTACTATTGTTGGCAATAATCATATATTACCATGGGTTTACGCTTTCTTTGTTTAAAACTGAAGATACGAGTGGCAAATAAGGTGATTTAAATACAAGATCGTCGGAATTTCTTCAAGAAGATTTTTTTTTGATTTATGATACATCTACACCGAATATAAGCATGTAAATCTGATATGGCATCAATGTTGCATAGCTGCAAAAAAATGTTCAGCATTACCTCTTTAATTATTGCAAGACTGAAAGTTTGTTGGGATAAACTTTCTCTTTACAGGTAGCCGAACAACCAAAAGTCTTGCCATCATTGTGACTTTTTGTCTTAAACAGGTTTGCTCACAACAAATTGGTTGGGATTTTTTTATTTAAAAATAATTCTGATGCATAGGTAGGATTGTCCATTTGGGCCATTCCTTGTTCTAATTAAAAGCGCTGTTCCTGAAGTAGCGCTGGGAAACAGTAACAAAGCCCAGAACACACTCTAATGAAAATAAATATACTTTTTATTTACTAAAATCTATTACTAAAATAGGTTAATTTTTTAATATAAATATATAGTATCATTCAAATATCCAATTTAAAATAGTAAACTAAAAATGAAGATATATAATGCTTAACTCCCATGTTCAATTAGATTTTTTTCAGAATCAATAGGCTTTCATCCCCTTATAAAGCTTGATTTTTCCTAAAGATTTCATGTTGATATCGCTTTTCGTTTTTGATTTATGATTTTTTTTTTAGTAGCTTTAACCCCCATCAAACCCCCCAATTTTTAATCAGATTATTTTTAAAATCAAAGAGCTTTTCCCCCTTATAGAGCTTGATTTTTGTTAAAAATTTAAAGGTGATATCATTTTTTTTTAGAGTTTTTTTATTATTTCAACACCCCTTTTTTATTCAGATTTTTTCAGAATCAATAGGCTTCTTTTTCTTATAGAACTTGATTTTTACTAAAAATTTCGTTGAGGTTTTGTCGCGAAAGCCGTATTGACTGTTAGCGAGTATCCAGTATTTATCTAAAAATTAAATCATCCTTTTTTATTATATCAAATCACAGACTGAGACTGGATGATTAGGTATATACTACCAAAGCTCAGTGGCGGTTTGCCTGTATGGGCAGTTACATATTTTATATTTTCCTCAATGCCTATTATTATTTTATCTAATATTCAGCACAAACCGCGTTGGCACGACACTGGACGACCGGGCGTTGAGCGACGTTCCGAGAATTCCGAAATTAAGTGGAAGATGGATTCATTAAGCGGAGAAATTGTTTTCCTAAGGGAAAAACGAATCCCGGGACTCCTTTCCAGTGTGTGCCCTACTGCCGCTAGTGCCCACGAGCCGCCACTGGCCATAAAACAAACAAAAAAACTTTAAATCGGTAGATCGAGGTGGATGTCTGAAATCGATGTTTAAAATCAAGCAATTAGGAAACTTTTCAAAAAATCTCGTCGAGTATTCATAATAATTCTTGATTATACCATACATTTTTGAAACATTCTATGTTTTTGGTATTCTTGGATTCTAAATAATTACACATTCTAGAGTTTCTTTTTATGGAAATTAAGTTTATTGGTATTAGTCACAGAATGTCTGAAGGGCTAGAAATGGTGGCGCCTTTAGTTGCTCTGCATTTTGTAGGGTAGACGGGTAGATGTCGTGTCGACACTGCATGCTCATAAAGTTTCGTAATTTACATTTTCAAGTGCATTATTTAGCATTTTATTGAGAGAGTTAGAATTAATTATTCTTAACGAAGGAAAGGGGGAAAATTCTTAAATATACATCTAAACGATATTGAACTGAAACGCAAGTTTAAAAGGTTTTCTTTGAATACTGATAAAAAAATGGGCCTTGGAAAAAACACGCATGTTTAAAATTATAATTCTTCTTATTTTTTAAATGACACGTTTATATTTGATTCATATTACTTTGTAAACATTTTTTGTTGATCACACGTTATAAAATGATTACAGCTTTATAAGGCAGTAATGTTCTGTATAATCATAAGCATAATCTTTTTTAATCCTTTATTATATAATAATGTAGAGATCAGGTCAATTTTTTTAGAAAAGAAAGATAACAGGATTTAAAAACTAATTGAAATACACAATCACTACAAAATTTAAAATAAATCAAACATTTACAATAAGAAAAAATTATATAGTTAGATATGTCGAGGGAGAGGTATCTATAATCTTCTCTTCATTATGATTATGATAGGTACTTAACAAGTCACATCCCAGTTACCTACATTAGTAATAATAACAATATATACTATCTACAATTTAACAATAATTTTAAATTAGAGCTGTTATTAACTCATGGACTCCATTTTTTTTTATTTAAAAATTATAAAAATAATTTTGGAGGGCTTATGTAAGAGATTTCTAATATCATTAGAATTTCTAGCCAAATAGGAATTTAACTCAAATGAATTTACATAAAGAAGACAGTAATAAATATATGTATATGTAATGAAAATAAAAACTGGTTTACAACTTTCCCTTTGATCCTTACATATTTTTTTCTTAGATTTTTTTTAAGAAACAAATATTTTATTACTATCTGTTGCGTTTCCCGCATAAGTTGCTATAAACGGGGCTATAGTACACATTTAGAAGTGCACTAGTTGCCATACTGTTTTTTAATGTAGATCTGGATATTGCATAAAAATATTGGTATAGGTCTTTATTTACTATGTTAATATGATATAATAAACGAGACTGTTGTTCATTTTTTTTGTAGAATCTTTCGGTTCTACCCACGTAAAAACAAGTGATAATGTTAAAAGGAAATGCAAACTACTTTTTGACAACCTTCGATCTGCCTACTTCAAGATTTGCTGTAAAGTAGCACATGTGTTTCTTATGATGTCACTACTAGTTTTCGATACAGATACTTTTTTTTGAACTGTGGAAAAAAAAAGGTGTAACCTTATACCAACACATGTGCATGGGCGCCGTTTAAAATATTTCCAAATTTTGCATGCAGGATCGAAACGCTGAAGGCTATAGTCGAAAGCCATAGTGAAAAAATCCAAAATGTCAAATCCAAGGAGGGGACAGATACTCCAATTTCCCTCATATGGCGGTGCCCATGAAGATGTGTGATTAATATTATTACCAATAAATTTTAAATATTTGTAAATATACCCCTAGGTATATGTATACTGCAGTTATTGTAATCATATGGAATACTTTTTCATTATTAATTTTACTATTATGCAATGGTTATACGAATAAAAGTTATTATTTACAAAAAATATTACATGTTCTAAAATCCAGAATGCAATCATCGGATATCAACATTTTCGAATCATATACGAGGTGTCACAAAATATAAATTATATGCAAGAATAAAGTACCTATATTGTTGACAATATAGAAAAGCGTAACAAAGATACCTAGATATAGAATTTAGATATATAATTAAAAATTAATTTTATTGTAACAAAATTTATTTATGTTATTGATATACAACGTATATATTAATAAAAATAGGTAGGTATACAAGATCTGTTGGAGTCATTGAATGTGTAGGATGTAGGAAACGGTTAGGTCTCTGATATTTGCAAGCCTTTTGTCGGGTGTATACAATCCAACGGAAGTGCGTTGTACGAATTAGCCTTTTTAAATTCTTATTTCCTTTTGTCGAGTTGTTAACATTTATAAATATAAAGAAGATAATTTACATAAGCAATTGTCTTTAATTAATACGAAAGGCGTGCAAATTTTGGTATTAAAGTATTTTTTATAGTTATTGAAAGAAAAATATATGTTCGTGTAGGTTAAATTTATGTTCCTTTGGAGCACAAAATGTTATTCAATTTTTACGAAATAGGTTGTGATTTTTTCGTTTTTTTTAACGATTTTCTTATTTTTAAATTTTATTAACATTTTTACTAAAAATATAAAATTTTCAGCCAGAATTGCCTACTTTTTACTATAATAATATAAATTCTACCAGCACCTACATTCAGTGACAGAATCCTAAGAGTTGCATTTAAAATATTCATGTCTTATATCTTTAGAAAGTTGCTTTTTCTTTTGTATTGCCGAGTATGCCGAGAGACCAGATCATAAATTTAAACTGGGACCAACTAAATTTTAAATTTCATAGTTACGTAAACCAAGACCGTATTCGGTTTGCGTACGAGTCTTTGAGATGATGACGACGATGATGATGACCTTAACGCAAGTAATGTCAATTTGTTTATCTTTGCTTGGCTAAAATATTAAATAAATGTGTGGAATTCTCGTTACTGAAATGCAGCTTATATTTACCATGTGTGAAATCTATTTTATTATTCTTATTCGTTAGTATAAAAAGTATATAAGCCATTCCACCAATTATGGTGTAAGTTTGGTTTTTTAACATATAATACCTAGTTAATTTATTCTCAAAAGGGCTCACATGTTTATCGCTACACCTAGCACAAAACTTTTATGACCCTCTCGTGTAAGAAATATTTTTATCTCTCTTTTTATTCCAGATTCTTTTGGCAATAACATTTTGGCTTTTCAAATATTGCGGCTACATATAATTTTATTTTAAAACAAATCCCATTTGCAGCATATCGGTAGAGTGTTGTTTCTCTGCCAAGAATTTTTGTTAACACTGACCTACATAGCATAATTTTACTCTCTCGCTCTTTCTTTCTCTGTCACATCAGTTTATAGTTAAATAAAGAAATCAATATATGCGGGTTTAATATATGGTGAGGTAATATTAACTAATTGGATAACTCAATAATAATATGACTACTTGAAAAATAAGTAGGTAAATTAGAACTTAAGCCTTCTTATAGGATTGAGATTTCTCAAGGATGTGTGCCATAGGTAAATTAAATTATGAATAATTTAAAATGATTCCAAATGGAATTTTCACCATCTCAAATGTATAATCCATGCTCCACTAGTTATAGTGGTTAGCAATTAGATAGTACTTTAGTACCATAGGTTAGTAATATAACTACAACTTTATTGTACAGTCTGTTCGATATACTTACGCGGGTTTCGGATTAAAAATTTTATGAGTATTTCCAGGTAAGTACCCGAAAGTTTGACCTGTTCTTTGGGGAAATACCAACTGGTTAAATGAAATGAAAAATAATGAACAATTTTTTAATTAAATAATAATGGAGAATCTTTTGTATAATTGAGAGCAGAATTAAACTTCTTCATTAATGGAGTCTAATGTGGCTATTATAAACCTAATAATAATAATTTTATATTACACTTCACACAGAAAATATGGTCTATGTATAATAAGAGGGTTATTTAGCTCAAATAAAATATTTTCTAACATAAAAATTTGTTCCATGTAGAGAATTTTAAATGAAAAATAAAAAAATTGAACTTGCCAACAAAAATGAAAATCAGTCATTATCATCCAAAATATCATAATCGTCATCATCATCACTGTCATCACCATTAATTGTTATTATGATTGGACTTATTTCGTTTATTTTATTTTCACGAGTCCACCAATCTTCTATTAGTTTCTCGCACTTGGATATACAGTTCCGCCACACTTCTGGAGTTGCAATTAAAAGTGCTTTTCGCCAAGTTTCCCGAACTGCGTCGTCACTATAACCATTAGGCCCAATATGGTTGTCATAACATTGTTTTGCTATTCCCCATATATATTCGATGGGATTAAACTGGCAATGATACGGTGGCAGACAGGGTGCATTGTCTAAAATAATTATGCTGGGCTCACTTAAACCTGGGAGAAGTTGTTCATGCAACCATTTTACAAACAATTCTGTGTTCATATTATTGTGATAGTCACTAGATTTTGATTTAGATGAAAATATTAAATCAGCACCTTCTATAAAACCCGATTTCCCTCCTGCATGTAAAATTACGTATGTGTCGCTTCCCTACTCCATCGGTATGTTTGATGGACTTTACGTTATCATCTTGTCATATTCTCTTGGTTGCACCCCTAGAAAATATCCATGTTTCGTCTAAATATATAAAATTCGTCCCTTCTTCTTTAAATTTAGAACATTTTCTTAGAAAGTTAATTCTCTTGTGTACGACAGAACTTCTTTCACAAAGGGCCTTTCTGTTATCCTCCTTTTGAAATTTGAAACCCAAGTTATGTATCACTTGCCATAGACTTGTTCTGTGAATATCGTCAAATTTTCTATCTATTAATTCCGAGAGAATTGTATTTAAGGTCACATGTTCCTTGTTGGCTCTCATTCGATAAATGGTATCACGAATTTCAAATTTCTTTCCATCTGGAATATCTTTCGTTTTCAATGATGGGCGAGTTTTGCGGTGATCTTCTTTCACTATTGTGATTTTGTAATACTCCTCTTAATTTGGTTTCACTAATTCCTAGAGCATCGCATACGCGTTGTTGTACAGACATTACCGATTTTAAAGGACCGCCATTTTCTTTTTCATCCGTAAAATACTTATGTACACTACAAATTAGACTATCTACATCTAACACACGTCCAGGCATTTTTCAAATTTCCACTAAATTTACAATATACATATATTGTCAACACTTGCAAATAATCAATTCTACTGCAATATTTGTAACAAATTTAGTACCTACCCTAATGTTATTTTAATTTAAATCTGACCATTAGGGCAATTTTACCTAATTTCTTGGGAAGAGGCTTATTGGAACTGGTTGTCAATGACTAATTTGCATAATTTTGTTAATCCGAAACCCGCGTAAGTATAGCGAACAGACTGTAATAGCTTTTTATGAAAAATAATAAATTATTATCGTGATAATATTTGCTTTTATTTCCCTTTAAATTTTATAGAATATTTATATTTTAGAAAGTAGTGGTAAGTCATAAAACCCATAACGTGTGAAGTACCTATCTGTTTATTTATTATGTATTAGATTTTAACTCGTGCCGTGTAGACGCGTATCGCTACCAAAATTGTTATTTTATGTTTAGAAGACATCAATTATGACTTATACAGAAGGGTGTTAAAAATAGAAGTAAAAATAAATATAAGCCTTAGAATTTTCGATAACGACCGACGGTAAAATAATTAATAGATATTTATCTAAATAGTGGGCGGGTATATCTAAGGAGATTACGACTTAGTCTTCAATCCATCCATAAAAAATACATTTTCATGTTGTTTAACCTAAAATGGGCTGTATTTGTAGGGCTCTAATTCGCTATTAACTTTAATCTCAATTTTTTTGAGGTTAAATATTTAAATCTATTTTATTATTCATAACCTAACATGTAGAAAGCGGCGTGAAAAATATATCATTTTTAATTTTCCGATTAATACTCCAAAATCTATACAAAAAGGTATTGCCCCACGTTGGGCGCCAGTATCCAACAAAATTAAAATTATGCCCAAGAAAAGGGCTGATTCGTTCTATAAAAATTAACAAAATTAAATTAAAGTAAAAAAATTAATCTTCAATTTCTTTCTATTTTACTCCTCTGCTCTTTCCTGCTTGGTCTCCTTTCTGTTTCTTCCTATACTTTCTCCTGTTACTCTTATCCTCTTCTGGTCAATTCTCCTTTCTGCTATCCGATTCGCCCTTTCTTTATCTTTTTTTTCTTTTTATCTTTATTCCAACTCAACAACAACCAAAGCATACAAAATCTTTCCAACTTTTCTATATAACTATCTCAACATTCAATATTGTTCCTTTGACATTTCTCAAAATTCCATCTGATAAATTTTTCTTAATTAATAAAAAAAATTCCACATCCCGATTTTTAACAGAGAGGCGGTTCTCAAATCGTTGGAAGATTTTTTTTAATATTTGTTCAGTAATAATTTTTTACCATGTTGTCCAATTTCAATGTTAGTAAGGGATGGTCTCATATAAATTTGGTCAAGATCTAATAGTTGAGTCCATGATAAAATTATCAAACTCTTCATTTTTTGTCTATGTTCAGAGATAATTCTTTACCACCTTGTCCAATTTCTATGAGATTATTTTTTTGTTAGAAAGAAGGCATCTTTCTAAATTAGGTCAAGATCTGGTGATGGCATCTACGAATATAAGAAAATCAGCAAACTCAATTTTTAATATTATCTGCAAGATTTTAAAGTCAGTTTTTTAAAATTATTTTTATAACTTGTATCTTTAATTTAGATTTTTGACGGCTTCATTACCACAGGACAGTTTATAAATTTTGATGACGTCAAACTGTTCGATATCAGAACATTTGTTAACGTTTTTTTACAAGAATATAAATAGAAGAAACCAAAAATGGTAAATGTTTAAAAATAATTATAAACTGTATTAAAGTAAGTTGGCAAGTAAGATTAATACGTAGAACACAATCTCATTTCCTATCTGTGAAATGAGATTCGCGGCAACAATGAGTAAAATTCGTGATCTAAATAGTTATTTTTATTTAGCTTAATGAACTTAACAGGAAAATTATTATGTCAGCGGAATAACAAATCCACTGACTCATGGTAAAATGTGTGGTCAGATTCAGATTCCGCCTACTCTGATGCGTTAATTTTAAAACATAATGAGTGGCTCTTCAAGCTGAAAGAACAATAATGGCGCGCTCCATTACGCATTTAGAGCACTGGAACAAAGATATAAAAAATAATGACTCTAAGGTTTGACCTAGCCGTTGACAGTGGGGTGGGTAGGAAATTTATCCTTGCAATTTTTTTTTTATTGTAATTAGATATTGACCAAAACGCTCTGTAAGAATATAAGTAGTTTCCTGTACAAATATATAAGGTCTGTTCGGATTCTTCAAAAATACATTAAAGTCATCTTCCAACCGATCCCTATCAGGGGGATGCGGGTCGTTGCAAATTTCACACTTGACGAAGGCGGGTCAATAGATTGTTTATCTATTAGTTTTGTTGTTAATAGATTTCAGTGCAAAGGGCGCCACATTACGGTTAGAAAAATGTTACTTGTAGAAGGTCAGGCCGTGCGCGATTAATAACTTATTTTCTGACTTTTTTGAAGAAAGAACATTTTAGGACAAAGTTAAAGATTTGCAGCAGGGATACATAGAATTAGATTTTCCAAATTATTTCTTATAACGACATTATTAGCGCCTTAAAATACGTAATATTATCATCTTTTTCTATCTTGAATAATAGCAATGTTTAAAAAAAATTAATCATTTTGTTTTTATATATCCCTAGAAATACGTTTTCTTTCATTATCTGCAGAAGCAGTTTTAAGTAATTTTGAAAAATAAAGTTGTAATTGCGAACGAGCTTAACCGCTCTTTTTGGCTTAAACATTCAGGCGGAGGATGACTCTTAAGAATTATCAGAGGACTAGTTGACCAGTGGACAGTTTAATGATTGTAAACGATGAATAATTTGAAATTCAACTGTTCTCCTGGTTCTCGGACGGTTTGCATCAAGTTTTAAAGAAACCCGAACAAACCTTTTGTTTGGTGTAAATATGTTCTTGATTTTTAGCTATGAGGACTGTATTTGTTTTTGATATTAGAGACAGTGATTATGATTGATTTCTCAGCCTGGAAAGTAAGTAGTCTTCTGTCGATGATTGAATAAAGTTGAACTATTGGTTTTTACGATTTGTTTTATTAACATTAAAAAGTAATTTATGAAGTAACTTCGTGTTCCTTAAACATTTCTTTGAGTAGAGTGAAATGAACGAATTTTTAAACAAGTTTAGCATAAGAATAGGTAGGAAGTAGGATATAGATATTGTTGTTTGGAGTGAGACACAAAAACGCTTATAATAATTTTGAATTTAACTTGCAGCTTGTTTTTGCTAGGATCGAAGGTTATTAAGTCGGCTTTTCCCGCGAATATGGCTTCAAATCCTAGGACAGATCATGTTAATTTTTAATTAATTTGCATGGTTTGTTGTAGGATTTGATCGGTGGTAACAGTAATTTAATTTCTGTTGATATAGTATCATTACAAATTGCGGTACATTACTGTTTCGATCATCTTTAAGTCGCCTGGGAGCGCCACGGCAAATAATAATAGCCAGTCCCTTCCTAGCACAAGCTCAGTTGACTTCAGGGACTTAAATTCACTCGTAAGCGGGTAAATTATAGGAAGAGTATTATTATTATTATTTATTATTATTATACGATAACTAATTACAGATAAAAATATGATAAATTTTTTTTTTCATTGGTTCTTTATACTTTTTCTGTTTTTTACTTTCCTGTTTTTATTTTCCTGTAACCAGTAAGAAATCGCATGATTTTGACGACCTCGAGTTTTCGACGGATCTTTACGTTGTTTTGGGGTCCCCTGAATTATTTGACCATTTTCGCGATTGTCTGCATTCACGATAACTCAAAAACGGATAAAGAGGAAATCACCAAATTTTAATCTTTAGATTTTATAATCCATCTTGCGGTAAGCTGATTAGATTTTGGGTACAGTCGGAGCATATGGGGATGTACTTTATAGAAGAGCGTTTTTCTACTTTAATGTATAATTATATTGTTTAAGATTAGAGAAAAAAATTCTTTCGTTGGCACTAAAGATATGAAAAATGTTTCAAATAAAAAGGGGTGTATTTTTCATTCATATTTAAACACCAGTGCCAGAGTATGGTAAGTCCAAAAACTTTTTCAGGAGAATATTTTTAATATATTCATTTTAGACTGTGAACTGTGGGCTTAGCGTAATTAAAAAATGAGTTATTTTTGTTATTTTAAAAGATACGCCAAAATGGAAAACACCAAACGATGCACTGAAAAATTTTAAGTCACTTAACATATTTACCTAAAATTTGGCCAATTTGGACTTAACATAGTCTGACTCCGAGGTACAAAAACACTTTTTAATTAGATGGACCGTATTCAATATAATTCATAACTTTACATGATGGACACATTAGATATTTACGTTTTCTGTTTATTATTTCTGTTAATACCTAGGTATTCGTTGTTTTTTTTAAGTTGTTTTGAAATGATAATTCTTTTTTTTTTTTCATGTTTTATTGAGGCGTCTTAACAATTATCAAATTGAATTAATTATTAATTAAATTTTCTTATAATTGAGGTCAGGATATAATTGAGAATGGAAAAGCCCTTCAAAGGAGGTGTTACGTTAAGGCTCACTTTCCATAACAAAAAAGCGCAAAAAATATAATGAATAGGTAACTTAATATTATTTTCGTTAAAACTTACTGGCATTCATTCATTATTTCCTCCTGAGTTCTGACTTGAACAGGTGCCAATTTTTCTACAGACTCCTCGTAATTCCCGAAACATTTCGTGATTTTTTCATCAAAAGTATTCACTAAATCCTCCAACGAACCAGAAAACGTTTCAGTAAAATTATCAGCCACCGATTGCGTTTCCCCATTCTTCAAAATCAGGGTTTTAGCGGGCACGTTTTTGGGTATCGAATTGTTGAGTATATCCTCATTAAAATCATTTAGGACGTCGTTTATGTCCTGCTTTTTCTTGTTATTTATGTTGTTCAAGTTCTCCTCGTTTTTAAAGTTAGCCGTTTGGAACTCCGTAGAGCCCCATTCGTCGGATTCCTCGAATTGGGCTAGGGGTGCTTCAAATTTTAATTCAGCCATTTTTGAGGCCAAATCACGCATCGCGACCGCCACTGCACAAACACTCACCGCCCCGACCACTACGCAGTCTGACAGAAGCAAAGCAAATCGAAGTTGATCCAAGTGAAGAGACGATGCGATGAGTCTGATAAATGCGCAGATGCAGGATGGGGATTCCAGATTGTTTACATTCTTGAGGCGACCCGATGAGTAATCGGTACAATTCATTTCGATTTTCTTGCTCTGTCTAAACATTTTCCTTGTTTTGTGTTAATTAAATGAGGACAAAGAGATGATTTACGTTGGAATAATGTAAATAGAACAAAATTCTTTAACTAAATTAATTCTATACCCTACTAGGTATGCAACCAAAGAAGCACGTTTAAATATTAATATGCCTAAAGGGAATTGTTATTGGCAATGTCCTCCTCCCTCGATATAGTTTTTAATAATATATTTAAATAAAATTGGCTAGTTGATTGTAATCCTGAAAATTACCGCGGCAGTCAAAGTGTTAATCGGAAAGGCCAGTAGTTTTGATAGACTTTACTCGCTACTTGAAAGATATCCTTGTAAGTACAGAGGGGATACACATCGGCAAATTCGCAATCATATTTCTCTTTCATGGGTATTTAGTAGAAGAATTGCAAAGCTATGGTTCAAGAAATCTTTTACGATGTAGTGATAGCTTTAATTATATTAGTAGACGAGTGGTATAGACACTGACTATACTTTATAGTATTATTTTTTATTATTTCAGCACCCTTTTTTATATTAATTAAATACGAGAACTGTTGAGCCTAGTAAAGTAAAACACAGTTTATTTAGAGAGAAAAACATTTATTTATAATTTTTAAAAGTATTCCCCTCCACAGTTAATGCATTTTTACATCTATGAAAAGCATTTTTAAAACATTTTATCCAATCGACTGGTCGTACTTTGTTTATTTCATGTTTAAAGGCATCGACCACTTCTTAGGTTGATGTAAAAAGTAAACCCCATAATTTAAGTATCATTTACCCACAGAAATAAAAAGTCATTAGGTAGTAAGTCTTTAGTCTTCCATTTTTCGTCATTCCAAAGTGTTCTAGCACTTTTTTTCAAAATGATTGATGCTATGTACAAGTAATTAATAGTTCTCACATTTATCTTCTATTCTATTATTCACATCCTTTTGTTTTTATATACACTTTCCAAATGAATGCATTAACTGATAGAACCAAATGTCTATCTGGTTAACTGAAATGTATAATTTGTGATAGATATTTTCTCAGGTTTCTTTGCTGTCAGTGCCATTTCTCTAAACCAAGAAGAATGTGCTCTTTTCAATTCTTCATTGTAAGTTCTTACTATGCAAGGTCCAATAATTTCAAAAACTGTTTCTTCATAATGAGGTATTGTCAATAAGGTCAATATTTCCAATAATTGGAAAGTATGTACCTAACCCAAATTCTGGAGCTTTAAAAATATTCTTTAAAGAATTAATATATTCTATAATAATTGGTGATTTTAATAAATATACTGCACAGAATCCTGATTGTAATTGACTGGTTTCTGATCATTTTTGGAATAGATCTAACATTACTTTCAGCTTCAATACTATCAGAGTTATGAGTCCAAAACCATACTATTAGTATACGGTGAATCTTCCATACTTATATTAGCATTACTGTAAAAGAGTGTGCCCAAAGTAATTCGTGAGCTTCATACAAATTAGCCTGCCATTTTTTGTTTGCCCAAATGTATTAATTGATAAATACAAGATAGAATTCCTTGGGGAGTTCATTTTTCAACATAAGTACATACCTAGTTTAGTTATAACTTTTAAGCATTTATTTTCATTTAAACAGGTATCAATAGAGTGTTGTTAGAGAAATTACAATCATTGTGGACCAAGAAAACATGCAAATAATATTAATAAAATCGCTCTTGTGTTATGCACCAGTGAAATCTAACTCTTCACATGTAATCAGAACATTGAGAACATATACTTGGTTCTGGTAAAATACCTTTCTTGGGATGTTGAATAACTGACTTTAATCTCTTCTTATGATTGTCTGCTGTATCAGAGAATGAAACACAATTCTTGTTTAATTATATTCAACAACAACAATTCACTTTCCTCCAAACTATAAGTTTTCTAGTGATTCTGGTCATGTTTCTGTCCAAACTCTTACAAATTTGCGATGATGGAAGTAATGGTTACTTTATAAACTATGAAATAATCTGTAATATATCTTAAATTATTTAAAAAGTCATCAATTATTTAAATTTGAACTTATAGTAATTATTTATCGTTTTAAATTTTAAATTTTTTTGTTGATGAATGTTGAATGTCAAAACTTTCTGCTCTTTCTTTTCGGTTTGGTGGTCTTATATAGTATAAGTAAAATAGTCAACAATTTACTGTTCGTTTCATGGGTTTGAGGTTTGAGCAATGATATATAGTTTCATAGGTTGCTCACCCATATGTAAATACTGCAGATCGCTATGCACACTGAACAGAACCGGTCTAGTCTAAATGTGTTTTAAAATAAAATTTCAGCGTTTTTCGAATATTTAGATAAAATAAAGAATTACCCGAATTATTATTCAAGACTCGATATTAGGTCTTTTCCTTTGCATCGAAAGTGTAGCACTGGGCTACACCAATTCTTAAAATATCGTTCCATATATACAAATTGTATGGATGGAACGATATTTTCAGAAGTGACACTTTCGATGCAAAGGAAAAGACCTATTATAAGCTATATATTTTCGGCCCTTAGGGTGGATTCCACCGTTGTGTTAAACAGAGATTAAAATGACATTGTTAATGTAAAAATGTCATTTTAAACTTCGTTTAACACAACGTCGTCTGATTTATAGGGAAAGTAAAAGTTGGAAAGGCTTTTGGTAGGTAGAGAGGGGGTAAACCACGTCGGGCGGCTCCGAGAATTTCGCAGTAATGTTTATTTGCCAGTGTCGTTTCATAGAATAAGTAATTTTAAATTGTAATCGGCGGAACCGGACAATCGCATGTATTTATGTATTATAAATAATTATTATAAACATGTATTATAATATTCAAATCATAATTTTACAAAATTTCAACAGCTATTTACAATTTATTAAACTATTTACTCGAAATTGTTATTAACATCTATAAAATAATTTTGTACGCCAATGTATCGCGTCCACTTCGGTGAGATTCGCTGCCAACCTGTCAATTTATGTGTATAAAGTGGGAGAACTGTTAAAAGCATTTCCAACTTTTACTTCTGTTCTACATGTGGAAAAGCAATCCATATAACTATATATCATTGGCTTTGGACATTTTTGAAGTGCTGTCAGTTATCACTCAAAGTCACATGTCATTTAGGATATCACTGTCCAAAGTTTTTTGGAAATGAGAATGAGAATTGAACACCGGTTCCTCGTGTTATTTTATGAAGAAAAATTACTGGAAGATTCTTAACAAAGGCGTGGGAAGTGCATTTAAAATTATATGAAAATTTCTGTTATCAGTAAGCTTCCCTTATTATTTGGTTTGTGGTGAAACAAACGAACTACACATTTTGAAGTTTCAAAGTTATGCTTAAAGTCTTTTTATTTCTTCAATATCTACTAAATAATATTGTTAATTACGTTTTCATTAAACCAGTATCTTTAAAAAAGAAATATTGTTTCTAATAAACTTGGAATTATTTGTTGTCAAAATCAAAATGTTGAGAGTTGGACAAATTTTACAAGGCACTTCTGTTAAACTTAACATCTCAAGAACGTCTACGTCTAGTCAATCAATATTTAATGGAATATGTAAGTATTACAAAATATATTGTATATTTCACGAATGTAAGATCCTTTTACTTTTAGTATCTAAACCAAGTATTTGCAGTTCAATAAGATTATATAGCAAAAAAAGCACCGAGGTTGGAAAGGTAGGTGATAATAGCATTTATTTCCAGTCTAGTACCATCATATTAGATAAAAAAATATTTGCTGATTGTTAATCTTTAAACTTTTTATTATTATTACTGCCATTATTAAAGTTTTGTTTAATATACCTATTATATTGTAGGTACCTTCTATTAAAGATTCCATTCCCAAAAATTTAATAGATGAGGTGACTGCTTCTAGAGATCAGAAAAAAGATGATTCTAATAAAAGTAGAAATAAATCTTTATTATGGGGAATGTTATTTACTGCATTTACCTTAGGAACAGTAAGAACATATTTTAGATAATAATTATTTTTGCTAATGTTAATTTTATTTTTAGATCTGGTTTGTGCGCCCAACCTCTAATAAAAAAGAAGTCAAAAATGTAGTAAATGAAAGTATGTAATATAAAAAAAATGATGAATAATTTTAATAAAATTATATTTTCAGAAAAAGGGAGAGCTGTTCAAAAGCATCCACAAAATTCTGAAGAAATTCCAAAAGATGTGCCTTACCTTTTGATTGGAGGGGGAACTGCATCATTTACTGCATTTCGTGCTATTAAGTCAGCAGACCCAACTGCTAAGGTTATTTCATTTTATTTAAAAAATCTTACTAATGAATACAATCTTTATTGATCAGAAGTAGTGGAGTGTGTACATATACTTTTATGATGATCGTTTTGGAATTATTTGCACTATAGGATTAGATTATAATAATATATATTTTTTTAATAACTTTGAAATTACTTTATCAATCAACAGTATTTAAATTTTCTCAGTGCAAGCAGATGTGAGTACAATAACAGGTAAAAGGGATTTTTCTATCCCATCTAAGAATACAGAGGTTGTGTTCTACTTTGAATAGAATTACTATTTTAAAAAAAAAAGTATACTTTTGGTTCACTCTGTACATTTTTATAGGTGCTCATAATTTCTAATGAAAACTTCTACCCATATATGAGACCACCATTATCAAAAGAAATTTGGTTTAATGATGACAAGGAATCTGTTAAAAAACATATATTTAAGCAATGGAATGGGTCAGAAAGAAGGTAAGTTTTTTTGTAAAAAAGTTTTCCAAAAAAAGTGTCAAAATTTTCCCAAATATATTGCTATCTAAATATTTTCATTATCCTAAAATGTAAATAAAGCTTTTCATGCATCTATAGTGTATGCAACAGAAATAATTCTGTATGTCATACATACCCTGAAAGAACTTAAAGACTCCCCCAAATCAACACCTACATGTTGAGTATGCTGAATTTTACCACTTAGAATAGTATTACTCAGTGAATATGTTTTTTATCTTTATGTATCATTTTAGTTTGTTTTATGAACCTGAAGACTTTTATATAGATTGTGGTTCACTAATGAAAGCTTCAAATGGTGGGGTATCTGTTGCTAGGGGCTGGGCAGTTACCAAACTAGATGTAAATAATAAATATGCCATGCTGGATGATGGGACACAAATACATTTTAACAAATGCCTAATAGCTACAGGTATTATTAACAATTGTTGATGAAGCTATTATCTTTGTGTTTAGTAAACTAGTATGATTATTTTTACTTAAAAGTGAATCGCATAATATTATTGTACTATAACTATCTATCTATCTATTTTTTTTTTTTTTTTAACAAGAATGGGTCTGTGAGAAAATATTTAATTCTAGGTGCAAAACCAAAATTATCTTCCGTATTTGAAGCAGCTAAATCTGATATAAAAACGGCAAACCGTGTAAAAATGTATAGGGATATTTATGATTTTGAAGAAGCTCATGACATGTTTGAAAAAGCTACAGATGTTGCTATTATAGGAGGAGGATTTTTAGGTAGTGAACTGGCTTGCGCCATGTCTAGAACAGGTAATGATTTAAATATTCCATATTTATTTAATGTCTGCCTATTATGAATTAAAAGATTTATGTCCATATTATTTATAAATCCATAAATTTTAATTGACGTTGCTCCTTTTATTTATATATCACGTCAATTTATATGTTATCCAGAATTGTTGAAATACTTGATTATTTTTTATTTCACTCTTCCTGTAATACATACAAAATTTAAATTCCCTGTGTATATGAGGAGACTACTACATAATGATTAACAAATGGGAAAATAAAGCTTTTATAATATGTATACCGAATTGGAGACATTTTCTTTTATTTTAGATAAAAATAATGAAAAGAAGGTATACCAAATCTTCAAAGAAACAGGTAACATGGGTAAAATACTCCCAGAGTACTTATCTGCCTGGACTACAAACAAAGTAAAAAGTGAAGGTGTTCAAGTGAGTCAATCATTTAAGTTTGTTTTTATGTTACTACAGGCTAGTTTTTGAATTACGGTTTAGATTATGTTTACCAGATGCATCAATTGTAGGAAATACTAAAAAAAAATTTGATTGACGTATTTTTTTAAGGTTATTTCAGAGACTGAAGTTGTAGAAGTTAAAGAAAAAGATAATAAACTACAACTAACTTTAAACAACGGAAAATCGTTACTTGTCGATTTTGCTTTGGTGGCAATTGGATCAACTCCCAACACTGAACTGGCAAAAGATTCTGGATTGGAAGTTGATCCAGAATTAGGTGGTTATTTAGTCAATACAGAATTACAAGCCAGGACAGATGTGTATATCGTAAGTTTTTAATAAAAAATTAACATTTAATGTCCTACAGTCTGTTCGCTATACTTACGCGGGTTTCGGATTAAAAATTTTATGAGTATTTCCAGGTAAGTACCCGAAAGTTTGACCTGTTCTTTGGGGAAATATCAACGGGTTATATGAAATGAAAAATAATGTACAACTTTTTAATTAAATAATAATGGAGAATCTTTTGTATAATTGAGAGCAGAATTAAACTTCTTCATTAATGGAGTCTGTTGTGGCTATTATAAAGCTAATAATAATTTTATGTTACACTTCACACAGAAAATATGGTCTATGTATAATAAGAGGGTTATTTAACTCAAATAAAATATTTTCTAACATACAAATTTGTTCCATGTAGAGAATTTCAAATGAAAAATAAAAAAATTGAACTTGCCAACAAAAATGAAAATCAGTCATTATCATCCAAAATATCATAATCGTCATCATCATCATCACTGTCATCACCATTAATTGTTATTATGATTGGACTTATTTTGTTTATTTTATTTCCACGAGTCCACCAATCTTCTATTAGTTTCTCGCACTTGGATATACAGTTCCGCCACACTTCTGGAGTTGCAATTGAAAGTGCTTTTCGCCAAGTTTCCCGAACTGCGTCGTTAGGCAATGATACGGTGGCAGACGTAAAACTTGATGACCGTAACTTTCAATAATCTGATCCACAACAAAGGTTTTTGGTTTTGCGTGTATATTTGCCAAGCGTAATAATTCTGATTTTAATATGTATTGAGGAAATGGTATATGTTCCTTTGTCAACCATTCTTTAATTTTATCAACAGTCCAAGAATTCGTTGGACTTTTGTTTAATACTTCAGAATGGTAAGGTGCATTGTCTAAAATAATTATGCTGGGCTCACTTAAACCTGGGAGAAGTTTTTCATGCAACCATTTTACAAACATTTCTGTGTTCATATTATCATGATAGTCACTGGATTTTGAAATTTGAAATCCAAGTTATGTATCACTTGCCATAGATCTGACTTGTTCTGCCAATGTCGTCAAATTTTCTATCTATTAATTCAGAGAGAATTGTATTTAAGGTCACATGTTCCTTGTTGGCCTTCATTCGATAAATGGTATCACGAATTTCAAATTTCTTTCCATCTGGAATATCTTTCGTTTTCAATGATGGGCGAGTTTTGCGGTGATCTTCTTTCGGCAGTTCACTATTGTGATTTTGTAATACTCCTCTTAATTTGGTTTCACTAATTCCTAGAGCATCGCATACGTGTTGTTCTACAGACATTATACCGATTTTAAAGGACGGCCATTTTCTTTTTCATCCGTAAAATACTTATGTACACTACAAATTAGACTATCTATATCTAACACACGTCTAGGCATTTTTAAAATTTCCACTAAATTTACAATATACATACAATGTCAACACTTGCAAAGAATCAATTCAACTGCAATATTTGTAATAAATTTAGTACCTACCCTAATGTTATTTTAATTTAAATCTGACCATTAGGGCAATTTTACCTAATTTCTTGGGAAGAGTCTTATTGGAACTGGTTGTCAATGACTAATTTGCATAATTTTGTTAATCCGAAACCCGCGTAAGTATAGCAAACAGACTGTAATTCATCTTTATCAAGTCTTTTATATTAATTATGTTACTTATTGGTTTTAAACAAACGGAATTACATCTTCCTAAACTCGTTAATTTCTTGAACAGGCCGGCGATTGCGCATGCTTCTACGACACAAAACTCGGTAGACGACGTTTCGAACATCACGATCATGCCGTCGTTACGGGCAGGCTGGCTGGCGAGAATATGACGGGCGCCAGGAAACCGTACCTTCATCAAAGCATGTTTTGGTCCGATTTGGGACCCGACGTGGGTTACGAAGCGATTGGTATTGTAGACGCTAATCTTCCTACCGTCGCGGTTTTCGCAAAAGCGACCGCGAAGGACAGTCCCAAAACATCTGCGTCGGATTCGAATGAACAGGTACGTAAGAAATCTAACAATGAAATTGTTTGCAGTAACAAGGATAGAATAGAGACCCAAGAGATTGCAGTTTTCTGAATTAAATTTTGTAACTGACGAAGATAAAGATAAACGACGAGAATGACATCTGTCGTATGTCTGAGTACGTGCAAATGTTTGTTTTGGGCTGACGGAAACTCAGCAGCATAACCAGATGTAACATTTTGGAAATGTCTCCCTTCTAGTCTAAGATCTGACATTAAAAAGCTCAACCCCCGCCTGTAGAGTTTATTTTTACTTTCCTCTTTTGTTATTTAGATAATTTGAAGGTAAATCATGTAAAGAGCTAAAAAATATATTTTGCTTCCTCCTATTACCAAGTTTTCCGCCAAGTTACGTAACTAATTACCCCCATCTGTTATTCAAATAAATTATAGCTTCAGTTAAAGATAATTTTATTTTCTACACGATGCCATTGGGTTGCCTAAGAAAAACTTGAGCCCACTAAGGGTTGCCGCGGTTCGAAAAAGCCGTTATTGCAGACAAATACGCACTGCGGCAGCTGCTGGGTGAGAAAATGGGAATTCTGCCCTCGTCATAGCCAATTCGACTTTTTATTTAATTTCTTTTATTAGGTGTCTCCCGAAGGAACAGAAAAAGAAAAATCTGAGAAGCTCGCGAACGTTTCGCATCAATTAGATCCATCAGAAGGCGAAGATTTCGGAAAAGGGGTGGTGTTTTATTTAAAGGACGATGTTGTAGTGGGTATAGTATTGTGGAACGTTTTCAATAGAATGGGCGTGGCTCGTCAAGTACTTCTAGACCATAGAAAGTACGATGATCTAAACGAGGTGGCGAAATTGTTTACTATTCACGAGGAATAAATGGGAATTTAGGACTTAAAAAAGTGTTAAGTGCTGAATATTACTTTTAAGTTGTCAAATTGTATTATTGCTACTTGCCTGTGTAATAAATTTTTAGGTAATTGGAGCGTGATTTTTGATGAGTACAGATTGTGGACTTTTTTTATTTAATAATTTTTCTAAAATGATACTCTAGTACCTATATATCGTTTGTTAATAAAATTGATAAATACATAACCGAGTTTTATTACGGGATCTTTATTTTTAATAATTAACATTAAAACGCTTGATAAGTAAAACAGAAAGTAATTTCTGGTAATGATCGAATATTTGGGGTTTGAGATCTTATTGCGCATTTTCATTCAATATGAGCTACACTTGAAACCGTTTTTAATTCCCTTATATTTAAAGCGTTGAATAGAGAATTAAAAACCCTTTCAAATGAGCTATCAATCGACTCTTCTTGTCATTTAAAATATTCAGAAAGGTAGCTACTTCGCGCAGAAGTTGAAATCTGGGATTACTTTTTTATAATAAAAATTTTCTTCATTGGAAATAAGAATCGAGTTAGTAGGGGTTAACACATGTTCGTATTGTATTTGCAGTTGGTGATGGGAAAACGAATTTTATAATAATGAGCCGTTAGTTTATTTTCATGGGAAAATAAATTTTGTAATAACGAGCAATATGTTTATTTTTAAAAAGAAAGTGTCGTGTTTGTGATAGTAAAAAAATCCACGTGTCTTACCTGCAAATCATTTAGAATTATCTTTATATTTCTTTTCAATTCCTCGGGAATTCGCACAATAGATGTTTTTATTTGAAGACATAGGTCATTGCAAGAGCTTTATCAGTTTACATACCAAATACTCTATTAATTTTTACATAATAGGTTGTTTTACAAATTTTCACTTGTTTTTTATGTCTCTCCCTTAAATAAAATTTTTATTTCATTCTAAATCCATATTAATAATACTCTATATTGTATAAAATTTAATTCTCTTTTCGATAGTTCTAGTTTAAATTTTTTATCTCTATTCGTTTTTAGATATTGGAATTTTTCCAAATTTTCAATTGTTTTTCATGTCTCTTCTTTAAATAAAAATTACACTTCAGTCTAAATCGATATTAAGAATAATTTATTTATTATAAAACTTTATTTATTCTTTTTTTGATAGCTGTACTGTGGGGGAAATCTATGTTGTTTTCGGGAAATCCCCTAATTCGATTATGCTACACATAAAGATCTGTTGCTAGGCAATTATATATAAGAGCTTTAATAGTAGTAAAACACTGCAGTAAATAAAACAATTTTTATAAAGAAAATATATTTATTTGATTTTAAATTATTTTATAGGAACTACAAATTTAACCTGCTACTTGAAACAGTAACAGTGTCGTTTTTTTCAATATTATTCTAGTAATTTTAATGTGTACATTAACTATAGATTCTTTAGATCAGTGCAAGAAACCTCTATTATTATTTTTTACTGAGGCCCTTCCTATGGGGCCTCAGTTTTGCATTCGTGCAGACACTTTTTTGGGGCACCCTGTATATTTTTAGCAATTATAATTTGGAGACCGGGAATCGAACCAAGAACCTCGGACTTGGGACTTTGGGAATATGAAGGTGTAATTTTCATAATTTCGTAGGGGAAGTTACGGATTTTTCATTTTCAGAATTTTCAAATCTGCATTATTTAATTTTTCTGGTCTAAATTGACTTTCTCATTTCACTTTCTTTAATCATAATTTATTTTGATAACATTTTATATTTTATTGAGATCACGCTTTATTTCTTAATCCTCTACTATAACCAATATGGATTGTTAAACTGTAAACTGGTTTTTTTAATTTGAAAATAAAAAAGAATAGTTTAATAAATAATATATATATTAAATAAATAAATCTACATTTGCAAGTACAATTAAAACAAAGAATTATCTTTACAAACACAGTAAAAGTGAAAACTTCATTGAAACTAAATATCTAAGAAACATTCATTCTCACAATCAAACATGACGCAGCCATACGACAATCGCACACAACATTAGGTGTTTATAGCTACTCACACAAAGAATGAAGTGCTTAAAGCACTAACTTAAACCACTCATTCTAATGTGTAAATAAACATAAACAATCTAAAAAATAAAATAAATAAAAGTGATGTAAAATACCATTAGTGTCCAGTCAGAATTTGTGCTACAAATAAATATTATAAAAATAAATAATTTGAATAACTTTAAAAAACAATTTCAAACTACTGTTTCGTTTCAAATTAAATTTTAAAGTGTGATTGTGATTACACCTTACACGATTTAATATATTATTTCGTAGCAAATAACATTTTTTAAATTGATAATTCGATTAGTTTTTGTTTTAATTAATTGACTTTTTGGCAGAAATTAAATTACTCTACAAAAATTAATCAAATCCAAACAAGCAACAGGGTTCTACGCGGATCGAATTTGTTTAAAACTTTCTTTCCCGAAACACGTTGCGAGTTTGGATGTTTTATGCATATTTTACATGATCAGTTCTAAAACTTTGTCTTTTTTTTGTTGGTGTTTAAACTTCGTTGCATTCCAAATACTTTTCTTGACAGTTGTCACCAAATCTGCCTCTTCGTCCGGCTTCGTAGAACACGTCAAATTTAGGGGATCCCACGGACGTTCCCAAAATATAACTTACGGCGTAACTGAAATTAATTCGTCATTATTTTAAAAATTATCTAATATTAACTATACGTTACCTTCCAAGATGGCAGTACAATGAACTCTGTCCGATGTCTTTAGAACATTCGCTGTTTGCTTGACAAACATATCTCTCCATACATTTCGTATCCCCAGTCTTCAATGATCTCAAATATCCTTTTATCATGGCAAGACTAGCTGTAGCTGCATCGCTGATCGAATCCTTCCTTCCCAAGTGCCTGGCTCTCAAGGAACGGTGGGAGAAAGACGTCTTCAAAGCGTCCAACAGATTAACTACGATGTTGATGAACTAAAATTGTACATTGTTACTTAGTGGTGCCAAGCATTTTTGATAATTATCAATAATTTAGTTGACCAGGACCATTTTCTTATAATAATAAATAAAAGAAAATTGGAGTTAGAATTGGAGGATTTGCTAATTCTAAGATTAAACCAGATATTTTAAAATCTGATGATTTTTTAATTATGTCATTTTAATATCAATCTGGAATAATCTTGGACTTGGTTAGATATGGTTTAAAAATGATTAGTTTTTCATACCTCACCAGCTTGTCTAGCAATCTTGTTAACTTGTTCAGGATCTCTGTTTCCCAGTGCAGCTGAGACTACGGCTTCCAGAACACCCTGTGCAATATTATAAGCTACTACTAGTGCCGTTCACTCATTACTATATATATATTTACAGAAACTAAATCATATCACTAAAAGCAAAGCTTATTTATTTTACAAGTTTATTGGTACCCAAAAAGAAAAGTTTTGTATGGGTTGTCAAAAATCCAGTTCGTGTTGTAATGTAAATAAATTTTTAGAATAAAATTTGTCCTTTTAATTTACAAGTTACAATGTTCATTCATTTCAGTTTAAAATACGTTAAGTAAAATATTGCAAAAAAATAAAATATCGAAAGTACTTGTTTTTAACAACCCACATTTTTTATTTCAAGAAAGAATGTACAAACTATCAAAAAAATTATATAGATAAAGTTTAGGTACTATGTAGGTGATTAAATTACAATTGACTATTAGTCTTAAAGAACATAAATCATTATAATGTACCTGCTTTCCTAACTAAGAACAGCAATAATTTTAAATGACAGTCTCCATTTATACAAAGTTGTACAATAATTATATCCTAAGTTCAAATGGATTTTATACATTCATATAATACAAAATATCCCAAAATTGTTGGGACATAGAGTTACCACGTATTGTAGATGTCAAAATAATTTAAATGGACCCATTTATCTATATTTTTTTACCCCAGAATATGTGATATAATTTATGGCAAATTTTTTCAGGACATCCTATATAAATTGGGTCCAATCGATTTATTTCGATATCTATAATACGTGATATAGCAGGGGCAGAAGTTTTCCATAAATTGATAGTCTTGCAGCAGTACATTGGCGTACAAATTTTTTTTATAGATATTAATAACAATTTCGGTTAAATAATTTAATAAATTGTGAATAGCTATTGAAATTTTGTTAAATTATGATTGGGATATTATAATACTTGTTTAATAATTATTTCTAGTCCATAAATACATGTGATAATCCAGTTCTGTCGGAAACAATTTAAAATTACTAATTTTATGAAACTACACTGGCAGGGTAAACATTACTGCGAAATTCTTGAAATCGTACGAAGTGGTTTGACTTTTACCCCTTCTCTATCTACCAAAAGCCTTTCCAACTTCTGTCTCTGCTCAGTGGCGCAGCGAGGTGGGAATTTTAGGGGTTAAACCCCCCCAAAATCCAGCCGCGAATCCAAACGATTTTGAAATTGAAAAAGTTAAACTAGATAAAATATATATTTTTTTAAACCCCCCCCCCCCCCGTAATACAAAATTCTGGCTGCGCCACTGCCGCTGCTATACCTACCTCTATGTCCCAGCATTTTAATTTCCTGTATATATACGAGGGCGGATCAAATATATACCGAAATATTTTTTTAAATTTATTGAAGCAATGGGTACATTATTTTTCTTAAAAACACATTTTCCCCATAAGATTAAAAGGAGTTCATTATTGAATAAAAACCATATTAAATAAAAATATTATTGTTGTACCTTGATCATACAGGGTATAAAAAATTTGCATTATTGTTTTAAAGCTGGCGGACTAAATAAACCAAATAATAAAAAGTTTATTTTTGAATTTCTTTATCCCAATCCAAATATTTTTAAATTGGTCTATTTTATGGAGATTTTAAGCAATTTCCAGGAGCGTCTGTTAAGGGACAGTCTTTCTGTAGGAGGAGGGAGGAAAAATATTATAGGAACTTTGCAGAAATGTTAGATTTTAATTTATTAGAATGTTGTTTAAAAGAAATTTAAAAACAACACATTGATTTATCATTCTAAAAGATTTAAAAGATAATTTGGTTGTAAAACCAGCATTATCTGGTGTCATTTTATATTTATATTATGTTCTACCTGAATTCGGGAAAATGCCTACGTATTCTGGGATATAATTTATTATGTAAAACGTATCTAGTTGGAAATATACCCCATTTTCTACAGTGTACTGTTTAAATTACCTGCATTGGTGAATTTCCGTTATCGACTTTGTCAATTCCATCTCCTCCTGTATTTCCACCACCTCCTAAAATGGCAGTCAGAATTTTAAGACCTACAGACAATAGATTTGCCCATGGGGAAGTTGGTTGGATTGGACCATCTTCAAGGCCCTCGGATTTGCTTGGACCTTGGTTACCACCGCCAGGGTTGAAGATCATTTGCATTACCATACCTGAAATTTATTAGATAACTATTTATGTACCGGTTGCGCTGCTCAGCGGTCTTTCTTTTTGATTTATACAAAAATAGACCGGGTAAAAGACCCTCGTTTGTACGAAAAATAGATGGAGGACCTTTTTTTTAGAAATGGTCACAAAAATGGACCCGATTATACAAAAAATAAGTTGAGATTTTATTATAAAAAAAATTAGTTGAGGTTTTTTTTTTTAGAAATGGTCACAAAATTCGGACCTGATTATATAAAAATGCTCTATCGTCACGGTTGCCACGCTTTGAGGAGCCAGCTTCACGCAAGCGTCTTTTTCAGCACGTTGTATTCGTACTCATCAGTTAAATCCTGAATACTTACCTAAAAGATTTGACCACGAGAACCCTCCTCCTCCGGCACTGGCGCTACTCTCAGCTATCGAATTCGTTTCTATGTCATCCAACCGATCGAGTGCCACTTTCTTGACATGATTCGGCTTTTCTGCAAACTTTCTTTCGATCCTCTGGTCAGGAATGTCTCTAGGACCTTTTACGGGATAAAAATTACGGGATTCTAAAGACGACGGTTGGGGGGATACGGTTACTGATACCGAGGGGGAGTTGACATGGACGTTGGGGTAAGAAAATGTGCCGACTAGAGAGCTGGATGCCAAGAGGGCTGTGAAGACCCAGCCTACTGCTTCTCTGTACATTCTGAAGAAGAAAAAAAACATTTCATTTAATCATATTTAATTTTTATATTAAAAATAATTAGGTAATTTAATTCTGTTACGATTTTGACAGCACTTATTCCCAGCTAGCAACCATGCGTCATTATGACGTGATTTTTTGGGCACCTGTTATCTCTTATGATCACTAATATGACGTGTTATTCACAAGAAATATGATGTTAGTATGTCACAGATTAGAGACGTTTTTTCAGGACGTTAATTTAACGTTACAGTTGACGCTAAAATGACGAGATGCCACCTCATCAAAGTGACGAGAATAAAATCAAAATGACGAGATAGTATATCTTCACAATGACGAGATAGTATATAGTCAAAATGACCTGTTATCTTGTCAAAATGACGTTATTTTTTGGAAAATATATTCTAAAAACAAAGTCAGTTTTATAATTCATTATGTTCAATGAAAGTATAGTCCAAATCATAAGCAAAAACTGTATTTAATAAAATTTCGGTTATATTTGTTTTTTTTTTATACAAAATATACGAGCAATTCGCGAATATTTTTTATTATTTTCGAAAGTATCTTTTAAATATACCTACCACGTCAATTTAAACCGGAATATCTTGGAATGCTATAAAAAATTAAGACCTCGAACATGATCTTGTCCACTCGAATTGTGTTTATTCTCTTTTCCGCTAATGCGCAATGTAACGGAACTTTGAGAAAATTAAAATACCGATGACCTTCAACCAGATAAGTGATACCTGAGTCGTTGCGACCTGATTGTACACCGCGCATCTTTTGAAACAGTAGCGACGACACAGGTTGGGCCGAGTAGGGTACATTTTTTGAAATAAAAACAATTGTTAAAAATGAAAGAATCGCTTGAGAATATTTGAATAAAATAAAAAAATGCATCGGAATTTTTAATTATATTTCTAAGAAAACAAAGCAAATTTCTATTAAATTATTTTCTAAAAGATGTAAGTAATGATATTTACATTCAATAAATAAATAAAAAATGTAATTTTTATATTAATTATATAAAATATTAGACCCACTTCTATTCAAGCTAGGAAAAAAGGAGTGAAGGAAAAATCTACTTGTCAACGCCGCAGGTTCTTTATGTGATGTCACTGCCTTCTTATTCGGCGCTCATAAGCAACCAATACAAATGGTTACAACGTTGCCAAATAATACATAAAACTTAACTTGCATAAAATTCATCACCATGCTAATTGATTCTGATTTCGATAACCCAGGATTCATTTTCAACACGCAAATTTCAAATCAAAAAGAACGTTTAGGTTATAATTTTAGTATCAAATTTTTAGGTTTGGGAACATAATGAAGTTCCAAATATTTAGGTACCTCCTAAAATGAAGTGGTTTTTATTAGATTTAGTTAGGTCTGATGTTAAGCACCTCGATTTTTTTAGATCTATTGTTTATAGCCTTTGAGCAATGGTTAGAGTACTTTATTTGGTTTGATTTTTTTGGTAAACTGCACAAACTGAAATAGGTCTCCGTTGTGGCTAATTGGTTTTTCTTCTCCAAGTGTAAGCACTCTTAGTTTCATAGATCTTTGTAGTACCACTTTCCTCTGTGTCCATATAGAATCGGAATAAGGTATTTTAGACCTACTAATACTCTAGTATTTCTCCTCTTATGGCTTAGTGCGTTTTGGCTTTGATCTGTTTGTTCTGATGAATTGTTCCACCAATCCTGAGATGTGTTTAACATCCACTGCTCTTTGCACGTTCTGATGCCTGTCTTTGTGACACCATAGATGGGTTCTATACCAAAAAGAGCCTTTAAGGTCTTCTGCTGCTGGTAAATCAGCCTCTTCATTGTCATTGTGCCCTCTATTTGAACTATCCAGCTCTGGTAGGGCTTCTAAACAGTCCTACACAAGTTTCGAGAATAAAGAGGTCAAGAATCAAGGAGTTTAGGGTTTACTACAGGTCGTATCTAATTATCGACTTAATTAAAAGAATATATTATTATAAAAAAAATAAAATTTATTTTTTAATAATATATGAAGCAGTATAAGTATTCAGGACGAGAAATGAAGATGAAGATGAAACACAGGATTCAAATCGTCGTCCCTAATTTTTTATAATAATGATAACGATATTAGCAAACAACACCATTGCTAATGTTAAGTTTATAGCAGTTAGCGCCCAGGAACAAGGTACTATACTATTACTCGTAAAAGGTTGGACATAGCATAATAGACTAACCAACCAAGTACTAGAGCTCAACATTAAATAAAAAAAAATTGTGAGTCGAAGAAAAACTGCACTAACCCAAAGCATATGAGTACATATTTTAAATTTGTTTTTTTAGAAACATTTAATAAGTTTTACTCAACTCATAAAAATACGCTGTTTGTAAAATATTGTACATAAATGCTAAAGATAATACTGAAATTTTAATACCACAAATTATATAGTGTTAAGATTATGAATTGGAATTGTAATAAAATACCGTTGCACGCCACTGACTGTAGCCCAAATCGGAACTGGGTCAACAGACTAAAAAGTACACCTTGCTCATTTCTCATTTTAAACCAATATTAACCGTTAACTTAATCTCATTTGCGTATTTTTCGGTTTGTTTATACTTATTGTAATTTAATGTGATGGTTGTTAGCTAGAAGTAGTGTTAAATAAAAAAAAAAGAGGACGGTGCATGTTTTTTTCATTTTTTGGTTATTTTGTTGGCACCATTTTTACGAGACTTCATTTTCTTGTTATTTTCGAATTTAATTTGGTACAAATTCTTTGGTTTCTGGGTTAAATAGTATAAATACATTTTATTTAATTATCTGAAGTAGCTCTAACAAAGGGCAATCAAGAAACATTTTATTCTGTCAATTTTTCAATAATTTGTTAGAACCTCTATAAAATGCCTAATATTTAATATTTTTTAGGTGATACTGTACAATGACAGTTGACATTTTTATTATTTATTGTTCGGTGTGAAGCCCACATACAATAAAACTAATTCAAACGTAAATCCTTATTTATTTATTATCAATTTTTGTAATTTAAGAAGTAGAATGTTTACTACCTATGATGTAAAAATATATTACTAAGATTCTATGTACCTAGGTAAATACTATTTAGAAAGCATGAAGCAATACAATTCATATTAACACATAGTGTTCAATTAAAAGTGTCGTGCACCTAAATATTTACTTTTTGTATTTCTGAAGTCAACCATCTCAAATTAATGTAGTTAGTTCTATTATCCTAAATCTCATTTTTATGTCATAACAATAGCATTATAAAAATTAATAATAAAATGTTACAGAGAAAGTCGTATTGTCTGTATAACAATTCAAGAACATCTTTATATTCAGTTAGCTTGAAATAAAAGGTCAGTTATAGTTATAACAAATTAAATTTAAATTAAATAATTTTATTGTGATATAAGGAAACCTAAAGTGGGGAATTATTATTATGTTTATTATTGTTTTCAGTCTTATCTCTCATATACAGGGCGTTCCAATAAGAATATAAAGCAACTGAATAAAAATAAGACGGTTAGGTCCTAAAATGTTACTTAATTCTTTCGGGAAAAATTAAACATTATTTTTAAAGTAATAAATAAAAAAAAAGTCTGGGGAATCTGTAAACAAGACTACCAACTCCATGAATCATGAGGAAAAATTAATTCAAAGGACTAGGCGAAGCTTGTAATATAATGAAGATGAAATTAGTATTAGTGTCATTGATTTGGCAGAAAATTCAGGCGATGAAAATTGAAAACTACTTCAGTGAAGAATACAATTAATTTATAATGTTAATTATTATCAAGAGCGTATCCAAGGAGGGACAAGGGGAGGCAACTGCGCCAAAAATATTAAATTGCAACTAACTGATAGGAAATCAGTTTTTATCATTCATTCTATGTTTTCTTTTGAACAAAAATGAAAATATAAATAACAATCCTTCTGTTTATACATTTTAACTTCACTATTAAAAGCTATTTTTTATTTTGACAAAATAGCTTAATTCTTCAAAAATAACTTATTAGACTTAGGCAACTTCTCATACATTTTTCCGTAAATACTGTTGCCTGTTTATATTTTATTATTAATTTTTATAGATTATATTTAATTTTTTTTTGTTTAAGCCATAAAAATATATAATAATAATAAATAAATGTTTTACTTGTTTTACAAATCCATATACTTTTATTAAAACTAACATATATACTTTTTAATTACGAATTCTATTAAAAATTGGATTGTCAGTATACGCAAAAATAGTCCATTAGTACATAAATGAATTGGCGCTGCTGTCACGCACGGAGCGAATAGTGATGCCGCGAGACGAGAGATTCTCGTCTCGTCTTCTCTCAAGCTCTCTCGATTAATTTACTTTTCGGTTATTTAAAATTTTTAATTGCTTATCATAACTTAAAATTTAAACACATCAGATTTCTAGATAGTCAAACAATTAATTATAACCCACGTATTCTATATACAATAAATGGTAACAAATAGTACGTGTGTAGGGATTTTATCAATAAGAAAAATTATTTTCCACGCTCATTTATTTAAACCTAATTTTAATTGGAAGTTGCAAGAAGTTTTTTATTTACTTAAAATTTAACATCATGATTTCAGTAAATATTCCAATCAACAATAAGTGTGTATTATACATTTTTGAATTTTTATCAAATTTGATGCTTGATTATGGTTTTCGAAGTGATGTAGAACTTTACACTTTTTTTTTGCGAAATGTGAGATAATTTTTTTTCATTTGTATAAAACTTTTTGGGACATCATTTTTGTGTCAGATTTTGTTGTACCTAAAACTTTTTTTATAACGCTAATGATTCCAGACAAGAGAAAAACAATTTGAAATGCTAAGAAATGTCTTATAATTCATCCCTTTAATATAAACAAAACAATTATACTTTTTACCTATGGCACTTTGAGCTACAAAAATTATTTTTATACTAATTAATTTATACTGTGAGATCTTCTACCTTATTGGGGTTGATAAACTCTATAAAATAAAACTCGTTTTGGTTTTGATCTCATCTCAAGAAAGGTTAAAGTCCATAATATTCTTTTGATTACGGATCTTCATTCTTCTCGATGTCTCCTAACTGTAATTTACGTTAAAATATATAGTTATCTCGCAGACCGTATGGTAGGTATGATGGATAATTTTTACACTGTTGCTATTCTTCGTATAACTGTTACAATTCAGTATCAGTTTCTACACAGTTATTTATTAATTAAATATTGCCTATTTTGCCTAATTAAAAACGGTTTTTTTTTACATAGACAAAAATGTTTATATTTTATGAATAATTTTTTTTATATAACCTATAATATCTATTTTAAACTGTACGCATAAGTAATATTTATAATTATTCATAAAGGAATAATATAACGGTATGTTGTTCTACTACGATAGAATTTTGCAGCCCAACAACATTCCATGACATACTTGAGTCTTAAATCGTCATAAAAGAAAATCAATCCCAAAAAGTTCGCTAATTTTGTACCTCATAGGAGTATAAGAGAAAATTTTGACGTATGCAGCTATACAGTAGGGTCAAACAAAAGACAATGCAGGTGTTAGTACTGAATTTGAATAATTTGCACCACTCATAAGGTCTAATTCGAAAAACAATTTAATTTTTATATAGAGAGGCATAAGAATTAAGAATTTTAGATATTCCTAGGTGGGGCATGGCACAAAAAGGTTGGAAAACAATGACTAAAATAAATTTGTCTTCTATCTTATTATTTTTTACTAAACACAGAAACTTACAAACACTTGCTGCAAGTTTATTTTCGGTTTGCAACTAATACTTATTTCGTAAGATTAAAAATGTATTGTAAGCTTATAAATTTTTATTTATAATCGATTTTTAGTAGGTTTTTAGTGAGTTTTTAGTAAGTAAGTTTTTAGTAAGTAAGTTTTTAGAAAGTTTGTATGAGAAAAAACCTATTATTTTACTCTTTTTTGTCTTTAAATTATGCCACACTGTGGCAGACAACAAAATTGGAAAACTATAAAAAACCTTCAGACTGGGCTGGTAGCAGGGCTGGCCCTAGACATTTTGACGCCACTAGATCATTGCGATCCGGGCGGCCGCCCGGATCGCTCTACCCTGGGGCCGACCCTGCTGGTAGGAATATGTAAAATACATATATTGTAATTAAATGCTTTACCCAATGCCCAAATATGTCTTTAATATTGTGATTCAACTTCTTAAAACTAATTTTATTAATTTTTAGGTAAATTAGTTATATACTGTAGAAAGTTGCAATTAATCATAGTTCAGAAAAAAATATTTACTGATTACTTATGTTGTTCACAAGAGGACATTTTAAAATATATTTAAAATTAAATAAAAGAAGTCCTTTTAAATTGAATTTAATATTAATATAAAACATATAGCTGTTCCTGTTCATATTCTGGAATCAGCTTTGATTTTTCTCCATGAGGCTAATATTTGCTTTCAAGTAGAAACAAATTCAAATGTTTATTTACAAGCCAAACATGTTCGTGTCATTAATGAACGTGTTTAAACAACTGCATCGCTCTGACCTATTTCACTAATCTACATTGATTATTATTTTTTAATATTAGTCTAAGTAATCAGAGTAAATCAACAATATCGAACGGTACCTTTACGAAAGATTTTGTTTGAAAATATAATGAAATAATTAAGAGTATCTCGAACGTTATATCGTTTGTGGTTAGTTGTTAATCATACTTAACAATATGTGCTTAACGGGTGCATCAGGCATCAGATGGTTCGTTAACCTGATAAATCTTCTTGGTGTTACTACTATTAAATATGTCTTAGATCAGGTGTTAATTTAATCTGTCCGTTCTTTTTATTTCCTTCTCAAAAGTAGTATCCAACAGTAATAACCATATAAAAAACTGTATAATTTGATATTATTTATTACAAGCTAAAATATCCAAGCAGTCTTGGATGGTATGGTACTCATTAATTGCTTGATACAATATAGGGTAGAATTTAAAATGTTTATTCTTGTAGCTGGCAAATAAAAACGAAATTAAACTCTTAAGGAGAGAGCATTATGCATTTCCACTTGGTGTTCTCGAGCTGTGCTCGCTCGTATCGTATTTTCCTCCTATTTATTCCAAATAATCTCTGGAGACCCTGATGCGATCGAGACTAGCACAGTTGGCGATGCGACGAGATCGCGATTGCCTAATGCGTTCCCTTCTTCATACTTGCGCGTGATATTTTTAAATAAACATAATTTACCCAATGAATGCTGTCTATATTTGAGGGCTAAGTACAGTCTGTTCGCTATACTTACACGGGTTTCTGATTAACAAAATTATGCAAATTAGTCATTGACAACCAGTTCCAATAAGCCTCTTACCAAGAAATTAGGTAAAATTGCTCTAATGGTCAGATTTAAATTAAAACAACATTAGGGTAGATACTAAATTTGTTACAAATATTGCAGTTGAATTGATTCTTTGCAAGTGTTGACATTGTATGTATATTGTAAATTTAGTGGAAATTTGAAAAATGCCTAGACGTGTTTTAGACGTAGATAGTCTAATTTGTAGTGTACATAAGTATTTTACGGATGAAAAAGAAAATGGCGTTCCTTTAAAAGTGAAACCAAAATGAGGATAACAGAAAGGCCCTTTGTGAAAGAAGTTCTAAGATAAGATTCTAAATTTAAAGAAGAAGAGGCGAATTTTATATATTTAGACGAAACATGGATATTTTCTAGGGGTGCAACCAAAAGAATATGGCAAGTCCGTCAAACATACCATACATGCAGGAGGAAAATCGGATTTTATAGAAGGTGCTGATTTAATATTTTCATCTAAATCAAAATCCAGTGACTATCAGGATAATATGAACACATAAATATTTGTAAAATGGTTGCATGAAGAACTTCTCCCAATTTTAACTGAGCCCAGCGTAATTATTTTAGACAATGCACCTTACCATTCTGAAGTATTAAACAAAAGTCTAACGAATTCTTGGACTGACTGTTGATAAAATTAAAGAATGGTTGACAAAGGAACATATACCATTTCCTCAATATATATTAAAATCAGAATTATTACGCTTGGCAAATATACACGCAGAACCAAAAACCTTTGTTGTGGATCAGATTATTGAAAGTTACGGTCATCAAGTTTTACGTCTGCCACCGTATCATTGCCTAACGACGCAGTTCGGGAAACTTGGCGAAAAGCACTTTCAATTGCAACTCCAGAAGTATGGCGGAACTGTATATGCAAGTGCGAGAAACTAATAGAAGATTGGTGGACTCGTGAAAATAAAATAAACGAAATAAGTCCAATCCTAATAACAATTAATGGTGATGATAGTGACGATGATGATATTTTCGATGATAATGACTGATTTTCAATTTTTTTATTTTTCATTTGAAATTCTCTACATAATATTTTATTTGAGCTAAATAACCCTCTTATTATACATAGACCATATTTTCTGTGTGAAGTGTAATATAAAATTATTATTAGGTTTTTAATAGCCACATTAGACTCCATTAATGAAGAAGTTTAATTCTGCTCTCAATTATACAAAAGATTCTCCATTATTATTTAATTAAAAATTTGTACATTATTTTTCTTTTCATTTAACAGTTTAAACTTTCGGGTACTTACCTGGAAATACTCATAAAAATTTTAATCCGAAACCCGCGTAAGAATAGCGAACAGACTGTATGTTATTCGCTTCAGTTTAGGACTTTCAATATCTCAATCGCATGACATTAGGGTTTATTCGATAAATTGTTTTTTCGATATCGTTTTCATATGTTTTCGATAAAATGTTTTTCGATTAAAAATCCGCGACCCTATTATGCTTTTCAAATTTGATTTTTGTAGCCATTATATACCCAGTTAACAATTAAATACACTTTAACAAACCCAAGAAAAGGTGTTTGTTTCTTATTTTGACTTACTAGAAGTTATCTATAATCACCGTGTAAAATTGCTGGCGATCAGCAAATTCTTGTGGTAATTTAATAAAAAGTAAAGTTCTGTTTACAATGCATTTTGAAAGAAAGTTTATCGGCATTTTCACTTTATAAGAATTCGAGATAATGGTTTGTGTGTGCAGACGTAAAATCTATTATACTGAATTTGTTCAAGTAGGTCACCGCGATGTGATATATCACATCTTTCTTTTCAATGACATGTCATCGCTTAGTATATAAAGACAGAACGATTTCATGTGGAATTTAAAAATTGGTTTCTAGTAATTTAAAAAGTAATAATAATCTTTATTGTTTAAAAATATTATTTTGAGAATATTCCAAATCTATTCACATCTTTTTTGCTTCAACCGGGGTGGTATTCTCTTAAATGAAAGCATTTTAACATAGCTACGTTTGTCAATCAATTATTGGGATTTTTATCTATTAAAAAAAAATTGAGCATGAAAGTTTTTAATGGTTCACAAAATTCATTTTCATTGGAATTACATTTGCTTTTGAAACAACTAAAATGTAGCCATTTTAATTTTGAAAGAAAAAACGATTATTGATTAGGTACCATTTCTTTTTGTAAAAACTCTAGCTGACTTAGATAAACATAGTCTTTCACAAGGAACTCCTTTAGTTTAATTTTAACTTATGTTGCTTTCCTTTAATGAAGTGCTAAACAATTTTATTTAGTGATGAAAGATAAACTATTAAAAGAGTCTAGGCCCTAGGGGGTGACAATTGATATGGAACCTATTAAAATTAATGAAAGGTACTTTCAAATATAGTATCTGAATACGGGAAAGCAGGGGAATACGGTAGAACTAAGAGATCCAAATGTAGTGGGCTAAATCTGATCCAACCTTCTTATAAACTACCAAGATTGGATTTACACATTAATTCCACTACATCTAGATGATTCTGCAAGCAAGAAACGTAACACCATGTTAATTTCGAATGTACATTTGGTAGGGAAACTAAACAAAGAAACAAGTCTATTCAAACATAGTACCTGAATAAGAAGAGAGCATACAGTAAACCAAAGAGGTTGCAGTGTACTGCCAATTCTGTTGTATAGCATTTTCAAAGTATGTCTAGCATTTGGTCTTGTACAGCAAAGCACCGTATTTGTCTTTGGGGAGCCTTCGCCGCTTGAAACTTCATTAATGTTGTATTCGTGTTCAGCAATCAGCATTGGGTCAAAATAAATATGGCCATCCTACGCTACTGGCCAAACTGAGTCATTTTGATAACTTTGAAATCATTATATCCTTCAGTTTTAAGTTATCTGTTCTATCTGATAATGCCCTAAGGTTTGTTGTGTCAATAGAAGTCGATCGCGAAAACGTTTCATGAACATTGTTTTAGGTCTCATTGAAAGTAGTTGTTTTTTGTTATAATTAGGTCGTATCCTTCTCGGCTGATAAAAGGAATTGGAAATAGAAGACAATACTTTGTTGGTTCGTATAAAAACTTGTCTAACAAATTAGAGTCCCCTCGTATAGAGAATATACTATTACGTCACCCTCGCATCAAAATTTCCGTTTTAAACCATCTAGATTTCTAACCATAGGCATGTATATTTAGTAAGTTTTTGAAGGGTGAAACCGATTTAAATTTTATACTTATTTATGATCATAGGTTAAATAAAAAATATTAAAATTTCCGATTTCTATGTGTATTTTAAAGAACAATCAAAACTAAAACAGTTTGTTACTGTTTTCTGTAATGCTAACGAAATAAATAAGATCATTTTGAATGAACTAAACGTATTGAACATTTTTTCAGCTGTCAAGTAGGTGTAGGTTATATAAATACGTATAATATTATTTTAATGAATTTTTGAAGAATGCTAAATGCAACTCCAATAAATTGAAATAAAAAAAAAAAAAAAAATAGTTATTTTGTTATAATATTAGTTACTGAAAATTTAATTAGTTTACAAAAACAAAATACACTTAACAAAATAAAATATTTTAGTAGATTTTTTTAATATATCATTCAAAACCTGAAAGACATTTACAATTGAAAAGTAAAAATCTAAAATTTGGTATTAATATAATACAAACTAACCACTTTTTCTCCCTAAAATTGTAACAGAAACTTTTTTTGTGTAAACTCAATTTATTAAAAAAAAATTGAATAACCCGCAATTCTATGTAAATACTATTGAAATTTAAAAAGCCTTTGGACTTAGATAAAACCACACATTTCTATTTTAATTCAACCATGTTCCCAAATTTTGGTTTAATATAGTTTTCTTTTTCATCTAATTTTTAACTAAGATATATGACGCAACATTTTCTAAATCGTCTTTAATTTTATTATCAATTAATTTTTAATTATTCCTTTTTATTTATTGCACCTTTTAAAAATTTTCAATTACTATTATATTATTCTTATTATTAATTTTATTTAAAAACTCACTTATTAGAAATCAAAAAATCGAAGCTGACACTAATTTGATATAAACTCTTGCACTAGTACGCACTGAAAGAAATCTTCACTAAATGACTTTAAAATACCTTGAACTTGAGTATATATAGATGACCCACTTACCTCTTCTTCCTAGCGAACGTACCAGAGGTGGACTACCTCAAGAAAGCAGGTCGTCAATCTACTGCGAGACATAGGCATGGGCATAAAACCATAATATGTACAAAAAATACCCTTTGGAAAATAAAAATTTTAATTTTGTTACTTGTAACAGTAGATTTGAAGAAAATTCAGTAGCTAAAATTATTAATTGTTTATATAAAAATCAATAATTCCATTAAAATTAACGTAGATGCTGAATAATAGTTTTATAAAGTTCTTTTTTAATGAAGTCTCGATACTAACAATGAGTTCATTAAAAAGGGAGCACATATTCTTATAAATTAATAGTCAAATAGGTTTCGTCCTTTTATAGAATTTGATTTTTGCTAAAAAGTTAAAGTTAATATAATTTTTCGTTCTTGTGGTAGGTTTTTTTTTATTTGAAGCCCTATCCTTAACTCCCCTATTTTTATTCAGAATCAGATTTTTACTAAACATTTCATGTTAATATCGTTTTTCGTTTTTGATTTATTATTTTTAATTACAGCCCCCCCTTATATAGTCTCTCATTTTTAATCAGATTCTTTTCAAAATTAATAGGCATCGTCCCCTTATAGAACATGATTTTTGCTAAAAATTTCAAGTTATTGAATTAGGATTTTTTCTAAATTTAACCCCCCCCCCCTCCTCCTCTTAAACCCACAATTTATTCAGATTTTTTTCCGAATCAATATGCTTCATATCTTCTTTTTATAGATATTGATTTTTATTAAAAATTTCATGGTGATATCGCTTTCGTTTTTAATCTATATTTGTTTTTAATTTCAACCCCCCCTTAACCCCCATTTTTAATTAGATTTTTTCAAAATCAATAGACTTTGTTACCATATATAGAGAGAGCTTGATTTTTACTAAAAATTTCAAGTTGATATCATTTTTCGTTTTTGAGTTATCGTGCGGAAAAAAAACGTGACATCGGACGGACAGACGGACATTTTTAAGTTGTTTAAAATTTGATTTTGCTACAAAAAATTTTAAATTTGGATAAAAGTAAACCTATAATACTCTTCACAGACTACTGTGTGAAGAGTATAATAAATAAATAAATATACAATGTAGGCACGCCACCTCTGGTTTAATTAAATTATTACAGAAGTACTCAAATATGATCCAAAAGATTTAAAAATAGTAAACTCGTGTCCGTTTACCATTAAGACTTTTTGTATTGAAAAATAAATGGAGATATAGGTTTTCGACAACTTCCAATATCCGTCTGTCGATTTTTGAAAATATTAAACAGTATGGAGAAAGTTCTTCAGCAGAAATACGATGATGCAGAAGTAAAGCATTTTATATAGTCTGGGTGGATGACCTGAAGACCTCAAAATAAAAATGTGATGTCGAAAATTCAGGAAAACAGCTTATAGTGTACCATACATCTCGAAGTTAATTTTATTTTCTTTGGTTGGGACACTTTAAATTTTCAATATGGGATAGATTATCTCTAGTTTTCAGTCGTATATCAGGTACATTTAAACTGATCTGATAATATTCTGATTCTGGGTTCATATATACTACCATTAATGATGTCAAATATAAACACAATTGAAGCATGTTTTCTACATTCATTTAGCAATACAGCAATGCAATATTGAAATCAGTTACCTGATACTTTAATTATTATTAATCCGAAGAATTTGTCCGTTATATAGTCTGCCCACAATGTCAAACGCAGTTTTAAGTCAATGGAGGTCGAGGAACATTGCATTCCCTTTTCGATGATGAACCTTTTTCTGATAAGCATGTTGCACTGGATTACCAGGTTTTCTTAAAGGTGTTATTAGCCATGGAGCATCTCCAAATCCTGCTTCACCTAGGAGCACAACACTAACTTGATTTCTCCTGTTAACTGGCTGGATATCAGAATTGGTCCAAATACGGGCATCATGAACTGAACCCAGCCAAGAAACATCTACACTTGTAGATATTTATGAACTGTTACAAGTTACTAGTATATTAAGGCTTGGATTCCTTTTCTGTTGATATATGAATGCAATCTATTGTTTCTATTATACAAGGGAAATTATATGATTCTTGCCTCGCTACTTTTCCTTGTTCAAAATCTTCATCAGTAAAAGGGAATATATCAGAAAATGTTTTAAACATTGCAGGGGCGTCAGAGTTTCTCTTTACCTTGCCTCCGAATGACCCACCTATCCATTCAAAATGTTTCTTTTAAAATGGACCAGATATGCTCCAGTCTTCAATCACATATTTCTATTTATTAACACAAACTGGAGTCAACAAATTTTTAGCTAGTTTATATAGTAAATAAAAATAAAATAACATTTTTCTTAATTGTAGGTTTAAATATTCTGATTAAAATCTCTTCCGAAAAGATTAGATACAAAATTTTCAACCAGAACGTATTTTAAATATCAATGTTATAAATTATTCCATTTGAGAATATAATTCAAATAATAATTAAAAGTACAAACTATAGAGATAGTCTTTGAATGTTTCCAAACGGTAAATACTTTTTTTAGGACAATACATTGTATAAAAGTTGCTAATTTATGAACTAACTGTATTGGATGAAACCAATGTCCCAATTTTATTGTGGTGGCCACATTGATATGTACTAAATTTATAAAGAAATAATAATTAAAGTATTATAAGAATAATCTCTGGTTTTTTATCGACGACCGATAAAATAAATATTTTATTATGTCAATTCGTTTATTTTAAAAGGTATAAACGCTTGGATACGTCTATTTTTAAACTCCTCGCTTTTAAAAGTCATGAAAATCTGATTTAAAAATGTATTAAGTAACGGTCTATTAACATTAAAATTTAATCTAAATATTAAAGAAATTGATAAAAATTAACATATGCTGAGTGCAGTAGTTTATGCTCTAGATGAAAACAGTCCATGTCTATGTGTAGACTCTGTTTCACGAGAGAAGAACACAGCTGAAGTTGCAACGATGACAGTCGCAGAAACCAAATTATGTCTTGTTTACCTACGTCGCTTAGTAACTACAGGGTCACGTCACTGGCGTACCATGAATATTTTTATGCCAATAGCCATTTATTTATTTGTTAGCGGCGTTAGCGTTTGACATTTAAGGTTATTTTTTTGGAATCGCCTATTTGTTAAATATTTTTGATTTTAAATTATTTTAAGACGTTTGTAAGTGAGTGTTGTGTGTTTTATTTAATCTAAAACCATGCCTCCTAAAAAGCTTGTTGGTTTAAAAGGAAAAATTATCCTCAGTCAAGGTCGGCAGATTATAAACAATGTTGCATATTTTATGCAATCCGAAGCTGAAGATAGAATTTAAATTCCTTTACAAAATCATCGGTAAGTAGAATAAAAAAGTATAATACCTATGTAATAATACAATTTATTATTCCTAACCAGATCAGTCAGAATTTACAAGTATTCTTTAGTGAATGTATATACTTTAGTACTAAGACTAGTCTTTGGACAAAAAGATCGGTTATTTCATTATGTTATTGTAGATTATAAATCGTGCCCTTATTGCAAGTACCACCTAATTATATATTTTGTCATTAACATACGTAGTTTGGGTAAAATTTTTTATCTGTAAAACAAATATTGCTAAATTTTGTCAGTAGTTTGTAGCTATAGTTTGTTTCCTATAAATTGGACTGTTTACTGAAAGAACATGGGCATAAAGTCTTACGGTTACCACCTTATCATCCAGAATTTAACCCAATAGAAAAAAATCTGGGCACTGGTTAAGAACTGGGTGGCAGTGCACAATACCACATTTAAACTGGATGATGTGGAGAAATTAGCCAGGAAGAAATTTTCAGAAGTTTCTGATCAAGAATGGTATTCTATTTGCGAACATGGAAAGAAATGCGAATCTGAATGGATTAAAAAAGAACACATTCTGGATAATGCTGTAGATTCTCTTGTGTTTACTGTAAATACAGGATCGTCTGATGAATCTACTGAGGATGATTGCAGCAGTGACAGCAGTAGGAGTATTATAGAATTGCTTAGTGACTCTGAAAGCGATTAATAATAATACAGGCCTACAAGAAATAATTTTTTCCAACATATCTACCTAGATTCTAGGCAAACGTATTTTAAATTTTGTGATATGGTTCAAATTTATGATTTTAAAATCGATATATCACTAATGTCAATAAACAAAAAGTCTTAAATTTCTTCATAATATACTTTTCCAATAACTAGTAACTATCATCTAAAATTTCATCATTTTGTTTAACTATAAATGGAATTAAACAAGTTTGAATTTTTGAAGTAAGGGTAAAAAGTATAAAATTTTGTAAAATATTTCACACATGTGCAATTAGCAGTCAATTGAATAAGAAATACAACAAACATTTATTATCACTAAGCTATTTTGTATTCATTGTTCTTACACTCATCGTTTGATTAACTACTATTTTATACTGCAGATTTCGTTAAAGTTTTTAGATGTGAAATGTTTTAAAATTTTATATTTTTCCCTGATTTACAAAATTTAAAAAGTAATACTAAAGTTGCATATTATGGCATTTGAGTCCCAACTTTTCAATGATTTTTACCAGTAATCTGAGTAAACCATTTAATAATCAATATGTTACCAATATTTTTCATGCATTCCTTAATTAAAATAAACAATTTTATAAGTTCCTATTTTGTGTTTTTTTTTACCTTTTTTTTATTACCTAAACGATATATTTAAAGCTTGAAGTAATAGGATATTATGTCCTAAGAGTTCAATATCGCATCTAGTCCATTTTTATCAAAAAAACATTTATAACCTAAGATTTTACAGGAAATTTAATATACTTTTTATTGTGTGAGGCAATTCCTGCACCTACCTCTACTCAAAATCAATTATAAGCAAAAAAGTAAACAAAATTAATTTTTTGCGTATTAAATTCTTTTTTTATATTTTTTACATAAAAAAAATTAAATAAATAATTTGATGTGAAATAATCATATTATTATAATTATATTAACTGCATGAATTTTGCCTCGCTCAGAAAGCAATTATACGCAAAAAAAATGGATCTTCTGCTATTTAAATATTTTTTCTTATAATTGCATTTACAAAAAATTTCGTATTAACTATACCTGCATTTTGCTTCGTTTCCGAGATATAAAAAACTCTAAGGGTTGAATTTTCACCCTTATCTCCAATTTCCACACGCTAATTCAATAGCATATTTATTGACCATTTGAATGATTTTTGCCATAAAAACCCAAAAAGTGATCATTACTATCTTTATTACATATTCAATAGAGTCTATAAGGGATTTGCAAATTGCATTTTTTTTTATTTCAACATTTCTTGCATTAAAACTGATGAAAATGACAACACCAATTTCATATTTATATTTATTTAAGAATTAAATTTGAAATGGTTACGCTACTGATTTGAAGTCAAACATCAAATTTATAATATGGCGCTGGTTATGACGACACGTTCGCGCATACGACTGCAACTTCAGGTGTATTCTTCTCTGGTGAAACGGATTCTATATCTAGACCTCTCGAAAGCATTTGATACTGTCAGCCACCGTTTACTTTTGGATATCTTGGAAGAGACAGGTATAAGGGACACATCACGCCAATTATTTGAAAGTCACCTTACACACCGACAAGGTGTCTACAGTGATCTAAGATCCATAACTTTTACGGTATCCCACAAGGTGTACGGTACTCGGTCCTATTCTATTTAATCTTTACATCAACGGATTATTTTTTATCGAGAATTCAGGGAAAGTTTTGGGATTCGCGGACGACACTTCAATATTTTATAAAGCCAACTCCATGGCTAGAAGTGCTAGAACTAGAGCAACATGTTGAAAAGGACCTCCTAAATCGCGCTACAGGGTGTTGGATTTCTAGGAATTATTTTTGCCGCGTTTGAGAATCCACATCGGATGCATCTGAGATGTAGTAAATCTGAGATGTAAAAAATGCATCCGATGTGGATTCTCAAACGCAGCATTTAAATAACAATTCGTCCCATCGCAAATAAAAGTTCGTTTTCAAATTTTGAGGAACTTCCTTGTTTTTGGGGGTTAATTTATCGCTGGTACCCTGTATATATTTCTCATTTTTTTGCGAAACAATCCGTAATGTCTCCAGGTCACACAGGTTAGGTAAATTAGTTAAATACTTTTAAAAAAAATTCTCATTTTATATTTTTTTTTAAACAAGCCTGTGATGAGAGGTTAGGTAAATTACTTAAGTTTTTTTTACTGCGGATATATACGTAACTAAATATAGAAATGAGACTAGGCACAAGAAGCGACTAGGAAATAAATGTTAAAATTAAGAGTAGAATTAAAGCTATGGCACCTACATTTACCAATGTAGATGAATATCTTACACATTTAGCACATACTCTATAAAATAGATTTGTCCCTTTTGTATAAATTGTGCCAATTTCAAATTAAAAAGCGATCTTTGTCACTATTTAGTGCTAATGTGTCCAATGATACTTCTTCCAGTTGCTATTTTCTTTACATATTTTCGTCACCTGTTTATAAAAAATAATAAATTATAAAAACAGGAATGGGGAATGCATACTGCCAAGAGTTAAGCATTCCCTTACATACAAAACTCAGTGTTTTGTTCTGAAGGACATTTCCCAAAACAGGAGTTGAAAAAGACAAAGAACCAGTAAAAATAAAACAAAATTTTTTTATTGAAAAGTTTATTAAAAACGCAAAATTAGAAAATAAATAACTCCAATAAGACTAATACTTTTTTAAAGTTTTTCTTATAAGCGCAATTCTCTGTTTGTGCGCTTCGGTCGTCAAACTTCTCTTGTAAGGTCTCAATTCATCAGTGCCAAAACCAGGAGTCCACATACTGTAATTTCTATTAAGAAATTGCTGCACATCTTTCACTTCAATTGTGTTAACATGACGATTTTTTGCAATTAGAGCAGCCCCATTTAGACATCTATCCACGAATTCATCTACATAACTTAATATTATTTCTTCAACCTCTTCTTCTAGATTAAGAGTTTGGTCTGTTTCTCTAACTAAATCTTGAAGACGTTGTTTTGTAAGTACTTGCATTGGTTCATTTGTAGACATATTTTGTTGTATAGCTTTTTGCTGTTGTGTAGTTGCATTTTGAATTGGTATATTCTGTACCTGAATGTTTTGAACACCGACGTTATTTCCTAAAAAAAATACTACTGTTTTTAGCTTCTGTAAAATAGTTGGAACATTTGGCAGGCTGCACACGTCAGGGTTTTATCATGAATGAAGACATTGAATTAGTAGCCATACAAACCTGCCCTAGGCCAGGACTGGTTAATATCTAAGGGGGTTGTGACATTGAACCAGTAATTAGACGCTACTACTACAAGATATGTTAAAAGAATATGCAAAGAGGGCCTATGTTTAAAATTTCGTAACTGGGTCACTTATTTACTTGAAAAAAAAAAATTCCAATATACAATAATTACAAACCTTGTATAGTATCTACCATAGGAATTCCTGTTTTGATATCATCATTCTGATCATTAGAATTTGTGTGTGGAATAGCATTAACCACAGGTACACTATTATTAACATTGGTCATTATTGTATGTGTTATTGGAACCTGGTTTAACACGATGTTTTGCTGTTGTAGCAGATTGTTGGTTAAATTTGGAACCGACATCGTTAAATTTTATTTTCTACCAATTTATTAACTATAAATAGACTTATTTTTGATTATTTACGGGCTTCTTGGTGTTTGTTGTATTTTTATTTGACACAACTGACAAACGACACTGACAACTTCTTCATAATTCTATTAAAGCAGGTCTCTTTTGTTTCGGTATTCAAGTACTTAATTATTTTATTTATAAGGCTAGGCAGTTTATATTTTACATAAAATAATTACGAAACGGCATAATAACAAAACTGAAAATAGACATAGAACAACTGATGTTCATCTATCCCAATTACCATAAAGGCGAAGGCACACCAGGTTAGACAAGGATTATATCAGAGTTCACAGCCCACAAAAAAAGAAGAAAATAAAAAATTGAGGTTATGTAAAAGTTGTTATTACACTTTTGCAGATTTATCAACTAAAAACTTTATAAAACGTATTAATTTTAAAACAATAATGGCTTTAAGACACAAATTATTTCAAATATTACATCCAATATTAACAAATAGAGTAAATAATCTGGTAATTTTTAATCACCGATTTGTAATTTAAACATTTTTCAGTGTACATACTCAATTCGACATTTCTGTTACAAAGCTTCCCCATTTGTGGAAGATTTAGATAAATTGAACACAAAATACGAAGTTTCAAAAGATCCAGAAGAGTGGAAATATGTAGAAAGAGCATTACCATTAACAATAATTCCAGAACCAGTTGCAAAAGAAACCTACCCATCTGGTTGGAAACCCCAAACTAATGAAGTAAAAAATAGACCTTATTTTATTGAAAGAACGAAAAACCATATGATTCCCGTTTATTTAGACATTTCACAAAGAGGAGTTAGAAGGCATACACTTATAAAAAGAATTCAGGGAGATATTAATTTATTCGAAAAAGAGTTGGTAAAATTTCTGCAGAAAGAATCTTTTCAACCAATTAGGAGTCAAGTAAATGAATTTGCTGGGTATATTAGAATTAATGGTGATTTTGTAAATGCTACTAAATATTTCTTGGAAAAAAAGAATTTGTAGATACATTGTAATGTATATAAAATTTTTAGACAGTATTTTAATGAAATTTATTTAATCCTTATACAAACACAAATCTGCAAGTAGTAAAAGCAAGATATTTTTATTTATATCCTCAAAAGCTAATAACTAAGTACAACTACTGATGACTCTTGCTATCCTACCAAAAGTAAGATTAGGGGGAACTTCCAATTTGGAAATTAAACTGGTTGCCTATTATTTAATAAAAATATGTTTTGAATTTAGATTCTTGTGTATCAGAAAAATAGGGACTATTTATTGATAAAATGTATCATCAAGAGCTATTATAATTTCTGATAAAGGGAAAATAATGAATAATTATAAGATTGATTGACTTATCAGGCAAGAAAGATCAATCTGATTTTTTCAAGCTTGTCTTCTGAAAATAAATACATGTACTGTCATATTTCTACCTAACTATATGTAAAATATTTCCTGTTGGCATAAAAAATGTAGAATCCTTTCATCTGACTTTTATTACTGAAAAGGGATAATTGAAATTATTGAAACACAATAATTAATTATTAATATATTTATTTATACCTACTAGAAAAAGTAGACTTAAAAAATAATCACATTATATGTATGATTAATATAATCAATTATAATTTTTGAAATAATAAAAAAGTGTAATGCAAGTTAATTATTTTTAATAAGTTTCAACAATATATATTATGTTTAAATAGATTATCTACAAATATAACAAATTAATCTAGAGCATCAAACATAGGTAAGTAATTTTTAGTTTGCAATTTATATTCACATTAGATTTCTATCAATTTAATAACATTAATAAAAACATGTGTTATTTTATTGGCATAATTTGTGGTGAGGAAGGTCTTACAAGTTCCAACATAGTTCAAAAGATGTTTAAATTCATTATATAGTTTAAAATTTTATGCAATGCAGTTGCACATATGTCCAATTTTATCTGTTACTTCAGAGTGTCTTGTACATACTGAATAGTTGTTTAGATTTAATCCTCTTAAGCATATTTGATTTTGTCAAACAAACTTCTATCAGTTATAGCTGCAAACACAGTAATCATAATGAATGACACTTTACCCATAGTCAAACTCATTTCTATCCCCATCTTTGACAATCATGGATCCAAACTTATCAAACTACTTGCTACATCATTTCTCATGTTTACATCATTTCTCATGTTCTGTTCCATACTCTCTGCCAACACTTCCAAAATGTCCAAGATCAATTCTTTACTCAGCATCTTAACTTTGGGCAGCTTTGCAACCTACAGGAAAAAATTGAAACATAACTAAATAAACACACATAGGACAAGTTAAATAAACTTTAAAAGGATGGATTACACAACAGTGTCATCATAACATAGTGCAAAATTCCTTATCATGTAATGTTTCAGTCCTGTCCAGTGTTCCTCAAGGTTTACATATTAGTCCCCTATTGTTTTCCTTATTTTTTTAATAGCTAATGCCTCTTTTCATAGATGATATAGTTTTTTAATAGAAACATTGGTAATAACTAAATAAATACATAAATAATGAACTTACTTTGGTAAAATGATGAACTATCAAATCAAGAGCATATTTCTTTATATCAGTGGCATTCATCTTGTCTGCAGCTTCTAAAATTTGAATAACATTTTCAAAAGTGACATTCATCTCAAGATTCTGCTTGCAGAATGCCTGTAAGCGATTGTTGTGAAATCCATAGAAGTATGGCGCCGAAAATAGATAGAGAGAATCTTCAGGAGGCATATTGACATCACCGTAATAAATATATCTCAAAAGAGAGTCAAAAGATTCTCTTGAAGGTATGAGTTCTCCTATTTGAATCTGTAATTTGATTTTTAAAAATTATGACTCACCATTAAATCAATAATAACCGACTTACATTAACTGTGCTGTCAGCTGGCATGAAAGATCTAAACATTCCTTCAAAATATGCACATCTCGCAGCTAAAATAGTTTTATGAGCTGGTAGGAGTAAACCATCTAATTTCAAATCTATATCACAGAACTCTTTTCCAGTGTTTCTTAAAAACATCGCCATATCTTGTTCCAATGATCCCCCAGAAGTATTAAACATTGCATCGTTGTTTGCCTAGAAATAAAAGTTAAGCTACATGTGAATTTTGTTGTTTTTATATATAAATATACCTTGTATTGTGGCATTTGTTTCCTTCTGATAATCTCGACCATCAGATTCCTTTCTAAAGATTCGAATTCTGAACTCATTACTATTTGATTATAGTTACTTTCTTTCACAATATATCTCAAACAATGTTCCTTAATAAAATCTAAATGAAGCTCATCAGCATTATGTAAAGCAACAAGAACATTTTTTAGACTAATAGTTCCATTAAGGTACTGAACACAAAGTTGTTCTAATCGCGCCATTTTGAATTGAACTGCCAATCTAATAAAAAAATGCGATCGTTTTGAGAAAATATTGATTAAAATATGAACATTTATGTACCTATAAACATCCATCATTCTAAGAACAATTCGATTGGAAACTGGATCTTCATCATCCCTAGCTTGTTTTGTAGGATCAATACAATCCATATAAATATAGTTTAGTACCATTTCAAAAGCCTCAGGGTTAGCATCTGGAAGTTTGACTTCCACCAGGGGGATATCAGTTAAAGGAACCTTTGATGTACCAAATAGTGTTTCCAACTGCAAATCCCTGTTTTCTTTAGCTTGTCGAATTATGTTTCTCAGATAACCAGATCTGGCTGCAACTAAAGCTATATGCCCTAGAATAACATCTTCTTCAGGCCCAAGTAAAAATTTCACATCACAGAATTGCCTTGATTCCAGCAGTTTACCATAATCATCATGTAGAGTGCATTTTGGGTAATTAGAGAACTGAAATCTGAGCAGAATTTAATTGAAAATGGCAAAAGAAATGAAATAAAAACAAAAGGGTATCTCATCTTCTCAAATATGGTCAATGCAGTAACAAAATAATACTCATAATATATGATTTTGTCTATTATTTTGTTAGAAATGAAATATTTGGGTTTATATATTCCAATTTCCTACTAACTTGGCACAGCTTGGACAAAATTTCCCAGAAATTGTTTAACAAGAAAGTTTAACACTTTGAAAACATAAAGGAAATTAATTCAAAACTATAATACATTATGAATAAATGTTGCACTTTTGTTTCTAGAAAATTTGTTAATAATTATAATGAAACAAAATGGGTATATACTATGAACATTTTTATATAAAAATTCAATTATTTCTTAAAAATTCAGGTACATTTTGAAAATTATTTAATAGTAATTTATATATCACTAAATAATGCTTTATTAAATAAATTTTTTTATATCTATCTTATCTTAAATGTGATTTATTATTGGGTTGGAAATTATTACTTCTATATGGATTCAACCTTACATTAAGCATCCAAATTGCAATTAATTTAAACTCACCTATACATTTCCCCACTCCTAACATTATTATCCACAGTTCCCCCAAATATAAACATGGCTTCTCCAATGACAGCTGCAGCATGAAATAGTCTACCTGATGGTACAAAAGATTCTAGATCAGGTAAGATAATAGACCACTTTTGTGCATCTAAATCAAAGCAGTGTAAATCATTGGAGAGGGTAGAATCAGCAGCCCCTCCAAAAACATATAAATGGCGATCATAAGCAACCATTGTGTGCCCATAGCGACGTGCTGGTGGTGCAGGGGAACCTCTCAAGATGTGTTCAGTTGAGATTCTGCTCCATCTATAGAGAGAATTATGTACTATAAATACACCATTATTTACTTTAACTTACGTCTTGTCTGTGAAGCTAAACTGAAATAGTGAGTTAGTAATTTTAGCACCACTTTGTCCACTGAAAACAAACATACAGTCTCTAGCTACAGCTACAGGAAAGTTGCAGCAAGTTGGAGGACATTCTCCTTTCTGGTCAACTTCCTCCCAAATTTTTGTTTCTCCCTTAAAAAGAATCATATAATCTTACAATAAAACAACATATTTTTGATATTTTACTATTAATGAAATGGTCCACATATCATTCAATCTTGCATTTCCATCATAACCAGCAAAAATCCAGAGTTTATTATCAAAAATAGCAGCCCCATGGGCTGATCTTGGAACAGGAGTTGGTCCTGGAAACCACTTCCATTCCATCCACTGTCCTGAAGTAAACTTGTACTCAAAAAGATCATTCTTATTGGTGAGATTTGAATTGGAATGAATATCCCCAGTGTATCCACCAAAAACAAACATAGAATTGTTGTGCACTACTGCAGAATGGTGGTATCTAAAAGTAATTTGTTTTGATATTGTTACTAGTACAAAAGTATATTATTGAAACCTTGGAGCTGGTGGAGTCCCAGTAGCAAAGGCTCTGCCCCAACTTTTTTCTTTAACATCAAATCGAAGCAAGTCATTTAACATGCTCTTACCATTATCGCCTCCGAATACATATATTGCATCTTTATAAGCAACGACTGTGTGTTTGCTTCGTCTAAAAATAAATATATTTTTGTGAGAATACAATTATACATATTAATTAAATAAGTACCTCGCGCCTACGAATTCATCACATTCCAGCATACGTTTCCATCTATGCACTGTCTCGAATGGACCGACTTCTAATGTTAGGGCACTCGCTTCACCCGCACCGAGGCTCATTTTTTTTGTAAGTCCGCCGTTCTTTATCATTAAGTTCTAAATTCCGTGCACTCTAAAAACACATAATTTGTTTAAAAAAAATAGAAAATAACAGAAGTGGGAGCCCCGTGACAGCTGATTGGAGCCCAATGAAAGTAATCAATACAATTTTAAAAATATTTCGTTTTGTTTAGGTAATTGGGTAGTATTTTTTTTTGTTAGTGGTTGTCCTCTTCTTCTTTTTCTTTGTTTGGGAGTTGTCTCTGGTAATTCAGCCAGCCAGCTTTCTTGAATAGTTTCATATCTCTTCCTATATACTAATTCAGCTACCTCAATTATTAACTGGCCTTTTATATAGGTAGATTACAATTTCTTTGTTTTTGTTGTGGTTTGTGGGGCTGGTGGTTTTTAAATTTTAAATGTAAGTAAAATGTGAATCATAAAAATCATCGCATACAAAAATAGTTTACCTTTATTCAGGTATTCAGAGTATATTAAATTTAGACTTTGTTTTTATATTTAATAAAGAAGAGTATCACAATGACTTTAATTAAAATATTTTAAATTATATGTATTTTTCTTTTGAATAGATACAAAAGTTGTATAAACCACAGTTTTTAAAACCCCAATTTCAGCTGATGAAATACCTAGGATCATCACAGTATGTGTTCTGTGGCTAGGAAATGCGGATCAAGGAAAGTTAAAACTAAAAACTAAGGTACATGTAATTGTAGTTACCAGCACTGCATGAAATATTAAATAGTGCATTAAATGTGTAGGTACCGTAAGATAGAGTGCAACTATAGGTAGGTATTCATTTCCAATTTACTTAAGCATGTAAACTTTATGAATGAAAGGTTCAGCATTGTGGATAGTAAAATAATTAAACACAAAACAGAAATAGAGTAAAAATGTATTATAATATCTGCCACCATATATTATGTACTCATAAAATTGAAAATTGTATATTATACCTAAATATAATATGAAAGATACTAAACTTTAATGGTTCAGGTATTTACAAATAATGAATCAACAAAAAGCATATCATTTAGTGGTATACGGATTGTTTCAAAACTACACAATGATGTGGAATACGTCTATGGAACTGGAAACGAGTATTCTGAAAGTGTGGGTAAATACCCAAGCATCTTCTGGACTTACATTCATGCCATTGAGAAATTTATCCAGTTTAACATTGATATTATCATGTCTGATAGACAAGTACCCATCAATAAAGGGTAGAGCTCTTAATGGTCTGAAGGTATCAAAGCACTTTAGATGTTGTAGCAACTATAGTCAGTGTAGTCTGTAGGTACCACATACCAAGAAAAAACCAGGCAGAACCGCACTTTTTATAATATTGAATAGGTGCATAAATAAACAAGAAAAACAAATTAATGCTACCAAAATATCACATCTATATCCACTTGTTTTTATTATATACTTCCCTTGAAAATTGTCCTGTAGGAATATGAACCTTTTAAACTTTGTCTGCCTGAGTAAGTTTTAAATCAGTAGTAGGCCTTCCTAAATATTTATTATGGCATTTTTCAGCTAGTGAAAGTCTCAAAAAATTAGTTTTTAAAATATTTTGTACAGTATTTGCCAAATTATAAAAATGCCTTGACCTAATCACTTACTTCCTGCGAAAACGACGTCAACAAGATATTCTCGACCCAAAAAAAGCTTTACACCAAATAAATAGGGTGGGTATTCTCAAAGAAACATAGGGTGTTTCCCCAGAGCTTGGAATTTAAATTGTATTTCTGTCAGATTAGTTGTAAATATATTTTAAAGTAGTATATATGAGATAATTTAAAGGTCCTTAAAATTCGGCAAATGATATCGAAAATCGATGATTTGATAACGTTGGTTAAGATAACAAACAGACGCACTGAATAGACTGGTGTGTGGAGCAGAGGTGGATATTTTTGCAGCCATGTTTCAAGTAAAAATTCCCGACGTCGCTCGATTGACTGTCTGCGCACCTAATTTTCCAATTTATATAAACAATATTTATGTACACAGACGATCGCTCATCTTCAACTAACTCATGTCTACAAAGTTATGCTATTTATACGAAAATGTAGCGATCCAGTCCTTTTCTCGAAGTTTCCAGCCGTTCTAGACTAACCAATCCATTAAAAAATTAAATACAATAACTTTTTAATAACCGTCGTCTGTCATTAAATATTTTTGTTGTCTAATCTTGATTTTGTTTCAAATAACTATTTTAGCATTTTAAAATATACACCAATGATATGGTTACTGATTGCGAAAAATAGTTAGATTTTGAGAATGTTTTGATTGGACTTTTCTAGTAAATAAATTTATTTATGTAGGTAGTTATTATTAGAGTATAAAAATGAATAATACCAAAGGTACCATTTGGGAATGCGAGATCTAATAAAGCAACAGGCGTAGAGAGACAGCAAAGGCGACTGAAAACGGTTTCTTCTGAACACATTTAATTATATGAAAAACATTTCGGACAGCGCGACCGACGACAGCAATTTTAACACGGCAGTATTTGCTGCTTGCTGCCTGTCGCATGTCGTCTTACTCGGTCACGCCTTCCCAAATGTTACCTTAAAACTAACCTTTATAAATTTTAAGGCGGTTTATGGAAATAACCAATTTGCTTAATGTACTTCAGATTATCATTATCAGTTTAATATTAAAATATGTGTTTGTTTCATTGTTGCACTTTGATATCTATGGTAAGTAATTCAATATAGAAATTCCTGATGTTTAAATGTGTTTGCTAAGTATAAAAGCCAAGAATAAATAAGTACACGAATGACATATTTTTTTATTTATATTACCTATGAGATTGCAAAAACGGTTTTGCGTAAAATATATTTTGGCTAATTACTAATTACAGCTTTAAAAACTGATAAAAATGTAAAAATAACTTAGACAAGCGCTAATTTCGTTTTTTAACGACGTAATTAGCTTTCCCTCCTCCCACTTAATTTTTATTAGGAATTATTATCATTTAAATAAAAAATTAACCTAAATTTTAAATTTGTATACATTCGCTTAGATAGTTTTTAGATTTGAAATTAGCAAAGGTGATATCGTCCTTGATCTCGTTCTATAAATAAATTGTAAATAGGTATATAACATTTTATACATGAGACTGTTTAAAATTTTTTGGCAATTTTTGTTTCATTGAATTATTTTGCAGTTTCATTGCACCAAAAGATTTTTTTTACTTTAATAATTTTTAGCGCTACTTATAAGTCAGGCTTTTTGAAAAACTATGCTTTTTCTTACAATCCGTAATAATTTCTATCTAGACTTCTCTATACAGCTGAAATTTTTTCTCGTGCTAAAGTCACCCATGCGGGTCAAAGTCACCCGAATTTATTGTTTATCACTATATGATCCTATGTTCGTATTTAGGTAAACTCTGAAACATTTGTATTTAGTTTCTGTTCATATACTGATAAACCACTATCAAAAATAAAACCACTATCAAAAATTTGTGAAATATATTTCCGCAAAAAATGTACTACCCATTCATTTATTCCAGATACAGGAGTTATCAATAAAGTATTTAAAATAGTAAATTACTTAGCAAACATAATTAAATACACATTTTTTTTCACTACTATCGTAAGTGTAAACAGTCTTTGTTTGAGAGATAAAAATGGAAACATTATTATTTGTTATAGATATGTGTAGAGTAATATTGTTCTGAATTGTGGAGTGCCGTAGTTATGGCTGAAAAAAATGCAAAGAAAGAAAATGAACACGTTTATCCCGAGGGAGGATACGGGTGGGTGATAGTATTTGCTATAATTCTATTAAATGTAAGTACCTAAAGTTTACCTATTTGAGATTGAGATTTAAAAATAAAGGAGATTAGATCGAAAGGCGTGATTTTCCGTGATTTACATTTTTATCTGTACCTAAACGATTTTATCTTTTTAGTTCAATTATGTTTTTAGAATATACATTCCTTTCGAGTTGAATACTATACTTTTTAACGGCTATAATACGCTACTGTCTATTTTTAATAAATCAGATTCTATAATTGATAAAATTTAAATGACAGCTCTCTTCTAGATAATAGGTTTGTTCCAAAGATCACAGAAAGCCCGAATGCGATTCAGATTTACTTAAAATACATGAGTGAACTTATAGTTCCACTGACAGGTAACTTTTGACACAAAACCATTTCGTCATTATCATGCAAGGATCTGATACAGAAATAGGTGTTATCAGAATTATCAAATAAATAAATATACCACATTTCTTAATTAATTAATTGAAAAAGTTTGGTTTTGTTTGTATTATAGCCGCAGAATACATTTTAACTATCAACATTTGTTTATATCTTGAACAATTTTGTAATTAAATTTCTTTTCAGACAAGCCTCCTTACCCTAATTTACTGTTTTGGTATTATTTTCCGAGATGAATTCAAAGCGATGGGAATCACTGCCGCCAAAACTTCGTTTCTTCTTCATTTACAAAGTTCATTGTTTTGTATTGTAGGTAAAATTGATAATTAATAATATGTAGTGGACCGCTAATATTGTTTGGCGAATATTTTTTAGGTTTTTTTGGTAGTCCATTGTTAAAAAAATTTCAATTTAGATGGGTAGCTTGTTTAGGCGCTTTGATATGGTGTACAGGCATTTTTCTTACTAGTTTTGCTAATTCGTATGCAGCGCTTGTAGTTACAATATCAATTATGACAGGTGAGTGACATGGTGCTTTTAACTTTTTTTTATTTAATCCCGATAGGTTCTTTCGTTTGCTGTTGGTGCAGTGTCCACCAGTGTAAATTACACCACCTTATTTACCTAGTTTACTTCCCTCCTTATTCCTCATACACATATCTAACAGTGTAATTTACTCTTGCTAAAGAGCTTCGAGCATAATATATTCTCGAAGCTAAGTAGCTAGTGGAAGAATTATCCACCAGTGGACACCATAACGTCGATCGAAAGGTTAGTGAATTTTATACCGGGCCAAACAAAAGGTATGGTGTCCGTTGATTAGTTTATTCCTACACCAGCGGGACGAACGAAAGAACCTGTGATTTCTATTTTTTCATTCCCTAACTAAAGTTTTTGCTGGTAGAGCTTGATTACTATCCGGGGGGCTATTTTCAAAGTATGGGAGCACAAATTTCTCTCAAGATTCTCATCAGAAATGTCATACGTTAATGTGGAAATGTTGTTTTTAAAGGCATCGGAGATTAAAATTCTTAGGAAGATTTTAATTATCTCTAAATAAACCGAGAGAAACAGTCAGTGAGTTCACACTGGCCCTAAGAGCCCTAAAAATACGATTTTACGTTGACGTATGACATTTCTCTTGAGTTTGAAAATAGCCCCCCCGAAGAGTATATTGCGTAACAAAATCGCTTTCTTTAGCAGTGGCGTGTGTACATTTATAAAATATTTTAAATCTGAAATACTCGTAAATGAAAAGTACTAGTCAGAATTTCGACTATTGTTTGTCAAATTGTTAATAAACTGTAAATTAATAAAATAACTGAAAATTTTGCTTAATAATAAATATATTTGTGATTATCTGTTTCAATTATAATTTTCAATATCCGAAAATTCTGAATCCCACTCGTCAGATGATTCCGTATTTAGATAAAATATAAGGGAATCTGTATATCCATGGCCGAGGTATACGCAATTTTGCAATGTGCAAAAACGAACAATGAAAGAGCTGTCGAAAATCAGCATATTCAAATAATGTCAGACAGCCAAGCGGCACTTAAGGCCATATCGAGTCAGAAAGTTACGTCGAGGCTGGTATGGGAATGCATCGAAGAACTAAGAACACTGGCAGACCGTAATAGAGTAAAACTATTTTGGGTGCCAGGTCACAAAGGGATCGAAGGCAACGAAAAGGCTGACGAACTTGCAAAAAAAGGGTCAGAAGAAACACCGGAACCAGACATAAACCCAGGAGTACCAAAAAGTACAGTCCGGGGTTTTATAAATGACTGGATTCGGGAACAACATATCAACTATTGGGGAAGCACCCCAAAACAGGCACATGGAAAAGCCTTCATAGGCAGACCATGTCCCAAAAGAACTGTAGAACTACTCTTAATGAATAGGAACCAGTTGAAAGTGATAACAGGGTTCATGACTGGACACGCCCCAGTAAAGGGACACTTGAACAAAATTGGCATGTACAATGGGGAACTCATGTGCCGACTATGTCACAAGAAACCAGAAACGGCCAAACACATACTAGATCGCAAAGGACAGGCTCTTTTTGGACAACCCCAGGTTGATCCAACAACGTATAGAACCCACTCACCCAAGGATCTGTACAAACTTGTACAAGGTACAAAGGTGATAGAGTGGGTGCTATGAACTAACATGGGGTAAAACACAATAAACCAATAGGCTTCAGTGTTATTCGGAGACACATAGTCAGACGAGCCCAGTAGAGAAAAAAAAATATCCATGAATATATTCTTAAATTTCTCTCTTGCTAATGTTTCAACATTATTCAATTTAAATGTTGTGTTGGCCCACCCAGTTTTTTACTTGCCCCCATATTTTCTTTATAGGATTTAATTCGGAATGGTATGGAGGTAAATGCAGAACGTCGTGTCCACTTTCTTGTAGAAGGCTATCTAAAAGAAATGGTGGTGGTCTGTGAACTTTGATGAGTTGGTAGCTTCAAATCGAAACAATAAACACAAGAAAATAACAATGACAGGAAATGCAATAAGTAAAACGCTTACTACGCTACTGAATGCAACTGTACAGTATTATAAATAAGACGCTGGGAGGTCTGTAACCACGTTTACTGCCTATAAATTCAATCTAGTTTCTGCGCATTGTAAAGTAATGTACTCTACGGATAATAATCAAGCTCTACAAACATAGACACGAGTTGTAACGATTATTATAGTCAATTTCAACTGATTTGGCGTGTGTATATATAGAGTGTTATGTGAAAATTCCCATTTAATTATTATTTTTATATTTCTAAATAGAGATAAACATTTTAGGTGTGGGCCAGGGGATACTAATGCCTGCGACCTACCTTGCCACAAACTCGTATTTTAAAAAAAGACTGACTTTAGCTGTAAGTATATCGACAACAGGTGCTAGCATCTTTTCAGTATTTTCGCCAAAAATGTGTGATCTTTTACTGGCCAATGTAGGAAGGAGATATACAGTCCTAATTTTGTTTTCCATCAGTCTTCTCTCGTTCATCGGTTGTTTTTTGTTAAAGCCAGTGAAAAAGACAATTGATATTGATGAAATGATGGAGTTGGATAGTAAAAATGAGCAGGTTAGTATCGTGTTTATTACATTTTTACTTTCTTGTAAAATATAAATAATATAGCAATTAAATGATTACTCCGACATTCGTGAGGGCAAGAAAATATTCTTTTGGATCTTCAAAAGGAAACTGGATGCTCCAAGCTTATTTCTTTTACTATATAATATGATTCATATAATAATATGAACCGAGGTTTAGAGCCAGTATTTTCGTTTTTAAGTAAGCTTAGGAGTTTCATTTAAATTGTGTTTACTTATATTTCTGTAGACTTATTGTATTTTTTTTAGGTATCACCAAATAACGACCAATCTCCACACATTTACAAAGAAACTACAACTCCTAAACAGAAAACCGAAACGGTGATATCAAAAATAGTTAACATGTTTGACTTAAAACTCTTGAAACAAGTGTCATATTCTGTAGCTGTCGTTTCGTTGTCGATATCCTTTGCAGCAGAACTTAACGTGATACTTATGATGCAATTTGTACTTCCCGAATTGTCAGATTTTAACAGAACTGATGTAGCTAACATTATTTCGGTGCAATTTATGTTTGACATTATTGGAAGACTGTTCATTCCTGGTATATTCCATTGTTTTGGAGCTAGTCCCAAATGGATTTATATGGGTGCCTTATTAACAGCCACTGCAGCTAGAACCTGTATGTATCCCAGTTTTTGTTATTTAATGTCAGTATGTGCTTGTCAAATTTGTACTTGATATGTGTTTTGGACATGGATATTTGTCTTGAATAATGACATAATATAACGAAAATTTACCAGTAGGTAGGTAGGTAGGTGGAGCTTGAATACAAGACTAATTTTAAAAATAAAATATTATTCATCTTTATTTTCTTACATTTCTAACAACTAACAAAAACGTAAAATCTATAGATACATTTTTAAATAGGTCCTGCACGGTTAAAGAAATGTCCACCTTAAGTTCGATTTTATCCCACTGGTACAAAGATTCATCTGGACAAGGGTAGTTATATAAGGCCAATGTAGATGGACCAAATATTTTTATGTCTCATCGACATAGGTATTTTAAATACTTTTATAAATGACGTAACATACAATCAGAGTTTAATAAAACATTTCTTAACGTAACTTTAATAAGAAATGCCTATCAAGTATTTTAACATATTTAATGGAGATATCGTGATAAATGGTTCAGATTTACAAGATGAAATAACATCCGTATTTTATGGGCTTGACATCGTGTTCAATGAAGACATCAAAAAGGCTATGCGAAAGATGCATAAGAAATGTGATTACAATACCCAAATCAACATGTCTACACCCCAGGCAGGTCTACTGATTCAGTCCTTGACCTGGACAATAATGAGTCCGCCTTATAGATTTTTCCAAAATTGCTGCCATCTTTTTTATACACTCTTGTTACATTTAATATAGTTACTAGAATAGAATAATAATAATTATTCAATTTTAATATCAGTATAAGAATAGACAAGTTACAACTTATGTTTTTTAGTAATGGTTACATATTCTCACTCTCACGTAGCTGTCAATGTAGCAGTATGCATAATTGGAGTCACCAAAGGATTAAGAGCAGTATATCAGTCACTTATTGTACCAAAGTTAGTACCGCTAGATAAATTCGTAGCAGCTAATGGTTTTCAGATGTTCCTCACCGGTACAATTTCTCTAATTATTGGACCATTAATAGGTAAGAATACGTGCATATCAACAAAGAATAAATTCGATATAACCTCAAATTAGTCGAAATCTCTCTACATTCACTTTGTTCACGGTCGTTTTCACGCACTTATAGAAGATGGAGAGCAGATATTTTATGCTTGGTATTTATTTCAGAAATTCATTGCTCCAGGAAATCTGATTTTGTGAGCTCATTTTACGAGTTTGTAAAGATTTTATTCTAAGCTGAACTGAAAGCCATATATTTAAGTTATACTTTTTTTTTTTAGGTGCAATTCATGATTCTTGGAACTCTTATATACCTGCTTTACATGCAGCTTCAATATTGTCTTGTGCGTGTGTGATAATTTGGACAATTGAATCAATTTTTAATAAACAAAGCAGTATTCCAGAGAGTTAATTTTAAGTTTAAACTTTTTTTTACTTATATAAATAAAGTATTTTTTTTATTTGAAGTTTTATTTTTTTTTAATGATATTTTGTAAGAATATTGATGTTTTTTTCTACAATATTCAAAGATTTATCGTTAATCATTCGTAAATAACAAATAAAACGATGTAAAAGAAACATGGCATTTTTTAATCAACAAATTAACACACGTACATGAATGATCGCTCTTCTACCATGTGGTTTAGCAAATTAAATAATTACCATTTTCTATTAAAAAGGTCATACCTTATTTTTAGTACAAATGATATAATGTAGGCATAACACGTAAACGTATGCTAAGAAAAAAACATTTTTAGTCGCATATTTATGACCAAGTAAACCACAAATTTGTTATACTACACTAGTGCTTAAATATCCACAGGACGAGGCATAATTAGCGCGTAAGTAATATCTATTTCAATTATATAACACACATCAAAGGGTCCAACTCACTAGTTGTTTTTATTGTTGGATGTAAAATGAAATATATTAAAGGTTTTCGTTTTCTTCTTAGACTAATTATCTTATTTATTAAATGTTTTTGACTACATTAGATCTTGTATTGTTCTAAGCTTGTAATTATTCAATAACTCTTGTCTTCCTAAGCATCCATTTTTCCTTCAAGAATCAATCTGTTATTTCTTATATCTACTAGAAAAGCAGATTTTCTTTGAATTAATGTTTATTTATTTTTTTATGATGATTTATAAAGAAATTCCCTCTGTGACTTACTTTTTTTAAGTACGAATCTGGATTGTTAACTTAAATAAATTATCATCAGCTTTGAGCCTCTTATAATACCGTGTTTTTCTTGAAAGCTTATTATATATTATAATACATATTAACAAGTGCTATCAGAACTATAAATAATCGCATAAGCTCATGCACGAAACTCGGCGCAAAACGTGTTCTCAAAAAATTAATTTCATGAATCCGAAGGGGATTTCTTAGATAAGTAATTATTTATTTATTTGAGAACAAGCCTGAACGCCGTCTGGCCCGAACTAGCACATCAAACTTCTGTCTACGAATTTCGACAGTACTGTCGTGGATAGTCTAGTGAAAGGGGCACTTGTTTGGCAAGCAAGAATGTTTGGGTTCGATCCCCGGTTGCGGCAGGCTTTTTATCAAATCTGCAAGTATTTGTTTTTACCTTTGGAGTTCAGGGATGGTCGGGATTTTTGAGTTTATTTCTGAGTTTTTAAATTATTCAGTAATTATTTCATTTAGATTAAAATTGATCCAGTAATAATACTGTACACAAAAATATAGATATTTTAATTAGAAAAAATAACTCATTAATAAATTTCTTTCCTATATAATTAATTATTTAAAATAATTTTTTTTCTTGGATATGTCTACTTCAAAGATTTATTACACACTAAACGTTAATCCTTGAGAAAACCACTTCATTGTCGAACAAAAGTAAAGAATCAATTTTTGGTGTTATTCACTTTATGACTCTTCAGTATCATGGAATTTCCGTATGAAGATATTTCTCTATTAATATTTATAAATCTCGAGTTCAGAGAATTTGCGATTATATGGATATAAATACAAAGTGTTTAAAGTTATCATTATCATAACAGAAATATTGTGTGTTAAAGACAATTGTGATTATTTTTTTAATTAATAAGTAATAAGTGTTAAGATTTTTTCGGCCGATTAAAAGAATAGAACTTATATATTAAGGTATGTTGTTTTCCTCATTTTTTTACAAATTAGTAACTAATTAATTTTTTTCATGCATACACTGTGTACAAAAAGTAACGAAACTGTCTAATATTCCAATTTCTAATAAGTTTACAAAACATATAATTTGAATAAAAGTTTTATGAAATAAAGTCAGTTAGAAATATATAGGGTGCATCATTATTCCAAAATAACGCAAGCATCAGCATCCCTTTTATAATCATAACAGATTATTTCATGGTGTTTCAAAAAACATATGATATCGCTCGGGTGGTGACTCCTTACCCAAAAATAAGATAAATAGTTTCTATCAACATGGGTATACGCAGATGTTTTATTTCAAAGATGCAGGGTGTTTCAATTTTACAATCAGTAAAATTATACCACAATGATACCACCTGCATGCCCCAACCGTACTGCAATTTTGGAACACACTCTTGAAGTGTGATGTAAATTGCTCACCATATAGTATCGGGAAGAAATTACATTAATAACCAAGGCGAAGCTCTTCTAGTATGTATTGCATTCAATAAACTAGAAGTGGCAAACGTTGAAAATGAACCAACCTTCGTAAGATCTGTACGAAGGAAGGTCATTGATATAACCCTTGTTCCCTCACATTGGGCGAATTCGTTGATGGGGACGTGACAAGTCTCAAAAGAAGTGTCTCTCCGACCATAGGCATATCCTAGAATCTGTAATTGGGGGTCTTTAAAGAAGAACTCAAGCAGAGATTAGAGGACTGTCTTCAGATTTGTAAAAATATCTAATCCTTTTTAATTTCTCATTTGATATTAAATCTAAAATCACCTAACTATGTAGTACATCTAAGAGGGTCAACTTACACATCTGGTGTGGATAATCCTCTATTAACTAGCCATTTTTGGTTCTTAATATAACATCTTTTTTATTATTTCTACGAAAAACTTTAAACCATTAATGATATATTATTTAACTTTCAGACATGGATCACAAACTCCTACTCTTATTTATTCTGATGATCTATATCAGTGTTTCAATCACAGAACCTATTTGTGTTGTGGATACTGCAGACAGAGTGAACCTAATTTGCAAAGATGTTGCAAACGTTTTCCCAAATGACATGTACTATGGCAATAAAAATCTGCAATGCGACAACTGTGACATAAGAGTATTTTCGTCTGCTACATTTCCTCACGATAACGTCTTACTTTCTATAAACATATCAAACACCAATTTGCAGGTCGTTGAAAAATCTGCTTTTTCACATTTAGGGAATGTTCAAAATGTTTATTTCGAAAATAATAAAATTACTAATATATCTGAAGGTGCTTTTGAAGGATTGAGACTAGTATACGAAATCAATCTTAGAAATAACGATGTAAAATCTTTAATACCTGGATTTGTTCGAGATTTGGAAGTTACGTATTTCTCTTTAGGTCATAATCAAATTGAAGAAATACCTAATAATGTTTTTAAAGGTGTATTAGTCATTGCGAACTTGATTCTATCTCATAACAAAATTAAAACGCTGCATTATGATTCATTCCAAGGGTTAGAAGCTACTGAATATTTAGAAATCGATCACAACGACCTTTGTTATATACCAATTGGAGTGTTTAGACATTTAAAAGATTTAACATACCTCAACTTAGCTAATAATAAGTTAGGTAGGTTTTCTATGGGTACTTTTTCTGGTTTGATAAATCTTGAGTCTCTAATTTTGGCTAACAATTCTTTAGAAGCATTTGAAGGTCAAGAATTGTTACCAATGCATAAATTAACGAGGCTGGACATCAAAGGTAACAAAATTTATTACTTTGACGCCCATCTTCTTTACACATCCGCTCCAACTTTAAAACATATCAGTATGGAGGGCAATATATTCAGTTGTCCCTCGTTAGTGAATGTTTTAAGGTACTTCAAAGGGAAGGGAATGACCATTGAAACTCATAGTGGTAACTATGACATTCAGAATGTTAATGGTATCGCTTGTATTGAAGCTTCAGTTGACGAGTTAACTAGAAAGGAGTATTTTTTTGAGAAAGCTGCGGAAGAGGCGCAAATGTCAATCAGTTTTTGTTAAATTTTAATTTAGTGGTGTTTTATTTATAGTCTTAAATGAATAGACTGTGATAGATTACGAAATTTTTCATATTAGTTCTACAAATTTGTTCAATATATAGCATTTTCGCTATTATAATGTTAATATAGTTTAATATACAGGTAGGACAGACGAAAACGTACCAGAGTCATGATTAGGAACTGCCTCAACATTTTAGATAAATGATCCGATATTTCTTTTGTCTTCAACTTTATATGTTGTTCTAACCAATACAGATGTCCCCCTTTAATAAAAAATTGAGATATCCGAGAGTTTGTCCAAAATGTTGAGTGCATTCTGTATATATTGTACTATACACTACTTTACTGTTGTTTCTGTATTATTATTATTATTATTATTTGTATTGTTTTTGTATTTTAAATAATAAATGTTCATTTTTTAAGTTTCAATTATTTTTATTCCCAAACGTGGAAGAATGGATTACACTGTCCCAAAAACATACTGACTAATTAGCTTGACATCGTTTTCCGTAAAGACATTAGAAAGATAAAAATAGCTATTGTCATATTGAAAAGGATGTTTAAAAGTAAGAATTATAAGAAAGCAATACATACTTTATTTTTCTGAATTTTACAAATCAAACACATGATTTTCTAATCTTCGATTTATCCTCTACCAAATGGAACCACGCACATTTTCAATAAATTTGAATAAAATTGTCTTGCTGGGCAATTTGATTTAACTGTGATGATGTTCCTACCTTTCTGGATCATAGTAATATTTGATTTTTTATGTATTTGGTATAAAACATTTCCTTTTACGATATAACCAGATTCAGAAATGTCCAATAATAGAAAAATAAGAAACAGTATAATTATTATAACTTTCATTTCTTGATATATTTGGAGATTCAAATATGTAAATAGAGAGTTGACTACAGTTATTTTAAAGTGGTAGTATCTTAGCAAAATAAAAAAGATCGAAGGTTATACAGGGTACTGGTTCCAAAACTTTTGTCTAGAAAATAGTAAACATTAACAGAAATTGCGTTATTTTTACCAGTCAGTGTTTCTTCCAAACAACTTTAAATAGGAATTTGTTAATAAGAAAATAAAGAAAACAGTATGGGACCAATATGTGAACCTTTATGAAGCAGGTAAGACTGAAATTTGCGCAAGTTTGCACTATGACTCAAAGTAGATTCAATTCAGTTTTATTAGTTCTGAACTAATGTTTAAAATGAACTTGAATATGGGAGAAAATTAGGAATGAACAAATAGGGTCACTTTATACATGTGTGAGATTGAAGGATGTAAGAGAATGAAATAATAAGGAAAAGTGAGAAGAGTAATGTAAAAATTGATGGTAATTAAAGATGAATTGAGATTAAAATGGTTCACATAAGTCAACATAACAACGCAAATCTTGTTTATAAAAATTCTGTTTATATTGTTAAATAATCTTTTCAAATTCCACGAGAGATGAGAATTTTTTGGAGAATATTTTGTTGTTTCCTTACAATTTATCCAAATTTCACACAAAATACTACTAGAATAACGTCTCGCGATATTTATGAGAAAATATTCTCATAAAAATATCACCTCTTGTGGTGTTATCCTTGAAAACAATCGAGCTTTAACAAAATTGGCAAAAAAAATTACAATGTCCATTATTTATATTGAACTATCATCTTCTGACGACAGTCCCTCCACTTCCAACTCTAAAAATAAAAAAATATACATAATATGATGAAATGTATTGGGACTTATTTTTCACTCGTTAGCATGGGCGTCGTTATACAATTCTATAGGGAGGGGCAAAATTAAAAAAAAACCTAGAATGTTTATTTGTTAGAAAACAAAGTAAGTGTGAAAAAATAGAAACAGAAAACACAGCCATACACAATAATAAAAAATAAAATATTTATAGAAACACGAAAACATAAAAACTCACTCAAACACGCAAATTTGAAATTTCTTCTTTCTTTACCAAAAATATCGATAACAGAAGACAACAATTTATTTTTTGTTTTCTATACACTCATCATGTATTGACCAATCCAATCGCATATTTTCATTCATTGTAGACCGCAGACATGTTCAGCTATATCATTAACGGAGAGCTCAATATGTAAAGTAAGCTCTTTTGTAGTCCAGTTAGCTATCCACGTCTGGTATTCAGCTTCAAAATTGTCTATTTTCATTTTCTGATCGGTAGTTTTTGGGATGCAACAGGCTTAAAGAACCTATAGTACCTGTACCAGTAATTCATATATTACACGTTGTTGATTAAGTGGCAACTGCCCCCCTTGCCCCCTAAAAACGACGCCCATGCTCGTTAGCTAAACTAGAAAAACAGTCAAAAACTTACCATATTCATTATTTACATTTTGATTCTCGTCTGATAGTTCTTCCACTGACAAATCTAGAAAATTAGTAAACATATACAGGCTGTCCCTGAATGGACTGGAAAGGGAGAAAACTTATTTTCAACTTTTAGAGAAAATATTTTTCTACACAAAAGTTTTTGCTTGTCTCAAAAATAAAATTTAAACAGAAGTTAAATACCTATTTCTTTTTGTATTTATTTTATATTCTTCAACATGAAATATTAAAAAAAAAAAAATTTCAACATGGAAACCAGCCAGTTCAATATATTTTTCAGCTTTGCATAAATTTTTATAAACATTTTTTATAGTATCTTGAGAAATATAATTAAATCCCTTTTATTTTTCCTTTTGAAGTTTCAACTTCATTTTGCAAATCATGACTGTATGCGAATTGTTTTAAGTTAATTATTGACATTTAATACATAGTCTCACGATAACTGGATTTAATTTGGAAAATGCATATTTTTTACATTTTACTAAAAAGAAATAGTCAACTTCTGTTTGGATTATTTATAAGTTTGAAACAATTAAAAATTTTTATGAAAAATAACATTAAAAAAATTTTGGAGACGCCATTTATATAACGCTATGTACTGTAACATTTTCTTAAATATATAATAGAACATTTCAACAATAATTTCTTCGATTTTAGTTTTTGTTACACTGGAAGACGTGAGGATGGTAAAGGGTCTAGACCAGTAACATTGGCATGTTAACTGTCCTTAATTTCTGAGTGAATTAAAAACTTTTTATAGATATGTTCAAAGTGCCAAACTGTTGAATTATTCGAACTAACACCTTTAATGTGCACTTCTAAAAATAAAATATCCTAATGGACTTCAATAATGTATGCGATAATAGAAATATCACCTGCTTTTGACAATGTAATAGGTACCTATCAAAAATTCCAGAAATGCCATTTTATCTAAATATTTCAAAAGAAAAGTTGACGTCTCAAGCCATAAAGATTTTCTTTATATGAAACATGTCTATACATTGATCATATCAAATAAATTATTAAATATTGTATCCTCAACATTTTCAAAAAATTATGATCTTTCATAAATATAAAAAAAAAACATTTGCTAGGCTGTTACTAAATGTCTGTGAAACTAATTTTACTTAAATTTTTTTTTTCAGCCACAATTTTGTTCCAGCTCTTATACCCTCTGTATCCTATATTTCTACTAATTTTTCTAAATAGTGATTATAGTTGGATATGCCTATAAAAACACGAAATGTTCATATAACGGAAAAAATGGTAAAATTTTTTTTGTGAAACTAAAATTTTTTTTTATAATTTTCCTTACCCTTGTTATAAAGTAGACTCAGTTTATAATTTAAAATATCGTAATCGTTAGACATCAACATAGCAGCATCTACATCTTTATACTTTTGGTTTTCTTTCGGCGTTAAATCCTTATTATCCTTTCTAATTTGTTTTGGCTTTTTGATTTGTTTCGTATTTGCAAACTTAATCACAATTGGATTCTTAGTTGATGGTTGTACCTTTGGTCTCGCAATTGGTGAATGTTTTGGACGCGGCATCAAAAACAATGTAATTTTGTTAAAACTATGTTTAAAAGCTTTGGTTACAGCTGAAATCCTATCGACGAAAAATAAACTGTCACACTGGGAAAACGCCATCAAAATACAAATGTACGCTGCGAAGACCTTGCTCATGTTGTAAGACTTAAAGAGAAAACACATTTTAAAGATTAAACTAAGTACAGTCTGTTCGCTGTACTTACGCGGATTTCGGATTAAAAACATTATGCAAATTAGTCATTGAAAACCAGTTCCAATAAGCCCCTTCCCAAGAAATTAGATAAAATTGCCCTAATGGTCAGATTTAAATTAAAATAACATTAGAGTAGGTACTAAATTTGTTACAAATATTGCAGTTGAATTGATTCTTTGCAAGTGTTGACATTGTATGCATATTGTAAATTTAGTGGAAATTTTAAAAATGCCTAGATGTGTGTTAGATGTAGATAGTCTAATTTGTGGTGTACATAAGTATTTTACAACAACGCGTATGCGATGCTCTAGGTATTAGTGAAACCAAATTAAGAGGAGTATTACAAAATCCCAATAGTGAATTGCCGAAAGAAGATCACCGCAAAACTCGCCCATCATTGAAAACGAAAGATTCCAGATGGAAAGAAATTTGAAATTCGTGATACCATTTATCGAATGAGGGCCAACAAAGAACATGTGACCTTAAATACAATTCTCTCGGAATTAATAGATAGAAAATTTGACGACATTGGCAGAACAAGTTTATGGCAAGTGATACATAACTTGGGTTTCAAATTTCAAAAGGAGGATAACAGAAAGGCCCTATGTGAAAGAAGTTCTGTCGTGCACAAGAGAATTAACTTTCTAAGAAAATATTCTAAATTTAAAAAAGAAGAGGCGAATTTTATATATTTAGACTAAACATGGATATTTTCTAGGGGTGCAACCAAGAGAATATGGCAAGATGATAACGTAAAGTCCATCAAACATACCGATGGAGAAGAGAAGCGACACATAGTTTTACATGCAGGAGGGAAATCGGGTTTTATAGAGGGTGCTGATTTAATATTTTCATCTAAATCAAAATCCAGTGACTATCACGATAATATGAACACATAAATGTTTGTAAAATGGTTACATGAAAAACTTCTCCCAGGTTTAAGTGAGCACAGCGTACTTATTTTAGACAATGCACCTTACCATTCTGAAATATTAAACAAAAGTTCAACGAATTCTTCGACTGTTGATAAAATTAAAGAATGGTTGACAAAGGAACATATACCATTTCCTCAATATATATTAAAATCAGAATTATTACGCTTGGCAAATATACACACAAAACCAAAAACCTTTGTTGTGGATCAGATTATTGAAAGTTACGGTCATCAAGTTTTACGTCTGCCACCGTATCATTGCCAGTTTAATCCCATCGAATATATATATGGGGAATAGCAAAACAATATTATGACAACCATATTGGGCCTAATGGTTATAGTGACGACGCAGTTCGGGAAACTTGGCGAAAAGCATTTTCAATTGCAACTCCAGAAGTGTGGCGGAACTGTATGTCCAAGTGCGAGAAACTAATAGAAGATTGGTGGACTCGTGAAAATAAACGAAATAAGTCCAATCATAATAACAATTAATGGTGATGACAGTGATGATGATGATGACGATTATGATATTTTGGATGATAATGACTGATTTTCATTTTTGTTGGCAAGTTAAATTTTTTTATTTTTCATTTGAAATTCTCTACATGGGACAAATTTTTATGTTAGAAAATATTTTATTTGAGCTAAATAACCCTCTTATTATACATAGACCATATTTTCTGTGGGAAGTGTAATATGAAATTATTATTATTAGGTTTATAATAGCCACATTAGACTCCATTAATGAAGAAGTTTAATTCTGCTCTCAATTATACAAAAGATTCTCCATTATTATTTAATTAAAAAGTTGTACATTATTTTTCATTTCATTTAACCAGTTGATATTTCCCCAAAGAACAGGTCAAACTTTCGGGTACTTACCTGGAAATACTCATAAAATTTTTAATCCGAAACCCGCGTAAGTATAGCGAACAGACAGTACAGCTATAACCTGCACTGCAAGTAACTATTTAAATGACATTTAATTAGTTTATTTTTTTATTTTTGTGACAAATATAGGGTTATAATTCCCTAAATCATTTAAAAATTAAATATTCATTAATATTTTTCTGAAGACATATAAAAAACTGATAGAAAAATATGTTTTATATTATAATTAAAATAACACTTTCACTTACCAATTTTTATTTACAAGTATTTTTAAATTTCGTCTATTGGAACTGCAGTTATTCAAATAGTAATACTAGCAGCATGATTCGTCTACTTATCCATGTTCATGAAGATATTCTGTTTTTTTCCTAGAAAATTTAAAAATATTTTTGTTAAATTAATAAATGAGCAACCAATCTTTATTAAAACGAAAAAAAATCGTGATAAATTTAATCAAATATCTGAAGCAAATAACTACAGCTGAATCCAATTTCAATAATTTCGTTTTTTTTTTTTTAATACACTTTTTTTTATCTCTTCTATAGGTATGTGTAACATTTTCGTGACTAACAATTTACTGATTTCATAATCTGAATAATATTTATTTTATAAATAAAAAAACGTTAAAAACTGAACTTTTAAGAATAATAAGTATCACAAATTAAACATGTGAGGGATACCATTTAATAGAAAATATTTTAGCCACTCATCTTCTCTTACTTAACAATTTTTTATAAAGAGAAATATGATTTTAACTCTTCTATCTACACCACTGGTATAAATATTGTAATTTTCTAGTTAATTGGATGGATTGTAAGAAATGTGAATTATTAATTCCGTCACAAATATTGCAGAAGTTCAGTTATAATTAGGTTATACACATCTTATTTACATTTCCAAGAACCTTATCATCCAACCAAATGATAACTTTCATAAAATTGATCACATTTTTTAAATTAAATTATTTATAACAAATAAATGATGAACATTTAATCACCACGACCCCAGTGCTCAAGAAATCTTGAACTTGTCCTCAAAAAAATGAAGACTGTGAATAGCAGTTTAGTGTTTTTTATAACTTTTGTGATATATAATTATGTTTCTGGACAAATTATTTTGGACAAAATGAGAAACCATGTTCAAAGCGTTGCTTGTAAAATTCATAAAGCCAACATGAAGCTGTTTCCACACCAACACATAATTGTGACTGACCCCTGCGCTCCCTCAGCGAATGGGGGTACAAATGAAGGTAATTGGGATCCCGGAAATTTTAATAATAACAACGCGTTAGGATTTAATCAAGATGGAACCATACATACAAATAAGAATAGTGGAGGTAAGTACTTTAATGTAAGCTTCAAACAGATCTATCTATATTTCTCTAGTTACTTAAATTTAGATGTCATAACCTAATCATATTGAATATTTTAATAGTAATTAAGATACTTCCATTACTCTTTTTATGTTTAAAAATGAACAATTTTGGAATTTCAAATGTAATTACTGTTTTATCGTTTTTATTATTTTTAAGGTGGTAATTTTGATGACTATTTAGGGTGGAATTATAATTCTACTGGACAACACATTCCTGGTATTAATTTTACCATCGGGCAAAATTCAAAAGATCAAAAGAATGGGAATGGAAATAATAATTACAAACCAGGTATTTAGATACCTATTAACTTACATAGGGTTTCTCATTAAAATCTTAGGTATATACAATTTTATGCTTTTGGTATCATCATTCCGAATTAGGCATTCCTTTTGGCTTTGAAATACCTTTTTTATCGGATTCATGCATTTCGAAAGGACTGATATATAACGACTCATTAAATACATTAAGTTTTTTCCAACAACGATCAGTCACTGACACCAGGATCCAGGATTCTGCGCAGTAGTTAATTTACTATTACTATTTAGTCACGTGGTTCCCTCCAAACCATTGGTACATCAAACTTTAGACATTTCCTTGTTCCGTTCACTGTCGCAAATGTTCAACGACATGTGGAGCCCAATATTTATCCTGTCCCCCCCCAAATGAATGCCAAAATAGGCAAGATTCCTTTCCACAAAGTCAGAAATAGTTTTTCTACTTTTTTTTAGTCTATTCGACAAAAAACATATGGATGGTTTATACAGTTACGTCTACTTGTGGATGCCATTGTTTTAACACTACAAAGACGAAAATTTAGACAAAATTATAGCATCACTTTTCTTAAAAAAAAACACAAAAATAAATACTTGGTGTTTGTATTTTTAAAAATTTAATTATTTACAAAGTGATTTTATATTTTATTCTTTAACTCTCAATTACTTAAAAAAAAACAAAAAACGTTTATCATTTTAAATATATTTTATAGGAGCTAACAATTCAGGAAACAACGGTGTCTTCCCAAATTTAGGAAATACCAACCCAGTTGATGGAATCCAACAAAAACCTAGTATAAACAATTTTGGAAACAACAATCAAAATTTAAATCCGGGTAATGGACAAAATTATCCAACAAATCAAAATGTCAGACCAGGACAAAATAACTTTGGAATGGGTCAAAATTTTCCTACTAATGGATGGCCAAATCAAAATAATTTTGGACAAAATGCTGGTTTTCCAAATCAAAATAATGGCCTAAACTTTCCGAATCCAAACTACGGAGAACCAAATGTCAACAATTTTGGTATTCCAAACAGCCAAAATAACGGCCAATTTCCATTTAATAATGGACAACCTCCATTTAATAATGGACAACCTCCATTTAATAATGGACAACCTCTATTTAATAATGGACAACCTCCATTTAACAATGGACAACCTCCATTTAACATTGGACAATTTCCGCCTAATAACGGACAATTTCCTTTCAATAATGGGCAATTTTCCAATGGACAGCCAAATTTTGGACAGTTACCAGGAAACTTTGGACAAAATGGACAAAGGATTCCAAATTTTAATAATGGACTACCTAATAACTTTAATCATAATGTTAATCCTAATCAAGGAGTATATCCTGGATATCCAAACAACCAATTTAATCCAAACAATGGGCAGTATCCTTACAACTTTGGAAATAATAACCAAGGAGGCCAACATTATCCTAATAATCAAAATGGAGGTAATTTTAATGGTCAAAATCCAAACAATAGACAGCCAAATCAAGGTGGTTACGGACAAGGAGCTCAAAATCCAAACAATAGATTGCCAAATCAAAGTGGTTATGGACAAGGAGCTCCAAATCTAAACAATAGTCAGCCAAATAACTTTGGTCAAGGATCTAATATTAATGGGCAAGAAAATCAAAGTAGTGGCCAGCCAAATCAAGGAAACTATGGACAAAGCAGTCAAAAACCAAATAATAGCCAGCCAAATCAAGAAAACAATGCACAAAGTAGCCAAAATCCAAATAATAGTGAGCCAAATCAAGGAAATTATGGACAAAGCAGTCAAAAACCAAATAATAGCCAGTCAAGTCAAGGAAACTATGTACCAAGCAGCCAAAATCCAAATAATAACCAGCCAAATCAAGGAAACTATGGACAAAGTAGCCAACCACCTCAGAGTAGTCATGGACAAGGAAACCTAAACAATGGTCAAGGTGTAACTACGGCACCAAACAAAGTAGAACTGGTTTTTCCAGACTCAAATATTGCTGATCGGGTTTTTACAAAACCAAATAATGGTAGTAATAATTCTGAGATATCAAGCATTGTGTTTCCAGATAACGAATTGGGTGCGAGTTATTTTAGCGAAATGGGTGGTAGACGATTTTTAAAAAACCAAACGAGTTCTTCAAATAATAAAACAAATGATGATATTACCAAAAGATATCCTATAGATGCAATTAGTACCGAGAACCCTCACATACTTCTCACAACAACCAAAAAATCTTTTAAAAATACGACGCAAAGTCATGCTTCTAAAAGAAGGAAAAATAATGAAGATTATTCCGAAGAAACTGAAGATCAAAAACATAAGTATAGTTCTGAAGAGGAGACAAGTTTAGGTATGTTATTAAATTGATATATGTATATGTCTCTTAATAAGTTTTAAACCTAATTTTAGTTTAATAAGATTAAACCAGATTACCTGAAAATGTATGATTATTGACTTCTTGAAGTTTCATATTTTGTGAGAGTTGATTTGTATTACTTTGATCTATATTTTGATCAGTGATAGGTTGTAATTTAGTAGGATATGCATTTTTTACTTTGGATAATAAATGAATGTATACATTTTCGAATCTTTCACGATCTTCTTCGTTGATGAGAGATTCGTCTTGAGAGGTTAGATAGTCTATTTCCTATATGGAGCTAGTGTGTACATTTCAAAGTTTTTTCTAAAGAATTAATTCGATATGTAAGTTCTATAATCTTGTAAATGTAAGTTTGAATAAACCCAGTTTTGAAACTGGCTTATTTTTTTTATATGAACTTCAAGCGAAGTCTTGTACTAAATTCATATCAAGGTCTTTAGCTGAGGTGTCATGTGGGATCTGGTGATCGTTTATTTTAAAACTTGAACTTTTACGTTTTATGTAATAACTAACGAGTATTTTTTTTTAGAAACAACAACTCCTGTTGATAGCAATAGGACAATAGTCCCTGTGGACGATGGGAAAAGAATTTTAAGTAATGTCAAAGCCAACTGTGCGGAAGGGTGGACTGCTGATAAAAATGGTGTATGCAGAGAAAAATATTGAAATATAAAAGATAACCTACTTTTTATTATACCTGTATTAAGTTATTAAATATTGTTTTTATTGTATGAGAATAGTTTGCAAGTAACTTTTTCATTCATTATCCTGTGAGTATTTATTTTGTTCTAAAAGATGCCTGTCAGAAGAAAACTGGCAGTTGCCAAATTGTCCCAGTTATTATGTAAAAGGAAAATAAATATATGGCAAGCAATCTTAAGAACTTTGACAGCGTACATTTCTTTACATCTTCAATGTTTACTGAAATATTCTTAATTTTGAAAGGTTAAAAATAGAACAGCGGAGATCTTTATTTTTTATTTAATTTAAAGCAAATTTAATTTGTTTATTTATAGAAACACAAAACACTATTTTTTAATAATAAATATTTTTTATTAAAATTATCGGCCTATTTTCTAAACTTTATTCAGCTCCGCCAGCTCTGATATCAATAAGTTGATTTCCTCCTGGATTTCCTGAAAAGAGATAAAAAATTAAGTATAAAACTATTATTTTTAATACAAATTTTTTAATAATTTTGCTGTTATTTTGATGGTGTTCCTACAGTGTTTTCAGAGTTTTTCGCTGCCCTATATACTAATTTATATTAACTATATTGATCTGATCATAGCGATGTCTTAACTTGAACTGACTCATAGTAAATAAATCATATTTATATACCCAAATGTTACGTTGCAGTCCTGTTTCGAAATTTCTTACACTGACCAATTTAGTAACTTCGACATTTTCTATACTATTTCTCGATTCATCGTCATGATTCTAGTGTATTCCAGTGGCTATAGTCGTCCCATTAGGAGGGGGCTTCGGAGGTTGACATTTGATCGAATATTTTTTTTAATAATAAAAGTGGATGTCGAAAAAAGGCAGAGAGAGACTTAAGAGACTAGAAAATACGCGACTGTTCGAAAATGGCTCGCACGACAATACATTGATAAGCAAAATTTAATTCAGTTTAGTACATTCATCAGTTTTATCGTAGAAAATAGGTTCTTTGTTTTAAGATAATTTTTAAAGTAGTATTTTGTGTGGACTAAAATTTTAGTAGTAGTGTTAAATGCTCCATGCAACTATACAGGGTTTTCCAGATAATATTAAAAACAGAGCTACCAAAAAACTGAAAAAGAAAATTCTAGTTTGGTGTGCTATATCGGAGAGCGGAGTTCCAAGAGTACTTTTTTTAAAAATAAATTACCTTCTGATCCAGTTCTTCGCCCTGTAGGTTTCTCATGTTTGTTGTCCTTTGGTTCATCAATTTTTGGATTATTACTATTATTTTCATCGTGTTTATTCTGAGGATTTGGATTACCTTGAACAGGCCCTTGACCTTGATTCTCATCAACATCTGCATCCTCACCACAAGGGTTGTGTTCATGCGTGTGATGTTGATATTTTTCTCGAACTTGATGTAATCTACATTTTGTTTCTTGAAAACCGCTTTTGAGTTTTTGTACAGCTACTTCGGATCCTTGCTGGACTTTTCCTATGAAATCGGTGGCTTTGACTTTTATTTTTTCAATAAAATTTGGTTGGTTATCAGTGCTTTCAGTTTTTGGTTCAGATTCATCAACTTGTTTTTCAATTGCACCACATTTTATATAAGAGGTAAGTAAAGTTACAAAAATGATAAAATATATGAAATTCTTCATATTGATGGTTTGATTGTAACTATTAAATTTTGGTGAATTATTTATATTAGAGTTTAGACTGTACTGGAGTTATCAATTTTAACAGAGGTCATCTGGGGTCTAGCGGTGTCAGACAAATAATAATAATGTCATTAATTACTGATTGGAATGTAGATTTTGCAAATATGTTGTTTTAAAAATAAGCAATCTTTGGAACATTTTTTTTTAAGATATTTAGGCTCATTTAATAAGAATTATTGCAGAACATTTTTATGTAGGTATGATTATATACTTGTAGTGACGAAATACATGATACAAAACTCATGTTTTGTGTAGGCTTTGGTATTGTTTCCCAGCGCCAATTTCACAACCCAACAGTGTTTGGTCGAGTGTATATTTCCTTTTAAAAATAAGTTTGTTAATTTTGCATCGTTTGTAAGGAAAGAAAAAAGTTACTTAATTTTATCTATCCCTTATTATATAATCATCCTTTACAACTCACACACTTTCTGCAATGTGGAAAATTGCTTTGGTGACACCTATATTTACAAAGGGTGACAGACTCAATCCATCCAAGTATCGTCCAATAAGCTTCGTTCCAATTGGCTGTAAAATAAGCAATTCTATATCTGATTTTCTCAAGAGGCATGATGTCTGCCAAAAGAACAACATGGTATTAGCCAAGGCCGTTTCACGTTAATTAATTTAATGAGCTATTTAAACATTTGGATTACAGCTGTGGACAATAAAGGGCATGTCATTTTTGTATATCTTGATTTCGCATTTGACTGTGTTCCCAAAAAGTGAGTTAGGTAAGTGATTTTTTGCAGAGTGATTTGATTAAAAATAGTTCCAATGTTAAAATAATTTTCTTTACTTTATTAAACCAATTTTACAATATAAATGTGTATTAATAACGCTCCCTGCAAATTCCTTTTCTATCAGCCACAAATCCTTCGGCACAGTTACTTCTAGGATTTATTACGGCACTGAATCTATTAGTATCGTTACCATTTTCGTTTAAATCTGTAATTAAAAAAAAATCAAAAATAGAATACAAAATAATTCGGAGGACGCCCAAAAATTGTTATAACAGAAAAACATTGTCATTTTAAGTCAGTAAATAGTATCAACATGAAGTATACAATTTTTGTCCAGTAGAATATTTTAAAGAGTGTATTTTTTACCAAAATTCTTTTAGTGATTTTGTATTATGAATTTGTTGTTTATATTATCGTAGATATTTTGTGGTAAATTACTGTCTTTAATAAGAAAATCAATATTTTTACATTATTCTCCAATTTTTGCCAATATTTTACCTGATTTATGAATTTGAATCATAATTCTTTATTTTATTTTTCTTCTACTTTACTAGTTTTTATTTTGGATATTAAAACATACTTTTACAATATTTGTCACCATCTCCTTAACGCTCCCATTTTCCCCCGAGCCTTCTACCGCCCCCCTGTAGACCTCTAGCGCCCCCAAAAGGGCGCTATCGCTCACTTTGAGAACCACGGTTCTAGATATAATTAAAAAATATTTATTCTTACCTACAGTTTTATCCTTAGACTTAGTAATTTTATTTGGACTATTATTTGAAAGATTATTATCAATATTTTCAGTAGTACAGGAATCTATGTTAACGTCTTTACAGTTTTTTCTTGTAAATTGGATTTCATCTTCATTTTTTTGAATAACTGCAGCAGATTGCACATTATTGTAATATAAAATACCGAAAACTAGTACTAATACGATTATTTTCATTCTAGTTTTAAATGAATACTTATTCATATATACAAAAATATGAATTTGATTCACGGTTATCTATCTTAATATAAAGAGGTCAAAATCAAAAATTATAACAGTTAATCTATTTTTTTTTTAATCAAAACAAATTATTACTAACACAAGGTCATGATTTCCGAATATAATGGGTATTTCTGGCGTCACACAAGTTATTTACCAACAATAGATCAACATGTTGTGAATGTATAAATGTTTTCTCCTCGGCATGTTCTGTTAATTTTAATATCAGTTCCCTTTATCCTGATATCACTATTAATATTATCTCATCAGCTTTTCTTAAACCTGCTTCTTTTATTTCTTCCATCGATATGCAACAAACCTAACGTTTTTCCATTAAGGAATAATGTTTCTTTTCTTTGGACATGTTACAGTCACCTTATTCTACTTTCTTAATAAGTACTACTTCACCCAGTTCCCCCTTCCCACCAATTCCCTCATTTCAACAATATGTATTTTCTTCTTGTATCTTTTCTTCACTTCCTAACATTCTGAATCGTTCAAGGCTGATCTACAAGCTAATTGATAATCCGCATATCGCACAGTTCTGCATTTGCTTCTATCCACTTTGGCCATCCTGCTCTTACTCTATTAATAAAATTGAATTTTTAATATTAATTTTCAGATTACTTGCCTTTTCATTGTCTTTTCTATATTTTCTAGCTAATAATCTATTCTATATTTTTATTATTATCCTCTACACATCTACAATGTATGACTCAGAAACTTTATTCTCCTATGGGTGGTACATGAATACAAAAAAAGAATATTGGATTGAATTTTCAGTTTTTTACAATCACAATGAAGCACCCCTGTATTAAAAAAAAAAAAGAAATAAAAATGTCTTTGACATAGACACACACATATATGTTGATTGTTAAAAATGACTGATATACATGTTTACAAAATCATTTGTTTGTGCCCTTAAGATTGAGTTTCTTCATTTTCATTGTGACTCAAATTCGCTTGTGGGATATTTTCTCTGTAATATGTAAAATAAAGAGAATCTGAAGGCAACTATGACATCAGTACCACCATCAAGCGACGGAGAATCTGCGGGTAAGTACAAAAAGGATTTTTGCTGTTTGATATTTGACGTTTGCTGTCAAAATGAAGATTCTCTGGTAGGAATTTAACAAAAATATTAAAAAGGATCTTTTCGGTAGATTTGTAGATATTTAATGGTGACAGTTAATGAAACAAGCTATTTGGTGTCTCAAGGTTTTAAAATAGTTGAGATGGATATAAATTATCTGGATGTCTTCTTTAACAGTCTCTATATAAATGTTTTCTAATTATATCAGGGAGAAAGTACTGATATCTACATTAGTTGTCTTTTTGCACGCCTTTTAAATCCATTAGATTTGCTTATAGATGAGCAATGTACAGATATTTGTGATCTTCTGCTAATGAACTAATACGTTTATATAGTATGTTAACAGTAAATACAAGACTTGGTCACGGGAGCTACCTTTTGATACTCCTGCTTTAGTCCATTACTTATAACATAGAACATGTTTCTTCTTTTTTAACTATCCATTTTTCCAGACTTTATCAAATAAATGCACTATGTCGAGAACGCAGCATATACTTTTTTCTCAATTTGCTAAGTAATTCTGTAGGTACTCTTACTCTGCCTCTGAATCCGAATTTATGCTCCTTTATTAGGTTTTTATATGATCACCTAAAGCTTATTTAATAACAGCAAAGAGATAAATGCTAGCAATAGGGGAATAGTTGACTTGGTGATTTCCCAGGTTTCAGAATCATATGGCGTTTTCGACTGGTGAAACTGGTGCGCACTTTTTAACACTCGGTGCAAAATTTGTTTTCGACTCGTAAGAGCAGTGCGCACTGGGTCAATTTTTGAATTTTCGGTTGGAATCAGTTGAACTCAAAAAAATAAATCAGTGCGCACTTTTGTGAACCGAGTTCAGTTTCAGTTCAGTCGTAACAAATGAAGAGTTGTTTCTAAAATATGTAAATTTTTTAGAATTTGTAAAGAAATATTGGAAACTTCTTCGTCAGATTTAGAAGATTTATTTAAGACCTAGTTTAATAAAACTAAACTGGCAAAAATAAAAGATTACATTGAATAGGTGGTGTCGCACCTGGATGACTCCCAGTTAGGTACCATAAATATTCTTGTAAATCCTTTACATGCATAGTATACGTTGACATCTTAAGAACTTAAACATAAGTATATTTATGTTAATCTGTTGATAAAAGTTTCTATAACAATATTAAATAAATGTTTAAAATTAAGGCTTGGCTTGGATCTTGTTTGCAATTTAGAAGGTACTACTTCTACCAAAGAATACCTACCCTTATCACTCAGATGATAGCTGTGAAATACAATATAATGCACTGGTAGGTCAACTGCGTGTTCGGTTGGAATAAGTTTGTATGACGTTACTAAATTGAACCAGTGCTGAGCAACGAAAACTTGAACTTCACGAGTGTGAACTGAGTTTGACCAGTCGAAAACGCTAATAATAAATGCAATATTTAATACCCTTGACTTATTGTAAGCTTAATAATGCATTTGTTATAATTTTTTTCACTAATTTTCCTGTGATGTCCTTTTTGGGTTGATCTTTATTATTACTCTAGTTCTTTTTGCTATTTTTTCGATTAAAAGTTTTATCTCCTTTTCCTCTTCTATGATATTTCCTCTAGGCAATTTTCTATAGGATTGGACGATTTTCTGCAGATGTATCAAAGTTAAAAAAAAATTACAGTGAAAAACTTTGATGAAATATTTTTTAATATACCTAAAATTAATAGTAATTTTAGGCTTTATTTTAGATAGTCAGAAATCTACTTAGAATTTTTTGGTAGGAAACTCAGATTTTGATCAGTCTTTTCATTTTTCCTTTTATGCCTTTCAACTATTAGTTAATCCTTCTATTTTTTCTCAGCCATTTTCTTAATGTGCTCATATTAATTTTGTAACGGTTTTGTTCATGCTTCATCTAGCTTTAAACTCCTTATTTGAGAGTATCTTCGATTTCTTACTATCTTAATCTGTCTTTTTTACTCCATTTATTTTGGACATTTGATTTCTATGATGATGATTCTAATGTTTCACAAGACTGAAGCATTAACTTTTCAATATTGCACAGTTAATGTTTTCATGACTACTAGTTTACCTGGGAACCTTCAATTTGCCTTACTTTTATCTTACCTTCATGTCTAAGTCCAATTTTTTTTTTAAATATTAGAAATAATACTAGAATGTTTTCTTTTCTGGAAATACTAAACCATCTGAACTTCAGAAGTTAGGACGGTGGATATAGCACCACTGCACTACATTCTTCAAGGAAAACTTGACTTCTTTTTACTTATCTAGTCTACTAAACAATAAAATAATATAGAACGCAAAATAAAAACTAGATTTTTTCTTTCTAGAAATCAAGATGGAACAAATCGTTGAAGGGGGAGAATTGCTTTCGTCTAGTCTTCCACAGCTAGTAATAGTAAGTTTTTTCGAAGTAACAGGCTTATCTATTTTATCAACTGAAATATTTGTACCCTTTAATTCCAAGTAATTGAAAATAGTGGCCTTCCTATTTTTTTTTTGTAAAAATTTCACAAAATTTATTCAAAACCTTTTGCAATAAAAATGTGTGCTACAAGAGTGGATACAGACAATCCATTCGAGTTGTACGGTACATTTTTTATACTACCCATTAACAAAAAACTACAAAATTAATTTAAAAGTTATTGAGATAAAATAATAATTATTTTAAAATTAATACAGGCCATTGATATTATGAATTTAAATAATTCAAACCCCGAATTTAAAAACGGGAACGCTTTATTCAAACTGTTGAACTTACAACTTTTGAAATTAACAATATCATAATAAATATTGCACTGTCAATGCTATTGTCGAGGTTTTTACACTTATTAATAAATGTGTAGAATTCATTGCGTTTTTTTTTTCTTAAACATTTTTTTAGCACGATAAGTCCCCCGTTCTGACTCCAAGGCCCAAAACGCCTACCGGCACGGGGGATTTAGCGAGTCCCATCCCAGAACCAAGATCAGCCCGGCAAGCTGCCGCAGCAGCTGCATCAAAAAGGGCCGAGGTTGCGGCTAAATCACCTCGCGTTAAATCTGCTGTCTGCAAACCAACGAATTCCAGCATACCCTTACCGATAAACAAGAATGTGAAACCTATCCCACCCACAAAGGTATGTTTCCTATGATTTTTTCCCTTTGGTTCTTCTGACTTCTGATCTAACGTATTAATTCTTAGTTACCCATTCTATCACCTTTGTTCCTTGTATAAGTTTGTACAGTAGGTCGTTGACTGAGTGTTCTATAGGCCCTTCTCCAAACATTGCCTGCCTTTTGCTATCCATTGTTTCGCCATTGCACAACTGTTTCTATTTACTTATGAATAGGTCTCTTCTATTTTGTTCAATTCTTCATTTTTCATTCATTTAGACTTTGTAGTATTAGATTTTGACTAATACTATGGACGAAAGAGCTTTCCCAACCTAGATCGTTGCAAATATAGTTTAGTCTTTTTTATTAGACTCTATATCCTATGAATTAGCTTCTCTCTCACTATTTTTTAATTGTTTTTCTCCAAAGTTAATCATCTTTTGTCATTGCTTATTTTTTTGCTTTGAAGGCAACTCCGAGTCACAACACTTTAAGATCGGGCAATGCAAAAATTTCCAAACCTGCTACGGGAATCACAAAATGTCCCAGTCAAGGACTAAACAAACACACCTTAGAATTGCAATTCATTAACAAAAAGAAGAAATTAGCAACGATGCAAAAAGAGTTATTGGACAAACAGAAACCGGTTTTGGACCTTTACCAAAATCTCATCCAAATCAAGAAAAAATTGGAAGAACTGGGTAAAGAAGTGACACTTCAGGATATAAAAATTTCGCCATTTCTTCAAGGTTAGAATAATTTAGTGGTCATAGTACATTTATAAATTCATAATTACTTTTTGCACATGTTGAACACAAAAAGTAGTATATTTATTATTCTATTAGGTGAAAGCACTTCCGTAGAATCCCCAAAATCTCCAACAGGCGCAGGAGAAACTATCCCACCAGAAATTTTTATCGGCATGCAGACGTCAATCGAGGAAATTCCCAAAACATTAATGGATATCTGCAAAAACCTCCTGAACCGTAGAAACGTCATTGTAGAACTTTTGGAGAACGTCATCAAGTCAGAAGTGAACGTTGACGATCTCTCCGAACAAATCGAGGCTTTGAAGCTCGAAGGGGCTCTGCTGCAGAGCAATCTGGATCAAGTTATCAACGAGCATCATAATAAAATTAAAGAAATCGTGGAACATTGGCACATGCTGCTTAGTGAAAAAGCAAGTTTGAATTCGACAGTGACTGTTGATGATTTCGAAGAAAAAATTAAAGCTCAAGAAGTGCTTTACGAGGAATCTAAACAAGTGCGTTTTTTTTCAATTTTAAATTAGTTTTTCTAAACCTTTGATGTAGTAGATGGGTAACCAGACCTTGTATAACTATTAGACTGTATATTATATTTATCTAAGTAGCTATATTCTAAATTTTAACGACAAATTAACCTTTAATTTGTTTAAATGTAGCCTTAAAGTCCTTGATAAAAAAAAGCAAAAGGTATTTGTAAACTGTTTTCACATGGTGAAGACATTTTCTTGACCTAATACTAAAGTACATAGTATATTAACATTTGTACTTGTAGAGTAATGAATTGTTAAAACTTTTTATTTAAAAAATTCTATCAAAAAAGAATTTTTAGGTTATCCATGATCTACATAAAAAATTGGATGAGAAACGGAATGGCCATGAAAGATATGTAGCTGATTTGAATGCCGTCATTAGTGGACTAAAAGAACAAATACAGGTATGTAACACCATCAAAAATATTATAAAACTTCTGGGTGGATTTACCTCAAATTTATTATCTTCTCAATATTTCAACATATTTAAAAAACTTGTGAATTTACAAATGAAGATCAGAAATGAATGAAAACTGTTTGGTAACAAAAACTACTGAAACTGTTACATTAAGTCATAGTGGAAATTTTTTGAAAAAATGATTGTCTAAATAAAGTAATCTATCGTTTGTAGAAACTAGAACAAGATTTAGAAGCTGAAAAGAAAAACACACAAGAATTTAAAATTAAAAACAATTCGTACGCTCAAGGTTCGAAAACTTTAAGAAACAAAATTTCCGAGTTGGAAACTGAAAAAAAAGCAGCCGATACTCTGAATGCTGAGCTTAACAAAAAAGTCAAGTGAGTTATATTAAATAAAATTTATGGGTACAAACCCCACTATCTCTGTTTTAATTTTAGACACCTTCAGGACCAAATGAAACGCCAAGAGACTCAATGGGCGAAGGACAAAGAAGATCTAACGAAAAGTATTAAACACCAGGAAAATGCGATGCAAAAATTGGCGGCTGAAAAGACGAACTTCGAGACCAGGTGCTTGATCCACATTACGCTACGAGCTTTCTCAGAGCTACTCATTCCGCAACCGTTTTTATAAATTTTTTTCTTTAGTGATTTTGTAAATGTGTACTTTTTTATATATTGCATATATATTACTATTCTCGGCGTGAAAAGCAACAAATGAAAGTCTAACGTCTCCGTTTTTGAGAGTTTTTAAATACAATTGTATAAAAATATTTTATATACTAAAATCCAGAGTGTATTTGATTTTTTTTTCTACTCTAAATGGGTCTTTTGTAGTAAAAAGTAAAGAAATCTTAAAACTGCTTCTTTATATAGCGACAATAATAATGTCGCTTACATAAATTATAGCCTTAAATACTCTCTACTTTATTTTGTAAAAACTATGAAATAATATTTGTCTAATAACAGGTGGGGCAGAAATTGCATCCGTTTGAAAGTTTTTCGTTCTGTAGGTACTGGTAAATCCTAATTTTTTGCATCTGTACATAATAAAAAACATCTGGATAATTCTCTATCAACGACAAAACTTTGTAGTGTGCCTAAGCCAGAAAAATAAAAAAAAGTCCAATAAACTTTGACAAATATTAACGTGAGAAGACTGTGTTGAGTAATTTGAAATTAATGTCATTTGTACAGAAAACATTCTCTTTCAAAGTTTATCAGGATCATAAATTTTACTTGTTGTATAAAAAAAGCATTTATTCGTGAAGAATGAAGTGTAAGAAATAATGGAATCCTGTGGTTTTATGAGAAATGTATCGTTTTTCTAACTCGTTGCAAGAAACCCTATTTTTATAAGTAATTTTAAACTTTCCATATTACTTTTTGAATTAAAACGATACAAATTTTTTGGTGATATAATTTCTAAACCTAGGTTTAAAAGCCCAAAACCGTGGTACGTCTATCTAATGCGGAGTTGCAAACAGGATGCGATTTTTGTCACCCCCTGTATAAATTACTTAATTCTTACAAAAGTAAAGTTTCAACTTTTCATGATATGAGCCAATATATTTTCTGGATCCTCAAGCCACATATTACCTTCTAGTATTCATAACAATCTTACTTTATTCTATCTGTAATAATACCTTTCATTTTAAATAACTTGTTCCACAGAATTTATTTCAAAAATCTTTATTTCTTAAATCTTCGATCTGTCTTCTTTCTCTTCCCTTTCCCCACACACAGAACTGAATTAAAGGCTGACCTGCTGGACAAACAAGCAAACTTCCTAACTGTGTTCCAAACATCTATTGGCATTGATGGTGCTAAGGTGAGATCAATCCAACTAATTGGTGTTTGGACGAAGAATTGATATGATATACTTCTTTTTTGTAGGTTGGGCACTATAAAAGACCAAAGTATGACGTTGGAAGATAATCTACGAGCCCAAATCGAAGAATTTCATGAAGAAATCCAAGACTTGAAGAAACGACTCGAGGAGGTTACTTTCGAGAGGGACGAAGCCCAACAGAAATGCAAGGAGATATCTGAGCATATTTCTGGATTGGGACGAGAAGATAGAGAGAATATGAATATCGTTTCTAAGAGTATCAATTGGGGTAGAGGTAAAATGAATCATATTTGTCTTTATGTTAGTTGAGAATTGATAATTAAGTTTCTGCCTTTAGTTTCAACTCTAGGCAGAACTTGTCATTGTTATTATTGTGTAGCTGTATAAACTTCTTCATCAGGAAATATAAAAAAGGTAATGGTGTACCAAAATAGTGACTAGTTCTTGATTAGTAATCATTAAATTTTTATAGAAAATTCTCGATGGTTGTATATAGGGGGAAAACATATAATTAAAATAGCTCTTTGTACACTGATTTTAGCTTTATTTTTTTTATTAGAGAAGCCTGATGCAACATCCAAAGTAGACGTATATTCCGAAGTTTTAATGAAAGATGTCATTATTCAAGAATGTAAAGATAGAATTCGACATTTAGAAGACGAGAATACAACGCAAAAAGACACAATAGTAATTTTGGTTTGTGTTGAATCTAAATCTTACTTCACAATTTTGAAACTGTTTTTTTATAATATAGGAACGAAATCAGAAAACTAAAGACAGTACTGATACAGAAAAGAAAGTTATTGTCCAACATGATATGGTTGCAAAATACAAGCAGTTACTAGCTGACAGTGAACAAAAATTAAATGAAAAGTAAGTACTGGTAAACATTTATCAGTAAATAATTTTTGTATTTATTATATTTTTAAATTTCATTTGGAGAAGTCAGCAGCCAATTCTTATTTCCCATCAAAAAATCCTAATACTAAAAAAATTACTTAGTAATAACGTTCAGATATATTATACTAAGGTCACACGAAGTATCCAAGTTGACATCAGAAATCAGGCAGCTCAAAGTGCGCCAGGAACATTTGGAAGAGCTCAATCAAAAGTGTCCCACCGAGAATCTGCAAAAGATGGTCGAGGAGGGTAGAAATAAGTTATCCGAACTGATGAAAAAGTCTTTGGAGAGCGAACAGAAGATTTTGCATTGCGAAAATATCATCGACAAGCAAAGTAAACAAATGAACGAAATGGAAAACTTGCTGAGGTATCGGGAAAATATGGCTGGCGTTCTAAAAGCTTCTAGAGATGAATTAATTATCGAGAAGGAAAGTTTAACCAGATATTCTCATGAAATGAGAACAGTTCTTGCAGAGGTAATTTGTTACCTCTTAATTAATTACTTATTAATTCATTATTTATTAATTTATTTCTTATTAATTCATTACTTATTAATTTATTGCTTATTAATTCATTACTTATTAATTCATTACCTACTTATTAATGTATTACTTAATAATTAATTACCTACCTATAATTTAATACCTTTCAATTCATTACTTAGTAATTCATTACTCAATAATTCATTACTCAGTAATTCATTACTCAGTAATTCATTACTCAGTAATTCATTACTCAGTAATTCATTACTCAGTAATTTATTATTTAGTAATTCATTACTTAGTAATTCATTATTTGTTATTTCATTACTTATTAATTCATTATATAATAATTCAATACTTTTTAATTCATCACTTATCCAATAATTCATTACATAATAATTAATTACTTAATATTTCATTACGTACTTATTAATTTATTACTTACCTATTAATTTGTTACTTATTAATTTATTACTTAATTCATCACTTAATAATTCACTACTTTCTAATTAATTCATTACCTATTAAGTTATTACTTAATAATTTATTACTTAATATTTTATTGCTTAATAATTCATTACTTAATAATCCATTACTTAATAATTCATTGCTTATTAATTCATTACTTATTAATTTAATACTTTACTTATTAGTTCATTACTTATTAGTTCAATACTCCTTTTAGTACTGGTGACTCGTCAGTACCGTTGTTTTTTGACGTTGACTATTGTGATTTTGTGAGTGGTTTAGTATTGGTTCCTCCTTTCTGCACCACTCATTAACAATTTTTAGAGCTATGTTAAATTGTGAAAATCTAGAATATTTTATTATTAAATAATTCATTGCTTAATATCCCATTACTTAATAATTCATTACTTAATAATTCAATGCTTATTAATTCATTACTTATTAATTGAATAATTATTAATTATCTACTTAATAATTTATTACTTATTAGTTCATTACCTATTAGTTTATTATTAATTCATTACGCCTTTCAGTACTGGTGACTCGTCAGTACAGTTTATTTTTTGACGTTTTATATTGTGTTTTTGTTTACTATTGTGTTTACTGTTGGTTCCGTCTTTCTGCACCACCTACTAACGATTTTTAGAGCTATCCTAAATTGTAAAAATCTAGAATATTTCGTTAATTTTTATCTTTATTTCATTAGATTTTCTAAATCTTCAATATCAAATATTAACGAAACCATTTCTTGAATTATTTATACCAAATTAATTTTCAGTTTAAAATGTCTACCAAATTACAGTGTGATGGTTGTTCTTTAATAGCTTTTGGTGATCTTGTTTAAGGTGACAAAAGAAGGTAAAATGAAGGACCGCCTTATTAAAGAACTCCAAGAAAAGATAGATTTGCGTGAAAGACAAATAAGTAAGATGGAGAAGGAAATTAGGGATTTAGAAAACAATTTGGTCCTCACAAATGAAAAACGATTCAAACTTCAAGAGACCATTGGAAGTATGGAGAAGGAACTACAGTCTACTAAAGCTCACGTCAATCAACTGGCAGACATAAACACACGGTATGACATCGGTATGAAGCCTTCTAGTAGTTGCTCTAGCATTAATACACATAAAACCGGGAGTTATTCTACAAACTTTAGGGTACCTACACAAGGGATAGATTCCCAATGTACATTAAACCATTCTAATTCTAAAAATGAAATTGGTCTCGACGAACTAAATCTAAGCCATATGGACTGTAAATCACTCATCGGACTGTCATTAAAACAAATAGATTATCTTAGAACTCGGCTGAATAATTTATCTAACTTTACATCTACGTCTTCTAAAAATCAAAAGTCTCGAAGTCCTTCATTGAAGAAGATCCATTCTAATGATTTTAATAACATTATCCAAGTCAAATCTTCCCATTCTAAGCTTGCTCGAATACCTTCGACAAAAGTGTTGGCGGAATATACGGGTCGGCACAAAAATTTAGCCAAAGTGATGGAATTGACGGCGAAGAGATACGAGCATTTACAACAGCAGGCTTACGAATCTTATGAAGAACTTACCAATCTATTGAAGTTGGCAGTATCTCGTTAATTTGGTTATTTTTAAAGCTTTATTTATGTACGACAATAAGATTTAGTATTTTAAACGATTTTTTCTTCATCTCGTACTAATTTATTTACACTTAAGTACTTTTTATATTCCACAATTTGACAATTTACTTTTACTTGACAACATTTATATAAATCTAGCCCTTCTCTAGAAGATTCTCGATAGTAGTCTAGAAGTACTGGAAATTCTTCCTCTATGAACGCAAATACTCCTCCAGTAATTTCTTGAATGAGTCCTGTTTCGCGGTATTGAAACACACTTGTACGACCAGAGGAGCAGGATCGGACCAGCTCTTGCATGACATTATTAATTTCTACAGCCTAGAATTCATCATATTAAAAGAAATTAATAAAATACTTTGGACAAAACATCTTTATATTTTGTTTATATAACCGTTTAGTTGTTTTAAATCTTTTTGTTTGAAAATTGAAACGTTTTCCTGGGGTAAGTGTATATGTTAATAAAATGTTAATGTCGAATAATCTACACAGTTTTCTTTTTTGTAGTTGCTGGATTTCGATTTGTGATTCTTGACAAAAACTATTAGTTGGAAAAATCAAGATACGAATAAAGAACTTATGCTTAGTTGGAAATGTAAGTAAATTTGTAATTATTGTCTTAAAATAGAATTTAGTAAGTACTTAGAAAATCAAATGCACTTGCCTCAGGAAAAAACGATTTATTATAAACCCCGATTATTCGGGTCGAGGTTAACCAAGAAGACAATTCTGATTGGCTGTCGTCACCCACAAAATAATTAGTTTTTAATTTTAGCAAAAATTTGTATATAAAGAAAAAATTAGAAAAATAATCAGTTACAACATTCAGTTTTCCAAAAATTGATATCTGTAAATGGTTAAAATTTAAGAATATTTTATTTTTATTAAAAAAATTAAGGTGTAACAAAAAATTAAAAACTAGATTTAAAGGGTTTTTCTTTTGAATACCTCTACAAAAAATTTAATGATACCGATGATAAATATAAGTCTCAGCTCTGAAATTTCCACCTTTATAAAAAAAAAATATTTCATAAAATTTATTATTTTTAGGACGTATCTGGAAGGAGACCGTCAGATGATAATTTGTTACCCAAACAATCCATAATTAATTCATCTTAAGCAATGGTAATAATAATTTTTCATGATGTGAATTCAAAATAAACAATATTTTATTTTCTCACCATGTACTTTATTAAAAAAAATTAATTAAATTAATTATATTGGAAGTGTTAGATTAAGATTATTCTGTGTCAAATGTAAACGTAAACACGTGATAAACTTTGATTCGAAAATGTTGTCCATTATGGAGTTTTAGACAAAAATAATCGTATACTGTGTTGACCAATAATTAGTTTGAAATCCTTTTTAAAAAAATATTTTATCTGCTAACATAATTATTTATGAATTGGGAATTGCAAGTTATACTATTACTCATACATACGTACGCACAAAGCGTTTTTGGTTGCCTATATGTAAATGTTTAAGTATAGAAACGTCAACGTCAATTTAGAGAACAAGTAGAGTTGGACTATGGCGTAATTCTTTAATCACACGTCAATATTAAAAAAATAAGCTACTAACTATACCGCAAAAAAAATTATTGTACCGGTATGCACTTTTGATGCACTCATATGCACCATCAATAAAACTTGTTGCACCTCCTCCCCTCAGAAATATTTTTTTTCGAAAATATTGGGTGAGGCTAATTTCACGGTAAAGAAATAGCTATAATTACTAAAGGGAGGGGGTGTAAAAAGTTTTATTGGTGGTGCATATGAGCTTCACCGTAAATAAATTGCTGCAACTACTGAAGGAAGGGGGTGCAAAAAATTTTATTAGTGGTGCATATGAGTGCATTACAAGGGCTAAATTTTTAAAATTTTGACTTTTTGGGAGTGGGGCAGCGTTCATTTGCCCCCCATATAGTTTCTCAAGGAAAGTGGCAAAAAAATTAGTTGTGCATATTGGTGCATCACTAGTGTATTCTAGTTTAATAGTATTATTTTAAAGAATATCATTGGGGGAGATGCAACTTCACTGACCTCATTTAGACAACTTGAAACTACCTTCGTTCCTTTTATTTCTTCACCTACTACTGATTAATATATTTAAACATTTTATTACAGGATGTTTTTTTGTTTGGCTCACTGACGTCAGACAAATGCAGTACATACTAACATTTGTATTTTTATTTTTACAGTGGGAGACACAAATACGCCAAACCGTTCTAATTCTAGTTTGTATCCGGTAGTCCAATCTGGTTCATCGCAAATGAAAATAAAAATAATCCTAGGCTAAATGTCTACAAGTCCTTTTGTGTGTTTGTGTTTTTTATAGTGTACGTACCTATACTTTTTCGAAGAAAAGTAAAAGAAATAAAATATAATTTTTCCTAAAAAATAGTTTTATTTAAGAATATTTTGAATTAGCTCCTTAAGTTATTTGTCCGGTAAAGACATTTCAATTTGTTAATATTTGGGTAGGTAAAATAGACCTCACAGTATTTATATTCAAATGAAAAATAGTTACATTACATCACGAGTGTAGAAAGTGGCATTTTTCACACGAGTGAGAAATAAATATTCTCGCACGAGGCGACAATCTCACGAGTCTGAAAAATCACTTTTACACGAGTGGTTATAAAATTTTCAGACGACCACAAAATAATTTCATCAAAAAAAAAATAAATTAGGAAATCTGACTAAAAAGGTTTAATCAAGATTTAATTGGTTTTAGATTATTTTTTGTCTTATTAAATAATTTTTAAAGTCTTTTATAGATGATATTTTGTCCTTATGTAAATAATATTTTAATTTTTGCAGAGGTGCTGAAAATGCTTTCCTATTTATAATAAATATTATCAATTTGAATAGTATATTTAAAATGGAAAACCTGATAGTGTGTCTGCCGTAAAACAGATCAAATTTTATCTAGTAAATAATAAAAATTTCCCATTGTTATATAATAAACTTAAAAATTTGGTGGAGGATCCTACTAGTTATGTAATAATTATTACTATTTAAAATTTTGGTGGGTACGCTGAAAATTTTGACCTATTTAGTAATAATTATTAATTTGACTTATTTATTTAACCCTAAAACCCTAAACCACGGTTGCAAATTGACATTACATTTTTAAAACCTAACACAAGTTTCTTAAAATAATTAGGGCAAATATGAAAAAGTGTATTTTACGTTTTTGTTTTTAAATACTATAAAAAATGGTGGAAAGTCCATAACTTTTAAATGTTCCTAAAATATATCACTCAATAAAATATTATGCATTAAAAGTAAAACAAACTATAGATTAATCACCATTTTTATCGTACTCTGAACCCATTTTTAAAATAAATTTCTGAAAATATTATCGTTCAGAGCTGTATTTTTGTGATAAAGTCGCCATCACTTGTCGTTGATAGCGCGTTGAACTTGTACTTAAAAATAAGCTGTCAAATAAAGTGTCACATTTTTCAATATGTAAGATTTTTATCCCATTAGAGAAGTCAAAAGTAACTCATTGAATTATTATTGCTGAATTATCCATTAAATAAACCTTTTTATTAAGTGTTATACTGGTATGTTTTTTATTTAAATTGGATACAATGACGAAGGGCAAGTGAATGACTTATGATAGATGAGGATATAATAGATGTCCTCCTTTATTCTAAACTGGTAGTGGCTCTGGTATATTTTCGTTTAAACACCCTGTATATTTCAATAGTTTCAATTGTGCCTTTTTAAATTCTTCCATTATTATAACTGTATTGTTAAAAAATTAATATATATTTTCCCATTCTATTTTTTATTTGTTATAATTATTATTCAATTTAAAGGCATTTTTCTTTTAATTTTTTACTTTCCTATCTGTATACAGATATAAGGAAAGTATAGGAATCATGATTTTTTTCGACCTCGAGTTTTCGACGGATTTTTACGTTTTGAGGTCCCCTGAATCCGTTTTGACTATTTTCGCGATGATGTCTGTGTGTGTGTGTGTGTGTGTGTGTGTGTGTGTGTGTGTGTGTGTGTGTGTGTGTGTGTGTGTGTGTCTGTGTGTGTGTGTGTGTGTGTGTGTGTGTCTGTATAACGCATAACTCATGAACCGATACACGGAAAAACACCAAATTTCAAACTTAAGCTTTATTCCAGCGTCTAATGAGCTGATTAGATTTTGGGCAGAGTCGGAACATCTGGGGGGGTACTTTATAGGCGGTCATTTTTATATTTTATGGAATATATCTGTTATTTACGTTTGGGGAAGAAATTTTTTTAAATAAAAGTTACTTCTTATTTTATTATCTATAATTTTTGTCATTTACAAAATTTTCCTAAAATGGTCCGTATTCGAGAAATTTGACAAAATGTAAAAAAATATTTTTTTTTATAAAAATTGTTCAAACAAAAGTTGTTTGTAATATAATTCCCTATAATTTTTGTCCCATAGATAATTTCTCTAAAATGAACCGTATTCGAGATATTTGAGAAAATGTGTAAACTTCGAAATTTGAAGAAAACTCAAAAACGGATAAAGAAAAAATCAATAAATTTTAAACTTAAGTTTTATTTCGGCCTGACGTGAAATGATTAGATTTTGGACAAAGTCGGAACATCTGGGGGGGTACTTTATGGGAGGCCGTTTATATATTTTATGGAATATATCTGTTATTTATGTTTGGAGAAGAAAATTGTTCAAATAAAAGTTACTTCTAATATTATTATCTATAATTTTTGCCTTATGTAAAAATTTCCTGAAATGGTCCGTATTCGAGAAATTTGACAAAATGTGCAAAATTCTGATTTTTATGAAAATTGTTGAAATAAAAGTTGTTTGCGATATCGATCTCTATAATATTTGTTCATACATGATTTTTTTTAAATGGACCGTAATGGAAAAATTGTAGGAAAAGTGCTAAATTTAAATTTTTCAGTATTTTCATTTTCAATGAATATCTATAGAAAAATGATTCGCGGTAGATGTATGTGGACAATGTATATATATCTAGTTTATCCTCTAAACATTTATAGAGATGCTGCAATAGGTTGTACACAATAAACGGAAAAAGCCTGTAATAACTAGATAGGAAAGTCATGTGTTGGACACATCAGATTTTTTATAGTTACGGAAATAAAATATTTACGTACTATAAAAAAATTACTGTTTATAGCTCCCTCTATATTTAAAATTAAATAATTTACTCTTCAGAATTATAGGTATCTACCAAATCTAAAACTACTGTACCAGATTATTGACACAAGATGTCACTGTGAGTTAGGTATATTGAAATTTAGTAGATAATAATAGGAGGGAAATATTGGAGGGAAATCTTGGAGGGAAAATTGTTTTGCAATATCATCTAGTATTTAAGGTTGTTAATCTATTTTTAAACCACTTTAGATTAGATTCTAACCAACTTGATGAATGGATATTTTAAAATAAAATGCTATGAAAAATAATTGTCTAATTTCTGTTTTTCCCATATTATATGTACTTAAGTAAATCAGTAAATTAGGTTAAAAAAATAATTATAACAAAATTTTTACTTTTATTCACACCTAACTCAAAAGGCACCTTTGGTACCTACCTTCGAGATTCGATCCTTCACAATTTATTTTTAATTTATTGAACTGGCCCTTCCTATGGGGCCTCAGTATTGCATTCGTACAGACGAAAAGATTTTCTGACCCCCATTTTTTAAAACTTTTTTTCATGTTTCTGATCATTCTGAATCCGAAAATCCGAAAAAAAAAAATTCGTCTGGTCGTCTGTATATTTATTTATAAAGCGTTGCGACTTTCATACTTGCAACCACATACTTTGATTTTCTCTTACTACACGGAGAATGGTCGCACTGCGCAGCTTTCTGAGTGCCTTTTTAAAGGAGATAGAAAACTCCGTCATTTTGATGCCTTATTACGTGTTGCCTTCATCTTGGCGCAATATTTTTAATATTTTTGTTTGCTGCTGTCAGTGACAGTGAATATTATTTTTGGAGTCACAGTTTATTGCTAAAGAATCAGTAAGCTCACTCGGACCAGTTGAAAGTTCCAAAATAACATTCACTTCAGGGATACAAATTCAGGATGCTTAGAAGACTGCTGTTTTATTATAGGCGGTTGTCATATATTGTATTATCCGAGTTGCGCAGTGTATAAACTGGAACATTGAGATCAAAAGTGCCGACGCAGAGTGAGCGATCTGATTATTTAGCTATAAACTGTGGTAAAGGCATCAAAATGGCCGCGACCTATGTTGGGCGTATCGGACCTCTCTCTTACACCGTATAGTAATCTAAGTATGTGAAAATAACCCTTTCATGCTGACTATGAAATGCTGACCCACGGTTTGTAGACTGAAACGGTGGCCTCATCCTGGTTGCTAAGGACGGAGAGACGTCACGGAATGAAAAAATGATTTGACAGAATATATTATATTTTTATTTATAGTAAAGAGTAAACAGTAAAGAAAAATCATGTATTGATTTTCACAAAATTTCAAATGAATTACCTACTTTTTATTTGAATTATAAAAAGAAATATTATTGTGTGATTGTTTTATTTTAAACATTTTGGGTTAGGGTATGGCCTCCAACCCGAACTTAAACCACACTTTGTTTATATCCTGAAATAAATTGAAATTTTAGCCAAAGAATACATCATGCCTGGAGCGAGCTGTATAGTGTTGTTATTGTTGGCAAACAATTTTTACACGCAAAAGTCATTAGAAGGAAAGAACTAAGCCTAAACTGAAATTAAAGGCTAATGGTAAGATTTTAGAGAATTATTCTGCAATTATCATTCACAATTATTAAATTAATTGCAGCTTTCTTCACCCTACATTTAAAAGCAAATGATATGGTTTCATACAAGCATTAAATACAAACAAGAGCAAGAAAAATCAATAGACTTTACTAAAAGAACATACATTTTATTCAAATGAATTCCAATGAATTTATTTCAAAATAAAAAAAATTCGATGGACTTTTGATGGTTTTTGAACTGTTTCCCACATGAAACTGTTAAATATGTTCTTTTAAGTGTTTGTTTTGTTGCTGTTGTTTCGTTATTTTGGAAGTACATTTATTGAAAGATGAAATAAATATATTTAAAATAAAACAGAATTTTATTTAAGTGATCTAACATCAATTTTTAGGTTAGTAATAATTAACATTGCTGTCATTTCATTCCCAGTAGTACCAATTATGGTATGACTTGTGGCCTTTATCTTTACATAACGTAGATGCAAAAAAAATAATATTCGATCATTGTTATTTGCTACGTTTGAATTGTACCTCCTCAAGCTGAGTGAGTAGATTTTTTTGTCATGTGACATCGAGCAAACCATATCAATGTAACAAACGGATGTATTAAAAAAAGCAAAAAGATGTGCCTTTTAAACGCAGCATATGTATAATACTATTAAATCTGAGTTTACCATAAATTGCAGCTGTGAAAACAACTTCTATCAACTTCTTTACAGTTGCTTTGCTTTGCTTCATTGTGACGTTCATAGTTCTGACTTCTGACACTTATTTGCCTTCATTAAACCTGCTCTTTGCTTTCACTACTAGCACATAATACTTTTAGTTTTAGTTTTTATCAGAGGCATCTGATTTTTTGGCAATATTTCCTGTTCTAGATCTTTTTTGGTTAGTTTTTCTAATTCCCAAATTTTATTTTATTACATTTGTGGATTTTTCAGTCACAATCAACTTTCTAGAGAACGCGTCTGCTATCAAAATACTATCTAACAAATTAAACAATCCAATCTTCTTCATTTTCCATCGTCTCTTGTCTTGAGGAATTTTAGGAGAGTTTACAAAAGACTTACGTCCATATAAGTATGGTGATCCTTTTATGGTGATTAAATAATGTTTCTTTAATTAGATAACAACGGCTTATTTATAAACGGGGAAATAATTCTTGTTTATTAGCGGTAGGTACATAAAGATTAGACTCGTTTGAGAGGGAAACATTCTTCTGGTAAAAAAATGGATTAACGTACAAAGACGTCGATTAATTTTGTTGGTTAAAAACAAAATAAAGGGCTGTAATATGTTGTAAAAAATAAAAGGATTGATTAGTGCATATAAATGTAACGAAATTGTATGACTAAAAAATATCAGTAATCCAAAAATTACAGAAAAATACTGCAAAAAGATTGGCAAACAGTAAGATATGCATAGCTTGTTCTTGCTCAAACAAAAACGGCTTTTAATCCCTTCTGGTTATAGTCAGCCAGAATTATTGTTTACTACCCAATTCTTTTTAAATCTCCCCTAAAATTGTATTACTGCTGTTACCTTTGCATGGCTTAGAATAACTGCAAATCGTTGCCTTGCGCTTTTCACAAGAGTAACTGTAGTTTTCTTACCTACTTCAGGGTTTGTAGGCACTTCTAAACCATTTTTGAGCTTATGTAAGAGCTCACATGATGATAATCTCTTCATTGCCATAGTTTTTATTGGTGAGAATGGGAATTTTGGGATGCTTGGGTATTTAACCATTTACTACATGTCTAATTTATAATTTTCTTAGTTTCCTTCTTGGCTAGGAGATCTGCTTTCTCGTTTCCTAATACACTCTAATGTCCTGGCATCCAATCAAGGGTGGACCTTATTATATTCTGCCAGAGCCTGTAGGGACTATTGGTAGTAAGATGGAACTCGTACTTGTGAACAATTTCTGGTCGTGCAGATGAAGATGGTATCGCCCTATTTTTATCTCTGCCATTCTCGTAGGCAGTATCTTGTTCCAGTTTATCTTGAAGTCCATGTTTAGGTACTCTGTCGGAAGCCTTGTTGAAATCCAAACTGTAACCCTGATATACCTAATAAGTCCAATCTTTCAAGCATAAAGCCATAAATTATCTTAATGAATCTATACAATGTTGGATTCAATAGTTTTTACAATCAAAACTGATTGAAAGAATAATCCAAAACTGAAGGTATGCAAACTGCAAACAAAATTTGCTTTTATTGAAAATATGAAATATAGGAATACGTTTGATGGCTTTTTTTGTTTGTAGAACAAACATAAATGATTCAGAGAACATTGAGTAAACAACTTTGAAGGAAATAACACGTTAAAATCAATATTGCTTGGCTGTTGAATGGCAAAGATCGTTAGAAAATTCAATGAAAGCGAAACTAGTTTTTAAATGATGCAAAAATAAATATAATATACATTATAAGGCTAAAATATCTTAGAAGTTTATTATAAAAATAGCGGATCAGCTAATAGTAACATATAAAGTTAATTTTTTTTCTTCTAAACACCTAATTGGTTATTTTATTAAATACAACAATAATATATTTTTCTTAGTAAAATATTTGGAAAATCTAATGGTAATATTCACAAGAAAAAAATATGATTTTCTTATAACGTCAAAAAGTGAATATTTACACATTTTCAAAACCACTACAAATTTATTAAAATACAATTCATAATTTGCAAAAAAAATAGTTAATTCTTATTGTAAGTAAATGTAAAAGGTCACTCGTTCGAAATGAAAAATAAAAAACAAAATTGTGTTTGCATTTAATGGCTACATGAAAAAATAATTCGTATAATAACTCAATTTTATACAAATCTGTTTTCTTTCTGGTGTAGTCATAATGCCCTTTTTAAAAATCTCCATACCTTTGGATTTGGCTATACCGAAAAACCGAAAAGAAACACATGTTTATGATGAATCAATGAATATTTTATATTAAAAAAAATATACAGTCTGTTCGTTATACTTACGCGGGTTTCGGATTAAAAATTTTATGAGTATTTCCAGGTAAGTACCCGAAAGTTTGACCTGTTCTTTGGGGACATATCAACTGGTTAAATGAAATGAAAAATAATGTACAACTATTTAATTAAATAATAATGAGAATCTTTTGTATAATTGAGAGTAGAATTAAACTTCTTCATTAATAATAATAATTTTATATTACACTTCACACAGAAAATATGGTCTATGTATAATAAGAGGGTTATTTAGCTCAAATAAAATATTTTCTAACATAAAAATTTGTTGCATGTGGAGAATTTCAAATGAAAAATAAAAAAATTGGAACTTTCCAACAAAAATGAAAATCAGTCATTATCATCCAAAATACCATAATCGTCATCATCATCACTGTCATCACCATTAATTGTTATTATGATTGGACTTATTTCGTTTATTTTATTTTCACGAGTCCACCAATCTTCTATTAGTTTCTCGCACTTGGATATACAGTTCCGCCACACTTCTGGAGTTGCAATTGAAAGTGCTTTTCGCCAAGTTTCCCGAACTTCGTCGTCACTATAACCATTAGGCCCAATATGGTTATCATAATATTGTTTTGCTATTCCCCATATATATTCGATGGGATTAAACTGGCAATGATACGGTGGCAGACGTAAAACTTGATGACCGTAACTTTCAATAATTTGATCCACAACAAAGGTGGTTTTTGGTTTTGTGTGTATATTTGCAAAGCGTAATAATTCTGATTCTAATATATATCGAGGAAATGGTATATGCTTTGTCAACCATTCTTTAATTTTATCAACAGTCCAAGAATTCATTGGACTATTGTTTAATACTTCAGAATGGTAAGGTGCATTGGGAGAAGTTTTTCATGCAACCACTTTACAAACATTTCTGTGTTTATATTATCGTAATAGTCACTGGATTTTGATTTAGATGAAAATATTAAATCAGTACCTTCTATAAAACCCGATTTCCCTCCTTCATGTAAAATTATGTGTCGCTTCATTTCTCCATCGGTATGTTTGATGAACTTTACGTTATCATCTTGCCATATTCTCTTGGTTACACCCCTAGAAAATATCCATGTTTCGTCTAAATATATAAAATTCGCCCCTTCTTCTTTAAATTTAGAATATTTTCTTAGAAAGTTAATTCTCTTGTGCACGACAGAACTTCTTTCACAAAGGGCCTTTCTGTTATCCTCCTTTTGAAATTTGAAACCCAAGTTATGTATCACTTGCCATAGACTTGTTCTGTCAATGTCGTCAAATTTTCTATCTATTAATTCCGAGAGAATTGTATTTAAGTTCACATGTTCCTTGTTGGCCCTCATTCGATAAATGGTATCATGCATTTCAAATTTCTTTCCATCTGGAATATCTTTCATTTTCAATGATGGGCGAATTTTGCGGTGATCTTCTTTTGGCAGTTCACTATTGTGATTTTGTAATACTCCTCTTAATTTAGTTACACTAATTCCTAGAGCATCGCATACGCGTTGTTGTACAGACATTACCGATTTTAAAGGACCGCTAGTTTCTTTTTCATCAGTAAAATACTTATGTACACTACAAATTAGACTATCTACATCTAACACACGTCTAGGCATTTTTAAAATTTTCACTAAATTTACAATATACATACAATGTCAACACTTGCAAAGAATTAATTCAACTGCAATATTTGTAACAAATTTAGTACCCTATTATACCTACCCTAATGTTATTTTAATTTATATCTGACCATTAGGGCAATTTTACCTAATTTCTTGTGAAGAGTCTTATTGGAACTGGTTGTCAATGACTAATATGCATAATTTTGTTAATCCGAAACCTGCGTAAGTATAGCGAACAGACTGTAGGTGATATCTACTTCAGCTAACATCAATTAAGTCCGCACTGAAATAATTTACAAATGTAAATTTAGAAACGTAAGTCAAATAATTCTCTTTCGCTTGCCTGTCATCGTGTCATCAATAATATTCGTAATGTGAATTTGCTTTAGTCTAAAACTTAATCGTTTGTGTCGAACCTTATTGCGTAAAAAGCATCTCTTAATTACCCATCTCTTATTCCAGATACGTTAAAAGTACAACTTAGATAGCAATTACTTGAGTTGAGCCTTGCCATATGGTTGACATGAACTGGTTCTATACATTTAAAGGTATCTAATTTCAATAAATTAATGGCTTATTTCTTCAATACCATCTTGTACACTTTTAAATGAAAAATTCCTTCGAACAGGTATTTTCTCACTGTCTATAAACCGTACATTTGTATAATTATTATGTTTGTAATGACAAAATTAATAAGACAAAAATGAGAAAAATGTGGGAGTAAGGGTTTTTTATATTTTGCATTTTTTATTTTTGATATCTCGAAAAAGATCCCATATAAAACTAAGCTTTGCATAAAATCGAATATTAGAGTAAACTATATAAAAAAAATGTGTCTGTACTAGGGAAGTCAAAATAGCAGATTGTGTAGCAATTGTGCAAAGCTAAACTTTTTCCACAAGCGTAAAAATCAAATAAGTGAGAAAAAATTTTTAAAACTGTATTTTTTTTTTAATATTTCATTTAAATAATAATTTAGTCTGGTACTTATCCAGATTTGTGCAACTTTTGATCAACGCTATGTAAATATCCAGCTGCGTATCATGAATATACCAAAAAAGAAACAATTTTAGCTTATTTCAATTAATATTCCTCTCCTTTTGACATTTTAAACATTTTCTAATAATGGTTTTTCTTTTCAGGAAAATCTTTTGAAAATAATGGATATTATGGAGAAGCGATCATACTGGATGGAACAAGAAATGGGAGTACGAGTGAAGGAGAAATGAAAAACTTCTAATGGTGAGTCTTTGATTTAAATTTAGCTTTTTCTGAGTTTATGATACATTTTTATCTCTATTGAAAATTCTTATATTTTATCATTTTATTACCTGGCGTTATTATGTAGGTCAGTAGAGCTGATATTTTAAAAGTACTTTTATTATATTGGTTATTTATTTTTTTTGCAAAACATCCTATATTTTATTGCATGACAAATTAAATAAAATTGAAAAAATTGAAAACTTTGAATTGATATAAAAACTAAATTCAATTCTACAAATTTTAATTTAATTTAGAAAATTTACCATATCAGTATAACACCTCTAAAACTACTTACTTGTGTAATTGAATTTCAGTTTACAAAATCTTTATTAAATTATAACCAATTTTAATAAATTGTTTCTGTTAGTTTTTCGACACATCATACACTACGAGATCAATGTCTTAACCTATGAAGCAGCTTTTCAAGGGTATTAGATATGAAGCTAATTTGTGTATACTTATTAAAATTTTACACCAATTAACTTAGTCAATGAGTCAAGAATTTTGAGGGGTTTAAACTTCATTATGAATTTTATGAATATCTAGGCTCATTTACTTACTCCTAACAGTAAAAAGTATATAATCATATGCTTTACAAATTGCAGTCTATAGATCTTTAAGATCGATGTTTTCCATATAAAATAAAAAAATTTATTGACAGATAATACGTTAAAAACATTTGAAACACGCTGAATTATGATTGCATTATAAAAATAATATTTCAAACCTTGAAAAGAAATATGTAATGCTAAAAAAATAAATACTGAAATATCCCAATAAATTCCTAAACGTTCGATTGATAAAATATTGTACAAATAGTGATAAATTTACTTTAAATCATTTCTATTTGTTTACCTCCTATACGTTTAAAAATTAAATAGTCTAATAAACAACCTGAAACCGATAAGGATTGTGAATTAGGCCAATTACGAGCATGTCTGTAACAGGCGACGAAGAAAAATTATATATATAGGGGAGAGTGCAGTTAAAATATCAAAAATATTTAAAGTCATCACAAAATTATTAAAATGATTATAAATAAAATACAAATGAATTATTTTTTCGTATATATATTTAATAAACATTTTCTTACAAAAAAAGTTATGTAAGGTTTCATATTACAATTCATATTACAATTATTAGAAATGTATTAATTTAGAAAAACATTTTTTTATTTTAATATGTTTTCTACTACTACAGGTTATTAGTTTTTCAAAATAAATGTTCATAAATTTAAATTTAACTAACATCTTCAAAGAATATACTATAATTAAAGTGTTTACAAAAAAATTCCCGATAAAAAGTTCTACAATTTTTTATTATAAATCCTAAAGTTTTACAAAACTTGTTTCTGAGGACTTGATATCATTTAGTTTTGAAGAAGTACTGACTATCAGAATTTTATAATTTTGGTTACTCAGGACATATAACAAGGCTTTTATGTACTAAATTTTCTTGTGATAGGCGAAACTTTTGATTAACTGTTGGAAGATCCTACGAACTTCTCAGAAAACTTCACAAAAGTCTCAATGTAAATCAGAGTCCTCTTCTAAAGTGTTCCATTCTAGAAATTCGTTTCCATTTCTGTTCCTTCCATGATTGTCATCCTAGACAATTATCTAAAAAGTAGAGAATATGTAAATTTAGATTTTTAATCCAGTGACAGTTTATCCCTATCTCCCAGTAGGAGATATAACCAGCCGGTTGTAAAACTTTAATTAGCCCTGCTTTCCCCTACTGAAATTACCTATTCATATTCATTCATTAAAATTATATTTAAAACATTCTTTTTGTGTTCGGTTTTTAACTTGCGTATGTTCGACTTTCCATTGGATGAATGAATTAATAATATTTGAATTTATAAGTCGTTTAATTTTTAAAAAACAACGCAGTTCCGCTAAAAGTTTAATAAAAATGTCAATGAACTTGGGACAGCAACGATTATAATATAATCCAAATGATTATATCATTGTAGACCTTCAAAAAACCAATGTAAAACATGTTTTGAATTTTCATGGTAGAGTAAAAAACGATCATTATGGATCGTCTTTTTTGTAAAACAGTTCGTTTGGAAAATTTTGTTGATTGAGCTGTTTTTGTTGTTTCGTCTTATAATTATTTTAAAATAATATAAGATATATAAAAAGTAAAAAGAAAATATAGAAAATAGTGAAATAGAATAGAAAAAGATGTGACTGATGTATTGAGTAATTCAGACTATCAGGAGTCAGGAGTTTTGGTAATTTTTATTTATATATGATGACTGTTAAATAGTAGGTACCTATTGAAGATAAAAAAAAATTACATCTCAAAAAGGTTGTTTTTCGAATAGAGAACACTATTGTAAAGTAAAATTTTTTGATAGAAGCAGTTATTTCTTCATGGTAGTCTTTCGTAGAATTTGAAACAAATTCTAACAGACCTCTATCAATAAATTCTTTTTCTCTTCCAATATGAGTGATAATTAAACGGCGACCTTTACCTTTTGGAAATTTTAAGCCAGTAGACAAACCTTCTATAAATGCCTGACGAGCAGTTGTAACCTGTTTATCTTGCCAAATTTTTTTTATAAAATGTCCTTCATCTATCCGTGTTTCATCCAAATAAAAAATATTTTTGTCTTCTTTTCTTAATTTTCTAATTTTCCTTAACTAAAAAACATAGTATTTTTATTTTCGTTTAAGCAATTAATGTAGAACAGTATCGCTCATTTTTCGACCTATCTGCTGTTCACTTTTGATATAATCCCCTAATTTTTTCCTGTTTTTCTTTGCAAATTATTTATCACATTTGTAGGTATATTTCCCTATATCTTAGACGGCATATTACAACCGTTTAAAAAGTTATTCATTGTACTAAAGTATTACGGTTCACGTAAATTTGATGAATAAAATTCATACAGACCGAGACCTCCATGATAAAATTTATTTTGCGGACCCCTTCTTCCTGAAACCAGACCCGCATAAAAGCACTGTTCGTCCGAGAGACAAATGTAGTTCGATATTAGTTTAAGGTCTCGAGTTACTCAATGAAATTTACGACAAACGATCGTATATCTGATTAAATGAAGATAAAACCTCCACTTGGGTGCATATTGTCCTCTACGAAGTCTCAAGAACCAGAATTGCACGATGCGGTTCTCAGTCCGCAGTCTCTGTTCTATTCTGGCCGACGAGATTTACTGATATGCTAAATTTCAATGTTAACAATGTGTGGCCCGAGTCACAACAACTCTCATTATATTATTTATTTACTTATAAATAATGAATAAACGGAGCTCATATTTTATTCCTTTAAATTGTTATCGTACAACATGGGTGGATATACATTATTCGGATTTTGCCAGTCGTATTTTTTATCAACAACTTTAATTTCAATGAAAATTCTACACCTGTAATTTTGAACCAATCAAAATACGTGTTTTTGACAGATCACCATGGCAACAGAGGTATTTTAGTGGACATTTTTTTCTCGTGGGGTACCCAACAGCGAATTATACTGGAAATTTTTTGACGTTTACAATAACAGACCATTTTTGACAGACTGGTTTTTATTTGTTCACAAAATAGGTTTAGTTTTGATACCTTTTAGTTACAATGCTAAGGTGTTTTCTATATTCTTCGGCCACTTCTTTTCTTCTTAATGGCGAAAATGCAGGACTTTGGATGCTTTGAATTATGTGTCTATGTCTTAGATTAAAGAGACCGAAGATGTAACATTGCACACTGCGCATGCTGTCTATTTTAAGCCAAAGTAACCCACCAATTGAAAATCATTGTTGCACGACGCCACCCGAATTGCTCCGATTTCCATTCAGCGATCACACCTCCACCTGAGTTTAATCACCATTGACAGCTGTTTTTTGATTTATTTGTTGATATTTTAGCAATTTAAAGTGTTCTAGTTATTCAATTTTAAGTTCAAAATGTCACGATGTATCTTGAAAAATTGTATGTACTTATAATACAAGTACTACTGTTATGAATATATTCGTTTTCAGCGGTAAATATTTATTAACGTTTTGACATAAAGCGCCATGATTCTCTGGGCTGAATACTTCAGATCCGCATTAAGGGGTTTCAATAAATATTAAGCATCAGAAATCAGATTTCATATTACATAAATTTACAAAAGGGTAAAATTTTGAACATTTAATTTAAATAAATAGTAAATAGGCATTATTGCTAACGAAATTTTGTATTTAAAAAGTAGTTTTATAAGAATGTTTTCTAAAGGTAGTTTTTAGCCCTTTTTGGTAGATAAATAAGAGGTAAAGATTCATAGTTGTTAGCTAAATTTTATTTTTATAAGGTATTTTTATAAGAATATTAGATGCAATACAGGATGACCTACTTAAAATTTCAAGGTTCATCTTATTTGCGGTCAAATCGAAAGTGACATTGAATTTTCAGTCTTAAAACAAAGTAATCTAGTATAAGCAAAAAAAATACTAAAGTTACAGGAGTTAGGTCCGATTCCACCGTTGTGTTAAACGGAGATTAAAATGACAGTGTTAATGTAAAAATGTCATTTAAAACTTCGTTTAACACAACGGTGGAATCGACCCTTAGTCACGTTAATAAAATGTTACATTACAAACCCCTAAACAACTCGAATAAAATTTTCGTTTACTAAAAAAATCCAAAATTTAGCAATATTTATTTATTATACAAGCGAATGCGATTTCAAAGATAACTGGATCAAAAAATCCGAATCTCTAAATTTTGGAGCTAAATGCTCAGATAAAAGCAAGCGACCGATAGGGGTTACAAAAATAATCGATTTATCGATAATTCTGATATTTTTTAATGAAAATCGATTTATCCGCTGTTTTTAATAAATTATTTTTGTTTTTTTTTAAGATAATGTATTAATCGATTTTAAAGGAAATACAGAAAAAGTAGATTTATTCAAAATTATCGATTTATCGTTTAATCGGTTTTTAATTATTTGATTATTTTCGATTTTTCAAAGATATTATATGAAAATAATCGATTGAATGTATTCGGTTATTTTACATAATCGATATTTTGGTTATTTTTTTAAAATTATCGATTTATTGGATAATCAGCTTTTTAATAATCAATTATTTTCGATAATCGAATAATCAATTTCAAAGGAAATATGAAAAAAGGATTATTAGAAAATAATAGATAATTCGTTTTATTTTATGGAAAATCGATTTATCATAGAATCGGCTTCTTAATTAATTGGTTATTTTCGATTAGGCGATTATTTTGGAATTATTGATTATTTTTGGTATTTCAAAGATAACCGAATTATCGATTTTAAAGGAAATACAATAAAAATAGATTATTGATAATAATCGATTGATCGAAAATAATCGATTATTTAAAATAATCGATCATTCTGTTTTTTTTGAAAATCGATTTGTCAGTTAATCGACTTTTTAATTAATTGATTATTTTTGATTAATCGATTATTTTCGATTTTTCAAAGATTATCGAATAATCTGTTTCCATGGACGAAACAAAAATGGTTTATTTGAAAATAATCGATTATTTAAAATAAACGATAATTCTATTTATATTATATTTTGTAAACACTGATTTATCGGTTAATTGGCTTTTTAATTAATCGATTATTTTTGATTTTTCAAAGATAATCAAGTAGTCGATTTTAAAAGAAATGACAAAAAATATATTGTTTGAAAATAATCTCGAAAATAATCGATTATTTTCAATTATCGATAATTTATTTCGATAATCACTCATCCCTAGCGACCAAATGACTCTTAATAGATTTAAATTTTAAAATGTTATCTGGTTTCAGACATATGCATTTCTAGAGTTTTATGCGACTCATCCTTTATAATAATTAATATTCTTAAAGAAAGAAGCCTTAATATACTTTTTCTGAGGTTACAATACAAAACAGCATTTTCTCATTTTGACTAATTTTTAATAATATGTAATAGCCGTAGAAAAAATAGTTCAACTCATAAGGGTAGATTTGCAGTATTAGCCTGCGCACATGCTATTTTTATAATACTCGTAGACAATGAGTAACATTTTTTAGCTCTATTAACAATATATTCTATTTCAACATTTTACTGTAATCTCTTGCAGAAAAGTCCGTAGTAAATAAACGCTAACGAAATATTCTATAAAAGGTCTTCTCTTTACATAAAATGTCGTGGCATCTGTTTGATATTAAAAAATCACGATAATTTGATTTCATAATACAAAATTCGATTAAACACCTTTTAAATAAACCTAATAGTTCATTAAGTTGCTAATAAACAAAGTCCGGTCCCTGTCACAGAGTTCGGGTCGCCGCGTGTCGCCGCCCAGTTCCCCCACTCCGTTAACCCTTCTTTAGAAATTGGCAACATTTGCGCAGGTTTAAAACCGGTGTATGTTATATCTCTGGTCTCTTTTATCTAAGGTCTATGTCTAATAAAATATATATAATATTTAGACACTAATATATTCACCTTTTTCCCATTCAGCACTTTGAATTTTGCGTAGTTTAGGTGCAAATATTCGTGGACAATTCGGAACAAATTTTCGTTTTTCAAGTTGGAGCCACAATCCTCTATTAATCCGAGTAAGTAAGTCATGGTGCAATGATTGATCATTACATCAGACAATTTCACGCATATTTTGCATAGCGTATGATTTTCAAATCGATTCATTTTTAAACAAATAGGTAATTTTGTTGGTTTTACTTGCTGTGCAATATTCTTTATCGCAAAATACAATGATCACAGCCTCCTACGATTGATGCTTGCTGACGCTGGTTATGAATTTCATACCATTTTAAAGCGCTCATAACGCATGTTAATAAAAACGCAGAAAAACAATTTTCTACCACTTGTAGTTATTCAAAACTTACGTAAAATTAAAGAATATACTATTTTCTATTTTCAAATGGTATTCCCATGCAACTACAATGAGTAGAAATAAGCAATTTGAAGGCCTAAATAATTGCAGCGAAACATTTTTTTACGTCGGGCCGCTTGACAACTTCAAAACTGAAATTATATTCGAGGTTAGGGTCTCACTTAGTTACCATGACAACTCAACAATCAAGGCGACAACACCTTTTATGTTTCACTGGTGACTTGGAGAAAATAATTTGCATTGTTGAGAAACGAAAAATAAATTTTAAAAATATTTAATTTTCAACCATAATTCGGCGTGGAATTTTCTTACCGAATACCACGCGAGGTCAAATTAATTAATATCAGGAAATTTTTTCTCGCTCATGAATATTTTTAGAAAATTTCCCTGGTCTGCGACTCGGGAAATTTTCAAAATATTCATGAGCTCGAAAAAATTTCCGGAAATAATTTGACCTCTAGTGGTATTACTAGTGAAAATACTATTCAAGAAATCAAAATTCCAAATACGCGCCCTTTTCAGTAATTTATTTAATTTATTATTTTTTAATATCTGAAAGATATCAAAATAATGAGTATACAATAAATGTCAATCGACCTATAAAAGTCATAACGAATGGTTTCCTTCATCGGCGAGACCCTACTAATCAATTATTTTAAAAATAGAGTTCTTATTTCAGATTATAGTGAGAATCTGGCTCTAAATATCCGTTACTAATACCCCCGACTTTCACAACCTGATCATTTTTCAAAAAAAAAAAAAATTATCTTAGGTCAATATAATATACGTGTGACTATCATTAAGTTTTTATTAATGAACATTTTCAATTCTTGGCGGATAAAGCTTGGCTTAAGAGGATTCGGCGTTGCTGTCTTAGATCTGAAGAAGCTTCAATTTAGATATTTTTTCAAAAAAGTAATGTTAATTCATTTTATTTAGTAATCCATTCAAGCTAATTTAGCGTTTTAAAACATTACAATTTGTTTCTCTTTCACTGTATGGAAATAAAAACAATCGAGCAATCCATAAAATTAATAAATATAGGCTCAAGTAAATTTTTTATTCTTTTGATCGAAATTTGGTTTTAATCTTTAAATATAGAAAATAAACAATATTATGTTAGTAGTTATAAATAGGTATTTTAATTAGATGAAACATACGTTACTGCTGGACATTCTGTACCAAAAATTTTGCAAGATACCTCCCATCAAAACTTAAAAACAAGCATTTATGGAAGGGGTCTTTTATGGATTAAAAAATTCAACAGGTAAAGAAAATTGTTTAATAATAACCCACATTGGAAGTAATAATGGATTTTTGCCACATTAACAAACGTTCAAGTCAAAGAAAACAAAAGACTACTGTTAAGTCTTCACTTATTTAGTATATGTAAGTTTACATTGAAAATTATCATTCACTATAAAACGTAATATTTCACATATATATTATTCTCATTACTTATACTTCGCCAAGACGGTATTGCCCTAATTGGTAAAAGACCACATCCGCGTGGCGAAGAACGATTCTTAAATTCGACCGGACTATGGAGGGTAGAGGAAAGGAGAACAATCTCTGTATACAAAAAGTGTCCCTCAAAATGTATACAATTAAGATGGCGCTTCTGTGCCCAGGGGACGTCGACAGTCGATAATTCAGATCACACAATGACACCAATGATGTGTATAGTAATAAATATTGCTTAATCATAAAAAACTAAAAACTACACCGTGAAAAGTGAGTGTTCGTAGATAAATTTTGACAATACACGACAATAGTCAAATTTTATTGAAAAATAATAATATAAACAATAAATAATTCTTATATTAAAATGGCACGGAGGTCTCAATTTACTGCTTCCTGTCTGATTTAATTATGAATGAGCAATCTATATGACTATATAGAATTGGATTTTGTCCCCTGGCTACACGAGCGCCATCTTAATTGTATACATTTTGGTGGCCACTTTTTAATATAAAGATCCATATAAGATTGTCCTCCTTTTCTCTACCCTCCATAGACCGGACGAACTCAGTATCGCCCATAGAAAAATAAAAAGAGAAGGTTTAAATAAATGGCGGGACTTGTTTCCTTGTTGGTAATTGAACCGTAAGCGCTTAGCGCGCTGCTATCACTAAATTCAAACCCGTTTTACACCCATAAAAAAATATGTTTTCAAAAATAATGACAAAGAAATCAATAATTTTACTAATTTACCCCTTTAAATTTCACTTTAATATAATATGTGATCAAATACAGGAATAATCGTTAATAAATTTAAAGTTAAAGCTAAATTTAAATATTATTAGATGGTGTAAATCTGGCTTTGAAAATAAATTAGGTTATGTTGCTATAAATATGTCAGCCTGATATTATTTTCATTTACAAATGCAAGTGATATTTTTTTCAAATGCAGGTGAGTAAATTGTATTAATTAAGTGTAAGTTAGAGTTAACTAATTTAACTATAGGGAGGTTTAAGAAAATCTTTAACTTCTGATTCATTTAAATTTTAATTGCAGAAGTATTTTTCTCACAAAACTAACAAGAAATTTTGTTTTTCCTGCTATTATTACTCTAGAGATAAATGGATCCACATTTTAAACATTTGTGGTCAAAAAAATGAAAGGAGTTGTGAGCGAAATGTGTAAAGCCAATTTACAAACAAAAATTGTAGAATCCGAGATAGAACCTCATCCTAGTTTTACTCATAAAGACCTGATGAAAAAAGGCGAATGATTTGTGCTTAAAAAGTTATTGTTCAATTTTTGGGTGATATTCATTATTATATTTATCAAATAATACCCAAATATGTTCAAAAACTTATATGCTTTAGGTCAACATGTTAATTTTTGCATAGTTCACCCATTAAGATCATAAATCAGATGTTTTCTATTTTTATTGAAATTTTTATACCTTTTATTGCAAGAAAAATGTAAAAATTTAAAAAAGTTATGACTCGTGTTAATTTTTAATTTTAAGATACACACTGCACCTTTATTTTTGTTTTGTTTTAGATATTCCTCGGTATGGAGATTTTTGGAATGTACATAAATGTGTTTCTTAATTAGGGCGAGTTTCAAAGCCCACCTGTATTGAAGCTGGAGGCTTACTGTACCCGAATTAGGCATTACAACTATTCTAGATTGAAATAGATGGGAAAAGGCCTTAAAGGGACAATAAGTATGAGAATATTAGAATTAGAATGATTTGTCCTTGGATTAATAAGGGATATTTAAAACATTAAAACAATTGACTTTTTATAAAAACTATATCCGGTTTTTTAATAATAAAAACATTGTCATGTGCTATGCTGGTTATCATATTATATTTTTATTTTTCAGTAATTTAGTGTGTGATATAGTGCTTGTTATGTTCAAAATATGCAGTTAGAAGATAATGAAACACATGTAATTACATGGTAATTCTAAATAAATTAAACTTGTTAAAAATGTGTTTTATTTTTCAACTAATTTTATCTTTCAGTTAAAACAAGTGACATTTTCAATTTTTCAACATTTACCTACAACAAAATTCACTAAACTTATTGTTTGTTTAGTAGTTGTAAGTAAAAGTTGTCAAATAGGAAAATGTTACTTCAAATTGCTTCAAATATCTAAATTATCAAGCCCGCCAATTTTTAAATCGCTTTAATTAATAGTGTTCTACTTTATCGACTGAAACTGACAGGTGTAGTTCAACCGTAAGCGCTTAGCGCAAACTTGTTACCAACTATTTACATGGAATCCGACCCCCGTGGTATCGCCGCAAATCTCGTAGAATACAGTCGAGGATTGTAATAATTCGGTACAAACCCGCAAACTACATTTCCGAACATTTAAATACCAGCCCTGATACAGTCCACGGCCCCTGCAGCTTAGGGTGGACGTGCCAAGAAGAGAAGTCTGCGTCAGGAAGCCAAGGAAATTAAAGGTAGAACCTGATTGGAGAAGCTTTAAATTTTCTTACGCGCGCGACATACCGTTAGCTTAACCATAACCTATTCAACTACCATGAAGAAATGGATGAATCTATGTTTAAAAATTGGTTTCAGTACACTGTAAAAAAAATATAGTGGTTTTATTATAAAAATATACAACTTAGTAAACTTGAAATACCAATAGGTTTCTTAACAAAAATTATTAATTATTATTTTTATCATATATTAATTCATACCCATAAATATTATAGTAGAAAAAGACTGTCACCGACAGTGAAATGAGAAACCTGTAAACACAGATCTTCGTGCCGTTCCACGTCACACTAACCAATTTAAATAATACAAGGATTCGGGTAGATTTATGTAATTTATGTTATATTAAATAATATCACAAGAACCAATCTCACAATCTACATTTAGCAAAATTGAAAAGAAATTTAGAGACATAGGTCGTATAAAATACTTCCCTAACGGTAATACAATTAAATTATCAAAAAATACTATTTTTATTATAACCTCACTAATTTATACTACAAAAATTTAAATTAATATCTCTACATATTTTTTTTTTGTAAAATTTTGTGGTCGATCATCTTAATATTACGGAACATAGACATATTTATGTCGGTGACTGTAAGGGAAGGCAAAGCTCAACCCTGATTCTTGGAAGTCGCCCTCAGTGGGTTCTGGGAACATGATTAGTTGCCAGTATCAGAATAGCTCAACAGCTAGATAAGACGCCGAAAGCGCCAAACGAAGATACTGGGAAAGGAAAATAAATAAACAATTCCAAATTCTTACACGTACACTGAGAGAAAAGGTTTCTTACACATCAACGAACATTTGCGAAATCTACGAAACCTGTTAAGGATAATCAATGGAAATTTTTTTCGCGCTTGTTCTTCAAAAATAATTACTAAATGTTTATTATTTATTGTATTGTGGAAGCCTCAATTAATATTTTTATCACACTTATAGGAAGGAAACAGTAATGCTACTCTTAAGCGGTATGGGTCATGCTTTTTTTTACTAGAAAAAAAAGGGTTGATATGCAACGCCATTTTGCTAGGATCATTCGTAGGTTGATTACTCCTTCCTGAGTTATTTAAACAAGTTAAAACTGCACATTAATACAGGCATATTGAATTTTATTTAGATCAAGCCAAATAAAACAATAAAACTGGAAAGAAAAATAAAAAAATAACTTTACAAAACTCTACTGGCAACTGTCTGAATACAACACTAGCAGAAGACTACTATAAATAGCATTGGCAATCACAGCACATCATTTTATAACTCGTCAATTAATTCTGACAAAATGGTGGTATAAACGACGCAGTTCTGATACGCGGATCTACAATGTGTTTATAAAAAGAGGATTAAAATAATTTAAATAATTTTCACATTTTGCATTCACTCGTTCCACATATATTGTGTGGAATAGGTTTTCTGTAATTCATCGCTACTGAAATCACTATCATCGTTGTTTGGTGTAATAATAATTGGAGCAATTTGTATTCTATCAATTATTCTCTCTCTATCGTATCATTTTGAGATTTCTTTTTCTGTATGGCTGATACTTTTTCCAAATTTATGGTGTTATGGTACGGAGTGATTCTGACCACATATTTAAACAATCTTCTTTTTTTTACCATCTCGACCATCTTTTTTTCATATAAAAACTAACTTTATTATAAACTTAACTGTCATTATACAATTAAAAACTCATAGGCGTAGGAATTAAATGTTATAGAATTAAAAAATAAGGTGATTTATCTATAATAAAGATGATAAAAACAATTTTATACTTATACTAGTTTATCTTCAATTCAACTAAATAAGAGAAAGAAGTAAATGAATATTCATCGTCATGATATGATAGAAAATAAATTACGAAAAGATAATCTCTAAAAAAATACGTACGCCAATGCAACTAGTGTTCAATCAGACCTTCAAATCGTAATATTTCTTTTGTTGGTATTACTGCAATAGAGGAAATACGTCATGGATAACGTCCATTGGTTTTTATATTGTATGAAGTATAATATTTAAAATTGGTGAAAAAATGTTTCAGCAAATAAGCAATGATGCCAAGTTTTGCTAGAATTATCTATTTTATATGTCTGTAGCCTTTACCTTGTAGTTAAGAACTCAAAACCATTTTGCTTCAAAAATTTCCTGTTAAAATTATATGGATGAGTCCTACGTTATTGGATTTCATTTGAATGTTAGTAAGTGTCCTATAAAATGTATTCATGGAAAAAATTAGGTTTTTTATAAAGCGAATAAATACATTTTAGACTAAAAAAAGTGTATTTTCTAAATATATAACTTTCAGTGTAGAAATCTTCTCTATTACCAAAATATATCTGTCGCCAGTATCGTTATTGACAGCTTAATTACCTTTAAAAAAGTCTTCAGAGATTTTCCCATCTCCGGCTAAATAATATTTGACAACACTTTCGCGGTACAAACTAACAACCAACAGTCTGGCTACTAAACCAAATTAGAACATGTTTTATGTTTACATGTTTCAACAATTAAAGACGAGAAGACATATTTGTATATAAATAGTGTCTATTTTAAGTATCGAGCGCCACCGGAAAATGAGGCAATGAATGATGTAGGCCACAAAGTTGCCGGTCGCTGCCACCTCAAATAAACATTCTTGGAAATTTCTCATTCCATTCAAGAATTGGGCGGGAACTTGATGACATATGACTCTGGGAAGAGTCTACGAGTAGCTTAGCTACTGCTTCTATGATTTGTCAAGCGTTGGGTGGGCAATTTAGAAAAACTAATTAATATATTAAAATATCTTAGGGTAGACTCTAATTTTATATATGATGTTACGAGATATTAATTAATGATTTACTAATTATAAACACGTTGGACCAAAACAGTTAAGTTTTTAGCAAAGGACTCTAAAGGACCCTCGATTAAATTGTCTAAATTATTAATATGTTGTGGTACTAGATATTCTGAACAAAAGTTTCCATGGGCCCAATGACTAGTTCTTTATACCCAAATATTTTGGTGTATTGGTAAAAGGAATCTTTCCGTCCTAAAATTAATCTAGTCTATTGATTTTTGCAAGGACTGCAATATCATCAGAAAATATTTTAATAGTATTGTGCTCAAGATTATGAATATCTCTGGTATACATCAATTAGAGTACCGGACCTAGTATACTGTCTTGAGGTACTTCTGTCTTAATTTCTCTTAAGTCGGAATAGGCTTTTTCCTGTTTAATTCTGAAAAACCTTTCTGATAAACAGGATTTTAATAGTTTAAAGCAGTGGTTATCAAAACTTATTTTGCCCACCATCCATTTTGAAAATAAACATTTGTGTAACGCCCCCCAACATTTTTTAAGTATATTATATCTGAGTAAGTTTTTAAAAAACACTTGTAATTGAACATAAACAAAAAAAAAAAATAGAAACGACTTCAAACATTTACTAAAAAGTAAAAAATAATTAATTTTATATATTACATATATAATTATATATATTATTCTACCATAAAAAAATGAGTCTTGCGTAAATACAACATACAACAATTTAAATTTCCAAACTTGAAAGTTTTTCATCGCTACCAAGATGTCGAATAATGAAGAAAGGTAGATAGTTTATCTTCAATGCAACTACTTTGCAAGGAAAAATATCATGTATTTTTCATATTTTAAGGACTTATAATGTAATTTATTTATTATTTCTTTTTGAAATTTTATATAATTCGTCGGTATATTTTTTATATATTTCAATAGTTTTTAAAAAACTTTTTTATTTGGTACTTCGCGATAATAATCCCTTTTCTTGCCATTAAATAATCTGTATGCGAAGTTCATCTCTATTTGTATTTATTTTCTTCACTGAAGTATAACCAACATTACATTTATAAAAAAATACTTTCGCTATTTTTTATATAAAAATATGAAGCCGACGGTTACTTGATTGATGTTTATTCTCTATGAATAGAATAAATTGCTTTATATTACAAGAAAATTCGCCACTTATGCATTTTAATTTCTCACAAAAAATCAGATTGATGGACTGAAGTGGAATTATTGTAAAGCGAATTCATCTTTGTTTTAAATTTATTGTTATTGTTTCTGATACCAAACTAGCAGGTTTCTTCAGTTACGGTACGGTCTGTAAATCACAATGACTAAGTTTTATCTTTTCAAAAATTAGATTGCATACGAGGGTATGTTGATGGTGTTTTTGAATAAGAGGTGGATGGTGTTATACAACCTATCGCCGTTTTTTCAAAGAAATTATCGAAATCTCAATTTAATAATAGCGTTTTTGAAAAAGAATTATATGCAATTTATCTTTCATTTTAGACATTTTAGATATATGTTAGAATCAAAAGATTTTAAAGCTTTTTTTGATCATAAACCATTAGAAAAAGCAATACTTTCCAAAACGAATAAATTTCCTAGGCAATTCAGATATATAGAATATATTTTACAATTTTTTAAACAGAATGGAATTAGACCTTATCTCAGTAGAAAAAATAGAATCAGAATTAGATTAAAAAATAATAGAAGATGAATAAAAATTAGATTTAGAATTAAAAGGCTTATTCGAGAAACAAAATCACAATAATAGAAACAAATTTCATTTACAAAAAGTTCAAATTAATTTTCCACCAGCAGATATATGGTGTGAAAACTCTAATAATATTTAAGACCTTACATCCCCAAGTCACATAACGTGGTACATTCAGAAGGTAAGAGCACTTTAAAATTGGAAAAAAAAATAGATATTTTTTTGCCAAGAATGAGTAAAGATTTTATACTTATTACTTATGTGGTCACATTCTTTTATAAATATAGATAGGCTGAAGCAAGCATTTTTGTTAACAGAACAAGATGTTTAAAATGTTATTTCAAAACCAAAGAAAAAGGTTTCTTTGTATTAAACCCAATAAGTTATGATTAAATTATATATATATTTTTTTTTTTTGAGGGGTAGGTTATGTGGTGCTTGCAATGTTGCTACAATATTGAATATTTTTTCATTTTAAAATTATGCAAATGCATTGCAGAAGGCTAATTTTCCAAACTTTTGATTTTAGGAAAAATAAAATATCGTCCATTGATAATAAATATCATTAAAATAATAATAAAAACTAACCCTTCATTAAATTAAACCTAAATAACCAACTTTATTAGGGCCCTTACGAATTAGGGCCCTTACGAAGTTAATTTCAGAAAAACTGCCCTACAGTCTGTTCGCTATACTTACGCGGGTTTCGTATTAACAAAATTATGCAAATTAGTTATTGACAACCAGTTCCAATAAGCCTCTTCCCAAGAAATTAGGTAAAATTGCCCTACTGGTCAAATTTAAATTAAAATAACATTAGGGTAGGTACTAAATTTGTTACAAATATTGCAGTTGAATTGATTCTTTGCAAGTGTTGACATTGTATGTATATTGTAATTTTAGTGGAAATTTTAAAAATGCCTAGACGTGTGTTAGATGTAGATAGTCTAATTTGTAGTGTACATAAGTAATTTACGGATGGAAAAGAAAATGGCGGTCCTTTAAAATCGGTAATGTCTGTACAACAACGCGTATGCGATGCTTTAGGAATTAGTGAAACCAAATTAAGAGGAGTATTACAAAATCACAATAGTGAACTGCCGAAAGAAGATCACCACAAAACTCGCCCATCATTGAAAATGAAAGATATTCCAGATGGAAAGAAATTTGAAATTTGTGATACCATTTATCGAATGAGGGCCAACAAGGAACATGTGACCTTAAATACAATTCTCTCGGAATTAATAGATAGAAAATTTGACGACAAGTCTATGACAAGTCTATGGCAAGTGATACATAACTTGGGTTTCAAATTTTAAAAGGAGGATAACAGAAAGGCCCTTTGTGAAAGAAGTTCTGTCGTGCACAAGAGAATTAACTTTCTAAGAAAATATTCTAAATTTAAAGAAGAAGGAGCGAATTTTATATATTTAGACGAAACATAGATATTTTCTAGGAGTGCAACCAAGAGAATATGGCAAGATGATAACGAAAAGTCCATCAAACATACCGATGAAGAAGGGAAGCGACACATAATTTTACATGTAGGAGGAAAATTTATAGAAGGTGCTGATTTAATATTTTCATCTAAATCAAAATCCAGTGACTATCACGATAATATGAACACAGAAATGTTTGTAAACTGGTTACATAAAAAACTTCTCCCAGATTTAAGTGATCCCAGCGTAATTAATTTAGACAATACACCTTACCATTCTGAAGTATTAAACAAAAGTCCAACGAATTCTTGGACTATTGATAAAATTAAAAAATGGTTTACAAATGAACATATACCATTTCCTCAATATATATTAAAATCAGAATTATTACGCTTGGCAAATATACACGCAAAACCGAAAACCTTTGTTGTGGATCAGATTATTGAAAGTTATGGTCATCAAGTTTTACGTCTGCCACCGTGTCATTGCCAGTTTAATCCCATCGAATATATATGGGGAATAGCAAAACAATATTATGACAACCATATTGGGCCTAATGGTTACACTGACGACGCAGTTCGGGAAACTTGGCGAAAAGCACTTTCAATTGCAACTCCAGAAGTGTGGCGGAACTGTATATCTAAGTGCGAGAAACTAATAGAAGATTGGTGGACTCGTGAAAATAAAATAAACGAAATAAGTCCAATCATAATAACAATTAATGGTGATGACAGTGATGATGATGACGATTATGATATTTTGGATGATAATGACTGATTTTAAGTTTTGTTGGCAAGTTCAATTTTTTTATTTTTCTTTTGAAATTCTCTACATGGAACAAATTTTTATGTTAAAAAACATTTTATTTGAGCTAAATAACCCTCTTATTTTAGATAGACCATATTTTCTATGTGAAGTGTAATATAAAATAATTATTATTAGGTTTATAATAGCCACATTAGACTCCATTAATGAAGAAGTTTAATTCTGCTCTCAATTATAGAAAAGATTCTCCATTATTATTTAATTAAAAAGTTGTACATTATTTTTCATTTCATTTAACCAGTTGATATTTTCCCGAAGAACAGGTCAAACTTTCGTGTACTTACCTGGAAATACTCATAAAAGTTTTTTTCTTTATCCATATTTGAATTATCGTGAACATGAACAAAAATCATTGGTCAAAACAAATTTAAGAATCCCAAAATGTAAAAATCCTTCGGAAATTCGAGATTAAAAAATCAGGATTTCTATATTTTCCTTACTGGTTACAGGATTGTAAAAATAGTAAACTATTTTTTAACGAGCTTTTTTTAGATAATAAATCTAACTTATTTTTACTGTCAGTTAACTAACCAGCTCTAACTGAATGCTAGTAAAATATCCATAAATAGTAAAATACATTTTATAAATATTTGTGAATTAACAATCATAAGTTCTATGAACCCAGTATGATGTCACTGTAATTAATATGTGGATATTAAAATGATTCTGTTCGTAACAACTTAACACTTGGATTAGATGAAATATGTTTAATAGGAAAACTAAACTAAATTAAAATTTTGAGGCCCGGAACAAGGTTTTATTTTTTCGTTCAATTAAAATTTAAATGCCACTGATACCTAGATACCTAGATATAAATAAAAAATAATGTCAATACAATTTTATGGATTTTCATATCGTACAAAATTTTATTAATCAAGGAAGGTCAGTGACCTATACTTTCATTGCAACTTGTAAAATAAATACACATTTCAAAAAGCGAATGAATTTAAAAGAAAAGGAAGCCTAAATATAATTGTAAAGGAAAATGCTTCCACAAGTTAGTTTTTTAATTGATTTCCACGAATTCTTCGATTATTTATCAAATAACGACCAGGAAATAAAATTATTTTCGGATAAAAACCGTATTCAACAACATCATCGTTATTGTATGAATGATTTTGAAGAAAACGACACACTTATTGGTGACGAAATTAAAACATTATGGTGCACTGCTATGTCAACAATAAGTGATAACAAAATACAGATAGAAATAATAAAATAAAAATAAACAAACAGAAAGTCACTAGGTCAATATAGGGTTTAGCGCATCGAGTGTAAATATTCCAATTTTCAAGATAATTTGGTTTGTTTGAAATTTGTAGTGGAAAATTTATAAATATCATAAATAATAATTTAATTTTCTAATTTATAAATCCGAAAATAATCCAAACTGACAACCTTGTAACAACCAGTAATCTAAATACCACTTGTAACTACTGATAGGTCTTTAGCTAATGTTGTTAGTATACTATTAAGGGATTAAGGCAGTACTGTCACCAGCCAAAGAGTCCTGGACTCCAGAAGGAACATCCATTCACCAGTGGCAAATAAAAATAATAAAACAATTAAATTAGAAGAACAAAATTATCCCTCAATAGTATACCCGAGTGGTTCTTGGCAATTAGTTTTAGACTCTTCTAGACCTAAAGGAATAGAAACGCCGAAACATCTCAAATACTTGGAATATTTTACTAGTATTTTTTTTTAAAGGGGGAGATTAATAATAATTATTAAAACAATAACAAATGTATATTTACACTAAGTATAAAATGACTAATATTCTTAAGAATTAATGAATAAAATTATACTTATTTGATAATACATCCAGGCTTTAAATAAATATTTATGAAAACTAGATAAACATTTTATTAAATCATATAGTTTGGACTTATTAACAACTAAAAATATCACAGGAAACTTTAGCTATATAATAATATAAAATATATAATAAGATAAATAAATTAAATAAAATTCGCATTTATGTGCAAATCAAATAATTATCTCAAACAAAACACTATAAAAATTAGTTAAAGCAATTTACCCATAGTTCACGAGAGTTCTCGCCTTCGGTGATAGTTCTTGGACCTCAGTCCTCACTCGAGTCCCTTTTTCTTTCTGTCTCGTCTCTCTATATAAACCCAAAATTTACGTGATACGTGATTTTGTTTATAACAAAATTTATCCCGTATAGTTTAAGACTATATACAAACAAGACATTCAGCGTGCTTAAGAATGGAAGGAAAATATAAAGAGGACAATGTCCCTAGTTTAGATTCTTGCGATGCTCCAGAATTTGGAAGGTATTTCAGAGAAATATTTCCGTTATACCTAACTACAAATTTCCTTTTTTATAAATATTCTTTTATTGATTCTATAAAGAGTCTCGACAACCCAAATTTTGTTAATTTTTTTAACAGTACTCAAATGCTTTTCGAAAATCTGTGAAAATTGTGTCCATTTGAGATTCATCCGAAGGTTTGAATGGTTCTAAAATAAACAAATTAGTATTTATAGATTTATTAAACAAAAAATCGTGTTGTTGAGATACTATGTATTTTTTAAGAAAATAATTATTATGTCACAGGCATATTCAGGTCGAAATCAAATGAAACGCCAAAAATTTTACCACCCTGGTCGACAGACACTCGATAACATTGTCGCCAGAATTCGCGCTGAAAGAATGAAATTTCAGCCATGGTAGCGAAGTATCAATTTTCATATTGTGTATGGGAACCCAGCACCCACCCAGCCAAAAGTTCAAGAGCTTCTCAGAAAAATCTCGGTGCAGTTCAGAGAACGCCAAAAGAAAGAAAACATATGACAGTCGTAAATGAAGATATAAAAGAAGTTTTGATGGATTGTTCCGGCCACTTCCGGTCTCCCGCTAACTATTCGGAATTTGCGGCGCGTTTTTTTCTACACAATATTTCCTCTATTAGAGACATGTGGTCCTGTGCTGGTAAGCTAAGGGCGTAAATGCAATTAATCAGACAGTTTTGTTTTGTTCGATTTAAATTATGATTATTACACTATTATAACGATCCATCGAGAAAAATTAAAATTGTACACAAAATTTATTACTTCGAAATAATTCTACAACAACAAAAAAGAAACAAATCATTTAATATGAAAATCACATTTAAAATTTACATAACACTACAGAAATTGTTGAAAATTTTGTCTAAATACAAACCAACTCTTCTCCATAATCCAACATAAACGTTGTGCAACATTTGTAGTGAGTTGTAAATATCCATTTTCTAATTCCTCATTATCCAGTTGATTTATTGTCATTAAGATATCATGCAGCTATAAGTATGCCTTCTAAAAAATGGGACTTACCAATCCTCTTCAACAAACAAACAAACGGGGATTTTCAATTGATCACTACCTCAAATTCTATTAATTAGCATATCTATACTGGAATTAATTAAATACTGCCACTGCGAATTACTTTCACACTTGTACGTAAGTCAAATTCGATAATGTTTGCTTTTTGCTCTGTGTTGAATACCATTTTTTAACCATTTAAACAGTTTAACTTTTTGTTACCAGTTATTTTATAACCAGTCCCGGTTAAAATAGACATGGCAACGATGCAATATACCTAAAAGTGCATTTAAATTGAGTCCGACTTGACAAGAAGTATCCTATAAGTTCGCCATATTTGCAGATCTGCAAAGTTGCAGACGTGGTGCATTTTCTGTAATATTACCCTTAGTTGACATATAATTTTAATCAAATTATACAGAATACAAAATTAAAAATAACATCCGCTTATTTTTATATCCTAGGGTTAATTTAAACCAAGTATTTACAGAATAGGGATAAGATTACAGAAGATGCACCACGTCTGCAACTTTACAGATCTGCAACTATGGCGGACTCACAAATGCAAGATACAGGCAAGGATACTATAGAGAGTCAAATATCCTTGACGTGCATCTATAAGTCCGCCATATTTGCAGATCTACAAAGTTGCGTACGCGGTGCATTTTCTGTAATATCACCCTTAGTTGACATATAATTTTAACCAAATTATACAGAATACAAAATTAAAAATAACATCCACTTATTTTTATATCCTAGGGTACAATAGGCTGTTAAAATGTAATCTAAGTTTAAATTGTAAACCAATTAATATTAAAATATCAGGATGATTATTTTTCTCTTCAGTATGCTCTGCAACAACTATTTTCCTATTGTTTATAACTTTTATATATTGAAACAAGTGTCCTATTTGTAACAAAACTTGTAGACCCTATTCAGAAATTAAAAAAAAAATGTATAGGTATAGATATTAGAGAAAGAAATATTTGACAAATCTATAATGTTTAAAACACAATCTAATATTTCCTCCCTTTTTTGTTTTGTAAATTATCGCCCTTATAATAATAGTAATTCCACCTGTTACGTAAATATCCCGAAAGTTATTTAAGTCATTTTCACAAAAGAATGCGCGGTATCGTTGAAGATTGAAGGGATTTGTTTGTGGGTGGGTAGGGTATTCCTCGAAAATGCCTCGATAAAGGGCCATTTTTTTACCTTTGAAGGTACACCATTATTTATTCTGTCACTCTTAATAGCTATTTTCACAGCACGACCGACTCAATAGTTTTGGCGAATCATGTTCTTTCTCAGTATTTGGGATATTTTGAAAATATTTACCTATTATTGATTTTATTGTTGATAACTTCCAATTTTCAAATTTTATCGTATACATTTGTTTTTTGGTTACAAGCTGCTACTGCTCTACAATCTTCTTTTTTATTGTAAGAACTTAATTAATAAAGAAGAAAAAACCAGTTAATTTCATAAAGGATTATCAATTTTTTTTAATATTACGGTAATAGATCCCAAAATTCCAGAACAGTTCCACTCCTGCTTTTAGTTTGTTAGCATAGAGGTGTCGACCCCCCAAAGTCTACCGACTATGAAGTGAAGGTAAATACAAGAGAGGCTTTACCAGATCTAGAAAGTGAGTTTTCTTTGTTGCGGCACTACGGAATGCAAGTGTTTGCTCCAGAGGTGGCTTCAGTAATCTTATAACAATAAATACAAAAAAATGTAGGTACGTGTTTATTTTCGAAAATTTCCGAAATGTCATTCATTTCTACGAATCCGAATACGTTTAACAATCTTAAAACGAATCAAAGCATTTATTTCTTATGAACATTATTGAAATATATTTCGTATTTTTTTTCAAAGTTATGAACTGAAAAGATAAATTTACTATTCATTAAAAAATACTATTATTTAATCATAAAAAAATGAAACTAATTCCTACACTCCAAATTAAACAACTTTAATAAAGAAAACTAATTTATCCTGTCAATATTCTTGGTTCCAGTAACTGAAATAAAGATTAAACTACTTTACAAAACTTGAAAAACTCAAATTGCCTTATTTTTTTTTGGTTTGAAAACATAACAATTGACATTTATATTGACTATCACAGAAAGCGTTTTTTCTGATATTTATAAAGTAACTAAAGTACTATCTATATTTAAGAAAACCAGAAAATAGGTAAAATTTATCTTAAATATTAAAATTGAATATTTAGAGAGTAACAAAATACTTCATTCTAACTAATATGGAGGATGGGCATTTTGTCTTATTAACTTTATGTGTCCTCTCAAAGGCTTTTAAATGTGTCTCCCGCAAATGTTTAAATATGGCATTCGAGGAGTTCCCCACGATTTATCCAATATAAAACATGTTGTCCAACAAGGGTCCATATTTACCAAACTAAATACTTTTTGGACCTGTCCCTTCTATTTGACTGACAACATCGGTAGTCTGTGCGCTATACTTACGCGGGTTTGGGATTAAAATTTTTATGAGTATTTCCAGGTAAGTACCCGAAAGTTTGACCTGTTCTTTGGGGAAATATCACTGGTTAAATGAAATAAAAAATAATGTACAACTTTTTAAATAAATAATAATGGAGAATCTTTTGTATAACTGAGAGCAGAACTAAACTTCTTCATTAATGGAGTCTAATGTGGCTATTATAAACCTAATAATAATTTTATATTACACTTCACACAGAAAATATGGTCTATATATAATAAAAGGGTTATTTAGCTCAAATAAAATATTTTCTAACATAAAAATTTGTTCCATGTAGAGAATTTCAAATGAAAAATAAAAAAATTGAACTTGCCAACAAAAATGAAAATCAGTCACTATCATCCAAAATATCATTTCTGTGTTCATATTATCGTGATAGTCACTGGATTTTGATTTAGATGAAAATATTAAATCAGCATCTTCTATAAAACCCGATTTCCCTCCTGCATGTAAAATTATGTGTCGCTTACCTTCTCCATCGGTATGTTTGATGGACTTTACGTTATCATCTTGCCATATTCTCTTGGTTGCACCCCTAGAAAATATCCATGTTTCGTCTAAATATATAAAATTCGCCCCATCTTCTTTAAATTTAGAATATTTTCTTAGAAAGTGAATTCTCTTGTGCACGACAGAACTTCTTTCAAAAAGGGCCTTTCTGTTATCCTCCTTTTGAAAATTGAAACTCAAGTTATGTATCACTTGCCATACACTTGTTCTGCGAATGTCGTCAAATTTTCTATCCATTAATTCCGAGAGAATTGTATTCAAGATCACATGTTCCTTGTTGGTCCTCATTCGATAAATGGTATCACGAATTTCAAATTTCTTTCCATCTGGAATATCTTTCGTTTTCAATGATGGGCGAGTTTTGCGATGATCTTCTTTCGGCAGTTCACTATTGTAATTTTGTAATACTCCTCTTAATTTGGTTTCACTAATTCCTAGAGCATCGCATACGCGTTGTTGTACAGACATTACCGATTTTTAAGGACCGCCATTTTATTTTTCATCCGTAAAATACTTATGTACACTACAAATTAGACTATCTACATTTAACACACGTCTAGGCATTTTTAAAATTTCCACTAAATTTACAATATACATACAATGTCAACACTTGAAAAGAATCAATTTAACTGCAATATTTGTAACAAATTTAGTTCCTACCCTAATGTTATTTTAATTTAAATCTGACCTTTAGGGCAATTTTACCTAATTTCTTGGGAAGAGGCTTATTGGAACTGGTTGTCAATGACTAATTTGCATAATTTTGTTAATCCGAAACCCGCGTAAGTATAGCGAACAGACTGTATAAGCGAATATCAAGTGAATTAATATTTTTCGTCGATTCTTCATAAAAATCTCTAATTTTTAATTAAACTCGTATTTAATTTCAATAAGAAAAAGATATATTGACAATTAGCTTGACGCTTATTTAAAATGTAAAAAACTAATAGTAAACCGATCAATAAAACTGTAATTGGTGTCCTTACTAAAAAAAAAGAACTTATATTCATTCAGTAAACTGATATAGCCTACTTATTCGTTCTGTAGTCTATGCATAGAATAGATAATATATACCTACCATGTGTAGGTATATTTTCTTTAATTTCTCTATCAATCCGACATTCTTTTAAATCACTCGAGAAGCCACCTCTGGTTTCCTTGTCGAATGCCTTGAATAAAACGTCGTCGCCTGTCCTTATTTAGCCCACATCCAACTTACGAGTTACTTTTTTTAACCTACAGATCGAAACTGCATACTTCACAATGCCGATAGTATGTTCAGTGTAATAGTAGTTTATTAGTTTATAGTAGCCGACCTATTAGGCATCGAATAAAAAAATCTTAATACACAATAAGAAAACGAGTTCTTTTGATAAATCCTTCAGTTATACCCGAATAAAAATAGTACAAGAAAACCATTTAATTATAGTCGTTTCCAAAAATGATAATTAATTTAATAATATTGAATGAAGTTGAATGTAATGATATTGAATTTAATAATATTGAATTTAATGATATGGAATTAATGATATTGAAAAAATGTGCGAATCTGATGATACTGGAAAAATTATTTTATTTTCTGTATATTATTTTTCATTTTCGAATTTTTAGGTAAAAGCCAGTTCACACTGTAGACATAATTTGTACTTTTAGTACATAGCCTTTACTGCGGGCTTTGAGCACGGCGACCGAATCATGAAATTTCCCCCACTCCGACCGGCACAGCGGTGCGGCGTTGAAAGCCGTGCATCGTCTAACGTCGTTTCAGTACGGCAGATTTCGGCACGGTGTTTGTGTGCGTACGTCTAGACGTATGCGTGTAGACTAGCTGCTAACTGTTCATAACTGATTCTATCTCTTTTAGACACAATTTCGGAAAAATTGAATTTGAAACTGAATAATGATCCAAGAGAATCCAAAACAAAAAATGGGACCACCATTGACGCGGTATTTTCCAGATATTTAGAGGATATCAAGTCTCAAACTTATGTTTCTTATTTCAGTTACCATAAACCTATAGTTTCGATGATAAAAATTCCTGAATTTTATACAATACTAACTTCTCATTTATTCAGTAAAAAAAAAAAGTGTTTTCTTATCGGTCACCACGCTCAAATAACTTGGATTAATATCAAAGAAAAAACTTGAATTAGTAGCAAAGAATAAAAAAATACTGCATAAATAAAATAAATAAATAATTATAATTTCATAAGTTGATGCATACACCAGTTTACTTGTTGTGCAAGGTGTTTTGCAAGGATCAATTCTAGGACCAATGTTTTTCTCACTATATGTAGCAGATTTTCATAACTTGCGTGATCTATCATTATGCTATTATTTAATTCACGAATGAAGGATAACCCTAGTTCTCTGGTTAGATTCAGTAAACATACGCCCACCTTATCTTAAAGCTCGTTCAATGTCTTAAGACAGTTGTACTCTAATCTCTCATTTTTTATTAACTCATTGTGATTTCATCTATGGTCCAGCTTTACTCCAATCCGATTTTTCGTGTTTATAAAAAATGTACAGAAAACTGTTGATCATATCTCAAATAAAATTAAAGAACCTTGTTGGTTAACTTTCAAGTATCGTTTCTTACATTATTTATTAACCCAAGTTCACAAAGTTTTGCTCATTCAAAAACCTGATAGAATGACATTGATAAAACCTAATCATTTTACAGCTTTTTCAAAAATCTTTCTTTTATTAACTTAAACAAAATCACCTGGTTACGGAAAAAATACCTAAAATAAAACCATATTATATCGCCGAAATAATCTCTTTGAAGTGGGCAAATACCATCATAATTGCAATCCTCAATATCTAAAATCAGCTGTTTATCTATATTCCGAGTTATAAAATTTATAACTTGAATCTTATGTAGTTGGTACCGTCATAAAAGCTCTTTACCTTTGACAACAATATTCCAAACGGCCCTATTGACTTCGAAAACAAGTTGTAAATAGTGAAAGTCTCAAAAAGTAAACAGATGTTAATATGAATGGAAATATATGACTTCATTCACGAGGATTTCGAAGTGATTGTACATAAAAATTTAAAAATATTTAAATTAAGGTTCTATGCCATTATTTATTACTATTTATTTAATTCCAAACATGCCTTGATACATGAAATTTTACATACAATTATAATTCACTTATATCAAGCAGAAGAATAATAAAGATTATATCTAAATCGGGGATCATAGAAGAGAGACACGTGATTTTACTTTTATATTCATAATCATAATCACTATATCGCGAAATATTTTCTCTAAGTCTGGCAACGTGGTTTAATCGGGCACGGTGGTGTAGCGGTCTATCGCGCTTATATTCATTTATAGGCAAGTTTATGGGTCTGAGACTGCTGGGTTTCGAATCCCAGACCAGACCATGTGGATTTTTAATTAAATTGCATGGTTCGGTTTAGGATTTGATGTGTGGCGTATTAATAGAAATTCAATTTCTGTTGATATGACATGCAGATTAAAAAAATTCGCCATACATTACCGTCTCGATGATGGTGGGTGAGGTTTTCCGGGTTTTCCTCACCTGTAAGTCAAATGGCACCATCAATCATCTTTAAGTCGCCCCGGAGCGCCACGGCAAATAATAATAATAGCCGTCCCTTTCCCCGGACAAGCTCAGCTTTTGGGGTTAAAATTCACTCGTAAGGGGGTGAATTAGGGAGAGTATTATTATTATTATTATTATTATTATTATTATTATTATTATTATTATTATTATTATTATTATTAAATCCTAACCTCGTTTACGATTGCGAGATTATTTTGATTTATTTTAAAATTGTTATTTAATTTTTTAAAAATGGCCAAAGTACAAACAGGATTAAAAGAAAAATCTTTAGACAACTATCCTTAAATGGATTCTAACATGATTAATGTTTTTTTTTATATAAATAATATAAAGTTTGTTGGCTCTTAAATTCGCAACGTAAGTACACTTTCTAAGCTCCAAATCTTTCTAGAATTATTGTATTCAAAGAGATTTGTATTTAAGAAAGAAACATTTTTTTATTATACAAACTCACTACTACTACTATAGGTCTACCAAGGAAGTACCAGAACACAAAAAGTTTATAGCGTTATTCAGAATATTCTACTTTCGAAGGTAATTTCAATTCCTGTCAATATTAAGAAGCTCAAAATAAAGTATTAAATGGTTTTATATGGTTCTATTTTTTTAAGGTGGGTGCAAACAAAGTGTTGCTTTTTTGTTATGACTTCTGAACACCATTGAAGTGAATAACCTTCCATCACATCAACATTGTGTTATTAGAAAAGGCCACTGTTGTCAAAAGTTTGAAGTCCTAATGATTTGAGGGTGTCGATTCTTTTTCGAATTAAAAACATTAAATGTGTGCTTTTTATAAATTATAAGAGTGAAATCCTTTAAACTTGTATAGCTGATACTTTTCTACTATTGGTTAGCCTTCTATTTCTTACAAACAATACACAGTCACCACAGGCCACTCACATCTACCGGCACTGGTTTAATAACGAACTAGTATGACATAAAAAAAATTTTATATGTTGCATGTATTTCCAATTATATAGTCTGGTAAATTGAGATTTCCTGTTGAAAAATAAAGCGTTATTTTTATTATAAACTAGCGGACCCGACAAACGTTGTCCGGTCTTAACTATGAATATTGATTTCGAATTCGTATAATTAACTAAAAAAATATTTCAGAAACAGTATTTATTATTCTAATGTTTTATGATATACAACATTCTTTGTTTTTTCTGGACAATAACAAACACAACTAAAAAAGAATTAGCGAAATCGGTCCAGCCGTTCACGCGTGATGCCGTGACCAAGGGAAATAGGGATTCATTTTTATATAAATAGAAATTTTCTAATTTTCCACGCAATTTTTTTAATTTTTTCTTTCATAAGAACCTTCTCCTGACAATAACAAACCATCCTTGGACTTCAACGAACATTAAAAAAAAAGAATTGGTAAAGTTGGTCCAGGCGTTGTTGAGTTATGCGCTTACCAACACATTTTGCGATTAATTTTTATATTATAGAGATATGCAAGCTGTTATTAAACCCCTAAATCCTCCCCAGTCACGGCATTGCCAACATCATTTGTGAGAGCGTAGGAGTACGCATTAAAAGATCAACGTGAGAACTGAAAAGTGCAAAACGAGAAACGAAATCTACGACTTCATTATCATTATATGCGGGGTTGTTTGTTCAGCTTCAATTATGTAGTAAACACGGGTTGTCGTGTGCTCCACGCACATTCAAACGTTCCATTGAAAAATAAATAATACACTTTGGGGCACTTATAAGGTGAGAATGAGGGTAGCGTGCAGTTAATTGCTGATTAGATGGCTGCCACCAATAATTGAGTGGTTTCTAAAGTCATAATAAATAATTTAATCTGGACAGATATACTAGCAGAGGGTTATTGTAGTTAGATTTTAGTCAATTGATTTTATTCTCAGGGAGTTCAAAGGATTATGCTGGAGACTTTTTCGCAAACAAATAAACAAATTTAAAGCTCACATGTAAGAAAAAATTTGAATTATAATTGATACAAATTAAAATATAAACAGTGAATACGGAAACCAATGTTGCCAACAAAATTTATAAATGAACTGATTTAAAAAAAAATCAATAATATAAATCGGTTTTATAAAAAATGCTTAAATAAATATAAAATATGATTACATATTGCTAGATACAAATTTTTCTATTTAAAAAGGTTCCTTCCTCACCTCCATCGCCACACTTACGATTTTAGTTTTAATACTCGTAATTAAATTAGTTTCATATAGTTTTATTTGCAAATGTGGACGAAATAAATGTAAAACTATTTATCGATTCTACACAAGAATAATTCTTTTTTACGTATAGTTAAAATCTCAATAACTAAAAAATATACAGACAATTAGTTTGACAGAATTATTACTTATATAAAATTTAAAAAATAATAGTAGCTGGGTGACCAAAATATGAACTGTGATTGGTGGATTAAATTTTTTTTGCAGTATTCTGGATATGAAATATATTCGTTCGTAGATAAGCCTTTATCCAAAATAAACCAAGGAAGTACAGAGCACTATACTCGGACAAAATATTGAAGAAGGTGATTCCTCCCTGTTCACGTACAACAATCATACATAGTTTACAGAAGGTATCAATATTTACTTTTTTTCTGCTTTGAAAAGTCGTGTATATAGACTTTTGCTATAAAAACTTTGCTATCATGCATTTTCAAACAAACTATAGCCTGGTAATCAAATATGGACTGTTTTTGGTATATTTCATATCCCTGCTGTGTTCTTAATACCTGCAATGGATATGAAGTATACCCGTTCAGTGGAACGCAATTGCCAACTTTTTTATTATTTACTTCGTTGCTCATGCTTCTAAATGCCCTATTATTTTCTGAATTATTTTTTTTGAGTAACAAACTTAATTAAAATACAAAACTGTAATTAAGTACTTACCATTATTTGAGACATAAAACAGTAAATATACTATTAAAATTTTGAATGTAATTAACAAAATTAACAATTTCAATAATTATTATAATGAAAGATGTAGTTATTGAAAATTTTATGAGCCTCAGTACTCATTATATTTGTTATTACTTCTTAGTTGAGTGTTTCACGTGGATATAAGTTAACATTTTTGTAAATATAAACTTAGATTTTTCATAGAAAGTTTATTAAATAATTAACAAGTAAACACAAATAATCCCACACTTTTCTAGCTTTGAAGATCTTAGGTTCCCGTGTTATGCAGTTACATATTAAAAAAATACGCAAGCAGTATATTAATAATACTGTAATGCATAATTTATTCGAAAATTCCAGTAAATAAGTTATCTGACGCCCCTGATAAGTTTAGTAACCGACAAATATTTGCAATGTAAGATAGAGTTTGATAAACACATTCTGATATCGTCTATGTGTATACGTTTTATTCTCATGTTTCATTTAAAAGGCTGAACGTACTAATCACATCGTCGCCATTTTTAAAAACCACATTGACAGATTCAAAATCTAGAACTTGCGAACAGGACTGTTTTTAGGAGAGTTTTAAAGTGTATCTAATTTTTTTAAGATTGGTTTTAGAAAATTGATATAAAATTTACTTCTATATACGTAGTAAATACGAAGGATTTATATTGTGTATGTTGTCAGTGTTTGCCTCTTAAGTTTGATCTAAAAGAAAACTTATTTCCCTTTTTTAAAACTTTGACCCCTAAAACTACACTACACACGTTATCTAAAAATAGAACATATTTTCTACTCGATTAGGCATTTTGCCTGTCATTTTCTGACCTCAAAACGACAAATATCCGTAATGCACAACAGGAAAGAATTTAAAATCTCAGTCTTTGTAAATAATCTATTCTAAAAACACCCATTGGTCTGGACAGCCATTTTTGATTAATATAATTCTAAACTGTAAGTGTCTGATGACATTTCTATGTCAGACCACCGCTGGTTATTATTCAAAAGAGACTTGATATTGCCGACATCCATGTTATATCGGAACCCCAGGAAGATGGACAGTGCAACCTATAATCACCTTCTCCAAGAGGTTGTGAAAGAGGTGGAGGTCGATAAGTCTTATATAATGAAAATATTAATTAAGAGATTGAATATATCACAGTTCGAAATTCCTTTTATTGACCATAATACTTTTTCTTTGGAATGAAAGCATTAGTTCCTGTTTTTCAGTTAAGTTCCATAAATCAATTCATATTTTAATCTGAACGAAACTCAAGCGCAGTAAAGTTGCAATAATTAAACAATATAATGAACTTTTAAAATGAAATTAAATTTATATTTAGAATTAAATAAGTTAGCTAAAATTTTTGAGCGTATAAATTTATTAAAGTTATAAATAATTACGTTACAAAGATTCATATTTGTGAATTTTCAATTTCTATTGATGTGATAGTTACTCATCTACGTTTTACAATATCAATACATGTCTTGGCTTTGGCGCAAAACCCTTTGTAGTAAAACTACTAATCCGAATCAGAATATTGATATTATTATTTGTTAACTTAAAAAATGTGGTCCACTAGTCAAAATATTTGGTATCATAATTATATTTCATCAATTGCCACTGCCACTGGCAACACTTAAATTAATAAACATATTCCAAATAATTTAAGATTCCTTGAGTCATATTAATAAGAATTAAAATTTCACACCATTTTTTTGGTATTCTGTCCCGTACTTCCATATCTCTAATAGCTCTGATGTCAACTAGTTCTGGTAAGACGTATTGCATATAAATAATTTTAATTTTATTTTTCAACCTTTTCTCCCAAAAGCTGTCATTATGAGGAATTTTCTTTACTTTTATTCCTCGAGGAGTCCAAACGCACAAAATGCAAAACTTAATATGTATAATGTGCAGCTAGCCCTGAATTTGAAAATACCAATTGTGGTTCTCCTTAATGGTATTGTCCTTTTCCCAAAAAGTTATCTACTGCATATTCTACAATCAGCCATCTAGCTCCATATGGACATTTTAACTCTATCATAGAGTTTTGTTTTTTGTTTTAAACTCCATGCGGTCTGGCAGCAACATAATCAAATTCGGAATCAATAACAGGTCCACATTTAAAAACTTTTTTTACAAATAAATTTCCAAATCTTATTTTGCTCTTCAGATGAGCATAAATTTAACCTTTATCTACACGCACATATTTTTTTCTTTCAAAATAAGTCAAAAATAAACTTTAAAAGTGGGGTACTACGAAACCCTTGCATGCTCTAAATACTCCTCTTACTCATTGGATTTAAAAATGATTACTCTTATTCATTTTTCACACTCACATCCCGCTGTAAGACAAGAGGTCCTCATATTTCTCTCCAACCCATTATTGTTATTAAATTGAGATAATACATTTGAGCTTAGACCGGATCTGTATGTGTATATCGAGTGTGTCGTAAAAATATTGTTTATAAACCAATAGGTACTACGAAATGATAAGAAAGTACTTAGGAGTGGATTTTAAACTTTAAATACTCCCATAGGAATTGCTCCATGCGCTTCAATGATTAGAATGTTTATTCTAAGAAAAGGAAAGACGTTATTTGATACAAAAATTAATTTAATTAATATAGTCAATCACTATGGGATGATTTTGAATCCCTAAAGGAACAGATATGAGTGACAAAATAACAGAAAAAATAAACTTGGAACATGTGGCGATGATTCATAACAACTGAACATTAGACATGTTATTTTATGTTATTTTATTAAGGTATATGAGTAACCGATACTGTTTGTTTATTTAACATATATCTAACATTTTAACCCTTATACTTCAACCATGTGGCAATTTTAAGCCATTCCTTTTTTTGTTCGTCGCCCTGTTTTAAGTAGCTGCATATTTTTATGCTACAAAGGTAATTCAAGCAAACATTTTTTTTTTAAATTAATTTTCATTACATATTACATTTTTTTAATTAACTTTTGGTCCATTTAAATTTTAATACATTTAATATTATTAAATTACGTTTGTTTTTCAATATAAGAGTACATCATAGAGTCTATAAAACATCTAGAAAACAAAAAAGGAGGTGCAAAAGTACCCTGCTCGATATCAAACGTTTGAAAAAAATATTGGTAGTATAGTCTGTTGCAATTTATAATAGAAATTCGTCTCGTTTTAAACATGAATGAAGGTTGTGTGTTAGCCGGAACAGGGACGGTGTTCCCAAATGAACTTTAAAAATTAATGTTTTCTGTTTGGGGAACAAACATGATAATATTAATATTTCATAAGAATGTTTGTAATATTTTTTACTTTTCCTAAAATTATATACGAGGGTTAAGCAAAAAAAGCAGTTTCCCGTAATAATTTCACATTTTTTTTTAGTGATTTTAAATACCGATTTTCTTAACACTGCCGTGTCGGTTATATTCACCGGCAGCAATAACTTCAGTCTCACAGTACCGGTCATATGAGCTGGCAGCCCATTATCATATTTTCTTATAGCAAATATTTAACACGTAGCAAATTGGGTTGAATTCCAAATAGGTTCTAGCGAATCGGCCATATTGAGTCTACGTAAGCCACGCCCAGTGATACCGTTTTGAATGTTTGAAAAATATGCTTATGACGTCTCCCTACCTTCTAACAAAAAATGTATTTGATTATGCCATACTTCTATTAGATTGTGAATGTTTTTTGGCCTGAACACTCAACATTAGTGCGTTTGCTAGCGAATTATCAGATCAGCTAAAAGCGGCATGTGGATAAATTCATGTAAGCATATAAATTTTATATTTCGTGTTAATTTTTACTTGTAAGCGTTTAGAATGTTCTCAGAATATGAGGTACATGCTGGGTATATGAGTATCTTCTAAGAATGTCTTGTTAAAGCACGTGCTCAGTATATACATTTTAAGACATACTTAAATGCATATTCTAAGAACATTATAAGGACATATCTACCAAAAAGAACATAAAAAAAATGTTCTTAGTATGTTCATAGATCATTGATCTTACATGGGTTGTTAATGAAAATCAACTGAAACACAATCAAATTAACAAATTTCAACTAACAGGGTAATTTTATAGAGAGCAGTATTACATTTTTTAATAAACTATTATTTAGGAAGGTATAAACATTCCTGACCTATCAGAAAAAATGGCAGCAAACCATTTAACGCCTCTTTAATGTTACAGAGAATTCCGGCGGACATGAGCTAGCAAAATCAATATCCCAATTCCATTAGATCGAAATTTGAGAAATAATCGAATCCACTTTAGCCCGATGGGATTTTTCTTTCGGAATGTCTTGCCGACTGGCCTATAAAATACGTTGACCCTCTTCCAAGAACACAGGTATAAACAAAGACATGCGGGGAGCGTACAATTGCACCGAATTAGTCATAAAAGTATGTCTATAGTTTGTTAAAATAAGGGCCAATGTATGTTTTACAAGTTCCAATTAGCCGATAATATTGTGGTTATTACTCTTACTCAACAGTTCTTTCTTGCGATGAGGATTCTTTAGCCCAAAACACTCACTTTCATCATATTTAACTAAGCACAAACAATATGTTCGTTATAATGGATTTAATTCTAATTACTTTATTTCAACTAGTGAAGTTCCTCATGGGTCCAATTTGGGGCCACTATTGTTCTTAAAATTCATTAACGATTTGTGTGACTCGCTTAAATGCAATAGGTTAATGTTTGCAGATGACTAGATCAAATTAACCTATTGCAGGAATGGGGTCAATATTTTTAAATGTAAAATTGTGACTTATAGCCGCAAACATATTTCTCTGAATTTTCTTTATTCCATTAATAATATTATTTTGAAAATAACAGACTCTATTAAAGATTTGGGTGTTCACTTTGATTATCAAGTTACTTCTAACTACCACATTAACTCTATTATGAATTCAGCGTACCGTGCATATGCTTTTATAATCCGGAATTGTAAGAATTTCAATAGTCTCTTGGCATTAATTTCCTATATTTTAGCTTAGTTAGAACAAAATTAGAATATTCATCAATAATATGGCATTTATATACATTCATTATTCAGACATTATTGAGAAAATTCAAAAGAAATTCTTAAAATTCTTAATTTGATTTTGTTCCCGCAAGAGGTTATGTTAGTAATATCGAGGACTGAGGGTTAGACCCATAGCTTTGTGAAATTTACTTGTAGCATAATGAATAATGTTCAATAATTATTATAGAAGAGGTATATTATTAACAAATTGCGCAAGAAACTAGTTTCTGGTTTCATAAGTCATTTATTCCACTCGTCCTTTAAAACTTGAACTCTTGCAATAAAACGTATCGTATGAAATTAATTCTCTAATGTAAGTACTAAAGTTTGATTGCTAGCAAACTAAAAAATTATATACAGGGATGGAGTTACAACTGCATACTACATCTAACGAGTGCATTTGATCCATTCCCGCACTCGCTTTATGAGACCTAATCGGCAATGCACTGTACGGCCGATTTGCCGCCCATTGTTACTACTGCTTGTGCTAACAGCCATTTTATCGCAGCCCGAATATTGTTTTACCTGAAAAAATGAATATTTGCACGTACTGCCTATGACCACCGTGCTTTTCTCTAATAAAATCCATAGGAATTAAGTTTCAAACGTGTTTCAATCACTTACATATTCTCCAAGGAATTTGCGTTTCAGTTAACTAACGTGTATGTTCGGTTAATAGTTGTGTGGATAGAAAGTGGTTTTAAAAAGGGAAAAAATACACTTGGGTGGAGGATTTTTACTCTTGTGTCATCTGTGTTATAAAGCAAACTTTTTTATCTAGCATCATTGTCTAGTAAAATGCTGGACAGTATTTACTTCTGTCTTGTAAAAGAGATGGATTATCGACTATTATCATGGAAGTAGACGCTGTCACGTGGTCTAATACGGGTCAACTTTCCCCTTTAAAGACTAGAGATAAGGTTTTACATCACATACTTTGATTATCTCTTAATATACGGAGAATGGTCGCACTGCACAGCTTTCTGAGTGCCTTTTAAAAGGAGATAGAAAACTCCGCCATTTTGATGCCTTATTACGTGTTGCCTACATCTTGGCACAATTGCTGCTGTCAGTAGAACCCTATGACACAGTTTATAGCTAAAGAATCAGATCGCTCACTCTGCGTCGGCACTTTTTATCTCAATGTTCCAGTTTATACACTGCGCAACTCAGATAATACAATATATGACAACCGCCTATAATAAAACAGCAGTCTTCTGCGCATCCTGAATTTGTATCCCTGGAATGGATGTAATTTTGGAACTTTCAACTGGTCCGAGTGAGCTAACTGATTCTTTAGCCGTATAGTAAAAGAAAATCAAAGTATGTGCCGTATAGTTAAAGAAAATCAAAGTATGTGCCGCACCCACATACTTTGATTTTCTTTTACTATACGGAGAATGGTCGCACTGCGCAGCTTTCTGAGTGCCTTTTAAAAGGAGATAGAAAACTCCGCCATTTTGAACCCTTATTACGTGTTGCCTACATCTTGGCGCAATATTTTTAATAGGTGCGTTTTAATAATCCGCTTCTGCTTCGGAATTGTCGGTTTTCTTGTTTTAATTTAACAGGTTAAAACGACTAAACCGGAAGCAGAAGCGGATGATTAAAACGCACCTGATATTTTGCTTGCTGCTGTCAGTGTCAGTGAATATTATTTTTGAAGTCACAGTTTATTGCTAAAGAATCAGTTAGCTCACTCGGACCAGTTAAAATTTCCAAAATAACATCCACTCCAGGGATACAAATTCAGGATACGCAGAAGACTGCTGTTTTATTATAGGCGGTTGTTATATATTATATTATCCTAGTTGCACAGTGTATAAATTGAAACATTGAGATCAAAAGTGCCGACGCAGAGTGAGCGATCTGATTCTTTAGCTGTAAACTGTGTCACAGGGTTCAAAATGGCCGCGCCCTATGTTGGGCGTGTCGGACCTCTCTCTTGCCTCGTATAGTAATCAAAGTATGTGGACTAAACCGACAATTCCAAAAGCAGAAGCGGATGATTAAAACGCAGCTGATATTTTGCTTGCTGCTGTCAGTGTCAGTGAATATTATTTTTGAAGTCACAGTTTATTGTTTAAGAATCAGTTAGCTCACTCGGACCAGTTGAAAGTTCCAAAATAACATCCACTCCAGGGATACAAATTCAGGATACGCAGAAGACTGCTGTTTGAATATAGGCGGTTGTCATAATTGTATTATTCGAGTGGCGCAGTGTATAAACTGGAACATTGAGATCAAAAGTGCCGACGCAGAGTGAGCGATCTGATTCTTTATCTATAAACTGTTGCATAGGGTTCAAAATGGCCGCGCTCTATGTTGGGAGTGTCGGACCTCTCTCTTGCGCCGTATAGTAAAGAAAATCAAAGTATGTGGCCGCACCCTATGTTGGGCTTGTCGGACCTCTCTCTTGCACCGTATAGTAATGAAAGTATGTGCCTCCTTCTCTCTAGTCATCAAAATAATTGTCATTCATCGTGATTCTAGGTTAAGAACCATCAAAATTTTTTAAGAACAACATCATAATAATGAATAACTATATTTTGGGTATCGATCTAGGTACGACATCAGTAAAAGTAACCGTTATCAATGGAGACACAAAAGAATTGGTCGAACATTACACGAAAGATACAAATTGCGAAGTACCGAATAACATTGAAGGTGGGCATGAACAGCACGTACCAACAATTATATCAACCTTGAATATTTGCGTTTCTAAAATCAGCGACTGTCTACGTAAAAGAATATCTAAAATAGGAGTGTGCGGACAGATGCATGGGGTACTGTTTTGGAAAATAGCTAAATGGCAACCGCCTTGGATATTCCAAGGCAAAACCTACAGAATTGATGAGAATTCAGTATCAAGATTGTACACATGGCAAGATTCAAGGTGCGATTCAGGTTTTTTGGCATCTTTGCCTAAACCCGACTCACATTTAGGTATATCGTCAGGCTATGGAATACCGACAACATTTTGGATAAAAAGAAATAGACCAGACTTTTTAAAAAAGTATAACCGTTCTGGACTCATATCAAGTTTCGTTGCAGCTATGCTAACCGATCAAGACACAGTTTATACATCTTATCAAAATGCTGCTAGCTGGGGCTACTTTAATTGCCGGGACTTAGAATGGAATATAAAAATATTAGAAAGGGCTGATTTCCCAATAGAACTACTACCCAGGCTCAGACCTAGCAGAGACATTATAGGAACCTTAAAGAACAATTGGCATAATATACCTGAAGGCATACCAGTTGGAGTAGACTTGGGAGATTTGCAGTGTTCAGTACTTTCTACTATAAACGCGGAACAAGAAGCTGTCATCAACTTTTCCACTTCAGCCCAAATTGCTTATATCGTTAATAATTTCATTCCCCCCAACGGTCCTCCTTTGGTAAATCCAATTTCATACTGGCCTTATTTCGATAATCAGTTTGTTGCAGTAGCACCTTCCCTAAATGGAGGAAACGTATTGACCTTATTCGTTAATATGATAGTCGGTTGGCTGTCCGAATTCGGAGAATCAGTAGACCAAGATGATATTTGGAAGAGACTGATATCTCTCGGATTAGAAGACAAAACGCAATCGAATCTACAAATAAAGCCGACATGTATGGGAGAACGTTTTGACACTAGTTTAACGGCTTCTGTTAGATACGCTACCGGTAACAATGTACCTTTAGGTCACGTTTTTCGAGTACTTTGCACAGGACTTATACAAAACTTAAACGAAATGCTACCCGCGAAAGTTCTAAAAGCTGCTAATATCAAGAGATTAGTAGGTAACGGACAAAGCTTGCAACGCAATATGATTCTCAAGAATGAAATTGAAAGAATTTACCAGCTACCGTTGGTTATTGGAGATGGAGATGCGAGTAAAGGAGCGGCTTTGGCGATGTCTGTAGGTGGTTGTAGATTTACTGATTCTTCGGTATCAGTTTGTCATGCGTGTCCTCTAAATGCCTAGAATAAAGATATACAAAATAATTTTTTTTATGGTAACTAATATTTTTAAAAGAATATTGTTTTTCTGGTACAAGATTAGATTATAATTGGTTAGAATTATGAGCAATGTAGTCTCATCCAACTCTACCTCTTTAGATCTATTGTGAATATCTTTAGATCATTGGTTACAGTACTTTGTCTGCTTTGTTTTTTTTTTTAGCTAGTGTAAATAATTGCCCTTTTTCTCCATGTGCTGGGGAATCCCAGTCTTAATAGACCTTCGCGATAACATACTGCAGTTTCCTCATCTTCCTGGTAGAATTCATGATTTCATATTTCATACTTTGGAAGTTAAGATTGTAGAATATCCTGAACTTTTAGAGGAAAAACAATTTAAGGTTTCCATTATTTATATTCTTAAATTTAATATTTATAGTATTTTTTGTATCTATTGATCACCAAATTCAAATCATTCAGTTTTTTAAACAATTTGGAATCGTTGCCCTATTTTTAATTTATATAAATGATTTAGGTACATTAAACGTCTCAGGAAGTTTCACTCTCTTTGCTGACGATACTACTATCTTGTGGCATAATAAAGACGTCAATATTCTTTATGCAAATATTAGTAATGATCTCAAATCTTTTAAAACTTGGTGCACTGCAAATCTTTTATCAATAAATTAAATAAAAAATAAAAATACTATCCTTTAAATGTAATATTCCTGATATTTTAATTGAGATACTATAAAAGCCACACGGATTTGAAATTCAAATCTCATATTGATCCACTTTTAAAAAAACTCGCATCAGGTTGTTATGCCATTAGAATTACCTCTCATGAATTAGGACTTTGTGCAGAAAAAACTGCATATTATGCGTTAGTTGACTCCCATTTACGTTATGCTGTTTAGTTTTGGGGAATCTCTTCTGCCGAGTTATTTAGTAACATTATACTTGTTATTTTATCTATTTTTTATAGTTATGATTTTGGGGAGTTGGTCAAGTTATTAAATAACTCGTATTACTTTGAAAAAGAATGTTGAGCGCCACTATATTTAAAACTTACCAAACTTGACTATCGATTAGTGATAAAAATATAGAAAATCTCTAACCATTAAGATATTATAATTAAATAAAGTTTTAGATAAGGTAGCAACAAATTCTAATTCACAGAGACTTACTTATTCAAATTTAAATGATTTATTCACAATTGACTTATCTGTGGTACAAGAGGTAGCATATAAGGAGTGACTTGTAGAGACCTTCTTCGAAGGGACTCGAAACGATACTCTTCGGATAGTACAAATCTTCACAAACTTCTTCAGATGGAACTCGAACCAAACCTCTTGACACAACTTAAAATAAACCTCCTTAGATGCAGCTTGAACTAAACTTCTTAATAGAAATCACCATAAACAGTATAGATATATCCTGAATCAATATTCTGAACTATGACTCGAAATGAACTTCTTCTATAACTTCTATAACTTCTATAACTTCTATAACTTCTATAACTTCTATAACTTCTATAACTTCTATAACTTCTATAACTTCTATAACTTCTATAACTTCTATAACTTCTATAACTTCTATAACTTCTATAACTTCTATAACTTCTATAACTTCTATAACTTCTATAACTTCTATAACTTCTATAACTTCTATAACTTCTATAACTTCTATAACTTCTATAACTTCTATAACTTCTATAACTTCTATAACTTCTATAACTTCTATAACTTCTATAACTTCTATAACTTCTATAACTTCTATAACTTCTATAACTTCTATAACTTCTATAACTTCTATAACTTCTATAACTTCTATAACTTCTATAACTTCTATAACTTCTATAACTTCTATAACTTCTATAACTTCTATAACTTCTATAACTTCTATAACTTCTATAACTTCTATAACTTCTATAACTTCTATAACTTCTATAACTTCTATAACTTCTATAACTTCTATAACTTCTATAACTTCTATAACTTCTATAACTTCTATAACTTCTATAACTTCTATAACTTCTATAACTTCTATAACTTCTATAACTTCTATAACTTCTATAACTTCTATAACTTCTATAACTTCTATAACTTCTATAACTTCTATAACTTCTATAACTTCTATAACTTCTATAACTTCTATAACTTCTATAACTTCTATAACTTCTATAACTTCTATAACTTCTATAACTTCTATAACTTCTATAACTTCTATAACTTCTATAACTTCTATAACTTCTATAACTTCTATAACTTCTATAACTTCTATAACTTCTATAACTTCTATAACTTCTATAACTTCTATAACTTCTATAACTTCTATAACTTCTATAACTTCTATAACTTCTATAACTTCTATAACTTCTATAACTTCTATAACTTCTATAACTTCTATAACTTCTATAACTTCTATAACTTCTATAACTTCTATAACTTCTATAACTTCTATAACTTCTATAACTTCTATAACTTCTATAACTTCTATAACTTCTATAACTTCTATACTTCTAAATTCTTTATAATGCAGAAACGGGCAATAAGGTTCTTATGTGGACGTGAATATAAAATTATATTTTATACTAATAGTATTTCATAATCCTCGCCAGTTGCATTTACAGTGTGGGTAGGTATTAATCTATTCATCAGGCTACTAAATAACATTTAAGTATACATTTTCTTTAAAAACTTTTGTTATTTTAAAACATGTAGTGACAGTTATTTTTATTCTTTTTTATTATTATAATATACTAATAGTTTAAATAGATTAATGATGAAACAATCTAAAAATAACACAAAACGACATTCTCGTATTCTATAAAGTTAATCATAAATTTTGATAATAGGAATATATGTTACATAATAGTTATATCAAACCGACATTATTTTTATATACCACAGAGTTTCCTATACACCACAACCTACTTTATATATATTTTTTTTAATTAATATTGTTCCTCTTTTTTAAATAATATTAATACCTATTTAGTTTTTGATACTGCCTTCAAGTTAGCACTACCACTTTGAAATTTTGGATTATTGAAGAATGTGTTGCTTTTTTGTCGTAAATTTGTTGTGAAAAAAAGAAAATTTGTCGCAATTATCTTATTTCGACAGGATAGTTTCTCTAGTTATTAATCTTTTTACTTTTGGTGTGTTCCTCCATACAGAATTGTGGTTATCAACTATAAACCGTTCTTGTTTTTTATCTAACTGATTTTTTGTTTTTAATGTTATGGTCAGTTGAATAGTATTTGTTAAATCCTCTTAAAAACCTTCCTAATTAGTTTTGCGATTTGCTAGAATCAGTTTTGCTTCTTTTTGAAGTAAGGATTACTGCAGAATGGTCTGAATACTTAGCAAAATTTTCTTCTGCTTGTGTATAGTTTGGTGAATTTTTTTTCAGAATAAAGAAATCCAAAAGATCTGGAATCTTGTTTGGTTCGGTGGACCAATAGGTAGATTTTTTAGACGATTAGTATGTACAACCAAGCTCTGATGCAGCTCGGTGCAATTCTTTTCCATTAACTGTGGTTAATCTTGAACCGAAGATGATGTTTTTGGAGTTGTAATCTCCACCGATTATAAATTTGTTACATAGTTTTTTGAGTACATTCAGATAATTTTCTTTTTTCTGGTTGTGTCTTGGTGGACAATAAATTACAGCTATTGTAATTTTGATCCCCTTAGTGTTAATGGTGCTAATGTTTACCTAATTTTCTGGTTCTTGGATGCATTTGATGGGTGGATAATGTGAGAGAATTTGTATTCTCTGAATTTAATGTAAGATTCTGTCGTAAGGTGGGTCTCAGAAATCAGACATATATTTTTTGTACGTCCAAGAAAATTTGCATATCAATTTGTTTTTGGAGGATACCATTGGTATTCCAAATGGCTATTCTAATATCTCTTTTGTCTATTGGAGATTTATTAAAAGTGAAGGTTTCGGATAAATTGATGACTTAAAAAAGAAATATTAGGATTCCACGAACTAATGGGCCATCCTGTATATAGAAATATCCTTTTCGGATAGCTATTCTTGAATTTGAAAAGAAAATTATTGTTTCTTTTTTATCTGTAATATTCAAAACTATAATTTACCATGGTACATCCGGTATAAACGGTCCCTCGTATACCACAACGTAGGAAAATATTTTCTAACAAACTAGACATGATTTTGATTTAAACAAAATACAAAGTCGACAGGCTTCCGGTTAAATGTTCTTATTTTTCTAAAATGCAAGTTTGTTTCAATTAATGAATAATTAAATTTCTTAAAAATTGTTTTGCGTCAATTATTTTAAATTAAATTCCACCGGCGAGCATTACACTCCCAGGTACCAGGTAGGTTCTCTTTTTGAAAGTGTGATCACGTGAGTATTGCGTGGCCTTCCTTAAATAATGTCTTTCCCAGTATTTTTAAGTTAATCATCAAATCGATGGCGCTAAAACGCATTCTTGCAAATGAAATATAATATTAAGTAATGAATTTCAATGCAACAATTTACAAAACCGCATAAATAGTAATAACAATTTCTAATTTTAAATGTATTCGACGAAATTCATACGCAAATAAAAAATTTGTAATTATAATAATTTCGTTTCTGAGTAGAATATAAATATTTATTTATATATCTATTATACCCTTCAGTTATTTAAACTGATTATACCATAAGCTAGCAAGCAGTATAACTCACAAACGTATCTGGTTCGGCACCTACTAATTTGAAATTGACAATTTTGATTAAATAAAACATTCTGACGAACCCTCGTACAATATCATCGTTAAATTGATATATCTACGAATTAATTTTTTAGAGTAACTGTATCATTTAATATTATTTTAAAATGTACAATTTTGTGTTGTAGTTTTTTAAAAAATACATTTTTAATCCATCTTGCGAAATAAATGTATATACACTACCTTTAAAGGAATTCCTGTTAAAAGGCTATTGAAAGCAAACAAAAACCATTTATAAATATATCTGTGAGAACACGTCGAGTACGACAAAATACTCACAGGTTCCTTTCAACCTGCTATAGAATGTTCAGCGTTCAGTGCTTTTTGTAAGACAGGTAAGATTCAAATAAATCATCAAATTCATGCACTTGTATAATAGAAAAGGATGTATGCCTAAGATTCTAGTACTAAAATGATGCCGGATTTTAATGATCCTTGATAAATTGTCATGCCCATGCCGTGGAAGATCCTTTAGGGCTAGTCATCATAATTTTTTATTTTGAGTCTTGTGCGTATATGTTGTGTATTGTAAAATGATAAAAAAACATTTAAAATTAAAATGCTATTAATAGAAAAAGATACATGTTTGGCTCAATGACATTATGTCATTGGTTTGGCTGTAAACCTAGAGACAAGTCACAATATAAAACAGAAGAAGATGAAGGTTATGTAAATATAAAAGACAGATAGATGATGTTCTTATTTTGACAAAAACAGTATTACCAAAGGTTAAGAAAAATGTCAAAATTTCGGACAAAAATTTCACAATATTATAAATGTTTGTTTAATTATGACAAGATATGTACTGGGAATTGATTTAGGTACCACGTCAATTAAAGTATCGATTTTTAATGTAGACACCAAAGAAGTAGTAGATCAATGCACACAAGTTACCAACAGTGACGTCGCTGTAGAAATAGAAGGTGCCCATGAACAATCTGTCCCCAAAATTATAGACGTACTAAACTCGTGTTTAGAGAAAATCAAACCTAATTTTCGTAGAATCATTAGCAAAATCGGAGTGTGCGGTCAAATGCACGGAGTAGTCTTATGGAAAACTGAAAATGGTGATAAACCCTGGAAGTTCATTAACAACGGATACCAAATTGATGAACAGAAAGTCTCGAATTTATATACTTGGCAAGACGGCAGATGTAATCCAAAGTTTTTGCAATCGTTACCCGAACCGGAATCACATCTAGGCATATCTACAGGATTCGGCATCCCCACCATCTTCTGGTTAAAGAAAAATACACCTAAACAACTCAAAAAATATAACCGTTCAGGTTTGATATCCAGTTTTGTAGTAGCAATGTTATGCGATCAAGATCAAGTCTATACATCTTATCAAAACGCTGCTAGCTGGGGATATTTTACCTGCAAGGATTTGCAGTGGAATTTACGTATATTAGAAAAAGCTAACTTCCCCGTAGAATTACTACCAGAAGTCAAATCTAGTGGAGTATTTGTTGGAACTTTATCTCAAAGCTGGTATGGTATACCTGCAGGTATACCGATCGGAGTAGATTTAGGCGATCTTCAATGTTCTGTAATATCTACCATAGAAACACTAGAAGATGCAGTGATAAATGTATCTACTTCTGCACAGGTTGCTTTTGTTACTAATAATTATACACCAACTAACGGTCCCCCAACAATAGAACCCTTAAGTTTTTGGCCATATTTTAATAACATGTACGTTGGTGTGGCTGCTTCTCTAAACGGAGGAAACGCACTGGTTTTCTTCGTTGACATGTTGGAAGCCTGGTTCTCAGATTTGGGGGTAAATTTAAATAAGAATACTTTGTGGGATACACTTATTAGAGTTGGTATAAACAACATATCAGATCCGACGTTAGATATCAAACCAACATGTTTAGGAGAAAGATTCGATCCTAACTTAACGGCTTCTGTTACGAATATAACCGGTTTAAACCTATCCCTAGGAGAAGTTTTTAAAGCACTATGTAGAGGACTTGTAGATAATCTCCATAGTCAGCTATCATCGACGACACTCAAGAAATCAAAGTGCAATAGATTGGTTGGCACTGGATTAGCTTTAGACCAAAATATGCTGCTCAGAAATGAAGTGGAAAGAGTATATCAATTACCATTAGTTTGCAAACGTGTAGGTGATGCTAGTAAAGGTGCAGCTCTGGCGCTTTACATTTATGGTGAACCTGAAACACTCAAAAGTCCTAAAAGAAAAATTTCTTTGACGAATTCAATGAATAATGATCTTAATGAAGTAGCAATGACATCTATTGCAAATGACACTACATATTATTCAATGGATGGTACTACATATTATTCAATGGATGGTACTGCCCAATTTTCAAAACCATTCTCAGAAGATAATGACGTAGTAATAACAAGTACACCAAGACATAGTGATTCAGCAAGAACGGAATTACCAAGTTTTTCACCTATAGCGCGTAGAAGAACTGAAAAATTAGATCCAGATTCATGTTCAATAGGAACTGGTAGTTTAAAATGTGATATAACAAAGCCATGTCAATGTCCAGCTACTTGTAAATGCAACAGTAAAAATACTAAAAATTATCTAATCATTTTATTGAGTGACCCAGATACGGACATTAGTACAAATAACGCAAAATATCCGGTTGACCATTTTTCTGAAGTTTCCGGAACATTGCCAGCACATTCTAAGGATTTACAAATAAGATTTTCAAAAAACAAAACAGATGGTAATTCGCAATTTTCTTCAAAACCTAACGGTTTAACAATAGATTCAGACTACTATAATTACTACCATAATTCGATTGATGACGCTTCTCAATTTTCTCAATCTTCACCTCCTACTACTAACGAATTACCAATTTTATCCGCAAAAAATAAAACTAACCGTTATACGGTTGAATCACCCTCTTTTCGAAGACATAATGATTTACCAATAGAACTACAAACATTTTCTATGGATGGTGCCTCTCAATTTTCACGCTCATATTCACCAATCACTAGTGATTCGCCAACATCGAGAACAAGATCCGTTCCTTTTCAAAAAGAAGATAAGCTAAAAAATGTTAATACACAAAAAAGCAAACCAAGATCAGGTATTTCTTCAGGTCTATCTCCACTCCCTAGTTCGGCACCAATGAAAACTTCACCCGATTATAAAGATTTTGGAAAACCACATACAACTTCACCAAATCCAGATCCAGCCTCTACTTCAACACCACGTAGATCATTTGGACAATCATCAGATTCTGTTTCAAGACCATCCACGTTAAAAAAGAACAACACTAATAGTAACTCAGATGAGGATTATACCAAATTTTTACTTTTGCAGAAGTCACCACGAAATAGTGAATTACAAACAGAATCAAAAAAGTACAATACGTTTTCGATTGATGGTAATTCTCAATTTTCACACATATCTACACAAACGACAGGTGAGTTCACAACAACAATAACAACACCTTTTCATTTTCATGAAAATAAAAATATAAGAAATGGTAAAATACAAGAAGGTATAGTACGTAGATCAAACTTCCCTTCAGAATCAGCTGCAGTAAAGACTAATGATTTATCATCACGACACACCAGAAATTTACCAAAAACTAGTGATGTATCGCAAGGTTACAAAAAGTACAAATATTACAATTCTCAATACCAGCAAACAACTGATTCACAAAAATATAGTGAATTGCCAAATGAGCCTAAAAAGTACAAAACGTTTTCTATGGATGACGCTTCTAACTTTTCACACATATCTACGCAAACAACTAGTGACTCGGTAACATCGAAAATGAAACCATTTCAATTATCAGAAGAAGATCAAAGAGATGAAATACAAAAACACAAACCAACATCAGATCTCTCTTCGGGCATATCTCCACACTCGACTTCAGCACCAATGAAAACCAGTGATTTACCAAGAACACAAACTAATAATATACCTAAATCGTTTACTAAAAATAAAACTAACAATTTGTCGGTTGATTCTGGTAAATATAAATATTTTAAAAATTCGTTTGATAGTGATTATGAATATTCTGAATCATCACCTCCTCAAAAAACTAATGATTTGCCAACGACATCAAAATTGAAAACTAGCGATAAAATAGAATATTTATGGACACCACGTCAACAATCAGCAAAAACAGTCACCAGATCAGTTCAAATATCACCTCAAGATTTAAAAAGATCAGGTGCAAGATCATTTCCAATATCATCTTCACAATCAACTTCACCTGAATATAACAACTTGAGACAACTAGATAAAAATTTATTCAATGATAATAAAGCTCCTACAACAGATGTATCCTCTAGATATTATTCAGATTCTGAGTCAGTTACAACATCAACCCATTTAAAAGATATTTATTTGCCATCAGCATCAACAAAAAATAACACCAATTACCATATAGAGGAAGAGGATTCTCTATTTATATCAACTAGATCTCCGCCAACTGGTGGTGAATTTGAAACAAATATTAGTAATCGTGACTTAGACGATGACTATTCTAAGTTTTTACTTTTGCAGAAGTCTACTTCGCCAGAAGACAGTGATTTATCAATAGAACCGAGAAAGTATAAAACTTTTTCGATCGATGACTCTTCTGAATTTTCACATGTATCTACACAAACAACTAGTAACTTAGCAGACTCTATAGCACCACCTACTCATTTTCAAGAAGATAAATTAAAAAGTAGTTACACAAAAAATACAACTTTACCAAAATCTACTCAAACAACAAAATTAGCATCTGGAATCACATCTTATCAAATTCCTAGATCACGAGACTTACCAATAACAACAAACAATAATGGAAAATATACAGAAGAAGGGTCATCAAAAATTACAGAGACAGAAAATAGTTCTACAAAGTACAAAAATTTTTCTCAAATTTCACTTACATCATCGTCATCACAAAATAGTGACTTGCAAATATCGAAAACAATACCAAAAAAAGATAAAACAAGAAATGATGATATATTGGAATATAAAGAAACATCATCACCAACATCTAATGATATACCATTAAATTCTGAAAAGTATAAAGCATACAATGAAACTGCTGAGATATCTATAGAGTCTAGTAATATACACGAATATTTACCAACACCAACTGTAGAACCACCATCAGTTGAAAGATCAGCTGCAATAAAATATAATTTACCAGCTACAAATGACGAAATTTCTTATTTACCACTCCCACCAACATCTGCTTCGCCAGAAAAATCAGTGCCAATTAAACAAAGTGATTCAGATGGAAAATTTAAATCATTTGTAAACACAAAACCAAAGTATTTATCAACAGCAACTTCAATATCAGATCTAGTTCCGAATACACCATCAAACCTAAGATTAGCTACAATAAAAAATGGCAAACCAAAAGATTCAGAAGGATCTCGTAAAACGAATAACCTAGATGTATCTCCATATCAGTCATCAGCTTTTCCATTAACATCAAAAGATAGTGATGTGAAAGGACCTCCAACGCCAATAATGAGTGGTATATTGGTAGATACTATACCAACGCATTTAATAGAATCGACTTTAATTAGTGATTTAACAGCAATAAATCGAGCAACATCCGACTTATCATTAGATGATTTTTGGGAAAGTCCGCCCACACCAATAATGAGTAATATATTAATACCGACTATACCAAACTATTTATCATCAAATGCAATAACTGAAAATAAAATTAGTACATTTTCAACCATTATTAGACCAATATCAACTCTATTTTCCACTTTAACATCACCTCCAACTCCTACAGAAGAACATGATACTGAAAAATTTTCTACACCTGAAATATTAGTAACTCCATCAATCTCAGAAAATTTATCAGCTACAGTATCAGGTTCAGCTTTGGGTAAAAAATCAGTGCAAACAGGAAAAACAGTTTCAACTTCAACTCTAGAACCAACACTAAGAACACTTTCTAGGTCTGTTTCGGAAGAAAGCGTTCCGGAACAACCAGGTACCCCTGTAATAAGTAATATTTTGGTACCAAATATACCTAGATATTTTCAATCTACAATTTCAGTATCGAGTTCAAAATCAGCTAGAAGATCAGCCGCATCATTACCGAAGTCCGATCAAAAGTAATCTATATTGTAACCTATAAATTTGTAATTGTAATTAAAAATATAAAATAATAAATGTTTGTTTTAACATATAAAGTACAAAAATGTTGGACAATAACTTTAAATATTTTCTATTGTTTCAATCGGATAAAATTAATTGAAATGGTTAAACTTCTCAAAATAAAATAATATGTGATTGGGTTCATAAAATTTTAACATTAGTAGGTCATAGTGCTATCTATACTGAGGTGCCTGTCGTCTTAAACTTAAATATATTCTTTTCAATTTGTGCAAAATCAGCAAAATATTAAAAGAAATGCATAGCTTACTTCATTTGTTTTTAATCAGCTCAGCTATTATTAATTAATAATAATTAGTAAATTAATTATAATTTCCTAATTGGTTTCCTATAAATAAATGCAAGATAAATAATTGTAAGAATGATAGTGATATGCTTGATTATTTGTATTTTTTCATTCAACTTTTTTGGCCAAAAGATCATTTTTTTGTTGTATACAGGGTACACAAATAATGAGGCAGCTTTCTCGAAGTATTTGGAAAATTCAATATTTTCACTACTTTTTTGATATGTATATTATGTATTTTACGCACAAACTACAGAACGAAAAAGTAGACCATTGTGTGCTACTGAACGAATATATTTATCCATTCTATTAAGAACACTGTATTGATATAAAATACACCAATCACAGTTCAAATTTAGTCACCAGGTTACTATTACTATTTTAAATTCTGTTAAACTAATTGTCAGTAGATTTTTTAGTTATTGAGATCAAATATAATTTCAAATGAGTGATTCTTGTGAAGAATCGATAAATAATGGCACTTCAGAAGATATTCTTTCATATTTTCAAATAAATTTAAAAACAGTTTATGATTATTAAAAAAAAAAACATGTGTATGGAACCAGAAGATTTATGGCTTCACTTTTATGTTTGCATAAACTATTTGATAATCTTATTTTTTGTCTAAAATTTATTTCAGTGTTCCATAATTTCATTTAACAAGAGGTTTCATAAAAACAGATACAGAATAATTGACCTTTTAAAATCATTTATGTACAAGTACTATTTTTGTTTGTTTGTTAGTTTTGATATAAAATTTACTTAGCCATAAATTTAATTTGTAGTTTGAACTAGTTTTTAGTCTTTATACTTTTATAATAGATTATTAAATTCATGTTACTTATTCTCTTATAAAACAAGTGTTGTATGACACGTCACAAGTATTTTTATTCATCTCTTATTTAATACATTAAATGAAAAGGTACAGCTTGTAATTTATGATTAATTTTGTACTTTTTAATAATTATTTTTATTATTCTTATGTTTACTAGTCATTGTGTACAGTTACATTTTGTAATGAGCGATTGCACATTGACAATTTATTTTTATATTTTTTTATATTATTCTGTAATGGAGTAGTTGAATTTATTGATAAAAGAGGCCATTATTCCTCAAAAAATATCTTCTAACCCAATTAGTTTGAGTCAAAATCGTCAATTTTTGCCCAAAGCATGTCAAGAGGTACCTAAAACTCAAATCACTTGCGAAAATAAATAAACAGGCGATTATCTTTAACGTTTATAAAACTATGAGATGCCGATGGATTCTTGGAAGGTCTAAGACTAAATCACGAAACGTCTGCATTGCCACTTCTATTCGGCCGAAAGGAAGAAAACAATTCATTAACCACTTTAGCCTTTAGATTTTTTGAAAAGACCTGTCTCAGATTTAACGGTTTTTTGGGGCTTCGAAACTTTCCACTGAATATTTTGTTTTTGAAAACGAAATAATATGTGTGCGTATATAGTGGTTTAAATCGGAAAGGGGTAAAGCGTTAAAGCAACCCTTGAAATTAATACTATTACATTATTTAACATGTCTAATGAATTTTAAACGATCTATTGTTATTTTAATTGATATCTAGGAGGTTCTTGTGTAATAAGAAAAAGGAAGAGGGAATTATAATAGATTTACAGTCGGGATATTAGACTAGTACAGATGATGGAAGAACACATTTTTCGATGTTTATAACTTGAAAGAAAGCATATATATGGACCGAAGAAAATGGCAATCCATATAATACATGAATTTTCGGAATTTAAAAATATAGAAACGTAGAAAAATTTGAAAAAAATATTTTTGTGTCTATAATAGTATAATTTCTATTTTAAACCTACCGCACTGTAAATGTACTTACTCACCATCGTCTACAACAATCGGAAATATTTTTTTCTGGTTGAAAAACGGCGACAATTTCCGTCAGCAAATTCTTCCGAGAACAGAATAAGTAAACATCCACATTCACAAACATTCATTAATAGTTGGCTATAACAATATATGTATAGGGACATTGCAATTCTGTTATACATGGTACCTACATAGTATAATGCGTTTCTAGCCAATTTAAATGTAGTTACTATGTTTCTTTTCTTCTTCAGTTGAATGTATCTTCTTTTCCTCTCTTTATTAATAAATAATCATGGTCCCTTTACTTCAGTCTGGGATGCATGCATATTAATACTAAGAGACGAAACAACTAAGTGGCATTAAGTTATAATTAATAACTTTATTTCCACAATAAATATAAATTACACAAAATATATATATTTAATATATTTAATATATTTAATATATTTAATATATTTAATATATTTAATATATTTAATATATTTAATATATTTAATATATTTAATATATTTAATATATTTAATATATTTAATATATTTAATATATTTAATATATTTAATATATTTAATATATTTAATATATTTAATATATTTAATATATTTAATATATTTAATATATTTAATATATTTAATATATTTAATATATTTAATATATTTAATATATTTAATATATTTAATATATTTAATATATTTAATATATTTAATATATTTAATATATTTAATATATTTAATATATTTAATATATTTAATATATTTAATATATTTAATATATTTAATATATTTAATATATTTAATATATTTAATATATTTAATATATTTAATATATTTAATATATTTAATATATTTAATATATTTAATATATTTAATATATTTAATATATTTAATATATTTAATATATTTAATATATTTAATATATTTAATATATTTAATATATTTAATATATTTAATATATTTAATATATTTAATATATTTAATATATTTAATATATTTAATATATTTAATATATTTAATATATTTAATATATTTAATATATTTAATATATTTAATATATTTAATATATTTAATATATTTAATATATTTAATATATTTAATATATTTAATATATTTAATATATTTAATATATTTAATATATTTAATATATTTAATATATTTAATATATTTAATATATTTAATATATTTAATATATTTAATATATTTAATATATTTAATATATTTAATATATTTAATATATTTAATATATTTAATATATTTAATATATTTAATATATTTAATATATTTAATATATTTAATATATTTAATATATTTAATATATTTAATATATTTAATATATTTAATATATTTAATATATTTAATATATTTAATATATTTAATATATTTAATATATTTAATATATTTAATATATTTAATATATTTAATATATTTAATATATTTAATATATTTAATATATTTAATATATTTAATATATTTAATATATTTAATATATTTAATATATTTAATATATTTAATATATTTAATATATTTAATATATTTAATATATTTAATATATTTAATATATTTAATATATTTAATATATTTAATATATTTAATATATTTAATATATTTAATATATTTAATATATTTAATATATTTAATATATTTAATATATTTAATATATTTAATATATTTAATATATTTAATATATTTAATATATTTAATATATTTAATATATTTAATATATTTAATATATTTAATATATTTAATATATTTAATATATTTAATATCTATGTTTTACTGATCTACTGATCTAGTGATCTTTTATTAGTGTAGTTAACCTGATCTGTTATAGTTTCGTTATAGTTTCGTTATAGTTTCGTTATAGTTTCGTTATAGTTTAGTTTCGTTATAGTTTAGTTTCGTTATAGTTTCGTTATAGTTTCGTTATAGTTTCGTTATAGTTTCGTTATAGTTTCGTTATAGTTTCGTTATAGTTTCGTTATAGTTTCGTTATAGTTTCGTTATAGTTTCGTTATAGTTTCGTTATAGTTTCGTTATAGTTTCGTTATAGTTTCGTTATAGTTTTGTTATAGTTTCGTTATAGTTTCGTTATAGTTTCGTTATAGTTTCGTTATAGTTTCGTGATAGTTTCGATATAGTTTCGTTATAGTTTCGTTATAGTTTCGTTATAGTTTCGTTATAGTTTCGTTATAGTTTCGTTATAGTTTCGTTATAGTTTCGTTATAGTTTCGTTATAGTTTCGTTATAGTTTCGTTATAGTTTCGTTATAGTTTCGTTATAGTTTCGTTATAGTTTCGTTATAGTTTCGTTATAGTTTCGTTATAGTTTCGTTATAGTTTCGTTATAGTTTCGTTATAGTTTCGTTATAGTTTCGTTATAGTTTCGTTATAGTTTCGTTATAGTTTCGTTATAGTTTCGTTATAGTTTCGTTATAGTTTCGTTATAGTTTCGTTATAGTTTCGTTATAGTTTCGTTATAGTTTCGTTATAGTTTCGTTATAGTTTCGTTATAGTTTCGTTATAGTTTCGTTATAGTTTCGTTATAGTTTCGTTATAGTTTCGTTATAGTTTCGATATAGTTTCGTTATAGTTTCGTTATAGTTTCGTTATAGTTTCGTTATAGTTTCGTTATAGTTTCGTTATAGTTTCGTTATAGTTTCGTTATAGCTTCGTTATAGCTTCGTTATAGTTTCGTTATAGTTTCGTTATAGTTTCGTTATAGTTTCGTTATAGTTTCGTTATAGTTTCGTTATAGTTTCGTTATAGTTTCGTTATAGTTTCGTTATAGTTTTGTTATATTTTCGTTATAGTTTCATTTATTGCGCCATTTTTTATCCAATCGTAGATTTTATTAGTTGCCTGTTGAAGTTTTCTGGTTGATTCTTCTATGGTTTTACCGATATCAATTGATGAAATAAAAAACCTGTTTGTTCTTCTCGTAGTTAGAAACATGAAATATACAATAAAAAATACACCGGAAAGTGTAGTTAGTTATTCGTCCGTACTTAGAAAAAATGTTTTCTCTGTAGAACGCTGTGCATAAACAATTGCAATATATACACATATGAAATATAAACACCGGTTCAAATAAAATTCTATATAACGATTTATTGAATACTCGCCCACACAATCTTCAAGTCATTCATTCATACATTCATAGGTATGTATATGAAAATATAACGTATTTTCCTTGCACACGAATTTTTGCGGTTACAAATTCTTGGGAGATGAAATTCCTCATTATTATATTTATTGGTGTTCAGCGTCACACGCAATTAATCCTCAAACCTAATTGGGACGTCTACCATCAACCGTCGCCGTACATGTAGGTCATGGGCGGCGAAATATATTACCATTTAAAATTTAAACCAAAAGTCGGGGCATTTAAAATTTAAAGAGCCGAGCTATCGTGGTGAATTCGACTCTCCATCCCCCAAATGACGCAACAGTGAAGAAATTGAAAGGGCTCGGTGTCGGATTGCGCCGTTTGGTACATAAGTGTTGATTTACTAAGATTAATTTATATTTTGCTTAATTAAGTCAACAAATTTAATTATAAATCTATAATGTCATTTAGAAGCGTGCAAAATGTAAATAAATTTTTATTTCTAACAAAATTATGTTCAATTTTTCATCAAAAATCAACTACTTAAATATGTTATACTTATTTGTGCTTATGTTTTAAGTTTTTGGTACGATGAATGACAGTTATTATACTGCCTTGGAAAGACAAGAGGTCGTATCTACAAAATGAGTTTTAGTAAAGTTTCTTCTGTGAGTTGCAATAATTTTAATTAATTTGTGAAAAATTGATGTCAAGTTATTGATTAAAAATTATTGACAGTTTCACATTATAATTTGTTGTGTTGTTATAATGGTATTAATTAGAGCAGACTTGGGTCAAATTTTTGCTCTATTAGGGATGACCGTACTAAAAGATGTCGCCAGTACTCTGGGAATTCCACGGTCTACAGTTCGAGATGCTTGGAACAGTTAGGTATTTATTTACGGACGGGAAAATTTACCACAGTCTGTTCGCTATACTTACGCGAGTTTCGAATTAAAAATTTTATGAGTATTTCCAGGTAAGTACCCGAAAGTTTTACCTGTTCTTTGGGGAAATATCAACTGGTTAAGTGAAATGAAAAATAATGTACAACTTTTAATTTAAATAATAATGGAGAATATTTTGTATAATTGAGAGCAGAATTAAACTTCTTTATTAATGGAGTCTAATGTGGCTATTATAAACCCAATAATAATTTTATATTATACTTCACACAGAAAATATGGTCTATGTATAATAAGAGGGCTATGTAGCTCAAATAAAATATTTTCTAACATAAAAATTTGTTCCATGTAGAGAATTTCAAATGAAAAATAAAAAAATTGAACTTGCCAACAAAAATTAAAATTAGTCATTATCATCCAAAATATCATAATTGTCATCATCATCACTGTCATCACCATTAATTGTTATTATGATTGGACTTATTTCGTTTATTTTATTTTCACGAGTCTACCAATCTTCTATTAGTTTCTCGCACTTGAATATACAGTTCCGCCACACTTCTGGAGTTGCAATTGAAAGTGCTTTTCGCCAAGTTTCCCGAACTGCGTCGTTACTATAACCATTAGGCCCAATATGGTTGTCATAATATTGTTTTGCTATTCATCATATGTATTCGATGGGATTAAACTGGTAATGATACGGTGGCAGACGTAAAACTTGATGACCGTAACTTTCAATAATCTGATCCACAACAAAGGTTTTTGGTTCTATGTGTATATTTGCCAAGCGTAATGATTCTGATTTTAATATATATTGAGGAAATGGTATATGTGCCTTTGTCAATCATTCTTTAATTTTATCAACAGTCCAAGAATTCGTTGGACTTTTGTTTAATACTTCAGAAGGGTAAGGTGCATTGTCTAAAATAATTACGCTGGACTCACTTAAACCTGGGAGAAGATTTTCATGCAACCATTTTACAAACATTTCTGTGTTCATATTATCGTGATAGTCACTGGATTTTGATTTAGATGAAAATATTAAATCAGCACCTTCTATAAAACCCGATTTTCCTTCTACATGTAAAATTATGTGTCGATTCCCTGCTCTATCGGTATGTTTGATGGACTTTACGTTATTATCTTGCCATATTCTCTTGGTTAAACCCCTAGAAAATATCCATGTTTCGTCTAAATATATAAAATTCGCCCCTTCTTCTTTAAATTTAGAATATTTTCTTAGAAAGTTAATTGTCTTGTGCACGACAGAACTTCTTTCACAAAGGGCCTTTCTGTTATCCTCCTTTTGAAATTTGAAACCCAAGTTATGTATCACTTGCCATAAACTTGTTCTTTCAATGTCGTCAAATTTTCTATCTATTAATTCCGAGAGAATTGTATTTAAGGTCACATGTTCCTTGTTGGCCCTCATTCAATAAATGGTATCACTAATTTCAAATTTCTTTCCATCTGGAATATCTTTCGTTTTCAATGATGGGCGAGTTTTGCGGTGATCTTCTTTAGGCAGTTCACTATTGTGATTTTGAAATACTCTTCTTAATTTGGTTTCACTAATTCCTAGAGCATCGCATACGCGTTGTTGTACAGACATTACCGATTTTAAAGGACCGCCATTTTCTTTTTCATCCATAACATACTTATGTACACTACAAAGTAGACTATCTACATCTAACACACGTCTAGGCATTTTTATAATTTCCACTAAATTTACAATATACTTACAATGTCAACACTTGCAAAAAATCAATTCAACTGCAATATTTGTAACAAATTTAGTACCTACCCTAATGTTATTTTAATTTAAATCTGACCATTAGGGCAATTTTACCTAATTTCTTGGGAAGAGGCTTATTGGAACTGGTTGTCAATGACTAATTTGCATAATTTTGTTAATCCGAAACCCGCGTAAGTATAGCGAACAGACTGTAGACAGCAAGGCTCTCGCAGAAGAAGAATGACCATTGTAACTGATGTTTGCTTTGTCATTAAGTAAAATTGACAGCATTTTATTAAAAAAAATGCAGCTCACAGAAGAAATGAGTAGGATAAATCTAAAAAAAAATACATGGAATACATCTGAGATTACAGTAAACACTATGTAAACAAAATTATCATCTTCAATTTTGTTGCAAGATGTTTTGAAGTTGCGATTAAAAAACAACATTTTGATTTACCCCTGTATAATATTATTTAAACAAAAAATGTTACTTATTACAATAATTTTAAAAATTTACAATAAATTTATTTACAAACTAGTAGAAAATTCATAACAATAGCATTAATCATAAAAAAGTTATAAAATATAAAATTTTAGGGTTGCGGAATTTTGTGTAGTTGCGTACCATACATTTTTTAATAACAACTCTTCTTTTTGTTTAGCTTATTTGTACTGCAATGGATTAAAAAAGAAGGATTTTAATTTTTAATAATTTATTTTAATTTAACCCTCTTATAAATTATTTATTTATTCTTCTTGCCAGTCAACCTGTCCAATTTCTGAAATTAAATATCCTTTTAATTTTCCCTAGGTTCCCTTGCAATATTTAAGGATTTAATTCCAAATTGATTTAATGCTTTCTCTAAGATACATAGAACGTCATTTATATTTTATTTATAAGATTATGTGCTATTTGTTGTACATAAATAGTTGTGTAAGATAACACAAGTTATGCAAGATGAATAGGATTCAATAAAACCTTAAACCTGTTTACTAAAATTCCATGCATGCTTTCAATTATTATTGTACCTCTTGATAGTTTGTAGTTGAATATTTGTTATCATGATCGGAGCCTGGTAAAGGAAAACTATTTTCCTAAATACTTGTTTAATAAAAAAAGAACCAACTGACATTTTTAATGAAGGGGATGGTACAGAGACTGAATGAAAACCGTTTAGACAAAATTATATGGGTCAAAAACACAAGACCGGTCTCTACTGTGGCAGCTGTTAAAACCGTGAACATTTTTATTGTTTACTCTATATAACAATAAATATAATAACAGGTATATAACAATAAAGTATTTTGGTTTTAAAAAAATGTACGACAGTTGTTTCTAAATTCTCAAGATGAAAGAATCGGTCATTCACCGGTCAGTACGAGGAAAACGTTGAGTTACTAAGTGATGCATTTTTTACGTTCACATAAAATATGCGAAATATGCGTCTGTAAAAACGGTTACTTTTAAATAATATTATTTTAAGATTAATCTGATTTGCACAAAGGGATTTTTTCGAATTTTTGTAAAATATTTTTCTCAGAAGTGTTGTAAGAAGTTGATCATTTAATATTTTACCATTTCCAATAAGAAAAATAAATAGTTTGATGACTTAAGTTTAACCTTTACGATGTAGTACACTCAGGGTACAGAAATATTACATATTTTCAGAAATCAGTTAGGCGCCATGTTATCACAAGAACAGGAAGGGGAAGAAAAAGTAATTAAGTATTTTAGTAAGTCTTGAGGAAAGTTGAAAAGAATTATTGCGTCACTAGGAAAAAACTTTTAGCTACTTAAAGCTCTTGAATACTTCCATACTTACCTTTTTAACAGAAGTTTTAAAAATAGAAAAGGCCATAGCACTTTGCAGTGGTAATGAATTTTAAAAAACCTGAAGGAAGGAAGGAAGAAGAAGAAAAAGAAGAAAAAGAGGAAAAGGAAAGTTGTGAGAAGGAAGAAGAAGAGGAAAATGAAAGGCGTAGGAGGAAGAAGAAGAAAAAGAAGAAGAAGAAGAAGAAGAAGAAGAAGAAGAAAAGGAAAGGCGTAGAAAGGAAGAATAAGACGAAAATAAAAGGCGTAGGAAGGAGGAAGAAGAGGGAAAAGAAAGGCGTAGGAAGAACGAAGAGGAAAAGGAAAGGCGTAGGAAGAAAGAAGAGGAAAATAGGAAAGGCGTAGAGTGGAGAAGCGTAGAAAAGCAGAGGTGGAAATCATGAATGGCTGCTATAAATTCAAGAAAAGTTCAGGCAAGAGGTAGGTCAACTGAACCCCAGAATGAAAACAAATTTAATGGAAAATTGAAATAGAAAAGCGAATAGGTGGGTTCAAATCCCATCCAAGAACAGGGTTTTAAAATTTTTTCAATAAATTTCTGATCAATAACCGGTAAATTTTCGGAACTTTAAACAGATTTTTCATTCTAATTATATAACAGTTTATCGTTATTCTCATATAAATAGTTGTCCAGATACCACCACACCTTATTCATAAAAGATCCATTCATTAACATGTTTTTTTATCAGCAATTGGTATAAAACCACCCCTGATTTAGGGTCGCTGAAGAATTTCTTCAATTTTAATTGAATGGCCGCCCGGTAGGGCTAGAAAGAAAGTCATTCTCTAAAAATAAAATATACCTGAACTATCTCTATTATAATTTATTCTTTTGGTCTGCCGAAAGAAAAGGAATCTACTTTGTAATTATTGAATCCATTCGATCTCCTCGAGATATCGGCCCGAAGAAGAAGTTTCAGATTAAATCAAAATTTATGGATTTTTGGACCATAAATACGACGAAATATTTTTGAAAATTTACGGATTCGTAATTATTGGCGCCTTCTCAGACTGTTATGGGTTTTTAAAGATGTTTAGTTCGTTTCAGTTGGTGTTTTTTTGGAGAATTTGTTTTCTGTACTCTTTCGTCTTTCTTTAGCACTCGTACACTGGGAATGAAAAAAATGAAAAATACATATTACGCATTGTGTTTGTAGCGTGCATGTCAAAATCAAAATACACATGTAGAAAATTAAATAAAGTTCATATTTTAACGATTTAACATGATTAAACATTGAAGTAATATACAATAAATAATTAATAATTTAGAAAAGTGGTTCTATTTATTTCTGTTTAAGTCAAAACGTCAAAACCATAAAAATATTTAAATATATTAAATCGTTATAAGTGTCTTATTGCGTCAATCTACTAGCAATTACTACTAGGTTGTTATAACTCTGTTTTTATGCTTCTTTCCTTCTTCTTTTTTTATGATGTCTGCTTATCTTCGCACGAAATTAGTCTTGCAAGGTAGAGAACCTTTTCTTCATAAAGATCAATTCCCCAAAAATTTTTGAAAATATTTCTTCATTTGGTATCATCAATTCTGTCTCTGCATTTCATTCATTAAACTTATTTGCTTTAGTTATTTTGCCTTTTTTTGTTATATATTCTTCTCCCAACTTTCTGTGTGTTTTCTGCTGCCTTGTACTTCTCTAGTTTCTTCCTTAATCACTTTTCTTTCTCTTTTCTTTACTACGACAGGGCTAAAATTATCATCTGCATTTTGCTACTTTTTGGTCCTTCAATTCTCCAAGTTACTGTTGTTCTCACCGTTACTGTTGTTGCCCTCACTGTCACTGCTGGTTGATTCAGCAATATAATCTTTATCTTTTTCCAAGTCATCAATTGGCTCATCCACATCTGACACATTTCCACTTTCAATAACGCTGATATCTCTTAATTCTCCCGGAATTTCCAGGGCCACTGTTTCAGTGCTTGATCATTAACTTTTTTTGTTGTTTTAGATAAATGTCTTGATTGCCAATTTTATTGTGTTCTACTAGGAATAAAAAAATGTTTAGACTTTTTCTGTAAACCTTCAAACTCTTAAAAATACATACCTTCCCCAGAAACGAAAGTTTGATCAATATGGATTGACATTGACTCTTCTATATCACTTGGTAAAGTGGGTGAAACATCTAAAGTTTGGATTGAAATGGCAAACAAAATTTGATGCAAAAATATTATAAACAGAACTCGTGTTCCAATCTATGATACTAAATTGCATCTTTTGGCGAGGGTTGAATAATGTGGAAATATTGAGAAACTCTACCTTTTTTAACATTGCTGAGGTAGAGGCAGTTGCAAGAAAGATTTTGTTTTCTAAACTTAATTGTTTTTATAAATTAATAGAGCTGATATATAAAATAAATTACTATTAAATTGTAAAGAAATAAACTGTGTAACTGTTTAAAATAAATAAACGTTACAAAAAGTTAAACCGTTAATAATGATATAATCAAATATTTTTTTATTAATCTAATATTAACTATAAGTTATTTACGCCACCGTTCTTGAGTGTCTTGCTTGTTTGTTTTAATAAATTAAATCAAATTAAAAAAATAGGAGTAGTTTTCATGTGGGTGCTATACTGCCCCCCTAGGTGTGGTAATGATAGTTGTAAAGAACCAGTCATAACGATCGGGCAGTTTGCAAGTCACAAAATCAATTGATCACCTCGGTAGAAATGATTGACGGGTCTCAATAACAAGAGGAAACACCATATGAATTAAAACCTGTTGCCGATGAGATGAAATCTTTGTGCTCGTTTTAGCATCGAACACCATTTTCTGAATGACTCTCAATTTTAGGTTGCATGTTACCATCGCCCTTAAAACAGAAGTAGAATTCAAAAACAATTTATTTTTTCTTCATGCGAATCATATATATGCCATTGATTAACCCATGTAGAACAATGTCATCTAAACTTTCAATTAACAGAAAACACGAAACATCACTCAGTGTTTCATTAACTTCTTTTCTTAATTGTTTCGTCTAGCACCAGTATTTGACTTAGAAGCCCTGTCTTAAACCACCGTTTACTGATAACTCTTGTGATTTCATGTTGTCTGTTCAAATGGAATGCTAATAGACTGCTGCAGCACATTGCAAGCAATCCTAGATATAGGAAGCATAGAAATACGCTTAATTTTGGAGACTCACTTTACCAATGAGTCCTTTATTAAATTTAAAGGATATAAGGTTTATTATACCATTCATCACCGAAATGCAGCAAGAGGGGGTAGCGCAATAATAATTAGAGAAGCAATTAAGAGGGTTCTATACCCATCAGCTCCGTCAATTTCATACATAACCTCGAAATTCACGTCCCTCACGTCTTCGCCATAATCCCCCCTTTAAAGAAATTGTTAGGCAGCCTGACATACGATTATGTGCATTTGTGGTTGCATAGTCTACCAATTCTCGGATAAGAACATCTAGACGTAGCATCATGAAGAAAGAATTTCAGGCTATTTCAGTAATGATAAAATCTAAAACTTCTGATGTTATGGTTACCTACCGTTAAAAAAGAACAAAACCTAAATTTCCTCATTAGTCAATAACCTAGATTTATCATTGGAGGCGACTTTTATGCAAAACACACCCCTTGGGGCTCTAGATTAACAACAACTAAGAGTAAAAACCTAAAAGTAACAGAAACGCGATTAGCCAGAGCGCAGTGGCGTACCTAAATGTAGATATTAACATGTATGAAAACAAAATTAAATTGAATTAATATTTTTATGTTATTTATTTTAAAATTATGTGTTTTTATGAAATGTAACTAGGTATTAACTGCACAAATGAACCAATGGAAAAACCGTTTCTGGTCTTCTTAACTAGGAATTATGCAGAACATTGTGTTGACACATAATTATTCTTCGGATAATTGTAATTTGATTCAAAACGGCAACATCGTCGGGAATTATTTTTAGTAATAAAAAATGTCTCGGTTGCTGACTGCCGACAATACAGAGAGAGACAATGAATTCGCAGCAGATCTATCGCGTGTCTTCTAGTTTCGCGAGGGGTTCCTCTTTGAATATTGAATGAATGAGATTCTTTTCTTTTTAGGTCATCAACGGATTTTGCTAAGAGCTCTGTTTATTTTGTCACATATAAACGATGTGCTTCTTATACAGTATTGCGATTTAATAGTCACAAAAGTGAAGTAAAAATACTACGTTTCGGATCAATTTTTATATTTTTACCAATACATACCAAAATTAACCTACAAAAATAAAAATTGTCTAAAGATACCGACTCCACATCTGTACTGAAGCGAAAATAATACAGTACAGTCTGTTCGCTATACTTACGCGGGTTTCGGATTAAAAATTTTATGAGTATTTCCAGGTAAGTACCCGAAAGTTTGACCTGTTCTTTGGGTAAACATCAACTGGTTAAATGAAATGAAAAATAATGTACAACTTTTTAATTAAATAAAAATGGGGAATCTTTTGTATAATTGAGAGCAGAATTAAACTGGTATAACGAATTTAAAATTTCTTTCCATCTGGAATATCTTTCGTTTTCAATGATGGGCGAGTTTTGCGGTGATCTTCTTTCGGCAGTTCACTATTGTGATTTTGTAATACTCCTTTTAATTTGGTTTCACTAATTCCTAGAACATCGCATATGCGTTGTTGTACAGACATTACCGATTTTAAAGGACCGCCATTTTCTTTTTCATCCGTAAAATACTTATGCACACTACAAATTAGACTATCTACATCTAACACACGTCTAGGCATTTTTAAAATTTCCACTTAATTTACAATATACATACAATGTCAACACTTGCAAAGAATCAATTCAACTGCAATAGTTGTAACTAATTTAGTACCTACCCTAATGTTATTTTAATTTAAATCTGACCATTAGGGCAATTTTACCTAATTTCTTGGGAAGAGGCTTATTGGAACTGGTTGTCAATGACTAATTTGCATAATTTTGTTAATCCGAAACCCGCGTAAGTATAGCAAACAGACTGTTTATTGATTTATGGTTTCAGATAAATAGGTAAATAACCCCTCTTAAAATTACTGTGACCGAATCTCACCGAAATACGTTTCTACTATATAAAAGCAAAATTTCCGCTAGACGGTAGATTTTTCTATTAAAATAAATTAAGGTATTTTATTTTTCTATGAGTAACCGAGTAAAAATCATGTAAAAATTTGTAGATAGGCAACCTAAACCTAGAATGAAAAGTTCAATTTTCATTAAAACTAAAACAGTATTTTTAAATACAAATCAATACCACACAAAATAGATTATTTAGATTTTAAAGCTGTCAAAATTGAAGGTAGCCAATTAGAATTAATAAGCTATATTATCTGGTATACATCTGAAAATATTTTGTAACTTCATCGAAATTGTCAATTTTCTTAAACAGTACGACAATACGTAGTTTACAAGTCAGCATTTATTACTCAGTCGACAACTAATTAAATTAATTAACTAAATTAACAGACAAGCATTTTAATGGTTGTTAAAGAGGGCAAAACGACTTACCCTATTCGAGTCGACCCCTGTACCAAAAGTTTATGGGAAACGATAATAATTGCTTGATGCAAATATATGGCTCTACTGTCGTCTGACGAGGAAATGAAATAAGTAAAATTAAAGTTTTGTCTTATCTAAAACGAGACAAGTGTTTTTTTTTATTACAAATAGAAGGGCATGCGACCTTTGGGATATTCTGTTAATGAGATACGAGGTTGATCAAAATATAAACCTAAAACTACCCAATAAGCAAAATACATTCACTATAAATTTATTGGTCGCTTTCGGCAAGTTTGAATCTGCCTCACTCTATACTTAATATGCCATGCTTTATGGCCCATAACCTTTTAATGTAATTTATTGATTGCCAATAAAAACTTCGGATTCTTTTTTTCTTAACCTTTTATTATGAACATTACATCATTTCGTCAACAATTTTTTACATTTTTCTACGGACAAGCTCGGAAAATTACAATTAATCTTCCTTAAGGTAAGTCGATTAATTTTTTAATTATTGATCCTTTCTTTTGGGTGAACAATACTTTTATTAGAACTTATTTTTAAATGAAATTCTGATGGTATTGAAATATATAAAAATATTAATAATATCATTGGAGATTATTCCTAAGTAAGGCAAAGAAACAATTATTTAAAATTATCTGAAAGCTCTCGAGTTATTTTAATATATAAATAATATAATCCTACACTTAAAATATAATTTTCTAATATGGTACCTATATATATGGAACGCCGTTTTACTTTTTATTTCTAAATTTTAATTCAGTCATTTTTAAACACAGAACAATTTTAATCATCTCATTTTTATGTTTGTCTAATTTTTTCAGTACTATTAAAATATTTGTTCAAAAAAAATTGTCTATTTAAATATTTGATGAATAAAATTGTATCTTGATAAAATTGTGTAAGTTAAAAATATTTAATAGTCATATTTAAAGCTTTTAATTTATATGATGCAATTAAAATTATCAACCGTCATTTTAATTCGTGTAACATTTTAATTCAACTAACATAAAAATAATAAATATTTTTAGTTAAAGAATTAAAATGATTGTTGAAAATTTTAATTCCGCATTGTTTTGGATTAGGTAACTATATGTTCGCAAAGAAAATAGCAACAATCATTTTGAATACCTTATTTCAAATGTTTGTTATTTTTTTGTTGCCTGAATTAAAAGGTTACACGAATTAAAATGACTGTTCATAATTTTAAATGTATCATAAATATTAAATGATTTAAATATGACTATCAAATATTTTTGACTTACGCAATTTTATCAAGATGCAATTTTATTCATTAAACATTTAAATAGCCAAAGTTTTTTGAACAAATAATTTAACAGAACTAAAAAAAAATAGACAAACATTAAAATGTGTTGAATAAAATTGTTATTTATTTAAAAAATAAATAACCAAAACAATTCAAAAACTTACCTAAATATTTCAACATTAATTTAAATACATTTTTATTAAAAATGTTTAATTTAATCTAGTGGCCTATTTAAAATATTAATTGAAAAAAATTAGAATGTATAAGTTGTCTATTGAATAAAAATGCAACTTTCTAAATCAATCCGACTAAAGATTTCCATTGTTTACCTTTTACACATGTAATTTAAATGTAGGTTCTAAAATTATCAACAATCATTTTATTTCATGTATCATAATAATTCAACGAACAAAGAAATAAACAAACATTTTAAATAAGGTATTTAGATGATTGTCTACAATTTTAATGCCTACATTAAAATGATTGTTATTTATTTGTTTGTTAAATTAAAATGTTAGTCGAATTAAAATGACACTCGATTTAAAATGATTGTTGATAATTTTTATTCCAAATTAATACGATTGTTGATAATTTTAATTGGTCGCTGTAGTCAGCGGGCGCTACGAGAACTAATAAAATATGTAACCAAAATACGTTGAGAGTTTCCAAAACCCTTATATACAGATCTTTCTGCATCTAGTAATGTTTTATAAATTCTCTGTTTCACAGCAGCAGCAACATTCGAATCCATTATCGAAATCACGAATCCACTAGTTTTTTTACGTTCAAACTGATACAAGCACAAATTCTATTTTTAACTAGAACTTAGATGATAACATTTTAGAGCGACTAAAAATCTAAAAAATATTTTCTACCAACAACTTCTGCACAAAACAAACCATAAACATTGTAAGACATATGACATTACATACATCATACATGACGTTCGACGTTGCAGTAAACCTTGTTGCCAAATTACATATTTTATTAGTTCTCGTAGCGACCGCTGACTACAGCGACTAATTAAAATTATCAACAATCATATTAATTCGGAACAAAAATTATCAACAATTATTTTAAATCGAGTGTCATTTTAATTCGACTAACATTTTAATTCGACTAACATTTTAATTCAACAAACAAATAAATAACAATCATTTTAATGTAGTCATTAAAATTGTAGCCAAAAATCTAAATACCATATTTAAAATGGTTGTTTATTTTTTGTTGGTTTAATTAAAATGTTACATGAATTAAAATGACTGTTGATAATTTTAATTGTATCATATAAATTAAAAGTTTTAAATATGACTATCAAATATTTTTGACTCGCGCATTTTATCAAGATACAATTTTATTCACCAAACATTTTAAATAGCCAAAGTTTTTTAAACAAACAATTTAATAGAACTAAAAAACTTAAACAAATATAAAAATGGGTTGAATAAAATTGTTCTATGTTTAAAAATGACCAATTGAATCTTTAAGAATAAAAAGTAAAACGGCGTTCCATATATATACTTTTAAACATTAAAAATTATATTTGATAAAGCTTTAAACTTTATCATTATCACAGCCTGACGTGTTCTGTTCAATCATATTGATAACAAAATCGTTATAAACACAAAACCAATTTATTTTATTGTATAACAGTAAAATTAATCAAGTTTAGTTCTGTTTTATGTTGGCCATAATTCTAGAATATATAACTTTGGTCTTTGCTCTCGAAAACAAAAAAAAAACTTGACAAGCTTGTTAGGTTAGAACGCCAGACGGTTTTTCATTCAAACACGTTTCTTAACAATGCAAATGTGCAAAATAATTATTTTACAATTTTCTGTTAGAGAATGTAAAAACGAATGTGTTATGTATTGTTACAGTAATATGACCTAGGAAGTTACTACTTCACATCTACTGATTTATTTATTGAAAGAATAGTTTAACTAGGCAACAAAATTGCCTCACAAGTGCTGGACGACTTGAAACGAACTGAAATTAACTGTAAAATTAATTTTCTTTAAAAATCTAATATTATGACTTATTGATTTTAAATAAGTGTTTTGCGAATGGTGTTTTATTGAAATTAAAAACATTTAGATTCCATTTATAAACACTTTCAAAAGATGGTTAAGGTAAAATAATATTAAGCACCAAAAAATATTAGAATACAATAATGTTTTTCATTATTTAATTTTTTTAAATAATACCTAATTTACTTACAATTTTTTTCTGAGCAGTTATCAAAATAGAACAAATTAAATATCGAAAAGTTTAACGGATTGCCTAACCGTAGGGATAGGTAAATAAAAGTAAGATTGCTTTTATCGGGAATTGAATTTGGGTCGCAGAACCCAAAATTGAACGCTTAACGATCTGAGTCACGAAGACTTATTTATGTCAAAAATTATTTAATAAAATATGGGTTTTAAACAGAAAAAAAGAACAAAAGTAATGTAGTTAATTTTAAATTATTATAATAATTGTTAAAAATAAATATCTAGGATCGAATGATCGAATCGATTTTAATATTACTATAGATAGTACATAAATCAAAAAAAGTGATATAGGACACTTTTAAGTGATTTTAACTTAATATCCTTTGATTTCAACATTGAATTCTTAATAATAACACAAACAAATAGTAGTTTACTAAGTTTTATTTATGTTTGATCTATATTTTTGAAATACATGGTCGTACTAATTTCGGACGCATCAATCATTGTCACAATTTAAAAATTATAACCAAATATATTCGTTTTACATGTGGTGGCTTTTTTTTAATATTATATACATATGGCTTTGTTATCTACCCAATTAGCCAGTGTCACTTTGATTTTTATTCATTAATGTGTAGTATGTGAATGCTTTGTCACTGTTTTCCAGTACCACTTTAGAACCATCACTGTTAATTGAGGATTGGGGAATCGCACCTGTTCATCATAATTAATTTGTAAGGAATTAAATTAATTAGGTGGAAATCGAACTCCGCGCCCTTGGTTTCAAAATTCCAGACTCTAATCACTGATAAAATAATAATTAAAATGTTAAATCATATTGTGCTTGCACTAATTTTCAATTTATACATACGACAGACTTTACAAGGGAAATATCAAAATAATTATGTTAAAAAAACTTAAAAACTATGATCAAAGTGTAGACTGGTACTTGTTACAAACAGTGGCGGCTTGTGGTAATTTAAAAAGGGTGTTAACTTTTTAAACTTTTTAGTAGAACAGACTGAATGTTGATTGGACACTTTTGTATTCCATATTTACATATATCAATTATATTTCGACAAGAAATCCAGTTAGCCCCAATTATTGTCACAATATGTATTGTTTACTAATAATCTAACTATTAAAACTTTTTTTAATATACACGACTTGTTAGTTTTGTTAACATATTTATATGTTCTGATAACAATTTTTCTATCACATAGTGTCATATGTTCGCTATACTTACGCGGGTTTCGGATTAAAATTTTTATGAGTATATCCAGGTAAGTACCCGAAAGTTTGACCTGTTCTTTGGGGAAATATCAACTGGATAAATTAAATGAAAAATAATGTACAACTTTTTAATTAAATAATAATGGAGAATCTTTTGTATAATTGAGAGCAGAATTAAACTTCCTCATTAATGGAGTCTAATGTGGCTATTATAAACCTAATAATAATTTTATATTACACTTCACACAGAAAATATGGTCTATGTATAATAAGAGGGTTATTTAGCTCAAATAAAATATTTTCTAACATAAAAATTTGTTCCATGTAGATAATTTCAAATGAAAAATAAAAAAATTGAACTTGCCAACAAAAATGAAAATCAGTCATTATCATCCAAAATATCATAATCGTCATCATCATCATCACTGTTATCACCATTAATTGTTATTATGATTGGACTAATTTCGTTTATTTTATTTTCACGAGTCCACCAATCTTCTATTAGTTTCTCGCACTTGGATATACAGTTCCGCCACACTTCTGGAGTTGCAATTGAAAGTGCTTTTCGCCAAGTTTGGCGAACTGCGTCGTCACTATAACCATTAGGCCCAATATGGTTGTCATAATATTGTTCTGCTATTCCCCATATACTAGTATATTCGATGGGATTAAATTGGCAATGATACGGTGACAGACGTAAAACTTCATGACCGTAACTTTCAATAATCTGATCCACAACAAAGGTTTTTGGTTTTGCGTGTATATTTGCCAAGCGTAATAATTCTGATTTTAATATATATTGAGGAAATTGTATATGTTCCTTTGTTAACCATTCCTTAATTTTATCAACAGTCCAAGAATTCGTTGGACTTTTGTTTAATACTTCAGAATGGTAAGGTGCATTGTCTAAAATAATTACGCTGGGCTCACTTAAACCTAAGAGAAGTTTTTCATGCAACCATTTTACAAACATTTCTGTGTTCATATTATCGTGATAGTCACTGGATTTTGATTTGGATGAAAATATTAAATCAGCACCTTCTATAAAACCCGATTTCCCTCCTGCATGTAAAATTATGTGTCGCTTCCCTTCTCCATCGGTATGTTTGATGGACTTTACCTTATCATCTTGCCATATTCTTTTGGTTGCACCCCTAGAAAATATCCATGTTTCGTCTAAATATATAAAATTCGCCCCTTCTTCTTTAAATTTAGAATATTTTCTTAGAAAGTTAATTCTCTTGTGCACGACAGAACTTCTTTCACAAAGGACATTTTTGTTATCCTCCTTTTGAAATTTGAAACCCAAGTTATGTATCACTTGCTACAGACTTGTTCTGCCAATGTCGTCAAATTTTCTATCTATTAATTCCGAGAGAAATTGTATTTAAGGTCACATGTTCCTTGTTGGCTCTCATTCGATAAATGGTATCACGAATTTCAAATTTCTTTCCATCTGGAATATCTTACGTTTTCAATGATGGGCGAGTTTTACGGTGATCTTTTTTCAGCAGTTCACTATTGTGATTTTGTAATACTCCTCTTAATTTGGTTTCACTAATTCCTAGAGCATCGTATATGCGTTGTTGTACAGACATTACCTATTTTAAAGGACCGCCATTTTCTTTTTCATCCGTAAAATACTTATGTACACTACAAATTTGACTATCTACATCTAACACACGTCTAGGCATTTTTAAAATTTCCACTAAATTTACAATATACATACAATGTCAACACTTGCAAAGAATCAATTCAACTGCAATATTTGTAAGAAATTTAGTACCTACCCTAATGTTATTTTAATTTAAATCTGACCATTAGGGCAATTTTACCTAATTTCTTGGGAAGAGGCTTATTGGAACTGGTTGTCAATGACTAATTTGTATAATTTTGTTAATCTGAAACCCGCGGAATTATAGCGAACAGACTGTAGCTCTAACATGCCTCTATAAATAATACGACATAGTTCATTTTACCTCCCAGGTACTGATATCGGTAAGTCTTTATGATAGAGAATTTTCTAAACAAATATTTATTTGTAATTGTCTCTGTAATTCTGCAAGTGACTGTAATGGCATTAGCTTGTTTGCATTTTGATTAGAAACAGAGAACACACTGTATATATAAACAAAAACTATAAAATATCAATTAATTTTTTAGTTTTAACTTTGTCAAAACTATTAAGAATAACTTTACCGACTGGAATGTTAAAAAAAATTGAAGGTCGGCCGGTAAGGTCTATGTCACTATAACTTTTGTAATAAATATCAAATTTTTCACATGATTTAAATAAAATGATTTCATAGGAAGTTTTGCTTTATTCAAATTTGAATTCTTGAAAAATCTACCTGATGAACCTAAACCATTTGTGTTTATCTATTATTTTGTAAATGGTAGTCAGTAGAAACTATTTTTTTAATTTTTTGTCAATTATTTCTATTTATGGTTTAACATTCTGTTATTATATTAGTATGTTGAAATTATACAAGGCGTCCCAAAATATGTAGAAAAGCGCAGATACCAGATAATACTAAAATTAGCTATATTACAATAAATAGACTTCCGTCGGTATTACAGAAAACTATTCCATTTTTTTATTATATTCAATTTATACTCTATCGATGTAGAAACTTTTGTACTGTTAATTAACTAGGGATTTGAAAATAGACAGTTTCAACTTCTACGTTTTATCTTCAACAATTTCAACTTCAACATTTCATCTTCGACAGTTTCATCTTTGACAGATTCTTCTTGAACAGTTTCATCTTCGACAGTTTCATCTTTAATTGTTTCATCTTTGACAGTTTTATATTTTTAGTTTCGCGGTGTTGGTATAGACTTCTTATATTTCCAAATAACGATATTGTTAAGTATTTTTTATTTGTTTTATTGTACTTGCTTGCTAATTAATATTTGTTTTCACAATGGGATTTATTTGTAAGGGGTGAATTAAAAGAAAAGTGTTTTTTTGTGGTCGTGTAGCCTTTGTTACTGTTTCCCAGCGCCCCTTTAGGAACAGCACTGTTAATTAGAACCCAACAGTGAATGGTCGAGTGGGGAATCCTACCAAGGCATCACAATTAATTTTAAATAAAGAAATTAATAAAAAAATCCCGGCCAACGGTGGGATTCGAACCTGGGACCCTTATACTTATTTTTATTATTATATTAGTTATATGAATTAAATAAAAAAAAATAAAACATGTTAAAAATCAATATCTGGATCCTGTTTACTCTATCTATATGTCAATTTATATTATTATTGATACGAATATTGTATAATCAATTTCTATTTTCACAAAAATGACTCAGAACTGGCGCCTAGTATTGCAGATAAATATCATTAAGTGATCCTATTTTAAAAATAATTCATTCATATAAAATAACATAAACAGTTCTTTTATAAATACAAACGTATGAAATTTTGTATTAATACAATTATTTTTTAGGATTTATTAAAATAATGAGTTAGCTAGGAAGAAGATAGAATGCTCTCAGTTTTTGAAAAGCTGATATTAGTATTTTTTTACTGTATTACGGTTATCAATTAAAATGTGGGAATTGTTTTACCTACATATTTACTTTAATAACTTACTATTAATTATAAACACTCAGCCTGCCGTATCATTTCTCAGTTTGATTTCTATTAACATACTTATGATTAAATAAATTAAAATGCTGTAATACAATATAATATTAGACATTCAGTTATGGTTCAGAAAATAATATGCATAATGGAAAAGTAAAACATGCACACTTGTTTAACATTTATTTAATTGAACATTTATTAAAGAAAACAAAATTTAATTTATTTTTCCTTAATAATCAAGTTTAAAGAGTAGTTTTCTACGATTAATATCCTTTAAATATGTCAAAAAGTGGTAAGTAATCATTCCAATGACCTGTCAAACAATAGTTGCGGTTGGGAAGGGCTTGTGCGGGTTCCGACATAGCCTACCATCTTGGACACTATTTTTATTCGAAATTGTAGTCGTCAAGCCTGCCAATTTATAAAAAATGCATAAGCACTTTTTTAAACATAATATTTTTATTGTGTTCGATATAAACTATTTAAATTTAATCGATTAATAATCATTTCTCGTGGTGTAGATAAAATACATCGTATTTCGCAACCCTTTAGATATACCAACCCTTTCCACGACAGCAATTTTGTTTGGGAATCCTAATTTTCGCGATCTGTCACTAGTTGATAGATCTGTTGCTATAAAGTGGATAAGCTAATATTATTTACAAAAGTAATGTTTTCAAAAACAACTAATGATGGTAACAATTGGGTCAATGCTGCCATAGTTATCAAAAAAAGTATGCATGCCTTCTTAAGCATGTGGAACTTTTACCCCTCCTAAAATTTGGTTAAAATTGTTCAATAAACAAAGTAGAAAATTTTGTTTATTCTAAATAAATCAGTAAACTTTATATTCATATTTGTTTATGTTTGATTAGTCTAATAACAAAGACAATATGAAAGTAATATCACAGTAATTGAGCCTAAAATATTATTATTTTAAAAGTTATTAAGTACTTTTTTTTGGTTGGTGCACCCCGGTTTTAAGAGGTGACTGGTTTAGCACCAAATGGAGTACAGTCTGTTCGCTATACTACAAATTAGTCATTGACAATCAGTTCCAATATGCCTCCTCCCAAGAAATTAAGTAAAATTGCCCTAATGGTCAGATTTAAATTAAAATAATATTAGGGTAGGCACTAAATTTGTTACAAATATTGCAGTTGAATTGATTTTTTGCAAGTGTTGACATTGTAAGTATATTGTAAATTTAGTAGAAATTTTAAAAATGCCTAGACGTGTGTTAGATGTAGATAGTTTAATTTGTAGTGTACATAAGTATTTTACAAATGAAAAAGAAAATAACGGTTCTTTAAAATCGGTAACGTCTGTACAACAACGCGTATGCGATGCTCTAGGAATTAATGAAACCAAATTAAGAGTATTACAAAATTACAATAGTGAACTGCCGAAAGAATATCACCGCAAAATTCGCCCATTATTGAAAACGAAAGATATTCCAGATGGAAAGAAATTTGAAATTCGTGATACCATTTATCGAATGAGGGCCAACAAGGAACATTTGACCTTAAATACAATTCTCTCGGAATTAATAGATAGAAAATTTGACGACATTGGCAGAATAAGTCTATGGCAAGTGATACATATCTTGGGTTTCAAATTTCAAAAGTAGGATTACAGAAAGGCCCTTTATGAAAGAAGTTCTGTCGTGTACAAGAGAATTACCTTTCTAAGAAAATATTTTAAATTTAAAAAAGAAAGGGCAAATTTTACATATTTACACGAAACATGGATATTTTCTAGGGGTGCAACCAAGAGAATATGGCAAGATGATAACGTAAAGTCCATCAAACATACCGATGGAGAAGGGAAGCGACACATAATTTTACATGCAGTAGGGAAATCGGGTTTTATAGAAGGTGCTGATTTAATATTTTCGTCTAAATCAAAATCTAGTGACTATCACGATAATATGAACACATAAATGTTTGTAAAATGGTTGCATGAAAAACTTCTACCAGGTTTAAGTGAGCCCAGCGTAATTATTTTAGACAATGCACCTTCATTCTGAAGTATTAAACAAAAGTCCAACGAATTTTTGGACTGTTGATAAAATTAAAGAATGGTTGACAAAGGAACATATACCATTTCCTCAATATATATTAAAATCAGAATTATTACGCTTGGCAAATATACACGCAAAACTAAAAACCTTTGTTGTGGATCAGATTATTGAAAGTTACGGTCATCAAGTTTTACGTCTGCCACCGTATCATTGCCATCGAATATATATATGGAGAATAGCAAAACAATATTATGACAACCATATTGGGCCTAATGGTTATAGTGACGACGCAGTTCGGGAAACTTGGCGAAAAGCACTTTCAATTGCAACTCCAGAAGTGTGGCGGAACTGTATATCCAAGTGCGAGAAACTAATAGAAGATTGGTGGACTCGTGAAAATAAAATATACGAAATAAGTACAATCATAATAACAATTAATGGTGATGACATTGATGATGATGACGATTATGATATTTTGGATGATAATGACCGATTTTCATTTTTGTTGGCAAATTCAATTTTTTTATTTTTCATTTGAAATTCTCTACATAAAACAAATTTTTATGTTAGAATATATTTTATTATTATACTTAGACCATATTTTCTGTGTGAAGTGTAGTATAAAATTATTATTAGGTTTATAATAGCTACATTAGACTCCATTATTATTTAATTAAAAAGTTGTACATTATTTTTCATTTCATTTAACCAGTTGATATTTCCCCAAAGAACAGGTCAAACTTTCGGGTATTTACCTGGAAATACTCATAAAATTTTGAATCCGAAATCCGCGTAAGTATAGTGAACAGACTGTAAGTAATAACTTATTGCAGATAACTAAATACAGGATATATTTAAAAGAGTGGGCGATTAAAAAGATACCTGATAATTCAAATTTGGGTAGTTTATTAAAAGATATTTAAGATATTTTAAACTTAAATAAATACGACAATAACTCTTGCTTTAAATCCCACCTACTTTATTTCACTACAATAAAAAAAGAACCCTGAACCAGACAAATTCCATGAACCGAATTCTACTGGTGCCCTCTAAAGCAACAGGTCCATTTTACAAATTCAAATGGCGTATTAATAACCCACTTCTTGTAATCCTGTATGATCGTAGAGTGAAACTAATTCCACAACACAGTAGAACCGAAAAGGGCATATATTCTATGCACGTTGGATTTGGTCCTTTTATGAATCAAAGCCAAACTCATTCACGGAAATTTGAAAGAACTGAGTACATAGAAGACTAGGTAAAGATGGTTGTAATTTACCAATGGCGCATCGTTTAGGGGAATGGGATGGATTGAATAGTAAAAATATATTTATTCTACATAATATAATAACGTGTTTTACTACTCCCAATTATTTTTCTAGAATTCTCTGTCAGACTAGAGACCGAGAGAGTAAAAATATCATACTGGAGATAAAACTACTGGAAATGGAAGATTTTTATTTTTCCTAATTAATTCAAGGATAATTCAGGTGAAAAGATTGTTTGAAGCCGTAGACTTCAAACTGGAGTGGTCAGAAATAACTTATAGAAAGAGATGTAACATTACACCCATTTAGCAAAAACCATAAGTGTTTATGAATGGAATATCCTAATACTAAAATTATTTAAAATAAACGAATATTACAAATATAATTTTTATAGCCTTTATGAGTGTTGGTACACCTCCTAAACTGCATTTATATTTATTGTTACTCTTCTTCTTAGCTTTTGTATCATTATATTTTGGAGTACACATACCTGAATAATATTATTGCCTTTCTCATTTGAGTTTGTCTTTTTAAATATTTCTAAACTCCTACTTTTAAAATAAAGATAGCGTTAATATTTTTGTTGTCATTCAGAAGGAGAAGAAAGGATTGGGATAGTCAAACTTTCCTCATTTTCTTCCACTTCACTGAATCATTATATTTTCAGCTACATTTCGTATTTTCCCCCTAAATTATTTGAAAAAGGTACCACTTAGTTTATTCCAATTTGAAAAAAAGGCATAACTCATATTTACTTTTTTGAATTTTAAAATCAAAAAGTAAAATGTCTCAATATATTCAAATGTCCACCTTATAAAACTGGAAGCATTTAAAAATGATTTTTTGCATTGATCTGAGACAGTATACTCGTATTTTTGCTTTTTATTTTTTTTTGCCTTCAAAATTGCCATAAAAGTTTCACAATATATTTTAAATGCTGTAATATTCTATGGGCGCTGGTACGGTTTACGTAGTTCAAAATACATGGCTTCTTATGGGAATTATACATAATTTTGGCCAAGGACGAAAAAATTACTGGACAATCTATTCATTCATAATTAACTCTGTATTATCGGCTGATACATTGGAAAAAGCAGATGCGTACTAAATTGAGTTGGGATGGCTTATGCGACCACGCAATTTATGAACGGCAACTACCGTGAATGCTTTTTGTAAACAAAATTGATCTAGTAGTTGTTCGTCGTTTTTTGTCATTTCTTCTGATACGCCTATGGCCTGATAGTAATAAGGATACGAGCCGGCGGGTTTCACATAAAATAAATAAATAAATAAATTTTTACAAGGGATCGAGTTCTGAGAAATGTTGGGGTGGCACTCACTTTCGTGCAGGTACCGTCAGGAAGCGTTTTAGTCAATGGTGTGTGGCTGGCTGTTGAAACTTTTGTTGTTTACATATTTTTTAAAGTCAAACATTACGCTTCTTGTACTGCCGCATTCTGGGGGCTATTAGGACACTCTTCTGTGTCAACGAAGCCACAAGAATGTTGAAAGGATTAGGAAGGTGACTGTATAAAAGCGATTCAAAATAAAGCTGTAGGTGCAAACAATTTTTACTTTAGGATATTTCACTATTTTTAATCAAGTTCTACTTGTGTAATTTTTAAAACTATTAAATTCATAATGTTTATATTGTGTTACTGTGATGCCTGTCAAAACCTAAGAACAATTTGATATAGGCACTTGTTTTTTTTTTAATTCTAGGGTAGGTACGTATATCCTAATTAAAAAAAAAGATAGGTTTTTTCATATTTTCATTTATTTGTAAAGTGTATTTTCCTCCTGTTTGGGATAAATTTATTGCAATTTTTATTTATGTAGATATTAATTTGCCTAATTTTTTCTCTAGGTTTTAAAAATATTATTTTTTCACTACTTCACCACTAAAAGTATTTTTATAATTTGTTTATAGGTCAGAAAAAAAATATCATTATCTTCGTAAATAAATTAAAACTATCTAAGATTAATTCTATTAAACGAGGTTATTTTAAGAAATTAAAAACAAAATGTCTACTACATTTGAACATATATCACCGGTACAAGCAACTAATTCATTTTTAATTAAAATGTAAAAACTTTAACACCTTGTAACTTAAAAACTAGCCATAGGGTTTAAATGTACTCATAGACACAGGTAGTACAGCAAAATTTATAACGTTCGTTGGAAAGCCATTTTACCAAAGAAAAGCGCAGGGTCTTTTACTAACTTATATAAAAAAACTGATCGGATAAAGAGTTAAAATTACAGCCAATTTTTAAAATATTTGACGCATTTTTTACCTAATGATCGTTCTTGTTGTGTGGTGAACGGACATGAAAAGCCAGCCAGTTTCTCTTTTGTAGAAGTTGCACATTCAAATGAAGCAGAGGCAAGAGGATTCGAAATTTGAGATCAGCCTTTTGTATACAATTTAAATTAGAGGTCTGCACGTCTTAGCCGGGCCGGTCTTGTCCTAACCCAATCCACAGTGGGGCAGATGCGAAAAGAAAATGGCCTACAATTCTTAACATTAAAGGTTTTCAGTACTATTCTTTTTAACTCACTTATTTTTCTTTCACTGTCAAGAAATAAGAGGACTGAAAATGGTGTACAGCCTTCTGTAACTGTGAAAGAGTACGCAAATTTTACCCAACCACAGACAAATTAGGCTGCGATGACTGTACACACTAAACCTCAGATATAGAATGAAAAGCAAATATTAGTATTTTTTTATATATATATATATATATATATATATATATATATATATATATATATATATATATATATTAAATAAAATTTGGAAAGGACGTAAAGGAAACAGTAGAATTGATGGTGGAATTAACAAGTGACAGTAGATAGAGTGACAGGAATGACCGTCAATGATTCTGGAGTATCAGGACCGAAACGAAACATATATATCAAGAATAAACTTGTTGTGTTGAAGGGGTACAATCTTAAAAAATAATACTGTAGTCACTAGAAGATTTCGGATAAGTTTTACAAAAAAAAATACTACAAAAGAGACTGCTCTAAAGTGTTACATTCTTAAAACACAATCTGATATCCCTGCCCCCTTTTATATTCTTCTAATATAGTTTCCTATGACTGTTCATTAGGTTGAAATACTCCTTCCAGGTTTCTGTTTATTATTTTTTGCTCTTTCACCTCCTTCTTTTTTAATAATTGGTGAAGTTTAGATAATTGGTCTTTTAAGTTGCTTTACAGAAACTGTATTTACTATTTTTTCATCTGTAACTTCTCTTACCTAAAGAGTTGATTGTTTCGTTCTTTAATTCTTGTATCTCCCTCTTTATCCGTTGAACAAATCCATTGGACATGGTTTTATCATTATGCGTAATTATAATAATGGTGCAAAATGTTTGAATCAATTTAACTTTCTAATTTTTTCATCTAGATGTAATTAATTCAAGGTCTATGGACTGGTTAATAATGCTGTGAACTTATTTATTTTTGTCCATTTGTATTCGTTTGTGGCCTTCTTTCTCCAATCGCTGATCGAATCGGCATCTCGCGCTTTGGTCTTGTTATTAACTTGGAGGTTGAAGAACCAGAGTAAAGGATGCACCGTCTGTAATTTTGCGAATATGATTTGGGTCGAACAAGATCCAAAAATGCCGATGCCGACCTGAATCCGAATATTATATGTGATTATTGTTGTAAGTATTCATTTCTTTTTATTCAGCTTTCGTTACAATTTCCTCAGAAATATACTCTTATTCTTGTTGTGCATAATAATTCAGTCTTAGGGATAATGGTGTAGGCAATAGAGCTGTAAAGTGTCTTTACGCAGTCAGTAAAATGTACTTTTTCGCTCTTGGTATGTAAATAAGATTTACTAATATACTTTTTAAATCTAACAAGAGTTAATGAACCCATAATTTTATTAGACTGTGCGTTATTTGAAGTTCATATCATTCAGATAGGTCACATTCTCAAAATTTGTCAAAATTTATAGGGGGTCATAAATTTGTAAGAAATATACAGCACTTTTACAATATTAAATTAGAATGACAGTAAGACATACCTTTTTTGACAAATTTTTGATTAGACCATTTAAACAAGCCCTAAACAAAAGAATGTAGAATTTTAGTTATTATAAACCCGTCGTTTGTAAGTTCATCTTGTATATGCATGCATTAAATCAGCCATTCTGATTTAAATTCTTTTGACGAGTATTACTCTGCGCAACCTTACAAAAAACAATTTCCTTATATAGTAAAAGCCTTTATTTTATACACCAAATTTTAAATTATTTGCTTCTGAACGCAAGTAAGTAATTTTATTATTGCTAACAAAAATTGTAAAGTAAACGTTTACTTTTTTATTTCCCTGACCACCTTGAACCATATACCTCGACATTTACGACATCTCTGTATACGTAAATTAAATCCGCGTCACCCTGTATATCCAATTAAGAAAGCACATTTTTCCCATTAAGATGTTGGCAACAATGATCTCGAGTTTATTTCCGTTCACACGCCATTCAACAAGTCGCATGCAAAGCGACAGACGCAAAATCGTCAAACTTCTTAAAACAATAAGTAAATTTAACTCATTCTAGACGTCCATATAAACATCAACGATGAACGAAACGATTCCGTCTTGGAATAGAGCAGATTGGCATGGAAGAAAAGGAAGAAAAGTCGTTAAGTTGTCGAGTATCGGGGTCCAGTTCGCGCACATGTGGAATGCCCCGGCATCACCGGCATCCGAGACCTGTTTTTGCTGGAAACATATGATTCGTTCAGGGCCACGTCCGATGTCTGCTCGCATATCTCCTCGTAAACGAATTTTATTTCATGCTGTCTAGTAAATCTACTATTTACCCTATACTGTGGCTTTGTTACACTGCCATAAAAGTGTATTTTGGAGAAAACCATTTGATTTCAAACTTTTCCGTCTCTAAGCAAAATAATTACTAAGAGTATTGCTCTTGCACGCAGTTTTTATTCAGTAATTAGTTCTATCCCTTCGCCATATATTATGTGTCGCTTCCCTTCTCAATCGGTATGTTTGATGGACTTTACGTTATCATCTTGCCATATTCTTTTGGTTGCACCCCTAGAAAATATCCATGTTTCGTCTAAATATATAAAATTCGCCATTTCTTCTTTAAATTTAGAATATTTTCTTAGAAAGTTAATTCTCTTGTGCACGACAGAACTTCTTTCACAAAGGGCCTTTCTGTTATGCTCCTTTTGAAATTTGAAACCCAAGTTATGTATCACTTGCCATAGACTTGTTCTGCCAATGTCGTCAAATTTTCTATCTATTAATTCTGAGAGAATTGTATTTAAGGTCACATGTTCCTTGTTGGCCCTCATTCGATAAATGGTATCACGAATTTCAAATTTCTTTCCATCTGGAATATCTTTCGTTTTCAATGATGGGCGAGTTTTGCGGTGATCTCCTTTCGGCAGTTCACTATTGTGATTTTGTAATACTCCTCTTAATTTGGTTTCACTAATTCCTAGAGCCATCGCATACGCGTTGTTGTACAGACATTACCGATTTTAAAGGACCGCCATTTTCTTACCGTAAAATACTTATGTACACTACAAATTAGACTATCTACATCTAACACACGTCTAGGCATTTTTAAAATTTTCACTAAATTTACAATATACATACAATGTCAACACTTGCAAAGAATCAATTCAACTGCAATATTTGTAACAAATTTAGTACCTACCCTAATGTAATTTTAATTTAAATCTGACCATTAGGGCAATTTTACCTAATTTCTTGGGAAGAGGCTTATTGGTACTGGTTGTCAATAACTAATAAACCCGCGTAAGTATAGCGAACACACTGTATGTTTCAAATCAAAGGTTCACTAGATTTTTATCACAATGTCAGGTGTACGATGTTAAAGCTATAAATACATTTAGAGTCGCCCCTGTCTAGTAGTACTACATTATTTTGAATACACAATTGTATGGTATGTCATCTTTTCTCCCTACTACCTCGATATTATAAAACACTCAATACTTATTTCCAAATATATTTCTTATAATTTCTTTTTTATTCAAACGCTTGTTGAATATGAATAAGTTATAATAAAAAAATCAATATACAAAAAGAACATGCACAAAATAAATCAGTACAACACTGTACTGAACTGTATAGTTTAAATAAAAAAAATTGAGTAGGTATTTTTCTGTTTTTGCTTTCAAAAGAAAATACAACAAAATGACATTATAAACAAATCAAAATACGAATGTATTGGACAGCGGCGTAACATTTAAAAGGGATAATAATTTACTGATTTTTTTGCTCTTAGGTATATGACATGACACCAAACACGTTAGTAGAATATAGTAAAATTATACTAAGTAAAAATTTTAAAAACGAGTAATATGTTACTCAAGCATGTTTCGTTTAATCGGCTCATTTTGAATCACAGAATTTACAGTTGTTTTATGTCATATTCTTAAATTCTTAATGTGTTTTATTTGGACATTAAGTGCCAGTGCCAATGCATATTTTAAAGTTAGTTTTTTATAAATCAATTTAAATTCGTCCTGAAATAAATAAATGTAGGATTGTTAAATTTACAAGTAAATATATTTTTATTCTTACATGACCATCCCTAATTAGTGATTTCCTTGACTCAGTTTTAAATTTTCTAAAAAAGCTTACTTGAATTTTTAAAACTTCAATATATTCAGCTGTTTTTAAGGTTAAGTACAAACTTTTATAGTTATGGGTAAGAGATACTTATTTTCTCGAATATTAGGGGGTAGTTAATGACAGGCAACATTTTTAGAAGCTTACTCCTTTTTATTCTTCTATTTGCAATGTTTTAATTTATTGAAACTAGTAGGAATTGTTATAGTTATTGGTAAGATATACTTATTTCCTCGAATATTAAGGGGTAGTTAACTACAGGCAACATTTTTAAAATATTATTCCTTTTTATTCTTCTATTTGGAATGTTTTATTCATTGAAATTAGTAGGAATTGTTATAGTTACTGATAAATGATACTTATTTCCTCAAATATTAGCGGGTAGCTAATTACAGGCAACATTTTTAAAATGTTATTCCTTTTTATTCTTCTATTTAGAATGTTTTATTTATTGAAATTAGTAGGAATTGTTATAGTTACTGATAAAAGATACTTATTTCCTTAAATGTTAGGGGGTAGTTTATTACAGGTAATATTTTAAAAAGATTATTCCTTTTTATTCTTCTATTTGGAATGTTTTAATTTATTTAAATTAGAAGGAATTGTTTTATTGATTGAAATTAGTAGGAATTGTTATAGTTACTGATAAAAGATACTTATTTCCTCAAATATTAGGGGGTAGTTTATTACAGGTAATATTTTAAAAAGATTATTCCTTTTTATTCTTCTATTTGGAATGTTTTAATTTATTTAAATTAGAAGGAATTGTTATAGTTATTGGTAAGAGATACTTATTTTCTCGAATATTAGGGGGTAGTTAATTATAGGCAACATTTTCAGAAGCTAATTCCTTTTTATTCTTCTATCTGGAATGTTTTAATTTATTAAAATTAGTAGGAATTGTTTGTTGGCATAACCGTACATAATCAAGTCATCTACCAAAGTCCTTCATCCAAATTGTAATTATACGGTTTTATCAATTGGAACAAACTTTACTTTTTACTATAATATTTTTATACAACGATATAGCTATTGTAAGTTTTTCAGTTATTATCACCCTGTATACCTTATTGACCAGCGGACAAACGTTTAGTTTAGCAGATCTAGATGGGTGTTCTGTGATCCATACTATATTATTATGTTATACTAGAACTATGGCGTTATTTTTTGATATTACTGTTTTGAAGTTGCTTCATTCATTCATTCATTATTAATTTTGTTTTAAAAAACTTAATTTATTAGTATTAGAATTTTTAATATGTTTTTTTTATTACTATTATTAATGTAAACAAAAAGTTACTATACTTTTATTATGGAAAATCCCAACGTGCCGTTAAATATATCCCTATTTTTAATAAATAATATGCTGATTACAAAAAAAACCCAAGGAATATAATATAAGATCGTGGTCATTGATCGTGAGAATGTAACTTTTTTATCAAAATTATTTTTAGTGGTTATATGTGAATAAAGTTTTTAAACCTAGGCTAAATTTGTAACATGAGTCTGAAGTTTAGATTACTTTTGATAAAATAGTGCAGATTATGTAAACAGAAATAGAATAACATAGATAAAAGCCTTTACATTAACCTCAAGGTTGTCGGCTCTTTTAATTCAGAATAAAATGTACTCTTTTATAATATAAAAAACGAATTGGACACATTAAGAAATCAATATTATACTATAAAATTCACTAATTAAAAAAAAAAAGAAAACCTCATCTTGTAAATTGTAAATTCATAAAAGAGGAAATTGTAAAATTGGTGATTCTATTTTGGGAATAAATCTTTTAAAATTCCTCGTTTACTACTCTTTATAAGTGACATTATTTGCAGCCAACTTTTTTATACTACACTAGCTCCAAATAGAAAAGTGGAAATCGCAAAATTGACGATTTTATTTGGGGAATGAAACCTGCCATCCAGCTCCTACCCATGCCCCCAAGTTCATAGAAAAATACTATCCTAAAAAGGAGGGTAATTTCTATAGGGTGTTAGGAAAGTGAAATGTCCTAAAAGATGTGAACTAAAGACAAATAAATAATAAACTAAAAAAACTTGTTGCTAATAGAAAATAAAACAAAAACCTCACCCGAATTAGCGTACCTTTTCTTTTTGCTCTTGTTAAGCTATATAAAAAAATTGAAAAATTAATACCACAATACGGAGGATATTTAAATAGAACGCCTTGTTCTCATATTGAGGTATAGTTGTGATATTGTTTCAGGGAAGTAAAAAAATTCAGGTTGTTGACTTTTTCTCCTACTTATTTGATAAGGATATAGAGATTATCATTAGGAAACGGTTTAACATCAAATATCCGGACTTTTGTTTTTAATACTGACCAAAATAGATTCAGTTTAAATGTAGGTACTTCTTATTTAACCATTTTCTAATTTTTAAATGAAGTAACTGTCACGAAGATATGATCTAGTCAAAATAGAAGACACTAAAACTATAGATTTAATAAAAATCGAAATTATAAAAATTGTATTAACTTAAAATGGTAATAAATCAATTTTTAGCTTTTCTGATATATAAAATATGTTCCGGTTTTTTTTTCGCATTGTCAATTGAATCTCTCAAAGACCATCTTTCTTCAGTATACTCCAAAATTTAGCATCAGGACCCCTATACACGCAAATTTGACCTGATAGGTACAGTATATTCGCTATACTTACGTGGGTTTCGGATTAACAAAATTATGCAAATTAGTCATTGTCAACCAGTTCCAATAAGCCTCTTCCCAAGAAATTAGGTAAAATTGCCCTAATGGTCAGATTTAAATTAAAATAACATTAGGGTAGGTACTAAATTTGTTACAAATATTGCAGTTGAATTGATTCTTTGCAAGTGTTGACATTGTATGTATATTGTAAATTTAGTGGAAATTTTAAAAATGCCTAGAAGTGTGTTAGATGTAAATAGTCTAATTTGTAGTGTACATAAGTATTTTACGGTAAAAAAGAAAATGTAGTTCCTTTAAAATCGGCAATGTCTGTACAACAACGCGTATGCGATGTTCTAGGAATTAGTAAAACCAAATTAAGAGGAGTATTACAAAATTTAATAGTGAACTGCCGAAAGAAGATCACCGCAAAACTCATTGAAAACGAAAGATATTCCAGATGGAAAGAAATTTGAAATTCGTGATACCATTTATCGAATGAGGGCTAACAAGGAACATGTGACCTTAAATACAATTCACTCGGTATTAATAGTTAGAAAATTTAACGACATTGGCAGAACAAGTGTATGGCAAGTGATACATTACTTGCGTTTCAAATTTCAAAAGGAGGATAACAGAAAGGCCCTTTGTGAAAGAAGTTCTGTCGTGCACAAGAGAATTAACTTTTTAAGAAAATATTCTAAATTTAAAGAAGAAAGGGCGAATTTTATATATTTAGACGAAACATGGATATTTTCTAGGGGTGCAACCAAGAGAATATGGCAAGATGATAACGTAAAGTCCATAAAACATACCGATGGAGAAGGGAAGCGACACATAGTTTTACATGCAGTAGGGAAATCGGGTTTTATAGAAGGTGCTGATTTAATATTTTCATCTAAATCAAAATCCAGTGACTAGCACGATAATATGAACACAGAAATGTTTGTAAAATGGTTGCATGAAAAACTTCTCCCAGGTTTAAGTGAGCCCAGCGTAATTATTTTAGACAATGCACCTTACCATTCTGAAGTATTAAAACAAAAGTCCAATGAATTCTTGGACTGTTGATAAAATTAAAGAATGGTTGACAAAGGAACATCGAATATATATGAGGAATAGAAAAACAATATTATGACAACCATATTGGGCCTAATGGTTATAGTGACGACGCAGTTTGGAAAACTTGGCGAAAAGCACTTTCAATTGCAACTCCAGAAGTGTGGCGGAACTGTATATCCAAGTGCGAGAAACTAATAGAAGATTGGTGGACTCGTGAAAATAAAATAAACGAAATAAGTCCATTCATAATAACAATTAATGGTGATGACAGTGATGATGATGACGATTATGATATTTTGGATAATAATGACTGATTTTCATTTTTGTTGGCAAGTTCAATTTTTTTTTTTTTTTTTTTTTTTCATTTGAAATTCTCTACATGGAACAAATTTTTATGTTAGAAAATATTTTATTTAAGCTAAATAACCCTCTTATTATACATAGACCATATTTTCTGTGTGAAGTGTAATATAAAATTATTATTAGGTTTATAATAGCCACATTAGACTCCATTAATGAAGAAGTTTAATTCTGCTCTCAATTATACAAAAGATTCTCCATTATTATTTAATTAAAAAGTTGTACATTATTTTTCATTTCATTTAACCAGTTGATATTTCCCATTTCCCCAAAGAACAGGTCAAACTTTCGGGTACTTACCTGGAAATATTCATAAAATTTTTAATCCGAAACCCGCGTAAGTATAGCGAACAGACTGTATATACGCAAATTTGACCTGATAGGTAGGTAGGACTCCATCACTGCGCAAAATTAGTATTTAACAAAACTTAAATGGACAAATCATTGTCTTATACTCGGAGAGTCAAGCGGACGTTAAAGAACCACTCAGTTCCTTGTATGGGACTGTTTGGAAGCCCTACAATTCTGGGAATTCAAAATGGGTCACTGGAGACCTGAAGATAATAAAGAGATTGATTTACTAACCAGCATAGCTCAGAATTTATTCTTCTTTTGCTTCTATCACCTCATCAGTGCATCTAGATTAATTCCTAGATATTTTGGACCTCCAGTCCGTTTATTGTGATAGGTATCCTTGATTGTTAGTTTTATTTGTAAAATTTATGTTTATCGATTTTTCTTTTTCATTTCTATTATTTTTTTCCTATTTCTGATAGTTTTTAAGATAGCCGCTAGCCAAAACAGTAAACTAGTAAGAAACATTTTTTTATCCCAATTTTTTTGATAAACTTACAAAAATTCCATGTGATAGATGACAAACTTTGTGAGTTAGATACAAGAATTAAAATAATATTACTTTTGGCAACGATAATAGTGATTTTGAAGATAACCTAAATTAAAATCTAAACATGGCTTTTACACTTTAATGTTTTTTAACCCAATTGTATTGTTGTATTAATGGACCCCTAGAAAAAAAGATTGATATTCCTTGACTTACTTATCTCATCTTAGTCATCTAATTTTGTATTCGTGTGAAACAAAATGACCACAGATTTATTCAAAAACAATTAAAATAAAAATGTATTTCTCCATTTTAATAACTCATTGATGCATAAAATGTTTTGACATGTTTGTTTAATTCATAAATTAACTTAATTTCCTTGTGCTCGGCCTCAGGCACTATCAAATTGAACTTTTTTGCGGACCTAAAAATGAAAAGTGATGTAATTGTGGTTGTTTTGCCATATACAGCTGATACACTTATCTATTAAAAGATTTACATTCTGAATTTAAGGTTCATTAATAGAATAGCTCTAATTATGCAAACAATTTGCAAAATTCTATATTTATTATCGAAAGGTCACTAACACGGATTAAATCTAAATGACAGAACAATGTTGCCAAATTCGTTAAAAAATTATATTGAATTACTCACTTATTCCCAGAATATGATTCGGCTATTTACCCAAAATTAAGACAAAACTTGAGATCTTTACTTTCGGTATTTTTAAAGGTATATAAAAAAATTAATATTAACAAAAAATAAGATTTTTAAATGGATTTCACATTTTATCTGATAAACAATAAACGTTTAGAGAATAGAAGATAGAGACTTCAGCCAGGCATTTACCATCGGGGTGGTAGAAACCCATCAAATGGCCACTTCCTGAAAATGGGACATCTAGAGACACCTTTTGGCGCCATTATTAACCTGCAGGACTTTAACCAGATAGGCTGGTTATCCTTAGACACCCCCCAACGACAACAAGCTGATTTTTGTTGAGTTATTAACCTGCAGAAATTTGATGAGCTGAAAATATTGCTATCTGTAGACACCCCTTAGCGTCAACCAGCAGCTGTTTGATGAGTTGATGACCTGCAGAACTTTGATGAGCTAGAAAGACGGCTGTCAACATGATTTTGATAAGTTGAGAGGAAGCTTTTGTACACCCGTAAGATTTAAGTGCTGTGAAGCAACTCATTCTCCCCCACCTTACAGATACAGTTGGGTTTAGAGAAAAAAGATCTGCAGAAGATGAGGTACAGGTTTTAACTTCGAAATTATACCTCGCTTTAGATTCAAAAATACCTGAAATTTCCATCTATGTCGATCTCTTTAAAGCCTTAGATGCAGTTTATCATAGGCATTTATTGCATAAAATTAAATATTACTATCTGATAGGAAAAATAAATATACTCCTAAAATACAATGTTGAAATATTGATGTAGTGTTTAATGGCCAGGAAACGTTACTTATGGGGTCTCACAAGGAACTGTACTTAAACCTCTTCTGTTATATATAAATGTTTTTATTATTTTCATTGTATATGTTAGTATACCATTAATTAATTTAAAAATAAACGTTATTATTATTTAAATAATCTTAACTACAGAAAAACGTTCAAACAGTAATAAAAATTTATAAAAAAGTTAAAAAAGTCTGCTATAGATAAGACCAAAAGTAACACTTGAAATTCTTGTTATTGTGGGAAATTTAACAAACCATATCATTCCGCAATCCAAGAAACACAGCAGGTTTCAAGAAGGTGCATTTAAAGTAACAACTTCTTATCTCCTCAAGTAAGGTTTTTGCGGTACTTTCTAAGACGATTTCTGGGTACTCGGGTCAAAACAGATTTATTGTCCGTGTCTGACGCCTCATTTGTTGAAGAAAGTCTATTGATGCCGTTACAATAGAGATTGAAAACATATTAGAGGTTCAAATTGTGAGAAAATAGGTTTAAGTTCCCACAGAAGTTTTGCTTGTTTTGAGGACTTGTGCACTAAATCATTTTGTTTAATATTTATAAGTAGTTAAGGTTCTTATAGTATATTTGAGTTAATCTCAAGGTATTTTAAATATTTTCTTTGTTTTAAAGCCTTCTACAGTTCTCTAAATAAAAGAATTTTTATACAGGGTCATTTTATATGGGCGGAACACTTGATTTATTGCTTAACTATGACTTGTACGATAATTTGACTTAGATAAAAGTTTTTGTACATTTTATGTACTATTTATTGACGTTTACAGATTTCCCGTATACGTAATGGTTTTTAAGACGTGACGTCATCGAACAATATTTTAAATGGATCACCCTGTATTTATATATTTGAAGGTGAAAAGACCGACCCTAAATCTGGGACCGCCTTAATGTACCATTGATGAAATCAGACAGATCATACGAACTCGAAAAAAAATATAAATACAGGGTGATCCATTTAAAATATTGCCCGATGATGTCATATCTTGAAAATCATTACGTATGCGGGAAATTTGTAAACGTCAATAAATAGTACATAAAATGTACAAAAACTTTTATCTAAGTCAAATTATCGTACAAGTCATAGTTAAAACATAAATCAAATGTTCCGCCCATATAGAATGACCCTGTATACAATAAACTTATCGGTTATAGATGAGGATATTAAATTCCTTACAAAGTATTTTTATTCCATCGAGTTAAAAATCCTTGGATCGATAATCTCATCAAAGATTAAATCATTCTCTAAAATGAAGATAAGAAAATCTGATACGTACCAAAACAACCATTTTTCTGGAAGTTATTCAGTCTGTTAGCGGTTGGAAGACAGATCAGCATTAAGAACAATGTATTTCTATTAATTAAATTTAAATATTATAATAGTATCTACGAAAGATCACATGTTACCATTGAAGATAATTTTTGACAATATTATTGTCATCTCGAATATTGTATTTTAATCTGAATAACGTTCCTGCAAATCTGAAATTGTATATTTCATTACGTTTCCATAAACTAGGCATCTAAGGACAAGTAATGCCATTGCGTTTAACTGAACGAATATATTTCATATCCATTCGCTAGTAAGAACACTGTATAAATAACAAACAGTTCATATTTTAGTCAGCCGGCTACTATTATATTTTTTTAATTTTAAATATGTGACATTTCTGTCAAACTAATTGTCAATATATTTTTTAGTTATTGGGATTACATATAAGTAAAAATTGTTCTTAATTTCTTAATAAAGTATTTTGATTATAGACAACTTGCAATAAGCCAGAGGAAGTTCCAATAAGAAACTTTAACTTCTTATAATTTGTCGACATTTATTAGGAAAGATGCAGAAAAACAATACTGTCTAGAATTTCTGGGCATATAGGTTAACTTTCTCTGAATAATTAATAGTTATAATTTTAAAGTATTTTAGATAAATACTGAATATTTTCTACATAAGAAAATCTCAAAAAAATACCTATAGGTTAGCCATAAAACATTTTTAAGGTTATGTTCACAAAATAATAACTTCTACATGGAAAAAATTCCTGCGCCGTCCATGTCGCCTTGGTAACATATTTTTTGACGAAGTTCACCAAATCTTTTATACACATTTTTTATCTGAGTATATTTAATTTATTAAAATGACACACAGCATTTACGTAATTAATTTGAGATAAAAATGCACGCATATACAGGATATACCATTACAAAAGTTTTAACAATTTTTTATATAATTTTATATAATATTATGTAAAAAAGATGTTTAGTGTAAATCTTTTAAGTTTGCAATTAGTTTAACTAATAAAGGTAAAATTAATTTATGATCCTACTTCTATATTTGGCTATAGGGGTAAGTAATATTCTGAACTTTATCAGAGGACGGTTACAACTTACTGCTGCATTTAGTTCAGTATCGGGCCAGCAGGATTCTAATCTAAAAATCTTTCAAGTTTCATTGTTATTTTTCGTGTCGTGTCAGGTTAAGTAGACGTAACTGTTCGGTAGTGTTCCACAACCGCCTAGGGCGGAACCCGAAAGGGTAACCACAAATATCCCCTCATCCATCAAACAAAACGATCCAAAATTCCTAGACTCACTAATCTCCAGAAGGAATAAAAAAGAATCGATAAGCTGCTACTACAAACACCAACATTAGACGCTATCGGAAGAAAGACCTCCTTATACCAACATGTGAGTACCCCTAATCCTAGACTTAGTACAAGCAAATCAAGATCCAGGACCAGAAGATACTCCTGGGAAAATTTTTCCCTGAAAAAAATTTGGAGAAAAATATCTTCAACAAAAGCAATGACAGTGGATCCAGAAAAATCCACTAATTCAAGCCACTCCCGACACTCTAGCCAAACAAGAGGCTCGTCGCGTGCTGTAGCAAACGAAAATACAGTCTGTTCGCTATACTTACGCGGGTTTCGGATTAACAAAATTATGCAAATTAGTCATTGACAACCAGTACCGATAAGCCTCTTCCCAAGAAATTAGATAAAATTGTCCTAATGGTCAGATTTAAATTAAAATAACATTAGGTTAGGTACTAAATTTGTTACAAATAATGCAGTTGAATTGATTCTTTGCAAGTGTTGACATTGTATGTATATTGAAAATTTAGTGGACATTTTAAAAATGCCTAGACGTGTGTTAGATGTAGATAGTCTAATGTGTAGTGAACATAAGTATTTTACGGATGAAAAAGAAAATGGCGGTCCTTTAAAATCGGTAATGTCTGTACAAAAACGCGTATGCGATGCTCTAGGAATTAGTGAAACCAAATTAAGAGGAGTATTACAAAATCACAATAGTGAACTGCCGAGAGAAGATCATCGCAAAACTAGCCCATCATTGAAAACGAAAGATATTCCAGATGGAAAGAAATTTGAAATTCGTGATACCATTTATCGAATGAGGACCAACAAGGAACATGTGACCTAAAATATAATTCTCTCGGAATTAATAGATAGAAAATTTGACGACATTGGCAGAACAAGTCTATGGCAAGTGATACATAACTTGGATTTTAAATTTCAAAAAGGGGATAACAGAAAGGCCCTTTGTAAAAGAAGTTCTGTCGTGCACAAGAGAATTAACTTTCTAAGAAAATATTCTAAATTTAAAGAAGAAGGGGCGAATTTTATATATTTAGACGAAACATGGATATTTTCTAGGGGTGCAACCAGGAGAATATGGCAAGATAATAACGTAAAGTCCATCAAACATACCGATGGAGAAGGGAAGCGACACATAATTTTACATGCAGGAGGGAAATCGTGTTTTATAGAAGGTGCTGATTTAATATTTTCATCTAAATCAAAATCCAGTGACTATCACGAAAGTATGAACACAGAAATGTTTGTAAAATGGTTGCATGAAAAATTTCTCCCAGGTTTAAGTGAGCCCAGCGTAATTATTTTAGACAATGCACATTCTGCAGTATTAAACAAAAGTCCAACCTTATTTTTGGACTGTTGATAAAATTAAAGAATTGTTGACAAAGGAACATATACCATTTCCTCAATATATATTAAAATCAGAATTATTACGCTTGGCAAATATACACGAAAAACCAGAAACCTTTGTTGTGGATCAGATTATTGAAAGTTACGGTCATCAAGTTTTACGTCTGCCACCGTATCATTGCCAGTTTAATCCCATCGAATATATATGGGGAATAGCAAAACAATATTATGACAACCATATTGGGCCTAATGGTTATAGTGACGACGCAGTTCGGGAAACTTGGCGAAAAGCACTTTCAATTGCAACTCCAGAAGTGTGGCGGAACTGTATATCCAAGTGCGAGAAACTAATAGAAGATTGGTGGAGTCGTGAAAATAAAATAAACGAAATAAGTCCAATCATAATAACAATTAATGGTGATGACAGCGATGATGATGACGATTATCATATTTTGGATGATAATGACTGATTTTCATTTTTGTTGGCAAGTTCAATTTTTTATTTTTCATTTGAAATTATCTACATGGAATAAATTTTTATGTTATAAAATATTTTATTTGAGCTAAATAACCCTCTTATTATACATAGACCATATTTTCTGTGTATAGTGTAATATAAAATTATTATTATTAGGTTTATAATAGCCAAATTAGACTCCATTAATGAAGAAGTTTAATACTGCTCTCAATTATACATTATACAAAAGATTCTCCATTATTATTTAATTAAAAAATTGTGCATTATTTTCATTTCATTTAACCAGTTGATATTTCCCCAAAGAACAGGTCAAACTTTCGGGTACTTACCTGGAAATACTCATAAAAATTTTAATCCGAAACCCGCGTAAGTATAGCGAACAGACTGTACATACTTTTGTAACTGATTGATTTTATTTTATATATCTTTATGTACTAAATTTTTATTTATTTTAACAAATTTTGTCTGACTGAATATTTTATTTCATACCTTTTATTTTGTAACCACTGTTTTATTTGTTTTGTATTTTATAGTTTTACAGTTTTGCCAACAAGATTCTGTTTATGACAATAGAGCATTTTTTGTCTGACTCAGCTGAGATCGGTTTATAAATGCGGGCCTTAGGGTCATATTTTCTTCTGTTTTTATATGGAATTTGAACAAATTTGAAACCTATAATGATTTGTCCACAGCGGTCATAACTTTTTTTAAGGTTAATTCTAAACTTTTTCTAGTTGGAATTATATTTTATAGAAATAAAAATTAGTCAAATTTATTTAAACTTTTTAACTTTCTCATGTATGTATTTAGAAATTAGTTCCTTTTATTATTCGATGAAAAAATAATTTTATGCGATATCTATCGATTATCAGATTTTTCTTTATTATTAACCCGGCTTTATTGTATGAATAGGAATAGTGACTAGTAGAAAATACTCGTTGTTGTAATAAGGATGGATGAGCGGTGGTCACAAAATGGGATAAAAAATAAAAGAATTAAAACCAATAATAGTGATACATATATTAATACAGAAAAAGTTTCACCCCAACTGATCAATTTATCTCAAATCTCTTCGTCCGGAAATGAAAAAGACAAAAATTTCGAACATATGCTGTCTACGGAAGTCTTCTTATCAGATTTAGTCTCTATTTATAGTACTCTCAGGTTTTATTTCTTGTTAAATCTAGGTAAACATTGTTAGATACTTTATGTTTAAATAAAATGTTGACCTATGCCGTTGAAAAATTGAATGTTTGAATTAAACTGTTAAGAATATTATAAGTCAATGCTCTTATGTATCATACAGAACAAGACCAATTTTCACTTAGCAGGAATTTTTTTCTGTCTCTATTGAAACACTCAACAGGCCAATCGTATTATTTCTCTTACATCTGAAATAACTTTTCCACCTATTCTTTAATTATTTCTGTATACGAGATCCTTTTAAATAAAAATTATACTATTCAATGGCAATTACGTTTTATGGTTAATTTAAAATTTTAATCAATCGAAATTCTCGGAACCATACGTTTTGGTAAGATCATTGTTCAGAAACAAAGAGTAAATCACCTTTAAAAATTGGTTGAACAGTATTCTTGACACGTATAATTCTTTACGTGACCACTGCCGCTTAAAAAAAAAGGTCACTGTGAGTTGGAAACGATCAATATAAAGAAAAACTAAATTTAATTTTGGATAAGATAAATAATAATCGCACAAAAGATTACATGATGATTATATTTGCTATTTTATTAAATGTATTTCATTAAAACGGCCTTAATTTGAATAGTATTTCCTTTCAATTTCTTTTTTCAATTTTGTGAAAATCAAAAAATATTTCAATTTTGTTTGAAGTAGAACCAACTGTCTCAAAATTTCAAATAATGCATTTCTTCGATGATAAAATATGGTTTCCCATTTCCTTGTTTTATCAATAAAATATTCTGTATTATTATTTTTAATGATTGGCCTATTTTTAGTAATAAGAGGGGCAAAAGTTTTTCTAAAAGTTTAGACAGCACGGGTGTGTTTATAAACTTACTCGGAGTTTAATCTGGAATTATGTCAGAATTTAGTCACGTGATTCATATAGATGAACCCGAATTGTATGAGTAAAAGCGTTTAAAAAATTACTCCAATGTCAACTGTCATACTGTCAAATAGCTATGTCATCAGGGCCGACTAGAGGGGGGGGGTAGCCGGGACTAATTCCCGGGGCCCGGACTCAAATGGGGGCCCGGCAGCGGTATATGGGGGGCCCAGCAATTGGTTTTTTGTTTTGTATGAGAAATTCGACAGAAGACAAGAGGGGAAGTTTTTGGTTGGGGATTTCTTTTTTTTTTTTAGAAAAAGCAATTCAAGTAGAGGAGAAGTTTTTGTTTGCGGAACTTTTTTTGGCACGGGGCCCGACCTAGAGAATTGTCTTGGGGCCAGGCCTGGCTCTCGGCGGCCCTGTATGTCATAACCACGAAAACAACCGATCCCGATCCGTGGATCGCTTCTTTTTCTTTTAAAAATAATAAATAATATATATAGCTTAAGGACCGATTCCACCGTTGTGTTAAACGAAGTTTAAAATAACATTTTTACACTAACAATGTCATTTTAATCTCCGTTTAACACAACGGTGGAATCGGCCCTAAGAATTTTAGGATGGACGATGGACATAATGGACAATGAAGTGCTTGCTTTGAATACTTGGAATTTCATGTTGGAGTTGTTTAATGTAACTTGATATTTATTATTTTATTAATTCTCTATTTATAATCGACATACAGTGTACAGTAAAAATGTAGAATCTTATTTATTAATTAATCAATCTTAACTTTAAATTTCAGGATCGCCGTGACGAAACTTCAGATGATGAAGAATATATTCTTATTATGCGTATGAGAAATCAGGTTGCAAAAAGAACTGATTTTCTAAATTATGTGTTATACAGTGTGTCTGAAAAAGTTGGCAACAAATGGGAAACTTTTTTATTATTAAGTTTAGGAAAAAACGTCATTCTTCATAAAAAGTTCTGTAAGGCCTAAAACCCAATATACGATAATCAGATATCGAAATTTTCCAATCGTATACGAGGTTTGTCAAAAAGTATGAATTTTGCTCAAGAGTAAAGTACCTTTATTTTCGACAATATCTAAAATTGTTATTAAGAAAAGTTGATTAGAATTGAAAACTACGTTTAAATAAAGGTACTTTACTCTTGAGCAAAATTCATACTTTTTGACAAACCTCGTATACGATTGGAAAATTTCGATATCTGATTATCGTATATTGGGTTTTAGGCCTTGCAGAACTTTTTATGAAGAATGACGTTTTTTCCTAAACTTAATAATAAAAAAGTTTCCCATTTGTTGCCAACTTTTTCAGACACACTGTATGATTTAAGAGCTCAGGACTTCAAAAATTATTTTAGGATGTCTAAAGATGTATTCGAAAATATCATTAATATTTTGGGCCCATATTTAACTAATAATAATTTAGAGGGAAAGCCAACTGTGGATGTAACAACCCAATTTTTGGCTGTTGTATGGCTGTTAGCTACTCCAGATTCATATAGGCAATACATTTATTTTCGAATTAGAATTTACGTTTACAATATCAAATTCCTCCATTGTAACCAAAAAGAAACCACAGCCACACCACAAAATTGATAGGTCACTACGTCCTTGTCTTGTTATTATTAATATGTCAGATGCCAGAGTTAATACAAACTCTCCTCGGATAGTAGAGTCAGGAGAGTTAATTCGAGAGTAGAAATTTTCAAGTTTTTAAACGCTTTAGAGTTAACTCTAGATGGCTCTTCAAACATCTAGAGTAAGTAAATAAACGACATAGAGTTAATCCGTTACTCTGGATTAAGTTAATAAACACACCTCACGTGGTTCTAAATTGTCATAAAATGTCAACTATCATCATTCAGACAACATGACATTTACAGCCTACTTCCATAATATTATAACCCAACCATTTGGATTAGTTTTTTGAATACCCACTTTCTGGGTCAGGAACTAATTTAGATCAAATAAAAAATCAAATAAACAATATAGAATATACATATAATGTTAATTTATTTCATAACTAGTAAATGTGGAAAAAATTGGATTTGATATTCGTATTCAAAAATAAGGAAATCTTAAATCATACATTATATTTATTTTATATACATACAAACTAATTAATTTTAGTTACAAAGTAATGAGCAAGATGTTTGAAAACAATCTCACATGACCCTGATAAAATAAATTTTATGAGTTAAAACTACCGCGTTATCTTTTATCAAAACTTTTGGTGTCGAAAATAAAAAAGGGGCTCAAAGCGGGGTTTACGATTCTATTTTTTTAATGGATTTTGAAAATGATTAAACCACTTTTATCAATTCTAGATAGCACTTCTTTCGTTCTAATGATATAACCCTTTAACGACTGCTGGTACATATACCATTGGATCATCTGCCCGATGTATTTGACTGAAACATCTACCCTTAGCACTATTTGATATGAAAATAACATAGACCAACAAACTGGTGTCGGAATTTTTTCGTAGCAGCTTTATTTTTGAGATCAGTAAGAACTAAATAACTTCATTAAGGACCTGAAACCACTCAAGTGGAGAGAATTTACTTTAACCAAGTATTAATATATCATTTTATCGTAAAAAAAGATAAGAATGTATTCTGTAACGATATAAGGATTCTTAGAATAAAATGGGTATGTTAGACTTAGAATAAACACAGACGAGTGACGCCTTTTTATTAAAATTTGAAAACGTAGTTTTAAATGTGTCCAAATCTTTTATACAATGTAACATACATGGCTCAATACTCATTTGTTATCTGACTAAAAAAGAGAAGAATATAAGAAAATATAAATAGTCCTGAAGAAAAAATACGGATGATTTGAGTCGATCTAAAAATGGTAACCTTTTTTCAAAGTGAATATACAAAATAGCCTTGTTTTATGTTTTTGGAACAGTAGAGCTAATGATCAACACCTTGTTTAAGAGGAATTGACTTTTAAGAAGTGTCATGGGTCAAGGAAAAAAAACGTAATCATCGAATATTCGAAAAAAAACTCAACTAATTTACCTAACCTGTGCGAGAGCAAGTTAGCTAAATAGTTTTGAATGTTTCCCATTATTGTATATTTTTTTTACAAACCTCGATGTCTCCAGGCCGCATCGGTAAAGTTTTTTATATAAAAAAAAACTTCATTAATTTACCTAACCTATGCGAGAGCAATCAGTTAAATTTCGATATCAATACAGATCTCTATCATTCTTAATTCCTCAAAAAGGGGGACAAACTCTCCCTGATTTCGCTGATAGGTAATAATTGACAAGGAATTTTGTTTAAACTCAAAAAACTAAAGAAACAAAATATAAAAAACAACTTTTTATTCAATCTGTCGTCTAGATACCTCATTAAAAATAAACATAATCTATTTGTAAGTATAGTTAAAAATTGGTTGTATATTTAAGCATAAAAATTTGTTTAGCAAACCTACTCGTTATCAAAATCTGCCGACCTTGTCGCCGTTAGGTAACACCACCGGAAAACGAGCATTATTGATAAAGAATATCGTGCAAATTTCAATAGATACCAATGGCCAATGACTTATTTCCCTCTAATTTAAATACATTATAACATTTTAATTCAAAACATAATACAGACAGCGCAAAGAGTAGAAAATTAGAACATCTCGAACATTAAATTAGAAGAGGAACAATAGATACAGAATCCGGCGCTGCTTAAGAGACTGGTTTCAAAATCCTATATATCTTTTTGGAGCAGCAAGTAAAACAAATTCAGCAGAAGATTGTTTAATTCGTGTTTTTTGGAAGTCTTAACTTAAATGGTAACATCATGTTGTCTAAGATGTTTATATGATGCTCGGCTGTTAATCGCCCATCAATTTGCCAGCACATTCCAGGATCGTTAATGCTTATCCAGGCCCAAACGTTGACGGAAAAGTTTCTTAACGTAAAATTTGCAACTTTTATTGACATTTAATTCAGTTAAAGGCCAGTTTTCTTCCACTTTTGATATATATAGTTCTCGACTATGATACAAAGTCTAAATCATACCACTGAATTTTGGCGTTCACATTTCAGTTTTGTCAACTGTACCTACAGTCTGTTCGCTATACTTACGCGGGTTTCGGATTAACAAAATTATGCAAATTAATCATTGACAACCAGTTCCAATAAGCCCTTCCCAAAAAAATTAGGTAAAATTGCCCTAATGGTTAGATTTAAATTAAAATAACCCTAGAGTAGGTACTAAATTTGTTACAAATATTGCAGTTGAATTGATTCTTTGCAAGTGTTGACATTGTATGTATATTGTAAATTTAGTAGAAATTTTAAAAATGCCTAGACATATAGATAGTCTAATTTGTAGTGTACATAAGTATTTTACGGATGAAAAAGAAAATGGCGGTCCTTTAAAATCGGTAACGTCTGTACAACAACGCGTATGCTATGCTCTAGGAATTAGTGAAACCAAATTAAGAAGAGTATTTCAAAATCACAATAGTGAACTCCCGAAATAAGATCACCGCAAAACTCGCCAATCATTGAAAACGAAAGATATTCCAGATGGAAAGAAATTTGAAATTCGTAATACCATTTATCGAATGAGGGCCAACAAGGAACACGTGACCTTAAATACAATTCTCTCGGAATTAATAGATAGAAAATTTGACGACATTGGCAGAACAAGTCTGTGGCAAGTGATACATAACTTGGGTTTCAAATTTCAAAAGGAGGATAACAGAAAGGCCCTTTGTGAAAGAAGTTCTGTCATGCACAAGAGAATTAACTTTTTAAGAAAATATTCTAAATTTAAAGAAGAAGGGGCTAATTTTATATATTTAGACGAAACATGGATATTTTCTAGGGTTGCAACCAAGAAACTATGGCAAGATGATAACGTAAAGTCCATCAAACATACTGATGGAGAAAGGAAGCTACACATAATTTTACATGCAGGAGGGAAATCGGGTTTTATAGAAGGTGCTGATTTAATATTTTCATCTAAATCAAAATCCAGTTACTAACACGATAATATGAACACAGAAATGTTTGTAAAATGGTTGCATGAAAAACTTCTCCCAGGTTTAAGTGAGTCCAGCGTAATTATTTTAGACAATGCACATTCTGAAGTATTAAACAAAAGTCCAACGAATTCTTGGACTGTTGATAAAATTAAAGAATGATTGACAAAGGCACATATACCATTTCCTCAATATATATTAAAATCAGAATCATTACGCTTGGCAAATATACACATAGAACCAAAAACCTTTGTTGTGGATCAGATTATTGAAAGTTACGGTCATCAAGTTTTACGTCTGCCAACGTATCATTTATCAGTTTAATTCCATCGAATATATATGACAGTTTGGGAAACTTGGCGAAAAGCACTTTCAATTTCAACTCCAGAAGTGTGGCGGAACTGTATATCCAAGTGCGAGAAACTAATAGAAGATTGGTGGACTCGTGAAAATAAAATAAACGAAATAAGTCCAGCCATAATAACAATTAATGGTGATGACAATAATGATGATGACGATTATGATATTTTTTATGATAATGACTGATTTTCATTTTTGTTGGCACGTTTAATTTTTTTATTTTTCATTTAAAATTCTCTACATTTTATTTGAGCTAAATAACCCTATTATTATACATAGACCTTATTTTCTGTGTGAAGTGTAATATAAAATTATTATTATTAAGTTTATAATAGCCACATTAGACTCCGTTAATGAAGAAGTTTAATTCTGCTCTCAATTACACAAAAGATTCTCCATTATTATTTAATTAAAAAGTTGTACAATATTTTTCATTTCATAATACCAGTTGATATTTCCCCAAAGAACAGGCCAAACTTTCGGGTACTTACCTGGAAATACTCATAAAATTTTTAATCCGAAACCCGCGTAAGTATAGCAAAAACAGACTGTACATCCTCTTTCATTTAGCCTTAATTAACAATATGATTCTTGTCATTCGGTACGACACTGATCGTTGTACTGTTTTGTTGTGGTAATTTCCTCTCTCACCTTCTAGATGATCATAAATGAGAAAAACACAAATTCTGTCAGACCGATTTACATTGTAACTATACGAATAAATTATAGACGTTATATTATCTAAGAGAATAAATCAATAACAATATTATCATAAATAGTTTAAGAACATTGTTTTCTTTATTGAGAAGTGGCATCTAAACGTAGTTTTTTTTGCCACAGACTTTTATAAATTGAATTAGTAGTTTGTGCAACAAGAGTGGATATGATGGCCATATCATATCTTACGAAGACGAAGTTTGAGTACGACGCCGTAGGCAACAACTTAAAGATGAGTTTTCTCTAAAAAGCAAACTACAATCAATAGTTTATTGATTAAGACAGATCTCAGAGTTTCAGGGATGAAATCACGTGGGGACAGGTAATAATGACATTAAAAGTTGAAGGACATCGGGAATTATGGATGATTATATCCTCGATCAACATATATCAAAACTGGATAGCTAAGATAATATAATTTTTTTTAATTCAAAAATTAACTATCCATTTGACGTAAGCACCGTCTCAATTAATTCCACGCTTATTTAATTTCCACACAATAATTATTACTAAATTTATCAGATCTCGATAATCTTGTAACCCATTCGCGGGTCCTTTTCGAAAAACGTCTGGCAACAAGAGCGACGGTGCCGGCAACGTTGCCAAACCGTACTGAGGAATTTCACGCATACCACAACCACATATATCGGCTGGGGGCTGAGAATGAAGAGTTGAGTTGCCAAGACGCATCAGCTGATATTAGTGTGGAATTTGAATGAATGGAAGTTTCGAAGCGGCTCCCTCTGCGAGATGTTGAACGCTGATGATTACGATGATGTATATAACCACTGTGAGAAATTACAAGCCGAGCCGTTTCGAGGCCGTACCCAATTTTTTTAAGCATTATATTTTCATGCTTTTTGGGGGGGCTGTATTAAGATTAACTTCATTTTTTTAAATATTATGCAGGGAATTTATGCTCTAATAGCCACTTTACAGGGCAAGATAAATTGCTGTTTATATTACACCCTGCAATTCATTGCAAGACATATCATTTTTAATTTTTCATATCAATATTTTTTAATAGTTCTATTTTAGCAATAAATATACCTGCAAGAGTACAAAAGAAAATGTAACCATATCTTCATTAAATAAAAAAATAATCAATTTGATACAATTGTTCCACTTATTGTAGAAACAGACATAACTAATTGATCACTTTCTTACACTATCCCGAATAATTTTACCAGAAACTAAAAATCAGTCTGCTAATAGTAATACAAATATTTTTCCACAATTATTAGATTCAAAACAACTGGTCAACATTATAAAATCAGTCAACTGGAATTAAATTTATTAACATTTTAACAACCAATGTTCAAAATAGCAAAAATAAAATGAGGAAAAGATCAAAATGGATTACGCAATCATTAATAATAACAAATATCACTTAAAAATCAAACAGAATCTAAGTAGTGAACAAACTATCATGTGTAGTGTCCCTCAGGGAACAGTACTGGAGTCAATGTTGTTTATAATCTACATAAACAATTTGTTAAAACCATCCCCTAACCCCAAAGGTGAAAGCACATACAGTCAGTGTTGGGATTCGAATTCAGACATTTTTGTTATGTACACAAATGCCCTTACCTTTAGACCATCGCGACATTGACTGTCGAGATTTTTTTTAGATAGAAGAGGATAACCAAATAATTAGCTTTGCAGACGACATGGTAATATTTTATATTGCTCAAAATTGATGGAACAAATATTGGTACGATTACATATTTCTATCAATAAATTAAAAAAAAAACTTTCAATGTACCATTTAGGATCATATTCAACCTGCAAACCAAATTAAAGGTGATAGTATACTAAAATAGAATATAAATTGTAGATGATAATTTTTAGAATGGGATATTGCTAAAACCTAAATTATTTCTAAATTTCTCAAAGAAGATTTTTAAGTATTATTTGTATACAAGAGATCAACTACAGTCTGTTCGCTATGCTTACGCGGGTTTCGGATTAAAAATTTTATGAGTATTTTCAGGTAAGTACCCGAAAGTTTGACCTGTTCTTTGGGGAAATATCAACTGGTTAAATGAAATGAAAAATAATGTACAACTTTTTAATTAAATAATAATGGAGAATCTTTTGTATAATTGAGAGCAGAATTAAACTTCTTTATTAATGGAGTCTAATATGGCTATTATAAACGTAATAATAATTTTATATTACACTTCACACAGAAAATATGGTCTATATATAATAAGAGGATTATTTAGCTCAAATAAAATATTTTCTAACATAAAAATTTGTTCCATGTAGAGAATTTCAAATGAAAAAATTGAACTTGCCAACAAAAATGAAAATCAGTCATTATTATCCAAAATATCATAATCGTCATTATCATCACTGTCATCACCATTAATTGTTATTATGATTGGACTAATTTCGTTTATTTTATTTTCACCAGTCCACCAATCTTCTATTAGTTTCTCGCACTTGGATATGGTTGTCATAATATTGTTTTGCTATTCGCATATATATTCGATGGGATTAAACTGGCAATCATACGGTGGCAGACGTAAAACTTGATGACCATAACTTTCAATAATCTGATCCACAACAAAGGTTTTTGGTTTTGCGTGTATATTTGCCAAGCGTAATAATTCTAATTTTAATATATATTGAGGAAGTGGTATATGTTCCTTTGACAACTATTCTTTAATTTTATCAACAGTCCAAAAATTAGTTGGACTTTTGTTTAATACTTCAGAATGGTAAGGTGCATTATCTAAAATAATTACGCTGGGCTCACTTAAACCTGGGAGAAGTTTTTCATGCAACCATTTTACAAACATTTCTGTGTTCATATTATCGTGATCGTCACTGGATTTTGATTTAGATGAAAATATTAAATCAGCACCTTCTATAAAACCCGATTTCTCTCCTGCATGTAAAATTATGTGTCACTTCCCTTCTCCATGGATATGTTTGTTGGACTTTACGTTATCATCTTGCCATATTCTCTTGATTGCACCCCTAGAAAATATCCATGTTTCGTCTAAATATATTAAATTCGCCCCTTCTTCTTTAAATTTAGAATATTTTCTTAAAAAGTTAATTCTCTTGTGCACGACAGAACTTCTTTCACAAAGGGCCTTTCTTCTCCGTTTTGGTATTTTTGCTACATGACCATTTATCTATTAATCCTTATTTTGTTATTGTAGTTTTGTTTCGTTTAGTTTTAAAATAATTTCTTATATGTTTAATATTGTTTGATGTTGCTATTGCTACATCTTCTTGAGCTATTTTTTGTTTACTTTTTTTATTTTCTATATTAGTTTCTTTCTGTCCCTAATATTTTGCTTTTTTCTCTATATTTCTAACTTAGTTACACTTACTTTCTGGTAATCTGCTTTCCATTTTTATTTATGCTTTATTTATGTTATTAGCTATGTGCTTTGACTTTATCATTTTTTTTTGTACCTATTTTTTAATCTATAATGATATTGTTTTAGCTATGATTATATTATTATTATACTCTTCATACTGTGAAGAGTATTATAGGTTTACTTTATCTGATGTCACGTTTTTTGTCTACACAATAAGTCAAAAACGAAAAATGGTATCAACTTAAAAATTTTAAGCAAAAAACAAGCTCTATAAGGAGACGAAGCCTATTGAATTTGAAGAAAAATCTGATTAAAAATGGAGATTTAAGGGGGGTTAAAATTAAAAAAATATGAGGGGGGTTAAGTGAGGTTGAAATATTAAAAAAAAATCTAATTCAAAAACGAACAATGATATCAACTTGAAGTTTTTGGAAAATCAAGCTTAATAAGGGGATGAAAAAAATCTGATTGAAAATGGGGGTTAAAGGGGTTTGTAAAACTATGTAAAGTATAATTTAGAATGCTATACACAAAAATCAATGTCAAGCTTTGTACACAACCTGATATATATTTAAAAATAATCTCAAAATATGAAGAAAAGTCAGTTGACTATAATTAATAATGTTTATAAATGGTTTTCAACATATTTAAAACAAAACAAATATTACAATGACTAAAATATTAATTAATAGTTTAAAAATTTGGAAAAAGCTAAAACTTTTTTATACCTGTGGTGTATGTGAATCATCTTAAGTAGATAAATAAATGTAGGTACGCTTGCCCCTGACGTAACAGTTAACTCACGGGGTAGAGAAAGTCAGTCATACATGTCATGAACAAGCGTGCGGTACTAAAGGAAACAAAAGTGTTTTATTTATAAATATAAATTATTACAAAGAGACTAGACAATACAATACCCCCTATACAAGTGTTAGATTTATTAAAGTTACTTTCCTATAAAAATAGTTCTCATTACGCTACTGATGTCGTATAAAAATATAAAACATATCCAGCAAATTCAACAATATAAAATCGTTTAAAAATTTAAAAGCCACATCTTCAAAATACCTTTAAACTATTACAAATAGCGGTATCGGCAACACCACGAGAAAACTCCTAAGAGAACAGGTTAAAAGCTCGTTCATAAGCGCTTTCGAATGGAAGGGGAAGCTCATCCACAAGTCCTTATCCTGAATGACGGCAAACCTTGTATTGCCAACTCCACCTTCGAACGAACAACAACTGAACAGCTGACTGATACTGACACTCAGCAGCGCTTTAATTCAAATTTAAAAGGAACTTAGCATAAACAGATGAAACAGTAGACTTGTGATATATATATTTTTTTTTTTCGAGGTTAAGTCGTTAAGTGTTATCGAGTGCGTGTGATTTGCAAAGAAGGATTCGTATTTTTTGGGGATCATGGACTTATACTGTTGCGAAACAGCAGAAAACGAAACTAAAGCTTACGATGACCCGACACTGTTGCAGGACAGAGTACTCAAGAACTTACTTAAAACCGAGGATAGGTACGTCCTGCCGTATCCTGCCTCGTTGGTAGTACAAAAGGAAGTTACTGCCGAGATGCGGAAGATTGTGGCTGAGTGGATGATGGAGGTAAGGTTGATTTTTGATTTTACCGGTCATCCACGTTAAAAAAGTTTACTTCTTCTTCTGTTTTCAGAACTTAAGGTATGAATATTTATTTTATTCGCTGAAATATTTAAAAGGGTCTAAAAAGTTCGACAAAATAAACTTTATATTCTCAGTTTACAGAAAGTCAGTGTTGGCTTATATTTTTGATCTTGAGATTATAATTTTATTCTTCAACTTTTTAATCTAATTTACATATAAATTTATAGGTACACATCGTTTAAAAAATTGCTATTTTAGCCTTGTATTATCGAAATCAGGTTAAAGAATATGTCTTTACATGAATGCATGTTTTTACATTTTTTTTTTCTTATTTTTACTTATATACATATAAATGTAGGTATAATTCTACAAATTATTACAATTCATTCTTTTGGTTACTATGTATAAATATATAAAGGTTAATTTTATAGACATTTTCTTACTATAAATGTTCATATAAACATACTTATCTAAATTATATATACTGTTTTAAACCAAAACACACAAAAAATTATATTTAAATTTCCTTTTTAAGTTACGGCCTAAACCCCTCGATTGCGCCCCATTCTTTTAATTGCTACGTGGTTATCGAAGACCGAAAACATTCCACATGCCTATAGTCAGCTGTTTAGTCGTATATTGACCCTGCCAAATTTAAATAACCCACACTATTTTGATTCAAGTTTCATACATTAAAAGTACCTTTAAATAGCTTTTAATTATTTCTCGAAACTTTAAAAAAAACGAATCACCTTATTTTAGATTATTAAATAATTTTCTAAAACGTGTCGGTTGACTTTTATCAACTCTGTTGATAAACGTTATTATACAGATAAAATTATTCGATTGCTATATCAATAGTGGAAAGACAGTAACACTACACCCAGTGAACTCTGGGTTTCGTCATAGGACATTTAAAATTTAAATGGATAGATAAATAAGAGATTTAGAACGGTGATGCTGCTCGAAATAAATTTAAAATAGTTCATTTAACTTCCAAATTCTATGTTTGTATTGTTAAACACTTGTTATCATTATTTGAAATAAAATTAGAGCAAAAAATAAAGAGAAAGTACTACTCATTTTTAAATTACTGTTCCCAAAAATAAGTCCTTAGAAAAAAGTTGTTAGAAAATTAGCTGCCGGTTGTACATCTATATTTAGCATGAATTTCAACAGATATAAAAGTGTCTAGCTTGTATAAAAACTATAAAAATAAACAATAAAATGTTGCACATTATGCAATGTTTAAATAAAACTAGAAGAATCGTTTTATTAGATGGTTTTTAAATTTTAAAACCCAGACATCTTTCGCCCACATAAATATATGTATGTATATATAGATAATAATATGTAGGTAGGTCTGAAACGTTACAGTATGTCATATCTTCGTTGTTGATAAAAAAAAATAATTATTAATAGTTATTGAATATTTATTAAAATTTTTCAATAATTATTAAAATGTCTAGACAAAAAATATTTTTGCATTTGGTGTTTTAGTTTTTATATTTTAGAAACGATATCTTTAAAACTGAAAAATATTTTTTTTGCATTATTTTAAGAGTTACCATGATCTAAAGGTTGTATATTTAAAGATTTGAAAATCCGTTCTTACTTTTTATATTAATAACATAACGTTGAAAATCAAGTTAAGATTTGTATAAAAATAAAAAAAAAACTGTAATTGATTTGAACCTTTAGAAAGAATAAATTCCTAGAAATATTTTGTGATAAAAATAAGCACAATTATTAGATAAAAAATACTTTTGATGCTGATTATCTCTAAATATTTTTAGGAATTTACTATCTCTTAATGTTCAAATCAACTATACATATTTTTCTGTTATTTTTTACACAGTTTATAGTTTTTAACCTTATACTTTTTTTATTATTATTTTTACAATTATAAAATTTTATGAATCTCTTGTTTTCCCATGGGCACGCCTATGGAAATTTTGGTTATATGCTGATCGGTCCGACAGATACATTATTCAGATATCAACAAACTGACAATTTCATTTAAAGGGCTTTTAATATATTTATAAATTTTGATTTGGGGGCAAGTGTGTACTTAGTGTATATTTTGCTTATTTATGCATTTAAAGAGGTCAGAGGCATGTGTGTAAGTCTCAAAAGAACGATGTTTAATATGCTATAAACATTTATAAAAAAGGAAAATCGATCTATGAGTTACAAACTTTTTATTTAAAAATAATAATGAAACCTAAAAGTTCCAATCGCTAAATTAAACTAAAAATCAAATTTAAGTATGCAAAAATAGAAAAAATACATTTTAATCATTAATTTTAGATGATATTATAATTTTATTGTATGTTGTAAGCTGAAAAATTTAGTTCAAACCGTAATAGACCACGTTTAGTAAAGGTCGGTTTAGCAATAATAGCACATTCATCTAGAAATTTTCACGCAAAAGTTGAAGAGGATAAGGGATCTAAGAAAGGTACTTTTTTGGTAAATTTCATTTCCAATTCTTCTTCATCTTTCTTTGCCTTAATAACTTGACCAATATAGTACTTTTTTAATTTTTTTCCTAATAAAGCCACTAACACCCAGTCACCTTTATCTATATCTGTCAAAGGTTTTTCCATTTCCGTCATGCATGCATCAAGTTTTTCCATCTCTCTAATCTCTTCCTCTATATCGTTATCACTGTCATTAAATATAATATTTTCATTTGAGTTTTCTCCATTTTTCTCTTCTTCAAAGTTTTGAGTTTTGCTTTCTTCCATGAGATTTTAAACTTTATCATTTGTTATGACCTTCGCACCTTTAGCCACTATTCGTTTTTTTACCTTTTCAGTAGGATTTGATTGATTAACTGTAGCCAACAGTAATTCTTGGAAGTCTACAGATTTTTCTACGTTTCTCCCAGATACCTGGATGTAACGAGTGACTTTGATTGTTATTTAATACTTGATTACGTTGTTGGTCTATCTCTTATACGGTGCAGGATCATATTTTTCTTTGGTAACTACCTTAGAGTTAAAAGGGTAAATGCCACCCTTTTCTAAAACCGTTGCAAATTATCTCAGGTTCTGTTTCTTTCCAAATTTGTCCTATTAATGTATTAAACTTCTTTTTGGGTAACTTTCTTCCCTCATTATGTCTCTGCCATTGGACAAGTGTTTGATCCCACTTCACTTAAAAGGGTAAATGCCACCTTTTCTAAAACCGCTGCAAATTATCTCAGGTTCTGTTTCTTTCAAAATTTGTCCTATTAATGAATTAAACTTCTTTTTGGGTAACTTTCTTCCCAGATAATGTCTCTGCCATTGGACAAGTGTTTGATCCCACTTTACTTTTAACGACTTAAAAACGCTTAAATCTAGGGGCTGTAAAATGAAATAAATGGGGTGGAATCTTAAGCATTGTTACTCTATTACCGCGGACAACTTTTATTAGTCTGTCATCGACGTGAGACACGTGATCGTCATATATAAGTAAGAGGGGGCCGATCAGGTCCAACTACTTCTAATAAAATTTTTTCGAAGTAATTTAAGAACAGTTGGGATTCCATCCATCCATTAGCAGTCGCGGCATATGAAGTTCCTGGGTATTCGTCTGTAGAAGGAGCAATCCAGTCATCTCACATGTTTTTTTGCTTTAAACTCGATCAATGGGGAAGCTTTAAATCCATCAGCGCTAACAGCCATCAGTACAGTGGTATTTGCCCTTCCAGATCCAGCAGTTGTTCGCGATGAAGGTGCTCCTCGTTTTTCCACCACCTTAGTCTTTGATGGATCCAGAGAAAAGCTGGTTTCATCTAGATTCCTAATTTGACGAGGTTTATCGTGTAAGCTAAATTTGTCTGTTTCTTCAATAGGTCAAAATAGTTATTTATAATAAAAGGATCCAAACACATTTTTCTTGCGTATTCCACCGATTGTGATTTTTTTTATTGACAAATTATGTCTCTTCGAAAACTCCAAAAACCAATCTTCTCCGGTCGCCCATTTGAGTTTTTAAATGGTGTTTTAAGGTTATTTCTAGTGACATACTGTTCAAAAGTATTACAAATGTCACGTCGTGTCACCACCATTTTTCCATTGTGATTAAACATTCGGCGAGTTTAGCTTCTTCATTAATGGGAATTGCCGTGGATCTTCCCATAGATGACCTTTCCTTGCTTCTAATTCCTCACCTGTGGTAACTAAGTATCATCTGGGGGATACCGTATTTCTTATGAGCACCGTATTGGGTAATAATTCCCCTATGTATTTCTACCAATTCTCTCTAAAGGGTAACCTCGTCGTAGGTGGAATAGAGGATGGTCAGCAAGCCTAAAATAATGATTGCAAGACGGATCCTTCTAACTAAAGTCCTGGTAAAGTTAACCTAATCATAAAAGTTTATCACTGATTGTAAATCTGACTGTAAATTGGATGGCATTAAACAGGAAGGTACCAACCCTCAATAGTGACAAACTGAGATAATCAACTCCATGGTATAAAAAATAATCAACTCTAAAGTTTTCGTTCGTTTAAGAAAGCTGTAGGTTGTGGGTTAGTGTTTTATAGTTTTATAGAGTATTAAATTAATTAACTAAAGCTTAGTAGGTTCATTACCCAAAGCCCCCCCCAACCCAATGTCTAGTATATTGTGGGTTGGTTCCTTTCTGCATAACGCCGTCCAATTCCAATTGTTCGTTCTTCTATAATATCTAACCTATAGGTTCCACAAAGGGTGTTTGAAAACCTTTCCAAGCCCCGAGCGAGTCACCTATTAACTGGAATTGACATTCAACATCGGTTGTTAGTTCTCACTCCCTCTCCAGCTGCTCTTTTGTTGTTACGACGCCAATGACATCTCTATGTAAAATCGTGCGCCTATTACCGCGAATTTTGTATTAGTTGAAATAAGTAATAGCGATGGGTGCGATGTCCTCAAGCTTAACCTTGAATAGACGACGGATTTCTGGTGCTTTATTACCGGAAAGAAGGGGGCCCTTTTATTTTTAAAATGCTAATTTCGCGTTATTGTAGGTGTTACACCGGAGCGTTCGAGTAAATGTTACGGTTGTCTGGTTTTTAAAATTTAAAAACCACCGATAATTGTATAATTATTTTTTTTATTCTTTTAATATTTTAAAGCATTGCATAATTTACGATGTAGACGTCAGATTCTTTATTTATTTTTATCGCAATTTTAATTTCGTTTTATTTTTGTTGGAATTATATATTATGTATGATGGAATGAGCGTAAGGTTTTATTCAGATCATCATTGTTGTCATGCTAAACCAAGCGAACAAATGTATATGAATAACTTTTGATTACTAATTTTATACATATATTTCCTTAAATTAATTTTAGAAATCAATATATTGAAGAAATATGACTTTACTAGAAACCATAAAAACGAGCATTTTTTGTAAAATTTCAAATTTACGTACATATTATTAAAAATTAATATTACAAAAAATTTAAAAAAATTATTTTATGGTGGGTCAAATTTTAATATTTTTTGTTAAGTCGTATCTGGATTTTGTAATTTTTTAATTTGTCGATAAATTGTTCTATAAGTGTAGATTATCTATGCCAAATATCATAAACATATACTGAGTGATTCAAAAGTTATGAGGCACGGAAGAAATGGGCTAAATTCAAAAAAACACCCTATAACTCGGTTATAGAGGTCGCAAGACCCATACGATATGATTTTTTTGTGATCCCTGGGTGACCTCTATATAGGGTTAAAATATTTTCCTTTTCCAATGATGTATAAAGTGTTGCTTGGCCACATGTATTGGAAAAGATTTTTCGATGAATTAAAGAAAACGGGTAACCTTTTAGATGTTGTCTTATTTGTCTTTTTTCATTTTTGTAAGAAATGTTGCTTTTTGAGAGAATAATACCTACAGTCTTCTGTTCGCTATACTAAGGTAAGTACCCGAAAGTTTGACCTATTCTTAGGGGGAAATATCAATTGGTTAAATGAAATGAAAAATAATATACAACTTTTTAATTAAATAATAATGAAGAATCTTTTGTATAATTGAGAGCAGAAATAAACTTCTTCATTAATGGAGTCTAATGTGACTATTATAAACCTAATAATAATTTACACAGAAAATATGGTCTATGTATAATAAGAGGGTTATTTAGCTATTTGTTTCATGTAGAGAATTTCAAATGAAAAATAAAAAATTGAAGTTGCCAACAAAAATGAAAATCAGTCATTATCATTCAAAATATCATAATCGTCATCATCATCACTGTCATCACCATTAATTGTTATTATGATTGGACTTATTTCGTTTATTTTATTTTCACGAATCCACCAATCTTCTATTAGTTTCTCGCACTTGGATATACAGTTCCGCCACACTTCTGGAGTGAAAGTGCTTTTTGCCAAGTTTCCCGAACTGCGTCGTCACTATAACCATTAGGCCCAATATGGTTGTCATAATATTGTTTTGCTATTCCCCATATATATTCGATGGGATTAAACTGGCAATGGTACGGTGGCAGACGTAAAACTTGATGACCGTAACTTTCAATAATCTGATCCACAACAAAGGTTTTTGTTTTTGCGTGTATATTTGCCAAGCGTAATAATTCTGATTTTAATATATATTGAGGAAACGGTTTATGTTCCTTTGTCAACCATTCTTTAATTTTATCAACAGTCGAAGAATTCGTTGGACCTTTGTTTAATACTTCAGAATGGTAAGATGTATTGTCTAAAATAATTACACTGGGCTCACTTAAACCTGGGAGAAGTTTTTCATGTAACCATTTTACAAACATTTATGTGTTCATATTATCGTGATAGTCACTGGATTTTGATTTAGATGAAAATATTAAATCAGCGACTTCTATAAATTCCGATTTCCCTTCTCCATCGGTATGTTTAATGTACTTTACGTTATCATCTTGCCATATTCTCTTGGTTGCACCACTAGAAAATATCCATGTTTCGTCTTAATATATAAAATTCGTCTCTTCTTCTTTAAATTTAGAATATTTTCTTAGAAAGTTAATTCTCTTGTGCATGACAGAACTTCTTTCACAAAGGGCTTTCCGTTATTCTTCTTTAGAAATTTGAAACCCAAGTTATTTATCACTTGCCATAGACTTGTTCTGCCAATGTCATCAAATTTTTTATCTATTAATTCCGAGAGAATTGTATTTAAGGTCACATGTTCCTTGTTGGCCTTCATTCGATAAATGGTATCACGAATTTCTATTTTCTTTCCATCTCGAATATCTTTCGTTTTCAATGATGGGCGAGTGTTGCGGTGATCTTCTTTCGGCAGTTCATAGAGCATCGCATACGCGTTGTTGTACAGACATTACCGATTTTAAAGGACCGCCATTTTCTTTTTCATCCGTAAAATACTTGTGTACACTACAAATTAGATTATCTATATCTAACACACGTCTAGGCATTTTTAAAATTTCCACTAAATTTACAATATACGTACAATATTTGTAACAAATTTTGTTAATCCGAAACCCGCGTAAGTATAGCGAACAGACTGTATACATGTGTTTGGAAATCTTTAGAAAGTCCCTGAATTCCTTTGGATAAACACCTTAAAAAAGACTGATTCTTTTTCTCTATTTATATATAGGTAAGTAAAATAAAATATCTTCGAAGCCAATAAATACCTTTTGTTTGCCACAAGAAACTGGTGTTTTCCGAAAAACAAAAACCGAAAAATTTACATAATCCGACCTCCAAACATTCAGCGGCTGATTTCTTTGTATTTTAATTTATCTGATTTATTGCAAACGGGGAAACTCTGGTCAAGCTTTTGGAATACATTTGCATAAAAAAAAAACACCGACCCGAATGTAAATAGGTTAGAGAACGCTGAAATTTAGACCTCCAATTAATGTATTGTTTCTTTTTTTAAGGAAAATTATGGATGTAGACAGTAAACCAAGTCTTTGTTCATTATAATATACTTTTTAAAATTTAAAGCCCACAAAAACATTGTCGTAACACACCTACACTTTACAACAAACAAATACTTGTCTTATCAAAATTTTACTAATTATATATTTTTTCATGATTAGATAATACGTTAGCTAAATACAATGTGAAATGTTTATTGTTTAGGATTACCACATTTATAATATCTAAGAACTTCTATTTAAATTTTTTGAGTAGTGGTTTACGTCCTAAATGCATTTTCTAATATTGACAAAATGCTTTACTTTATGTAAAATATTATTAATTTTCTAAAAAATTTACTAATAATTAGAAAAAACTAGCTACATCCTTTTTTTTCCTATTTTATATATCGTTTATATAATTTCCCTAAAATAATCTTCATTTTTTAAATTATACAATGGTACTTAGAACTGGTACTGTGGAAACAATTCAGGTACCTGTTTTGCTTGTATTTAATTGAACAGTAAGTAAACTACATTCACATATGAATGAGTGGAAAGGATGTGGCATCGACGTTGCTAGTTACAGGACGGTAGCGTGCTCTTTATACTTGATTATAGCGAAAGAGCTATATAAATAAAACCCACCGATAATGATTTAGTAACTTATATATATAGAGCTTTCTTAACGAGGAAGAGTTGTCCATAGTGAGGGCATGCCATCTTTCAGAGGAGGCGTAAAATCGTAGGTAATTTGGGGAATTTTGGAAAAGATTGTTGCAAGATTTTTTTAATGAAAGTAACTTCAATATCCGACACTACATTGAGTTACTATCTATGTATAATAATTAGAAATCTTCGTATGATCGATATGGAAACTACAATTGATCGATGTAGCTCAAAATTTAACTTAAAATATTCAGTATTTTAATATTTGTAATATACTTTTATACGTAATTGCTATTTTTACCGCACAAAGATCAAAAACGGCTTTATTTTTTATTTCCCTATTGATGAGAATATAATTTTCTAATTTGGAAAATTTGGTGGATGCCGTAGAGCACCCACCATATTTTTAAAAATCCTAAAATCAATAATAAAGATCAAAAAATCTTCATACACTCTTAAGCAAAAGTAATGCATTTATTATTTAATTATTTAAAAAATATATTTTTACGTTGTTATTATAAATATTTTACCGAAATATGTGCCTAACAACAAATATTAAAAATATGTAATTAACTTCATTTATGCTAGAGTCTCATTTATTGAGTTAAGTCGGACTTTTGACCTGATTAGCCACTGCTTACTGTTGAAAAAATTGGAACGAATCAATGTAAGAGGTACGTACCTACTTCTAATGACTGGATAAAAAGTTATCTTCATGATCGCCAAGAAGTAGTGGTTTTCGAAAATTACAGATCAAGTAAAAAAATATATACTGCTGATGGATCCATATTTGAGACAGTATTTTTCATTACGTTTATAAATGACTCATGTAATACTAAACTAATGAGATAATGAAAAGTTTCACAGGTCTAGTTATTAATCCCTCATAAACATTTTTATATATTTTGTCCCAAAACATGCTTCAGTTATATTATAAAACTAAATAAATAGATTAAGCAGGTTCTAAGTTTTTAGAAACAACCATTGACAATAAAATAACATCGATTATCATAAAATATTTAGTTGTTTCTTTTTTTACAAACAAATTAAAAACACAGTTTTTTGACTTTCCTAAAATAATCAGTAGTTCTGTCCTATGGTCTGATATATTTGGGACCACCCTCGTTTACGCAAAATGCGCTTATATTGCAAAAAAATATAGGGACAATGTTTCGCTCATTACAAAAAAAAATATTCAAAATAAATTTTTGACTTTACTTTGTTTATACATAGTAAATACATTTTTACCTAGAAAAACCATCTTCACTAAAAGCAATTTTGACGTACATAACTATGGTACAAGGAATTGTGTAAATTTACTCAAGATTTAGTGTTAACAAAGCTTTGAGTATTCTGGGCCATTTTGATAATCTAAAGATTCTAATGAGTTCAAAAAAGGCATCAATTTGTTAGAAAATGCGTTTTGCAATATTGAAACTTTTCTCAATTAAAAATTGATATTTATCTACAGAATAATATTTATTACATTATTCAGTTTTTTTACATTTACTGTATTTTTACTTAATACAAACAAAAATAAATAATAACCGCTGTTTTCCTATTAAATTTAATTGTATGTTCATTTATTGCAGGTATGTGAGGAGCAAAAGTGTCAAGACGAAGTATTTTGTTTAGCAATGAACTATATGGACAGATTTTTAATGTGTTGTTCTATAATGAAAAACCAACTACAGTTATTAGGAACCACGTGTATGTTATTAGCATCGAAATTACGAGAATCCAGGCCACTAGCTGGCGAAACTTTAGTGTACTATACGGATCATAGTGTCACGAAAAAACAACTTTGGGTAAGTCAGAAATATATTTTCTATTTATTCGATTTTTTTGTTACCTAATTTTTTACAAGAGTATCCCAACATGTGGTCACTGCGTGGTAAGAGAATTATTCTGTATTCATCCCTTTTTATTTAGTTCTACAGGTATAACATCCAATTACATAAATAAATATAATGCATCATATAAATATTTACACACAAAAACAAAAGAAAATAGTTACTTTGAATGGAAGTGGCAACCACTTTTTACTTTAATAAGTAAAAACAAGCAATTAGATCAATTTTTCTGGTTTCTACAAGCTGCTAAATTGCTTATTACAATCGTTGATAAAACTGGTACCTAGTTTTCATTAACAAAACATATAACTGGATATCATGATACGAACCCGTTTTTTCCTTTTTTAACATTGTTTTTCCGTTAAAATTAAAATGTTAGAAACGTGTTTTGTAATACACTATTTCAAATAATGATAATATGGGTTTGATGACTTTTTAACATTTCGTTTCTCGTTTTAATTTGCTTAAAATGAGTGAGAGCACTAATACATATCTATATTTATAAAAAAAATATACTGAATTTTGATATTTTTGGCTATAATTTATTTTATCGTTATCCAAACTTCTTAATTGTATATACTTATATCATTGACAATTAAATATCCAATTCATTAATTTATAACTAAGTTATAACGTATAATTTTTTCATAATTAAATATCTCATTTATCTTTTAGAGATTAAAAGAGGTAAAAGAGACAAAAATGTTTTAATGAGACGAGAATAATATAAAAAAATGTGCTCGAGAATAAATAATCGAAATTAATTAATGACTATGCAAATTGATTAAAAATTAATTCAGAACCTTCTTTCCGGAGACCTTATAAACAATTTACACTTGGCAATGATGTATGAAAATGTTTATAATTGTGTGTGTTGGTTGGTGAAAGTTGTTTTTAAACTTAAATTCCTATTTATTATACAGTATTAAAGGACAGCTGTAATAAATAAACAAAATACAATAACATACTTTGCAAATAATTTTTATCAGCACATTTCACTGGACTAAAATTGCACTAGTTAGCACATTTTCTAAATTTTTCATCGCATATTATGTCGGAAACATATGACTAACATACAGGATGTCTTGGCTATAGGATAGGCATTTGCAGGTCAAGCAATTGAAATTAATACTTTATTTTAATTATTTGCTTTATATCGTTATATTAAACGATAACCAGGCATTACAATCCTTTTTAATTACTTGTCTTTCGCCGATAGTATATCCTTTTTCGGGCCGTTTATTTTCGTCAACAAGTCCCCTCAATTTCTTTTTAATTCAGATTTGGTTGTTCTATGCTCATCCCTTTGTGAAAATCGCCATTGAATTCATTTTACGTTTTTTAAATTTCTTCTGAAAACATTACATCTTTAAAAGGACTATACTAGGTAATAAACTGTATTGCTAAATGTTCAACATTTTCGTATATTTCATTAATTATTTCTACATCCAATTTTTGTTTGTTGAGCGATATAAAAGGCTTTAAATTGTTTATACTTTATATATTCTTTTGATGTATGTTGTACACACTGCGCTGGTGTTCTTTGACCCCAAATACTGATCTACTTCGTTTAAAGTTCTCATATTGTCATTTTAATAATCTGTAAACCTCAAAAATAAAAAGAATATATAATAAAACAGAATTTATTGAATATATTATAATTTTTCTAAAAAAAAGAAATATTAGTAAAATTATTAAATAGAAAACAGAAAAGCTCGAAGCAGGAAAAACACATCATTATTATTATCATCAAAAGCGTTTTTGTACTGTGTGGGCAACCGCTTGCCCACGATATCAAAATCAAACCTCAGTCTTCCGTGAAAAGTTTAATTGATTGTCTTAAAATATATGTATTTTTTTTGCGTGATAGAGTTATCGCATTGCTATTCCGTTTATTTTGGCGCTCAAACAACACAATGCTTTTCTGAATTCAATACGCAGGCGCAAACGCGCGTAAATCATTGTGATAAATCTTCAAATCGGAATAGTTGGAAGCGACTTTAAAGCCTTAGTTTTTGTTCAATTTTTTTTTTAGATTGTCAACAGGTTTGTAATATTGTACAAATCTTATGCTTTATTTATCCTAATTTTTGAGTAGCAATAATGGCCCCTACTTTATTTTGGAATAATTTTGTTGTTTCAATTTGTCTCTGCGAAAGAATCAGTTATTATATACGAGGGCTATTTGAGAATTAACGTCATGTTGATGTAGCCCAGGGATAATCCTAATTAGGACTATCATCGATTTCATCTATTCTTCTCGTTGGCATCTGAGATTGCAGCATATGCATGAAGAAACGTTTTATCGATATCTGAAGTTTTTCCATAGGGAATCACCTGAAAAATGATTTTAATCTTTTTTAAATACCTTTTATTGGAAAATAAAATGAGTGAACTAAAATGTTTATTTTATAAGATCAGTCCCAGTTCAATACATAATATAACACAGATAAAATTAATAATATAATCAAAGCTAAAACAATACACATTATGTAATAGGTACAAAAAAATGATAAAGTCAAATTTTTTAAAATTATCTAATAGGTATATCAGTACCTCGTAGGTAAACTGCGCTATGTCATTCTAGTCTACTTTTCAGTAGATCAATTTTTAAATATATTAATTATATTTCGACAAGAAATACAGTTAGCCCCAATTATTGTCACAATATGTATTGTTTACTAATAATCTAACTAAAACTTTTAATATGCATGAACTGTTGGTTTTTGTAACATATTTCTATGTTCTGATAACAATTTTTCTATGATATAGTGTCATATATTCTGCTCTAGTATCTATATAAGCAGCCAGTGGAGTTCTTCAGGGATCTAATTTAGATCCCTTGCTTTTTCTATTATTTATTAATGACATGTGTGATGAAATTAATACTAACCAATTAATATTCGCTGATGACTTGAAATTATACGCTTTTATTTCTACTTTATATGATTGTGTGGTATTACAGATTCAGTTGATTTATTTAGAAAATTGGTGCCTCAAAAATAGATTATATTTGAATATTAATAAATGTAAAGTAATAACTTTTTCACGCAAATCAGGGATCTTGGAACTATTTTTGATGGCAAATTAACGTTTAATAATCATATTAACCAAATAGTTAATTCAGCTTACCGTGCATATGGATTCATTTGGAGAAACTTTAGAAATATTTCGATTTTAACATCTCTCTACTTTAGCTTGGTTAGATCTAAATTAGAATTTTTATTTTGAAGTCCCATATATTTTTAGTATATGCTATTGATTGAGAAGGTTCAAAGTATTATAAGTTAAAATTGATGGAGTTTATCCTATTAGAGGTATGGACTAAATAATTTTGATTTTGTTTCCTTAGAAAAACGTAACTTCCTTAATAATAAAGTTGATAGCTTTGAATTGTTATATAAAATTGATTTTCAAGTTCCTAGATTGACTTCTAGGCATAATATATCATTTCAATGTAAAGAGCTTAAACAAATTTAATGCAAGTCTCCAATAAATGTGTAGTAATGCTAATAAGATATCTGAATTTTGTGATATATTTTGCTGTACCATATGTGAACTAAAAACAACAAAACTCGTGCACACCTTTAGTTTGTTTTTTGGCTTTTTTTTTAGTTTTTAGTAGATATAACATTATTTTACTAATAATAATTGAGAGTTTATTTTATTCTATATTTAAATTCTTAACTAAATAGTTTGAATAGGGCAATTTTTTTGCAATATTTAATGTACTAATCCGTAGTTCTGTACTGATATTTAAATTTAATTTAACTTTTATTCTTAAGTTCTTTTTATCTGATATAAATTTGAGACATAAATACGTTAAAAGGTCCTTAATTAAACCTATTTTTGAATAATAATATTTTTAAATAAAATTAACTAGTAAAAATGTTAATAAAAACACGTTTAAAACTCAAATATATTATTAGGAACAAGATTATTAAAAAAGATGCACTAATAACTAAATATAAAACGAGTATAAATACCCTTAATCATAATACTAATACAAATACTATATCTTGACCGGTACAATAGCACTCAAATACTTTACTATATTAGCGTTGGATTATTTAATTAATATCCATCCAAAAAAGTTGCTAAGCGGATAAAAATAAATTGAAAAATATAAAAACGAAGGATAGTTATCTTGGTGCCAAAAATTAAACAAATCACCATTTCGGCATGTTGTTTGAGTTATAATTTACAATGAATTCTTAAACAAACATCCATATCAGTTCGTTACATTTCGTTAATAAATAAAGCACTATTTTAGACCGGATTTTTTCGTCGATAAGACGTAAGGGTCAGAAAACAGCTGTTTTCGTTTTATATTTAACCGTTCCTCATATTATCTTCATTTCATTCACGGTTTCATACTGAATTTTATCACGATTCCTCGAATTGTTTGCTTTAATATTGTGTACTGGTGATATAAGTAAATCTGTTCATTCATTCTTTTAGATTTAATGTGTCTGGCGTCTAAGGTTTAAAAAAAACGGCATTCGTAGATTAGCTAAACGTATTTATTCTGGTTTTGTTTTATTTGGGTAAACTACATTCTATGTAGTTAGGAATTTCCTGGTATAAGTATCATTCTGCAATATTGTTAATTCTTAAACAAACTAGTTATTTCATCAGGATTGTTTAATAGTTAGTCAGTTCGTTAATATTAGTTTTTAAATTTTAAAATTTTTTACTATTATAATATAATTATTGTTATTAAAATTTATTTGACGTTTAAGAATGACAGCTATATAGAAAAAATATCTGTGGTTTCATAGTTGACAAGCGTGGATATTTAGTAAACTTGTGAAATCAATCACAGTCACATAAGTCACATACTTTGATTGATTTTCTCTTACTATAGAGATAGAAAACTCCGCCATTTTGATGCCTTATTACGTGTTGCCTACTTCTTGGCGCAATATTTTTAATAGGTGCGTTTTAATCATCCGCTTCTGCTTCGGAATTGTCGGTTTTCTTGTTTTAATCTGACAGGTTAAAACGACTGAACCGACAATTCCGGAAGCAGAAGCGGATGATTAAAACGCACCTGATATTTTGCTTGCTGCTGTCAGTGTCAGTGAATATTATTTTTGGAGTCACAGTTTATTGCTAAAGAATCAGTTAGCTCACTCGGACCAGTTGAAAGTTCCAAAATAACATCCACTCCAGGGATACAAATTTAGGATACGCAGAAGACTGCTGTTTTATTATAGGCGGTTGTCATATATTGTATTATCCGAGTTGCACAGTGTATAAACTGGAACATTGAGATCAAAAGTGCCAACGCAGAGTGAGCGAACTGATTCTTTAGCGATTATCTGTGGTAAAGGCATCAAAATGGCTGCGCCCTATGTTGGGCGTGTCGGACCTCTCTCTTGCACCGTATAGTAATCAATGTATGTGATCCACATACTTTGATTTTCTTTTACTATACGGAGAATAGTCGCACTGTGCAGCTTTCTGAGTGCCTTTTAAAAGGAGATAGAAAACTCCGCCATTTTGAACCCTTATTACGTGTTGCCTACATCTTGGCGCAATATTTTTAATAGGTGCGTTTTAATCATCCACTTCTGCTTCGGAATTGTCGGTTTTCTTGTTTTAATCTGACAGGTTAAAACGACTAAACCGACAATTCCGGAAGCAGAAGCGGATGATTAAAACGCACCTGATATTTTGCTTGCTGCTGTCAGTGTCAGTGAATATTATTTTTGAAGTCACAGTTTATTGCTAAAGAATCAGTTAGCTCACTCGGATCAGTTGAAAGTTCCAAAATAACATCCACTCCAGGGATACAAATTCAAGATACGCAGAAGAGTGCTGTTTTATTATAGGCGGTTGTCATATATTGTATTATCCGAGTTGCATAGTGTATAAACTGAAACATTGAGATCAAAAGTGCCGACGCAGAGTGAGCGATCTGATTCTTTAGCTGTAAACTGTGTCACAGGGTTCAAAATGGCCGCGCCCTATGTTGGGCGTGTCGGACCTCCCTCTTGCCTCGTATAGTAATCAAAGTATGTGTTTTGAACCCTTATTACGTGTTGCCTACATCTTGGCGCAATATTTTTAATAGGTGCGTTTTAATCATCCGCTTCTGCTTCGGAATTGTCGGTTTTCTTGTTTTAATCTGACAGGTTAGAACGACTGAACCGACAATTCCGGAAGCAGAAGCGGATGATTAAAACGCACCTGATATTTTGCTTGCTGCTGTCAGTGAATAATATTTTTAGAGTCACAGTTTATTGCTAAAGAATCAGTTAGCTCACTCGGACTAGTTGAAAGTTCAAAAATAACATCCACTCCAGGGATACAAATTCAGGATACGCAGAAGACTGCTGTTTTATTATAGGCAGTTGTCATATACTGTATTATCCGAGTTGCGCAGTGTATAAACTGGAACATTGAGATTAAAAGTGCCGATGCAGAGTGAGCGATCTGATTCTTTAGTTATAAACTGTGTCATAGGAATCAAAATGGCCGCGCCCTATGTTGGGCGTGTCGGACCTCTCTCTTGCACCGTATAGTAATCAATGTATGTGATTACAGTGCATAAAAGAAGCTCCATAAGAAATTCTAAAAGTTAATGGGGTTCTTGTCTATCAAAGATGCGTTTCCGGAATTAGACAGATCGTAAACATAAAGAAAAATTTTAAAAAACGGAAGTAACAAAATGTTTTCGGTGTAAATGCAATATAATTTATTATTTTATTAATAATTGATTGCTCTGTTACAAGAATTTTTATTATTTATTTTTCTTGTGAAGCAGATTTTTAAGTAAAATTGTAATTTAAATGTTTTACTGTCATTTATTGCTATAGTGACATTTGTTTTAGCAGTATATATAAAAAAATCTTATTAAAGATTAAATCAGCTACATAATTCTCTAAGATTATGATTTATGGCAATGTCTCACGTTTTGTAGAAAATATTCTGAATTGATCTTCAGAAGTATCAATAACTTAGTGAATAAATATTTCATCAAAATATTTTTCTTTAGTCGAGAAATACGTTTTTCTTCAAATTTAGTTGTAGTTTCTCATTTGCAAGCTAAATTTATAATTTCCTCAAATCTCTATCGAAAGTCTTTTAAATTTTTGAATAGAGCAATAAACATTTTATTTATGGATTTAATATATTACTTTACCGAAAATATTATCAATTTTATACCTTTTTCTAAATGTCTAAATTTTCTAAATATTGTCTCAAACCAAAACTACTACAGTTCTGAAAATTGTTTCACATGTAACATTAACTCTATTCATTTATTTTCATAAAGATTTATATAATTTCCAGCAAGTGATTCAATCTCATTGATAAATATTTCATTTCCTTAATCCAAAATGAATGAAAATAATTGTGCCAAACGGATACGATGGTAATAAAAGCCTTGTTATTAGAAAAAAATCTCGATTTTATTTATATACAAAAGTCCCTTGGTATTTATGTTGTACGTTTGTTATATCGGCATCCACAATCTTCAACTGATAAATGAAATAATCTTAACAAACTTCCTGTGAGCACGATATGAATGGTTTTGTGATCGGCCACATACAAGTTCTTGTTTGGATTTCTGATATCAAGGCTCTGAAATTTTGCCATCAATACTTTTGATATACTGTCAGGCGGTTCTTTTAACGTTGATAAACCCGACTCTTTTGAACTTCCTCTCTTGATTCGAAGAAAATATCGTTAGAGGTCACATTTTAATCCAAACATTATTGCTAATTGATTCGTTTAACAGCTCTGCCAACTAATGGACTTTTAATATGTAATTACGATCTGTAGTTCAACAGTATCGCCACCAGAGCGATTCTTGAATTTAGCGACTTTTCTGTTATGTAATGGTCTCTTTCTTAGAAATTATACAGCTAAATTTTAAAAACAGTAACTTTTTATCTTGTTTTAACCAATTTTAGAATCTAAATAACTAAGCCATCATCACAGCGTTCTTTCGAACACAACATTGATTAACATAAGCATTCTTTTTTAGTAAATATAATCATATTATCTAGTTGCACATTCCTGCAAAGCATAAACATAATAGTACCAGACTTTAAAATGTTTAAATGGCCAGTAATGGCTGTAATTTTATACCGGAAATACGTAGCAGGTAATAAATACTGTTAACATACTGAATTAATAAGAGTGTTGAATAAAAAGTACCTAATGTGGTATGGCTTTTAAAATAGGTTTTTAAATTTTAATGACCAAAAGTAGGTCAAATTAATATTCTTAGACACAGCACAGCAATTGTTTATAATATATTAATTAAACTTCTATAAATTCATCTCTATATATCGGTAATAGACAAGTAAATATTTAATAATAGTATATAGAATATAGCATGCCCGTACTTTTATTAGGTTGATTATAAAGGTTTTTGGGGTGTTGAAAATCAAAATGTATTAGGTCTATTATACCTTAAAGTAGGTACCTACCATTTGATTAAAATGTTGAAAGGATCCCTTAGAATGTTTCCCATGACCATTAAACTAAAACTAAAAGATAGCGAAGGTAAATAAATGTACAGGATGTTAGTTAATAAGGAATACTGGTAGGTCCCTATCCGGAAATTATAAAAAGTTATGTATATATCTAGATAATGAACACTACACGTTGTAAAAAAAACAACCCGTTTTATGAGACGATTTTATCTAAAATCTTTTAGGTGGAAAAAAAATATGAGCATTTAAAAACAGAGTTTCTTTTTTTTTTATTTAATAGAAATGATATATTGTGCCTAGAAAATGTTAATCATTCTTGTAACTATACAGGGCGATACATAAAACTCATTTCAAATCATTTGGGATGCAGTAATGACAAAAATGAAACCTCATCAGGCTATATTAAAGTTTATTACTCGCAAAACGCCTTGTATAATAAATAAAAACGTCATGTGTGGCAAATTAACACTTTTTATGTAAATTAATATTCGTTATTATTAGAATTTGACCCATTTTGCGCCACTTTTTGATAATTACAAAATTCGGCAACTATTTGATAAAAATTGTCGCACAAAAAACAACACGATGTCTCAAAAGTTCATTGATCCCCAATTAGAATTAGCGTTAATTAGGTAAATAAAAATATCAAATGTAAATATAATTATAATAGTCAACTGCCGTAATAAGTAACGTGTATCAGAATAATTTGAAGGTGAATAATAAATAAACAAAGGTGAATTAGACGGTTTTTTAAATTTTAAATACCCAAGTATTAGCTGTTTGTTCTACTTTTTACCTTTTTGATAAGCTTCGATATATTATTTTCAAAAATAATATGTCAATTATTGCAGTAGAATCATGTCAAATTATTTATAAAAATAATAAATGATTATACAAACATAAAATTACTGTAACAAAATTAAAAACGACAGCACCCACCCACGATCATTAGATATTAGTACCAATGACATAATTGGGACCTGTCAAAACCCTTCTTATCAAGTATTTAACACTTCCTCCGAAAAATGCCGTTAGGTATACTGCCGGCGCAATGGTGACAACACGAAACCATTTCAGATCTACCCAAATATACCTGTTAATTTTAATAAAGGTACCTGTTAAAGTTGGAATTCCACCAGATTAACAGGTAGGTCAGGTCTTGTCCTTCCGAGAATTCACAAATGAGAGGCTGGTGGCCACCAGCTCTCGCTGTTCTTCGTTCGGACTACACAGGACTCCAGCTCATTGTGAAATTTCTTCTTAGGTTGCACGACAGTGGTGTCGATTCTAACTGGTATGCGGGTTTAAATATGTTTATTAAAGTTTTTATTCAATTGTATAGTATATCTAAACTTATTAATATGGAAACTGACAGTATTTTCAATTAATATAATTACAGCATTAAGATCTATTTACTATAAGTCTTATGTAGACCACCAAATAGTTAAACATTATGTTGTACATTCGTCTAAATTATGTACTCATTAGTTTTTGCTATTAATACAAAGTATTTGCTCTGATTAAACAAGTAAAATAAGGGACGACAAAAAACAATCAATATACATCTTTTGACACAATAGATGCTACAAAGCGTTTATACAACACAGTTTGATTATGCACTGCCTACAAAGCAGCTACTTCGAAAATAGAAGCATTAAGAACTACTATAAGCCTTTTGCAGCCCACACTTTTTGTACCTTCTCCTTACCTTGTCAGTAGATTTTGCTTTTTGAAGTTTAACACAAAGCTGTATATAAACAAATATGTATTATTCGTTAAAATTTTTGTGACTCGCCGCCGCTGTTCGGGCAGGATCTCATTGTGAAAATTCTTGATGGTTCGCTTTGCTTGGTCCAATGGTGCCGTTCTTTGACTGCACCGTCTCTCATCTCATGACACTAATATATCTAACAATAAAGACTTGACGGATGCCTTTTGTATCGTGGCGCCGGATCGCCTTCGAGCGTTACTTTTATGTCTTTTGATAATAAAGCATTAATTTGCTGGGTGCCTTTCGCATGGCCCTTCTTCGGGCCTCTATACCGTTCTTTCTTCTTCTATTTTCTGTTAAATGGAAACATTTATTGGCCCTTGGAATTTTGAACGGTGGGAATTAATCGTGATGATTGCGCCATGACGTTTCTTTTTCTATTATACGAATTTATAGAAATTCTACGGTTAATCTAAAACTGCATGGCGCCCAATGTTGGATACTTATTGAGTAGATATTTCTTTGGTATCTCTTTAATCATGTCTATCTTTCTGTTTTTGAAATGGACAATAACAGTAAATGTTATAATAAAGAAAAACTCAAAGAATGCTTTGATTTTGCTCATTAAGAAGGTCATTCTTGAACTCTAATCAGGAATCCTAATTTCATTTGTATACACTTAGTAAGAAAAATAAAATCTGGCTCTATTATCAACTTTGACATTTTCTGTGACATCTCTAATCTTCATATCTGTGCCACAAAAAATGTCTATATTGACCCCTAGGCATTTTGTAGTCTTCGTTGGGCTTATGGCACTATTGTTTATTTCAGAGTATGGGATTTGATATATGTATATGGTTTTATCATAGTTTAGTATTAAATTGTTTTTATGACACCAATCAGAGTATGTTTCAAATGGAAGAGACACTTCCAGTCACTTCTTTTGGAGTTTTTCTAAAAATAGTGATGCTGTTGTCGTCTGCGAACATGATCAGATTAAAAATTACAAGAGTATCAGAGGACCAAGGATGATTCCTTGGGGAATATCCTGGTCTACGTTAAAGATATATGATTTGATATCTTCGACTTCTATTATTTACTATATATTTATATTATCTCCACCAACATTTGAAATAATAGTACTGTTATTCTAAATATATTTGTATTATTCCAGATTCGTATAAAAAACATTTGAATGAACAGAAAAAAAATTCGCAGATGTTTTAATCAACATTTCAGATACATAACTATTAATCTTTAAAAGCTTATTTTCGATAGAAACTGTCAAAAAATGTTTGAAACCAATCTGAAGTCGTTTAAGAGTCATTAACAAATGTTATCGCAGAATAATTAAAATTTATATTTTAATAATAATTAATTTAATTAATATTTTTCATGTTGGTAAATCTTTTTCTACAGCATGTTTTTACCAATAATTAAATAATTTATTTTTTAGCTATCTGTTATTATTTTGACAATCATTTAGTTCATAACACTAATAAATGTTACTGCTCTTTTTTGGAGCAAATGTAAATGAAGCTTTTAGCGAATTCAACAGTGAAGAATAAAATTAAAACAAATTTCTAACTATACATAAACATACAAGTTACAACTTCATTTATAATATAAAAAATCCTACTTTGTATAAAAATAATATTTCCAATCTTTTTTATATTCAAAATAAAATGAAAAAAAATACTTTTCAAAATTTATCCTACCAGATGTAGATTATAACAGTTTGTTTGTCTTTTTATTGGTGAAATAAAAATGCTATACAATAATAATTAGTACATTATCATATTAACAAGAATACAACAGTAATTAAAGAAACGTATAATTATCCAATTATCCCCCAAAACAGTAATAATTAGCGAACGACCATTATTATGGCACACTCAATTTTCAGGGCCTCACTTAGCTCAATGTTATTTAAAGTTTAAAGCGCTATGATTCTCTTTTGGACATTTGGCAACGGTGTAAAGTTGTTTTTTAGGGATTCATTCGTTCTGTTCAAGTTATGTACTTGAAAAACCGCTTCAATCTTTTTTTCTCATTTAAGAGAATGGGAAAGGGATTTCAGAATAATTTGGATCAATTCCTGAACGCTGTATTTGCATCAGCTGTCATTTGTATGTTGTTTTGTTCTAACCTAATTGTCTTTTGTTTGTTTATATTTATATCGTGCTTTTACAGCAGTTTACTAATATAATAAATTTATAAAATATAAGTAAATAAATTAATGTATCGTAACCATATTTATTATATTATATTAGTATTTAATGTAGCGACATATATTGAAGTGATCTTCGCAACAGTATTTTATACTTTTTATAAAGTCCCTGGAATAAATATAAATGTTTTGTTAGGAGAAGTATCCTTTCAATTTAACAATTTGGTACAAGACACTTACCCAACATATATTCCATCTCATAAAAAACAACAGCACAAAATAAAATATACTGAACGTCTATCCTTTAAGCAAAGGCAAATCTATTTTATATAGGTATACATTATAATTTAGTATAATCTAAATAAAGCAGTATTATTATTATCTATTAATAGTATACAACTGCACCAGTACCTAGCAATTAGTCTTCAATTTTGTAATATTTAATTTGTTTTGAAATATATTTAATTTTCATTAAGCGGAGAACTTGTTTTTCTAAGGGAAAAACGAATCCCGGGATCCCTTTCTAGTGTGTGCCCCACTGCCGCATGCCCACGAGCCGCCACTGAATAATTAGATTAAAATGGGAACGTAAACTACAAAATTCACCTAGATTACTTCTGAATATGCTAGCGATATTATAATAAAAAGAAAAATCAATCAACAAGTAATCGTTCATTATTTATAACAAAACAAAGTACCTAGTAGGTACCTAACATCATTATGTTTTTAAATTAGACCTTTTTCGCACTATAACTATTGAATTATTATAATCCAATAATCAGTTACAATCACAACAATACAAGTCTGTAAACCAATAGAAATTTCTAGAAATTACCCAGTTTTAGATAACAGAGGTATGATTTCGCTCATGACGTATTGTGGTGTGGAATATGGTTATCTGATTGGTAAAATTTTTATCGCGAGTTGTTTTTATCAACTGATACGTCAAATTCGTAAAACCCACTCCTTCAACCTTAGATAATCCTTCAACCACATTACGTCACCACAACGTATAGTATCAATCTGCGTAATATCATGATTGACTCTTCACGTCAATTACTGGGCAGCGTTGCCAAATGAAACTCATGTTTATTATACGTAAATATCTATCAATTTCAGAAATAAAAAAAAATTAAGGAGTGTCGCCCATTGACATGATTTTGAATACCTCTCTGTCTCCTCAGTCGAAACCTTAAGATATTCGCCTTCATTTAAAGTAAACTGTCTCATTTTATTAAGTTGTTTAAAATCCCGGCTCGATGATATTAAAGATATTATTTAAGTTAATTAAAAAATATATTCAACATCTTTACGGCTTCCATTCGGTATCAGAAAAATGTGAGCATTCTTGTTAAATACCACAATATGATATGACAAAAAATCCGAAAGAACAAGTTTAGTATGTCAGAACAGGTTCTGTATCTAGTGTTAATAAGTAATTATGTTTATTGTCACTAGAAGCAAACTAGCTTCACCGAAAACGACATATGTTTGTAATTCAACGTATAGGTACGTATATAGAGAATCTTTTAAACGATCTTCTCTAAATGGTATGTAATTGATCTGAAGCATTTAATCCAGTTTGAGTATCTGCATCAGAGTTCGTGTAAAATTTAAGTTTCTGTATAAAAATGATGGACTAAGCTCTAGGCTAACTTTCACAGGATCCATTGTCATTACCCATTCCATTTTTTTAATAAATGGTGCATGGTGCATGGTGCATTCTTGGGTAGGGATGAAGTTATCGAGCATTTTTTTCTAACTCGAAAGTTTTAAATTGATTTATTTTTTACGCCAACATCTTACAAAAAGAACAAACAAATTTACCAAAATGACTACTAGTATTACTGATACGAAAAAAAATTCAAATATATATACTGTCGAATTTCTCTATAATAAAAAAATATAAATATATTTAGGTACTATTTGCTTAAGTCTTAAATCCTTCAAAAAAGGACCACACTTATTTTTTTAACTTCAGATTATACAAAAACAAAACTTAATATGAGAAAATAATATAATTATTTCATACCTACTACTGTATTTTTGTTCAAGTTGAATTGTCTTATTTGACTTCAATGAACGTCTTTAATTTCAATTTCATATTGATACATATGAAGTTTCTGTCCCTTGATTTATTTGGGAAGTACTTTATAAATGCAATATTAAGAAAATTTAATGTTATAGCTCATTGGTACCAAAAAATGTTGAAATTCCCTCCTGTATTCTGCTAATTTGATTTGTATGTACAATCGGTCAGATAATGAATCCGGCGAACAGGACGAACGGGTCTTCGGTTCCAAAGTACACACGTACATTCCTGACGAGAAAGAGAAAGATACACATAGTCGGCAACTCGACCTTCAACCCTCTGGTTTACCTACACGCCATTCTATCTTTTCTGCACATACACACAGATACACACCGAGTCATTTACTCTTGATGAGTATGTAATCCATTCTGAAAAACTAAAATTCCTTCTTGCTCCGCCCCACTCAAATATCCTTGTAGTGTTGTCATTTGTTTCGTCTTTAGACGCGACAGGATAAGCTGAAAAGAGTAACCGCAGGTTTTGTCACTATTCAAACAATGCGGATTCATTCATTTCTTTGTAAAATGCATAATATACAGGGATTTTTATAAGTTAAGTTTTATTTGTCCTAATTTACTACAAAATTTTGAATGTTGAATCTATCAGATCTAGTTTTTGAGATCCGCCATATTGATCTTTCTTAAAATAAGGATGGAAATATCAACAGAATTAGGCATTTTAACGACCTGTCAAAATGCTGCTAGTGGGAACTGACACTTTAAATATGGCAAGCCTGTGGGCCTGTTGCGGCCATATTGCCTGGCAAGTGTTCATTAATTTGAATCGGTTTAGCAACAATGTGTGTTAAAACCAATTTCCAGCCTTTGAATATTTAAAAAAAATGATTGCCTACATTTTTACTTCAGGCATAAGCTTATGTTTATTTTTAAAAACATGAATGATCAATCTATATAACTATCTATGTCGTTGATCGTGTCAAATCACCAGGCTCACAGTGTTGCCATATTATAACCTATCATATACATTTACCTACGGACAGCCATTTTGTTTGGAATGCCTAATACTAATTGACAGTTCCACACATTAGGTATTCCAAATGGCTATGGTTTTGACAAATATCTAAAGGCTGAAAATTGGTTTTAAAACACATTTTTGCTAAACCGATTCAAATTAATAAATATTTTCCAGGCAATATGGCCGCTCGCAAACGACTAGCTTTGAGCAATCTATATAACTATATATGTATCACTGACCCTGTTAATGACTACATGACCACAGGATTGCCATATCTAAACTATCAGTCCTCACTGGTAGCCATTTTGACAGGTTGTTGGAATGCCTAATTGTAGTTAAAGGACTGTGAAAGTGATGTTTCGAATTTAAAGTGTCATATTTGACGTAGACATAATTCGTGAGATGTGAAAATTATACTGAGATATAGCAGAAAAGATGAATCTATATATTTAATTTATCAAATCTGCTATTTTTCTTCTTTTTCCCATAAAACTGAATTCCTCTACCAATAAATTTCAGTAATAGTGGTTGATATCGATCTTCAATAGTTTTAATTTCCTGATGGGATCTTTCTTATTTGGTGGAAGTTATCAAGGAGCTATGGAGATATTCGTTCCTGATATATGATGGTGCATCCATGATGTTTCTCAATATCTTATTTTGATAGGTTTCTATGTGATTTTTTGATACATCCCCTAAGTTCTACTCCATACATCCACACCGGTTTTAATATTTCTTTAAGCAAGAGGAACATTATGTGTAGACAATGCTGAGTGTCTTTTCAGGAGCCAATACATTTTCTTGTTCTGTCTTTTTTAAATGAAGCTTCGTGTCTAATGATGTAAGAGCAATATAATTTGATTTGGTTATCGTATGACACTGTTATTCCATCAATATTTAACTAAATATATATGTCCATTAGTGAAATCAATATGGTCTGATTTTCAATAATTCAGCATTTAATTAATATATATTTTATTTTAATGAAATCAATGTTCAATCTTAATTTTATGTATATAATAACCTTTTTTATTTCTGTTTATTCCAGAGTTGGGAACTTCTAGTCTTAAGTAAATTAAAATGGGATATATCCGCCGTTACGCCACACGATTTTTTAAAACACCTTATCAACAGGCTGCCGCCTCTCGAAAGCCATTGGAACATCAGTTACGAGATGGTCCTTAACCACGCCAAAACACTAATCACCCTTTGTGCGAGAGGTAAGTCTTATTTTTTTGCATATTTATTTGACATTTATTTATAAGTAAAATTTGGGATACATATAGGTTGAAACCCAATTATAGTACCCACTAATACAATTTTTTATAATACTAAAAGTTACATAGAAGTAAAATATATATACTGCATAAAATATTGATAAATCTTACTATCCATATTCTTATATTATGAAGTAAATAGTGTAGTACTTTGTAGACATGTAAACGGTAATAAAACTCCCAATGCAGAATGCAGTTTGATTCTAGATTTAAAATTTTGCAAAATCTCAATAATGTGAATTTCTAGATATCCATTTATCGTAAGAAACATAAAAGATCTTTCCACTTTTTCAAGCGCTAAAAATCCGATGACGTAGTGAAATTCCGCTATTCCTGGCAACAATGGAAAAGGTCCTACTTATAGACACCTTTTACAAATTTCCTACAGAGGGAGTATCGCTTTCCTTGAATCGCGAATTGCTGTTTACTTAATTTGTTTTATAGAGTGTAGAGGTAATGAAAATTTAGATGGCGCTTCTGTACCAGACAATCAATAATTCAGATCATAGAATCACACCAATGATGTATATAGTTATATATATTGCTCAGCCAAATGTATGGAGTGTAGAAGTATAATCGTAGAGAAATTAGAGAGTTATTGCAAGTTCACTTAAGGTCAGTCACTATTAGTGCCGCTCTTATTTTGACATCTGAGCATGCGCAGATCAGTAACTTTAATAAAGATTGTGCCTGTCCTTAATAGAGAGATATTGCAAGTTAACTTAAGGCCAGTCACTATTAGCGTCGCTCTTATTTTGACATCTGAGCATGCGCAGATCATTTACGTTCTAGAGCTGACTTTAGGGAGTTTTAGCAAACAGCCGCTAACCATCCGCTAACGTTACCTTAGGGATAGACTGTAATCTACTCCGTTCAATCTTTATGAAAAAGGTCACAATCTAAGTTTAACGTAACGTTAGCGGAAATCTTACGTACATTTGCTAAAACTCTCTTTTATTAATACCTACCTTCATATTAAATTGGATGGCTATATGACATTAATGACATAAACCCAAAGTATGTGCATAAATCCTATTCCTAATTTCTAAGCCGACATGAATGAATTTTTTTATAGTTGATATCTTTTATAATGTAAGAATGTAGGTATTATTCTTTTCAACGCCAAAAAAATTAAAACGAATATAAGATTTTTGCGATCCGTTTCCCTGGCCTTCGTACGAGACCTGAATATTACAAAACTGATCGCGGTCCACACACACAAAGACGAATGGTTGTAATATATATAACCAAGGTCCGCCTTGGTGCCAGTGGCGTGAAACAAATCATAAAAAAAATATTTTCCACTACAGGTATTTTATAATTTAGATATAACCCACAATAGATCGATCCGCTGAGATCATACCTAACCTAATTTGCAGATTAAAACTGTTTAAGCTGTCAAACCAGCCTTTAATACCTCATTTCAAAGAAAAAAACTTTTAAAATTACTAATTTTTAAAAATAGTTTATTTCTGGTTTGAACGTAGATGTGGAGAGTTCTAAAAGGAAATGTCGACTTTTTTGGCCTTCGGCTAACAACGCCATATAGCCAATTACTAAGTACAATATAAGTAAGGTTAAAAGTAAGCTAAATTAAAAGCAAGTTAAATTAATATTAAGTTAAGTTAAATAGTAAGTTATAGCCCATTTTAAAGGTAAGTAAATTGTTAAATGTAAGCAAATTTATTTTAATACAAAAGAATATTGTCATTTTTGTCATTTTATTCGATATTTTTAATAATTTATTAGAAATATATCGTTATTTCTTTTTTGATCTGAAGTATAGATATATCAGCGGTTATTTTGTATCGTGTTAGTAACAAAGCAATACAATTACAACAAATTCATTGTCAATGTGACTGTGCGGAATAGTTTAAAATTGAATGATTAGATAATTGACATTGAACTAGAATGAACTGGTGGTCAAATAGTGTAACGACCTAGAATAGGAAAAAAAATAAGCGGGAATTGTAATGATGTGGCTCTTTAAATAATAAAAACCACATTGTTTTTAAAAGCTTTATAGTGTTTTGCATTTGAATATATAAAATTGCTGTGATGATACCTACTATAATACTCTTACTTTCTGAAGTATTGTTGACTTAATACTATAAGTTGACTATTTCATGACCTAAACAACGAAATATTATGAACCAAAGTCGAGAAGAGGTGTAGGTGAACCAAGTCATATGGCCTTGTCAAAGTTCCGACTATGTGTGACGAAACAAAACCGGCAAATACCACACAACATAAGAGAGGAGAACCTAAGTGTGGCCCCCGGAGCCCGAATCGAACTCTCGATTTCGTTGGTCGTTTGAGATGGGTTGAGTCGAGTTTCCCACAGTGACTGTGCCGACTTGTCTGACGCTAGTCTGGTTATTTGCGACCGTTGGCGTATTTTAAGACGCGATGAGGTCGGTTCGTTCTCTTCACTGGCTTGCAGCTTCCAGTGATGGACTCCGAATGATTCCTTATTAAAACAGTTCTTGGAAGGACTGATATATTTGGCCGACAACGAAACTATTGAAAAAATACTTGACTAAGTTGTCCTTGCTTTAGTTTATACGTTCAAATTGCCAAATTTGTATTAAATGACATCATAAAAGGTGAACCGCGCTTTATATTTATCAATTTCTTTACGATAAAAAATGGTTTTGCATTTGTGGAGAAATTCATAAAGTTTTGTATCATATATGTCAGTTTAACAATAATAAAACTTGTAAAGAAGTAAGGTTAAGTATTGAAAGTAATTAGGCATTCCAAACAAAATGGCTTCCAGTGGGTTTTGACAGGCAATATGGCAATATTATGGCAACTCTGTAGGCCTGGTACATTTTTATTTCAAGGCATAAGCTTATGGTTTATTTAAAAAATATAGATAGTTAATCTATATAGCTACCTATATCATTGACCCTATCAAATCATTATGCTCACCGAGTTGCCTGTCGTTACCCACGGGCAACCATTTTGCTTGGAATGCCTAAGCCTAATGCAGGACTATACACAACAATTTTATCCTCGCCTATTAGGCATTTCAACGACCTGTCAAACTGCTGTCGTGGGTTATAATCAAAGAAGTAGAAAGGGTAGAATGATAAGGTACCGTCTGCGCATCCATTACGAGTGTAGAAATTATTCATGATTCAACCTTTCTCTCTTACACATGTAAATGACAAGGATAGATTGCCCTAAAGCACTGTAAACAAATTCCAGAATTGGCTTTGTTCAGCGATTATGTTCATGTTCAGCTCTGTTTTTTGTTTGTTTTGTGGCTGTTGTAAGCTTTTTTTGGTGTCAATTCTTTGTTATCTTGCTTATATTAGTGATTTGTGTGCTTTGTGTTCGATTTAGTATTAAATTATACTTGTTAATTATTTTCCGATGCACTATTTTATAATTGTTGCACAAAAAGTTGTTAAACTGTCCCTGAATCTTGTTTACAAAATGTGCAAAATGAAAGTGTGCATACTTTCTCATTGATAGTTATCATTCTACCCCTCTCCACTTCATTGGTTATAATATGGCAACCCTGCGGACTTGTTTGCTTTGACAGGGTCAATTATATATACATTTATAAAGATTGCTCAAATCGGGTCACTTTACGAATGGTCATATTGCCTCGAAGTGCTCATTAATCACAATCGGTTTAGCAAAATGTATTTTAAAACCAATTTTAAGTCTTTGAATATTGTAAAAAAATAATTATGTACATTTTTACTTAAAAGCATAAGCTTATGTTTATTTTGAAAAACTTAGATGATCAATCTATATAACTATCCGTATCATTGATCCTGTCAAATCACTAGACCCACAGGGTTGCCGTATCATTACCCACGGGCAGTGTGCCGAAATTCCGCTATTTGTAGCGGAATTTTATCAAGGTAACAGCTGTAGCCAATGAAGTGGAGAGGGGTAGAATGACAACTGTCAATACAAAAGACACTAGACACTATGCATGAGTTCCTTTTGCACATTTTGTAAACAAGATTCAGGGACGGTTTAACAACATTTTGTGCAACAATTATAAAATAGTGCATCGGAAAATAATTAACCAGTTTAATTTAATACTAAATCGAAATAAAAACACAAAAAATCACAAATATAAGCAAGATAACGAAGAATTGACGCCAAAAAAGCTTACAATAGCCACAACACAAACAAAAAACAGAGCTGAACATGAACATAATCCTGGAATTTGTTTACAGTGCTTTAGGGCAATCTCTCCTTGTCATTTACATGTGTAAGAGTGGAAGGTTGAATCACGCATAATTTCTACACTCGTGATGGATGCGCAGACGGTACCTTATCGTTCTACCCTCTCTTCTTCTTTGGCTGTAGCTCAAAATACCTTAAAATTGTATGAACATTATTTGCACCGTTTGTTATAATGACGAGATCATTTAAATAACATAAAAAATATATTTAACTAACTATATTCTTTTTTAACTTTTTACTTATTAAACAATCATCATCGTTCATCATTTACAATACGTTCTCTACCACCTAACCCCATTTTTTCTGAATCTTTAAATGTATAAAGTCTTCTCGGTGAAGAAGGTGCAGGGTGTCAAAGCAATGGTGAAAACCTTTTTGTCGAATAGGAAGTAAAAATGTGTAGTGCGATCCAATATTTTTTGGTATTTTCATTATTTGACCAGTAAAGATAACTTGTTAGAAATTTCTAATCCAATCCTGTCTACAAATGTCGGCGGCTACGTCTTAGCGCTTACGATTCACAATACAACCGAAACTATAGAACATGGTCAAGGATGACATCAGATGTTTATTGTTGTCAACTAAGATATTCATTTCTCTTCGGATATTATGATTGCTATCTGAATGAAGGAGCTTGTGGGAGTTTTTTAAGATATTAGGGTCATAAGGCACTTCCGTCGCTTTAGATGTTTAGATTATTATGAAGGATTTCAACAGGTTTTCTATCGTCGTCTTTTGTCGGTGTATGAAAACATCGTTTAGAAAACCGTGCTTTTAAAAAAGTAATCCTAGTATATACCTACAGGTATATCTAAATTATATTATAGAAGTTTGGTACAGTTCTTCGAAGTCCTACGTATTTAGGTTTTTCAAAATCTCCTCAGTAATGTTAGAAATATTTTTTCTTTTAAGTAGCTATTTATAAAATCTGAATTACACACATTTGTTACCATTTCTTAAAGCAAAACACTTTGATTTTCTGGAAATCTGATGTTTTCAGTTACCAGAAGTAACTTAAAATTTCAAATAAGTTAAAAATTACTCTCTGATAAACAGTCCTTGGCAGCCGGTTTCGCTCTGAGTGGAAACAAGGCGTAGTTCTTTTAGTACCAAATTTACCGTACTCAAATAAATAATTATTGGCGCCAGTTCAGTTTTTAACAATGTTGTAGTGTCATTTTTGTTATTTTTATTGTTATATTCAAGCCTTGTGTTATTAAAACAGCACAAACTTTTTTTCAAGAAATTCGTACAACCAAGAGTTTTTTGTTGTATTTAATAAATCTTATTACATTTAAGACTGGATATTGTAGGTATTAAAGTGTACCTAAGGGTAGATTTTTATGGATTTTTATCCAAGGACTTTCAGTTACGCTTCCCTACTAATAAGCAATATCGCAATATACCACGAATACTGACGGAAATACAAAAATATGTAATCAAATGTGCGTAGGATACATACACCGGATTGACTGCAGACTAGTCAACCAAACTAAGACCCAACTACTACCAAATTCTAGACAGTATTGAATTACCGTTGGTCCGTTCCGTTCTGAACTGCAAATCGGAGGGCGGATGCGAAAGCGAAATGAGCCGGGGTTCGTTCCAACCACGTTGGGGGTTCCTAAGAACTACTTGCTCTATCGCAGGCGGCCCACCCGCATAATGTTTACCGGCCGACCATCGGCTAGAAAGAGAAGGGCATAGCGTGTGAATTGGCGCTCAATAGTCTGTACCACAACAGACCAATAAACTTTGTTATGTGGTGCTGTATACTATCGGGGAGCGGACAACTGCACTCGGGTCATTATTTAGACATTTGCCAAGTGAATTTTCGTCTATGACGTTAATAATATAAGTAGTTTCGGCTTGTAAGGCCATTTTCAGAAAATGATAACTTAAATAATGATAAAATACATCAATATGAATCCGTGTTAAACTAAATAAAAATTAGGAAATAGTAGACTCTTGTTCCCACTTACAGCAATCTAACCATTGATATTTGTGGAATTTCAAAGAAAACCCTACACATTGTACATACAATGATTGAAGGTGATATTTTCAAATTAAACCAAAGAAAACGGGTTCATTCAAAAAGTATAATTATAGATACATTTTTGAAATTTCAACTCGTATAGTAGTCCCAATATTTTAAAAATATTTTTATTTTTTCGGACTTAAGACGCCTTTTTTTACATAAAAAAATGGACTCAAATGTTGGTTTCGTCTTTTGCCCCGAGGGTAACATTAATAGATGACGCAGTTTTTGAAAGGAGTAATAACAATAGTTCATAGTAATACGAACGAGACGAGTGATAGTATCAAGTGAAGTGAATAAATAAAAATTATGATCCGAAAGTAACAATAAAATATATTTTTCTGAAAATCATCTTAATTTGAGGTGCGTCTTATCGACCGGTGGTCTTATACTCGTGGAACTCACATTCGTGACATTGTTGATACTAATCGTATCACTTGAGAATTAATTATTTTATAGATAAATACATATAAGTATATTATACAGGATGTCCTTGGATGGACTGAAAAAAGAGGAAAAAACTTTTATTTTCACCTTTTAGAAACAATGTTAGTTTTCATAAAAGTTTTTGCTTCTTTCAAAACTATTAGAAGTGGAATATCTTTTTGTTTTAGTGAAATAATGACGGAAATGTAAAAACAATAAATCAAAAGAAATTTTTTTGTCATTATTTCATTAAAGCAAAGAAATATTCAACTTATTATTATTTAAAAAAAAAGCAAAAACTTTTATGAAGAATAACATTTAAAAAAAATGTTCCTGTTTTTTAGTCCATCCGGAGATGTGTATGTGTAAGGTTTTTTTGAAACTACGCAAAGATCAACGGTTAGATCGCTGTAACTGGGAATCAGAGTCCACTATTTGCTTTCTCTCGATTGAAATTTGGCCGTTGTATTGGATTTAAGTGTTCTCTTTTTGCTAGACTTATAACTACAACTTACTTTCATACATTGTTATTGTACAATATTATTTTATCACTCATCTCACTATCGTATGTAAAGAAGTTCATCCACAATTTCCTAATTTTTATTCAGTTTAACACGGATTCATATTGATGTATTTTATCATTATTTAAGTTATCATTTTCTGAAGATGGCCTTGCAAGCCGAAACTACTTATACCAAAATTCGCAAAGTTTTATTTCATTAATAATCTGTTCCAAATAATTATTGACTTATTTTTTTGAGATTATACTTGGAGACTTGAGTGCAGTTGCCCTCATTCTTGCATGAATACCAACACCCACAGCATTCTTGAAGTTATAGTTTTTCTTTTTCTGAAGACAATAGACTTTCATTCTGGATTCTTTCATACTGTACTAATTATTTTTTTGCATTTAAAAGGTCTAGATTTAACCAACGTTGAATGTATATATTTAATTTACCAATATTAATTTCTTTGGGAGAAAAGTTTACGAAAACTATAAAGAATTTCTCTATTTATGGTTTACGAGCTATAGTTGTTACATAAATATAGTCTATAGGTCGGCCTATAGCAATAGAAACGATCAAAGTGGAGAATGCAAGGAACAGTTTTCATCAGATTCGTGAATCTACGTCAACTGCACTTTTTGAAAAAAAAAATAAAAAATAAAAGAGTATATTTTTCCATTTGTGAATACCAATATTTAATCGTAAGTCGTAGATACAATTTTGTAATCATACTTTGTATTTTTAAATAAAACTTATGTACAAAAACATTTCTGGCGTCACTTTTTACATTATTCAACAATAAGATATTTTTTATGTCCACAAAATTTAGAGGCATATTATAAATTGTTAAAAATTATAAAAAAATATTAGGGGAGGTTAATTTGAACTAATTTTGACCTACGGTAAGCATGGGAATAGTCAATTAAAGGAAAAGAAGAAGGACGTATAACATAACCAATACATCAAATCCACATACTTTGATTTACTCTTACTATACGGAGAATGGTCGCGCTGCGCAGCTTTCTGAGTGCCTTTTAAAAGGAGATAGAAAACTCCGCCATTTTGATGCCTTATTACGTGTTGCCTACATCTTGGCGCAATATTTTTAATATTTTGCTTGCTGCTGTCAGTGTCAGTCACATACTTTGATTTGTCAGTAAATATTATTTTTGAAGTCACAGTTTATTGATAAAGAATCAATTAGCTCACTCGGACCAGTTGAAAGTTCCAAAATAACATCCACTCCAGGAATACAAATTCAGGATGAGCAAAAAACTGCTGTTTTATTATAGACGGTTGTCATATATTGTATTATCCGAGTTGCGCAGTGTATAAATTGGAACATTGAGATCAAAAGTGCCGACGCAGACTGAGCTAACTGATTCTTTAGCTATAAATTGTGGTAAAGGAATCAAAATGGCTGCGCCCTATGTTGGGCGTGTCGGACCTCTCTCTTGCACCGTAAAGTAATCAAAGTATGTGATCAAACCACTAAAGTCAGTTCAAAAACCGAATTCTGGATACAACTTTATTGAATCAAACAATGTTGATGTAGTTTAAATTCTGCCCTGAAATATTAAGTGTAAGTTAAATAGTTTTACACTAAAAATGTTATATACTTCATACCTTTCCTGATTTATCAGTAATTCTTTAATCAAAACTTCTTCAATACTTTCTGTCAAAAGTTGAAGGAGCATTAAAAAATGTTTATTTAGGCATTCCAAACAAAATGGTTGCCCGTGGGTCATGATATGACAAATCTGTGAGCATGGTGATTTGACAGGGTCAATGATATAGATAGTAATATAGATTGATCATTCATCTTTTGCATCATAAAGATAAAATAAGTAAAAATATAGGTAAATTATCTTTTTCATTATATTCAAAGGCTGAAAATTGGTTTTAAAACGCATTTTTGCGAAGCAAAGCGACTCGCTTTGAGCAATTTATATAACTACACACAGCGTTGCCATATCATAACGCATGCGCAGCATTTTGATAGGTCGTTGGAATGCCTAATTATTAAAACATTCCGTGTTCAAATTTGACAGAAATAAGTCATATGATATGATAGTAGTCATCTGTGATGTATTCTATTAAAATTAACTTATCATTATTATTCCGATGTGTACTTTAGGTTCAAATTAGTTCAAATTACTCTTTAAGGCCATGTTGTCAAGTTTTTCCCTGACATTTTAAAAGACACCGTGAATAATTTGTGGATAAAGAATACTATTTTTAATTTAAAAAATATGCTGTTTTTGAAGACCTTTAAATTTTTAAGTATTATTTACAGAATAGAGTTTATAGAGGCCGTCAATATTTTAAAATATAAAGGAATCGTTACAATTTTGACTTTCATGGCCGTTAATAACATTTCAAAGATAATCGCACTCTACATACTACAATTTAAAATAATCTCATGAGCACAAAAATATTTTTTCATGTGTGAAGAGCGGATATTGAACTGTAGATATAAATTTCGCATAAATATAATGTGGGAATATTTAGGAACAGCTGTAAAGATTTTCGTCTGATATAGATAAAACGATTGTGTGTGGCGCCTTATGCTTATAGATATATAGATCCTTATTACTCTCATCAATTCAACATCCTTAGACTTGATTCAAGATTAAAAAGTCATTAGCGTTTTTTTTTTTAATAATATATCAATGAAATATCCCAATCAACATGTGCGTATGCGTAATAATAATTTCCGCCAAAAAACCGTAGATATCATTGTAAGGGGTTCAATTTCGCTATAGCAACTTGCTAAAAAAAATACAGAGGAAGTAGCATATCAAATAACGCGTTAAAAACAGCTGTGATAACATTTCGAACTAATAATGTAACCATTATGTTGTTCTTGTTGTATATACATCTATATATATTCTGCGAAAGAAGTCTTTAAACCCGGCGGATGTCGATTGTTTTATATTAATTTGTGCCAATTCTACAGTATGACCGAAATTAATTTGTAAGACCCCTTGAAATTTTTTGGTTCGACGAACTCTGACGTCACCAACGGGTAACCTTGTGTCTAAAGCACGAGGCCAGCGGAGTTGCCAAAATTCTGGTCCGCCCGGAACACAGTATCTCGTGTTACAAATCTAGCTAGACGAATTTTATAAAAAGTTGTTTCGATTTTTACCCAGGAAATGAGGATTTAAAAATTAATTGATTAAATTTAATGGTGCGAATTTAATTCAATGGCGTAACTACTTCAAATTTGTAGGTTAACACATGAAATCTACATAATACCAGTATTACTTAAAATTTTTTTTAAATTTTTTTAAATTAAAATACTTTTGTGAAAAAAACTACGAAGAAGGCAGGAAATGATCAAATTGAAGATATCCTTGGAAGAACACCAGCACAACTAAAAAAGTACAAATTTCAAGATAAGACGTTTCAAAATTTTCAAAATTCAAATTCAAATATTTGCTTTAACACATGTCATTTCTTTTATAAACATACAACCAACCCTTAAGGACTTGGACTTGTGACATTGTTGACGATAAAAAAAGTACATTTTAGGATTTATGCAAAATTTATGAACAGAGAAATAAAATACAATATTAACTAAAAAAAATCATTTTATTTAACATTTCAACTTCCCTTAACCCCCATTTTTATTCTAATTTTTTTCAGAATCAATAGGCTTTATCGGCTTATAGAGCTTGATTTTTACTAAAATTTCATGTTGATATCGTTTTTCGTGTTAAATTTATGATTTTTTTTTTAAATTACGTTCTTCTTAAACTCCTAATTTTAATAAATTTTTTCGTTCCCTTATAACCCTTGATTTTTGCCAAAATTTTCAAGTTGATATATTTCGTTATTGAGTTAGGATTTTTTAAAGATTTCAACGCCCCTTAAAAGCCCCATTTTTCAAAACAAAGGTATTCTTTTCCTTATAAAGCTTGATTTTTGCTAAAAATTTAAAGTTGATATCATTTTTCGTTTTTGAGTTGGGATTTTTTAATATTTCAACTTCCCTTAAATCCCTATTTTCGTTCACATTTTCTTTTTCAAAATCAAAGGATTTCTTTTCCTTATAGAACTTGATTTTTGCTAAAAATTTCAAGTTTATATCATTTTTCGTTTTTGAGTTAGGATTTTAACCCCCACTTAACCCTTTCACTCTGGATTTGTTTAACGTAATATTTTGGTTCTTCGTGATAAAAAGAAAACATCATAAAGAGTACAAGAAAGGAAACGGAAAAAAGGAAGTGGAATATATAATATGTCCCGGTCATGTTTTGAGTTATTGAGGACAGATATGTCTGGTCAGTGATTTAACTTTTTTTTAAGTCTTTCTCACTTTTATAAGCCTTTGTCAACGTAATTATCTGTTTTTTATAGTAGGAGTAAAAAGAACACTCTTTTATTAAACCGAAATTATAAAAATCATCAAATACTATTTGCCAGTGTTTCGATAATTTTCACAATGTGTGACTAGATCAGTGAATATAAATAATATGCTTTAAACAGATGTGTATGAAACAAAAACGAATTTATATTTCTTAGAACGAATCCACTTTATATTGATTCATCAAAATTTCTGTTAATTTGAATATTTATCAACTGGATTATCTAGTTCTGTTAAACAGTTAATTTTTCTGGTATTTCAACCAGGATTAAAATACCACCAGAAATTTAACTAATTGAATATAAAGTATAATGCCTAAACCGTGAATGAATAACAATTAGTGCCTAAAAATACATTTGGGTGTGTCTATTACTTTTTTTTCGTTTTGAATTCGTACCTGTATACACTATTAAACACAAATCTTAATAAAATATATTTATCAATTAAAATCCAAACTTGTTTCTCAAATTTTAATGTTTCAAATATTTAATCATTTTTAATTAGCTTTTTAATTATTTTTGAATTTTTCATATAAACACGATAGAAATATCAGATGTGGCAACAATGTAAATCGCTTACCAATAGTAAATCATTAAAGGATATTTTACCAGACAACAATTTACTTAAGACTGCGTGAATGAATTTGCTCCTTTAATTTTCACCGCAATCTAATCAGTATACAGAGCCGTACTGTGTCTTTGTGAACATTAAAATACTTTTCGGCACGTTTGTAAACATAAAATACTATTATATATTTTTTCTACGACAGACTAAATATAATTACATTTTATTTATTAAAATAAAATGCCTTAATTTATTAAATTTATTCCTTTCGTAATTTGTGCACTAAGTAGATAATATATTTATATGTGGGTGCGTAGTCTCTGAAAATTTGCCTTACAGAAGGTAACGCACGGGCAATTTGTAATATGGATGCCATATCAACAGAAATTAAATTTCTGCTAACTCGGTACACATCAAATCCTATAATAATGAATTAAATAAAAATTCTCATGGTCTGCTGTAGGATTCGAAGCAGCTTTTTTAACCGACTTCAAAAAAGGAGGAGGTTCTCAATTCGTCGCGATATTTTTTTTTGTATGTTCAGCGATAATTCTTTAACACGGTGTCCGATTTCAATGATTCTCTTTTTGTTAGAAAGGGGGTACATACTTCAGGGGTGGTCCTATATAAATTTGGTCAAAATCTAATAATTGGGTTCATGAAAAAATCCTCAAGTTTTTCATTTTTTTATGTATGTTTAGCGATAATGCTTTACCTCCTTTTCCGGTTCATATGATTCTTTTTTGTTAGTAAGGGGGTACCTCAGGGGTGGTTCCATATAAATTTGGTTACGATGTGGTGATAGCATCTGCACGTTTTTGAAGTCGGTTTTTTAAATTTTTTATTTCTAATACTTGTTATCTTTCAATCAAATCAAATGCGAATCTGTTATTTGATATAAAAAAATGCAAAAATACTGATTGATAGAATTCGACAATGGTAGTTAAAAAACGTTTCATTAAGCGCCTTTCACTTTTTTTTAATAAGCAATAATTTAAACGATATTTCGTGATCTATTTCAAACTGCTACCCAATCGGTATTTTTAACATTAAAAAAGCTTAAAGTGCTAGTCCTTTACTTGCTCATTCACTTGATTATAGGTATATGCGGCAGCTATAATCGGTGTCGGGGCCTCCAAAACCGAAACTAGTCTGAAATTTCAGGTATCGAAGCAGTTATTGGCGATCTCGCGATACCCTTTGTCGGCCACCAAGATTCGCATTAAAAACTACATGATTTTTTTCTCGGTTTAAATGGAATTTTTTTATTATTATATTTAATGCTCCAAGAAATTATACAATGTCCGGCAACAGCGCATTGAAAATTGTTAAAAGATAATATGGACTTTATCTATTAAATACGCCATATTAGTGTGACGTAATTTGTGTTCCACTGACTTAACTTTTAACCAAACTATTCACGAAAATACAGGGTTGCCATATCATAAACAATCATTACCCCCGGGCAGCATTGACAGGTGGTTGGAATGCGTAATTAAACAAATTAACAACATAACAATGATTGGCATTTGGCGATTTGATCTGACATTTCATTTCTAACTCTATAGATTCGAACTCATGATACTATAGACATGATACAATGTATTATTCATTTTCATTTTTTTGTCCATTTTCAGAAAAATAAATAATTATTAAGGGTCTATTTATACTCCCTTATTATTAGTATTTGCATTAGTATTATGATTAAGCATTAAGTTGAACCTTCACAATGTAATGGGGACATTTATACTCGATTTATGATTAGTATTAGCATTAATATTTATGCTTAATAATTGACAGGTTCAACTTTTAAATTAAATATTAAATTTCTTCTTTTCTATAAAATGAACCAATAACGTATTTGGCCTTTGTTTTTAATAGAAAAGGATAGGGATAATTGACAATACACATATGATTATGTTGTTTATATGTTTGTTCCAACAAGCTCGAAAACGATAATATTTCGGTACAAATCATGCGCTGTATACAATTTTTGTGTATCAGCAGTGTTTACGATTATAAAGTTGACAAATGACATGTTACCACGAGGAAGCAAAGGCCTCTTTTCTGTCTGATTTTTATCAAATTTCTGATTCTTTTTATCTGTTATAAATTGAGACTTAAATCCGTTAAAATGTCCTTAATTAAACCTATTTTTGAATAATAATATTTTTAAATAAAATTAACTAGTAAAAATATTAATAAAAACACATTTAAAACTCAAATATCTTAAAAGAACACAATTGGCCTCTTACATATTTCTTCAGTAACCATATATTTTGTTGACTGCAGAATTATACCTTATTAGGTATTAGGTTTAAAAAAGAATTACTAATACTAATTATAAAACGAGTATAAATACCTTTTTTGAATGATTTAACTAATTTAATGCTTAATCATAATACTAATACAAATACTAATACTAAGGGAGTATAAATAGACCCTAATATATTAATGTTAAATTAGATTGTCTGTAATTATATATTTTATGTAACAACCCACTCTTTAGTATGTAAACGCGCTCCTAGTCAAAGACATATCCAAACAGTTTAACCATACAATAAATTTTAACACAAAATTACTAGTCAGCTTGAAGCCTGTCATTTTAAGAAAAAAGAAATCGGACCCCTACCTTACAAGCTTTTCTCGAATAAAAGAATGCATGAAACGCGGACTCCAACAACATGTTTATTTAATTACAAACAATAAAGTTTATTTATAAAGCAAAATATGTGTAATTAGACTATTGAACTAGACATCACTTTCAAATCGTAACGACTTAGAAGCCAGCACGATATAGTTTCTCGGATTACATAGTTGTACAGGTTTGCTGGCTAATGATATCGCTAACATAACCATTGCGGATTATAATAAAAACAAATAAGGGCAAACGTATTCCCTTCGTATTTAAATAGGCCATAAAAAGTTGCAGCGACGAGCAAGCAGTCTGCTGTAGAGGTTCGCCAATGGAATGCATCTTGGCGCTGGCAACATTTCTCACGATCCAAACTGGGCATATTTTCAAGGTCTGCGCCCATCCTCTCTGTCTGTCATACTAGCGTTACCCCGTACCTGACTTGAGACTCGATATTATTTTCATATAGATTTCGTCGAAATTCGTTTTATATATAGAACAGGCAGTTAGACTGTGTAAACAACCGATTAGTTATATAGTTAATACAGAAATCTAATATTTTTTAAAGAAGATTGATATCTATATCGTACAATAAACAGTGGCGGTCATGGCCAATCCAATCAGTAAAAAAAAATTAATACAAGGAAGAAAATACAGTGCCAAATTTAAATTTGAAAAATTTCCAACTATGGTACCAGCTGGTTCAGTAAGAGACACGATAAGTGATAGTTATTAAAGGTATTTCAACTTCCCATACATAAATACGAAGAAGATAATATGACCTTAAAGAATACGTAGTTCCAAAAAATCTACCAGAGGTCGTATTAGTCATTCCAACGACCTATCAAAATGTTACCCGCGAGTAATTACAGAATATGATGTGGCAACCCCGTGGGCTTGTTCTCTTTGACATGGTTAATGATACCCATTGAGATAGAAAAAATATCGCGACGAATTGATAACCTCCTCCTTTTTTGAAGTCGGTTAATAAAGAGGAAATTCTGCGACGGTACTAAAAGTGTCTGCACTTTTGCATTACACTTTTACGTCATATGTCAAAAGGAAGCTACTGGAGCTAATCAGTTTTGGTGATAATGAATGTTATTTTTTTTTAAATATCGTAAGTTAAATGACGAAAACATTTTCATTTCGTCTATCTTTAAATATTAAATTATTACTTTAAAATTAAACAAAATGCGCCATTTTGATTACACTTTTCCATCACTCAAAGTGCGTTCATTTGTAATATCGCGGAATGGTGTTTATGCTGTCTCTACTATCTCGATGATGATGATACTACTTATAGTTATATAGACTGCTCAAAGCGGGTCGTTTTAGCAAAAAGCATAATTACCTACATTTTTACTTCAAGGCATAAGGTTATGTTTATTTTGAAAAACATGGATTATCAATCTATAACTTTCTATACCATTGACCCTGTCAAATCACCAGGCCCACAGGGTTGTCATATCATAACTTGTCATGTCATTACCCACGGACAACAATTTTGTTGGGATACTCAAAAAAACCGTTAAAGAAGGTGGTTTAAGCAAGTTCTATACTTATGTCGTTTAGTCGTTAAAAATCCTGAATTATTAGTTGAACTTTTTTCGGTCTAGGACGAAAAATTCTTTTGCAGACGCTCACTTAAAATATATAGAGAATTTCTGTCTTCGTTTAGTTTTTGAACCATTTGAATAAAACAATATTTGTATATAAAAAAAATCCGAAATATTTTTCTAAAACGTGTTCATATGCATAATTTGTAAAATTGAAAAATAATACTTTAAAACGAGTGAAATCAGTTTTGCGTGAGTTCCAACTATTAAACATTCAGCCGGCTCGCAGGAACGTCTAGTTTAACTATAAAAAGATAAAAGCTCACTTTTCTTCACTCATACAAAAATTATTTATGACGTTCTTCTGGAATAAAGTAACACTCGATATTAAAAAGTGGTTCGTTAATGGCTGTTTTAATTCATGTTTAGCTCTGGTTATATCGACGCATTTTATTTCTAAATCTGCATAATGTATTAAGTGATATACCTATATAACCTGATTGATTAATAGAATATATACATGCTAATGGTGATATGTAAAATGCATATTAAAACTATAAAATATAAATAAGTTCATGGGAAAAATTATTTTAATAGATATCTATGCAACCAGTTACGAAATGCCTTATTTTATGTAACCAGTGAATGTTTGCAGGACGAATAGAGCTCATTAATCAGAATCGGTTTAGCAAAGGCATTTGAATATAGTAAAAAAAATAACCTACATTTTTACTTCACGGCATTAGCTTATGTTTATTTCGAAAAACGTGGATAATCAATCTATATCACTATCTATATCAATGACACTGTCAAATTACCAAGCCCACAGAGTTACCATAGCATAATCTGCCATTATCAACGCGCAGCACATGCTTTGATCTTCTTTTACATACGGAGAATGGTCGCACTGCGCAGCTTTCTGAGTGCTTTTTAAATGGAGATAGAAAACTTTGCCATTTTGATGCCTTATTACGTGTTGCCTACATCTTGGCGCAATATTTTTAATAGGTGCGTTTTAATCATCCGCTTCTGCTTAGGAATTGTCGGTTTTCTTGTTTTAATCTGACAGGTCAGAACGACTGAACCGACAATTCCGGAAGCAGAAGCAGATGATTAAAACGCACCTGATATTTTGCTTGCTGCTGTCAGTGTCAGTGAATATTATTTTTGGAGTCACAGTTTATTGCTAAAGAATCAGTTAGCTCATTCGGACCAGTTGAAAGTTCCAAAATAACATCCACTCCAGGGATACAAATTCAGGATACGCAAAAGACTGCTGTTTTATTATAGGCGGTTGTCATATATTGTATTATCTGAGTTGCGCAGTGTATAAACTGGAACATTGAGATAAAAAGTGCCGACGCAGAGTGAGCGATCTGATTATTTAGCTATAAACTGTGTCATAGGGTTCAAAATGGCCGCGCCCTATGTTGGGCGTGTCGGACCTCTCTCTTGCCCCGTATAGTAATCAAAGTATGTGGTAATCAAAGTATGTGACGCGCAGCCATTTTGTTTGGAATGTCTAATTAGAAAAGAAAATCAAAGTATGTACTAATTAGGCATTTCAAACTGAATGGCTACCAGTGGGTTTTGATAGGTTATGATATTGCAAAATTATGGCAACCCTATAGGCCTGGTGATTTGACAAGATCAATTTAATAGATAGTTACATAGATTGATCATCCATATTTTTCAAAATAAACATAAGCTTATGTCTTAATGTAAAAATGTAAACAATTCTTTTTTTTTTTTTTTTTAAATATCTAAAGGATGAAAATTGGTTTTAAAACACATTTTTGCTAAACCGATTTAAATTAATAAATATTTGCCAGGCAAGATGGCCGCTCGCAAACGACCAGCTTTGGGCCATCTATGCTGAACTGTAACAGTATAGAGTTTAGTGGTTATGATTGACAACCTGTGTTATTTTTAACAAGTCTGTTATTTTATAAACACACAGAAATAACAACCTGTTTACAAATAAAGTGTTAAAAATAACATTATTAGTCCATCATAACCCCGTTAATTTACCCTTTTAAATCTTTTACCACCCTTATTATGCATTTTTACACTTATGTTCATTGGTCCTTTTTTTATTTTTAAGAGTAGATATTATCATCTTCCAAAATGAATTTTTTTTAAGGTTTTCAGGCAAACCTGTCATTTTCCATGAACAAATTTTAAGACACATTGAGGTCGTACCAATTCAAAAATAAAAAATAACTAGATTCTTTTTCCGCCCTATTTATTTTATAGTAAAATTGTTTATCCAAATTCAAACCATAAAAAACATTGCGTGTTAATTTCATACCCATTCGGCAAAATTAGCAAATACCATGCTGATTTTTTTCAACAGCAGGCCATCGGCGCCATTATACTTATATAAAAATACCATGTTTCGGTTTCACATTTTAAGCGTATTCTTTTTTTTTTTCAGAGTTCATTTTTTCGAGGTACCACCCAAGTATTATTGCATGTGCGAGCATAGCGTCGGCACTCTGTGGAGTCGGCTGGGTGGACAAAAGTGGACACAGCCTAGAGGATCTTTTACAGAGACTGACTGAAATAACCAATATAGAAAAGGTATATATAAATTAAAATAATTGAATCTAATTTAGCCCTTTAACGGATACTGGTATATATATGTACCATTTGTTTTTATTACAACGGCCCTAACATCGTTTTGATCAAGGTTGAGCTGAGAGGTGCATATATCTACCATAAATTGATTTACCATTTAATAATTAAAAAAGTGTTACTTATTTATACCAGACAGCTTTTAATTATTCCAACAATAAAGTCTTTTATATTCTTTTAACTGTGATTTTGGTGACACGCTAGCAAGATCAAAACAAAACTATATATATAAAATATTAGTTTCTTTAGTTTTATTTAAATGTTGGTAATACCATTTCGAGCAAGGTTGTTCTCTGAGGTACAAATATTTACCACGATAGTTTAACTATTTGTCAAAATGTGGTACGTATTTATACCAGAAAAACTCTAAATTGTCAGTCGAATACGCTATTATATTTTTTTTATAAATACCTTTAACTTGACCCTGACACATCAGATTTAGCAGCAGAGGATTTCCAAATATTTGATGAGATACCTAATTTAATTTTTATCGCGACTCCAATATATTTAAATTTGGAAGATACAAGGTGTGTTCGTAAATAACTGAACAAATATTTTCCTGTTATCACTCGAAGATGGCTCACCCTGTACATTGAATTATTGTATTAAAATACAGTAATTAAAAATTAAAAAATAGACTGTTTTGGGAATTTCTATTAATGTTTGGTCGGCTAAAAATTAATTTAAGATGGACATAAAACAATAATAAACTGTGGACTAGGAATCTTTCTTCATTTAATGGCAATTTCTTTTTTACGGTATACCTAGGTAACTATGAATATTTAAAGATCATTTCATTATTTTGGTTTTTGTGTCTTAATCGGCAACGGAATTATCGTTTTGAAAACTTTTATTGCCAGGAATGTTGAAGTAAAATGTAATTTTACAAAGTTTACGATTTTTTTATGTGCCGAGACTGTCTTAAGACACCATCGGCGCCAATTGGTAAAAAACGTTTTAAAACCCGCCTAATAACATACTTAAGTCTTATAATCCGTATAATCGACAGCTTTGAAGTTGCAAACAAAACATTGAAGAGTTTTAACAGAGATGGAAAGTAAAAAGTTCAAAGATTTTAATGTTATTCAATTTAAGTTCGCCATTTTTTATCAATTTCTCTCAAGACAACTGACTAAAAATCGACAGCTTGTGTAGATTTTAATTATAAAAAGTAAAAAATCTGCGATATTTATATTACTCATAAAATGTAATTACTTCAATACGATATACGTAGGAATCTACTTGATTAAAAAAAAATATCTGGTATCTCAATTTATTTCAACTCAACTTTTACAATAATTCAGGATCATCGACATATGGCTAAAACCTTCTAAACCTTCTGGAACTCTCCAGATTTTGCTTGACAAGGAATTACATTTCTAGACATTTCTGGAATATTCTTCTTCTTTTACTTGTACTTTTACTTATGCCAACCAGAGCACACTGTAGGGTGATGGGTGATATTACAAAAAAAACAATATTAAAAAGTTTTCACTCCTAAATGAATATATCAGTCAGTAAAAATTGTTTTTAATAAAAAATATAAGTACCAAAATAAATATTAAGCATTTCAAACAAAATGACTGCCCGTTTGAGATGACAGGAGACTGACAGACACATGATAGGTTATGATCAATGAACTGGAGTGGGGTAGAAACCCAATGTACATATTGTAACAATAGAACAAGATGCGACTCTATAGGCGCAGCCATTTTTATTTTTCATCTCACTCGGGAGTATTTATAATAACCATTTTCTGTTTCATATTGTTATTGTTCAATCCACAAGCTGGTGGATCAAACAATAACAAAGTGAAATAGAAAATGGTTGTTATAAATACTCCCGAGTGAGATGAAAAATTAACCTGTCTTTGCCCATAGAGTCGCATCTCAAGCCTATTGACAAGCATTCTACCCAACTTCAGTTCATTGGTTATGATATGGCAACACTGTGGGCCTGATGATTTGACAGGGTCCAATGATATAGATAGTTATAAAGATTGATCATCAATGTTTTTTAAAAGGCTTATTCCATGAAGTAAAAATGTAGGTAATTATTTTTTTTTAATATATTCAAAGGCTGAAAATTGATTTGAATGCACATTTTTGCTAAACCGCGTCAAATTAATGATCACTTGCCAGGCACTATGACCGCTTGCAAACGACCCACTTTGAGCAAACTATATAACTATGTGTCAGTTGTCACTTGTCAGCAGTTTGACAAGTTGTTATAATGCCTAATTGGCACATACTTTGATTTTCTCTTATTATACGAAGAATGGTCGCAATGCGCAAGCTTTCTGAGTACCTTTTAAATGGAGATAGAAAACTCCGCCATTTTGATGCCTTATTACGTGTTGCCTACATCTTGGCGCAATATTTTTAATAGGTGCGTTTTAATCATCCGGTTCTGCTTCGGAATTGTCGGTTTTCTTGTTTTAATCTGACAGGTTAAAACGATTAAACCGACAATTCCGGAAGCAGAAGCGGATGATTAAAATGCACCAGATATTTTGCTTGCTGCTATCAGTGTCAGTGAATATTATTTTTGGAGTTACAGTTTATTGCTAAAGAATGAGTTAGCTCACTCGGACCAGTTGAAAGTTCCAAAATAATATCCACTCCAGGGATACAAATTCAGGATACGCAGAAGACTGCTGTTTTATTATAGGCGGTTGTCATATATTGTATTATCCGAGTTGCACAGTGTATAAACTGAAACATTGAGATCCAAAGTGCCGACGCAGAGTAAGCGATCTGATTCTTTAGCTGTAAACTGTCACAGGGTTCAAAATGGCCGCGCCCTATGTTGGGCGTGTCGGACCTCTCTTTTGCCTCGTATAGTAATCAAAGTATGTGGGGAATGCCTAATACAAAACAAAACCTAACCACATTTAAAGTTTTGACAATTAAAACAGTATTGACAGCCCCCTTGTTATGGTTATTTTGCATTGTTTAAAAAAAAATGACGTCATTCTATGACGCTCATTAACCGTAATCGGGTAAAATTCTCGACGTTGGCAAAATTGTTGTAATTACACACGCGTTCATAGCGAATCTTTATTTATAACCCTCATCAATTTTTGGACATGTTTTCATTTGGTTTTAAGTAATTATACGTCAACTTTAATTAATGTTTTTTGTTCCAGGACTACGTCCAACAATGTCTAAGTCAGATCGATAAAATGATAAGAGAATCTTCCTGTGCTGATCAAGCACCTCAATCTAGCGATGTAACTAATATGGATTCCACCCTGCGACCAGGAGAGTTTACGCCACCCCCCATGGAAAAAAACCAACATGAGACGGCGCTGACTCCGACGGACGTGCACGACATACATTTTTGACTAAAAAAATAAAAAGTGCCAGTGATAGATAACTAGAGCTTCCAATAAACATTTTTTTCAAATTTTAAAATAAGTACCTTAAAGAAGAGAAGAAACTTTTATTTTTTATTATTTTTCGCGCGCGTATACGCATTCGCTCGGAATAACTAGGAGGAGATAGAAAAAAAGAAGAAGAAAGTGAACGAGTTGTCATGATGAACTTCGGGGGAAGGCAATAAATTACGCTTTAAGTCAGAAATAATTTAGTGTGTAAAATGTTTGTTTTTTGCTTGTTTTGGATTTGGTAGGGCCGAACTGGAAAGTATATGCTGTTTAGATTCTTTTTAAATCAAGGGTTTCTAAGAAAGTTAAGAAATGAGGCCCAAAGTTGGAAATACGACTCTTTACCTCTATACTATTTTTTATAAACGTACTATAATATCAAAAACTAGTAGCTACTTATAGATATATCCGATTTTTTACCACTAAAAGAGTATTTTAGTGAATGCATTCCACTTAGTACGATTTATTACCTCTAAGGTACAGATATATAGTCAAAGTTTTTCTTGTTCGCAAACAGTTCTAAAAATGTAATTTTACTGAGATATTTTAAGCTAAATGCAGTTTGCTTTAATTGTACATATTTGCTGTACCAAAATAATGAGATTCTTTTTTCACGTTGCTTCAAATGTTAAAATATTAGACATTCCAATTAAATTAAATTGGGTAATGATAGGTTATGATTTGGCAAACCTGTAAGCCTATTGATTTGACAGGGTCATCAATGACATAGTTATATAAATTGATCATGTTTTTCAAAATAATGACATGCCTTGAAGTAAAAATGTTGATAATTATTTTTTTACTACATTTAAAGGCTGAAAATTGACTTTAAAATACATTTTTTGCTAAACCGATTCTGATTAATGAGCATTTGCGAGGCAATATGGCCGTACGGAAAACGACCTGCTTTGAGCAATCTATACATCTACATATGTACCATTGACCCTGTCAATGACAGCAGGTCACAGGGTTGCCACATCTAAACTGTCAATTTCCACTTGTCAGCAGTTTGACAGGTCCTGGGAATACCTAATTATTAGGCATTCCAAACAAATTAATTACCAGTGGGCAGGTTTGGTATATCTAAGGGTGGCGACATATGGTGTATTCTATCTACTTTACGTAAAATCATGAATAATGGATTACATTTAAATATTTTATGTCAAACACAATAAAAATTATATTTAAAAAACCCACCTATACATTTCTTCATAAATTGGCAGGCTTGGCGAGTACTACTTCGAATAAAAATAGCGTCCAAGTTGCAAGACTATGTCGCTACCCCCTTAAATATACAAGAATTTCCCACTGGCACCTATTGTTTGACAGGTCGTTGGAATGCCTAATTATACAATAAATGTCAAATTTCCATGGCCACTCTTAATTTAAAAAGAAACTTAACAGCTTTAATATTTATACTTTATTTAATGAATTTAGTTTTTGAATGAACTAAAAAGGTTATAAATCCGTCATAAAATTGCTTTAACACATTCTACAATAATTTTAGTACATTTGCATTTTTAAAAAAGTTTCATTAAAGTTTTAAAAAAGTTTTCAAAACATTAAACAAGTTTAAAAAGAGTTTTTAAAAGTTCCCATTTTTATATAGCTAATTTTTTCTGAAATTTTAAAATTGATATCGTTTTTGACTTTGACAAAAAACGTGAGATAGTATGTAGTTTTTGTTTGTTAAAAATTTGTCTTGTGGCCGCGGGAAATATTATGTATATCACTCGTAAAGTAATATAATGACTGATAACCTTTAAAGTTCAATCAATTTCTTGAAATTAAAAATTATCTTAAAGATGGGCTTAGGGCAAGTTATATGTGCAATATTATGTTACCATGTTTCGTTTAAATCATTTATTTTAGTCAGATTACTTTCTGGTTCATTTTAAATCGAAAATAACGATGAGAGGAGCAATAATGTACTTAGTATGACCTAAATGATTTATTACAAGGTTCATAATAAAAAAAAGTATACAAATTTATAAATTTTATTTAAAAACAATATAGATACATAGAGACAGATACATTATTGCTTCACCTCCTTCGGGTACATCAAATTTGATCTTTAATCAATTTCCTGTGCGGGCCTACCATTTGACCCTCAATATTTGGGTTACCATATAGAAGAAAATTTAAACCTTTATAGTCATTTGTACATACACGATTTTTTTGTTCCTGATTTTGATTTTACCTTACTAGGTTAAAATCATATAGATTTTGTAAATTATTTCATAAATATACTATTACAATAATAACGCAGAGTATTCTGGTACACAAATTTCGAAACTTGGGTACAAATCAAGACCTGCACTTCAATCTAATCTTTTTAGGAATCTCAATGGGAAAAAATCAGTGAATTTAGAAATTTGTGTAACAGAAACTGTTTCCAAGACTGTACTCTTTATAGAGTTAAGGAGTAAATTCATAAAAAATATGCGACTTTTTATCCAAAATTTCATTTGTTTCGCAATTTAAATACTTTTCTGAAAAGATAAAAATCCCTTTTTTATGAATATACTCCTTTAGTTACGACTTAATTTAATGCTAATTTAAAATTGTACAAAAGAAAAATAGGTTTTTAATTATTTTACAATAGTATATTTTACACAATGCAATATGTATAACAAAACACTACTTTTTATCAATATACCTTTTATTTTTGTGACTTCTATGTAAGGATAGTTAATAAATATCGGTATGTTTTTTTTTTAAATGTGATTGTATTTTGGATTACTTTGCGATTTTTTGCAATTTTTAATTCCCAAAAAGTGATGTAAAAATTTTATAAAAAAAAATAAATACAAGAAAAAGCCATATATAATTAAGTACCTAAAATATATTTTATGTGAAATGTATGCTTATAAATCATTATTATCTGTAAATCTGTAAATATTTGTAAATATAAATCATCAACCACAATTTTCACTGCCATTGTTACATAACAATTCTGTATTGCTCATTTTGTTTATACAATAGTTCAATTTTATATACCTCAAACTCAGTTCCATCGACAAACCGATCAATAGCGTTTATTGTATAGTTCAAATATAATCATATTATATATGCTTTTATTTGTAAATAATTATATATCTCTAAGAGAATTTTTATAATACAAAAAGTATTTACAATTACCTGCTTTTTACTTCTGTACTTCCCAACAAGAATAATTCAAAAAATTCCTATTTTTATTTGAAAATTTAGAGAGTATATTACCAGAAATGTTTTGCAAAAAAGCGTAAATTATTAGAAAATACTCTATATACTTATTTTTCCATATAGTTTATGCCGATTCTGAGGATGATTATCAGTAGTAATATCATCCTATGGACAGGGATAATTCTAAATAATTTTTTTTCACTTATCGAAAGCACATAGCTTGGTAACTTCTCGACACCATAGGCAGAGGGAAGTTACCTTAAGAAACGTGATATAGGTATTTGATAAAAAAATTGTGAGTATTTATCACTGGTATTCCGTCAGAAAATTTTTAGCATCTAACGTGCTGAGGATGGGTTACCCCCACGGCACTTAGGCCTCATTGGGCCTATTGTGCATCCTCCTAAGATGATAGGCACCTCCTAGCCTACAGATTTAATGTAGTTGACAACGTCGCCAAGAGAAATAACTAGCTAGTTACAATCCATAAAGTTTTGACTGTACATTCCATAAAGTATTGACTGAACATTTTTTTTTCTTATATTTATAGCCCAATCCTTTAACGTTCGTATTAAATATTAAATTCTAATTGATAATGAAATAAGAAAATGGGTAAAAAGTCATGAATTACTGTCTCTAGTATGAACCTTTTTTATTAATAAGTTTTAAAATAATTTATCATTTAAATGAACGATTTTAATTGTTTTTTTTTAATAACGCAATAAATTTTCTGGAAATTTACTCTCTTAATATTTAAATAAGCAAAAAAATTGGTTTAATAAAAACATAGTCATGAATCATGTCATCCACAAAAGTTCCCACAAACACCATTTAACTATGGTCCTATGTGTGTTCATATTAAATTCAAGGCTTTTATGGATGTCCTTTAATCTACACATTGAAATTAGATGTATATTTATGCTTTTGTTAGGTCTCAAATTATGTATTTTTCATAAATAAAAATCTCTTTAATCAAATTCGTTTTTTTTTATAACGACAAAAAGTTTAGGCTATTCTCCAATAGATGGCTATTTTTTAAATACTGGCAACCAACATTACACATACGTGTATTCTGTAGTGCCTATCAACTACAATACTATTACAAATAAAGTATTTTTAATTAAAACTTAATTTCGCATTAAGTTATGGGAAAATTTTGGTATCAGGATAGCAGAAACGCGACAAGGTATTTGACTTATTTTTAAATGTGAATAACTAGTAAACGGCTCAAGATAGAGACAAGCGGCATAGAGCATTTTAAACTATCCGTCCGGCTCTACCTTTATGTGAATTTATTGAATAAATTCGATCATTATTAACTGAGGAATTAAATAAAGAAAGTTAACCCTTATAGATAGGGAGCAACTGAGTTCACCCCCTAATTGCTCTTGCTTTCTTTTATATGTACCCCAATTTTCATCAAGATCGGAGACAAAAAAATATTTTGTCAAAAATTTTTGAAGGCTATACCCTTTCGATTTTTTTGAAGAAATAAAAAACAATTTAAATTTGCATATCGATAGAGGGTCACATGTAGATCTCAAAAATACAGTCTGTTTTTTTCTAACAGCAATAATAAAAAAAGTTGTGACTCATTTAGCAAAAAGTATCGAAGATGGAGAGAAGCAGACACCTGCCAGACATTTTAAATTAAATACTGTACCTGTGTGCCAAATTTCATAAAGATCTGAGCAAAAATAAATAAAATTCGATATCTCCTCGCTTTTCTATTATCCTGATACAAAGGTCCGAATTCGAAAAGTTCCAATTTTGTCTATGAAATTTTGGTATCAGGATAGCAGAAACGCGACAAGGTATTTGACTTATTTTTAAATGTGAATAACTGCTAAACGGCTCAAGATAGAGGCAAGCGGCAAGGGGCATTTTAAACTATCCGTCCGGCTCTACCTTTGTGTGAATTTATGGAACAATTCGATCATTATTATCTGAGGAATTAAGAAAAAAAAGTTAACCCTTATAGCTAGGGAGCAACTAAGTTCACCCCTTAATTCCTCTTGCTTTCTTTTATATGTACCCCAATTTTCATCAACATCGGAGACAAAAAAAATTTTTGCCAAAAAATTTTGAAGGCTATACCCTTTCGATTTTTTTAAAAAAATAAAAAACAATTTAAATTTGCATACGGATAGAGGGTCACATGTAGATCTCAAAAATATACTCAGTTTTTTTCTAGCAGCAATATTTAAAAAGATATGAGCAAAAATAAAAATTTTCGATATCTCCTCGCGTTTCTATTATCCTGATACAAAGTTCCAAATTCGAAAAGATCCAATTTCGTCTATAAAATTTTGGTATCAGGATAGCAGAAACGCGACAAGGTATTTGACTTATTTTTAAATATGAATAACTAGTAAACGGCTCAAGATAGAGACAAGCGGCATAGAGCATTTTAAACTATCCGTCCGGCTCTACCTTTATGTGAATTTATGGAATAATTCGATCATTATTAACTGAGGAATTAAGAAAAAAAAGTTAACCCTTATAGATAGGGAGCAACTGAGTTCACCCCCTAATTGCTCTTGCTTTCCTTTATATGTACCCCAATTTTCATCAACATCGGAGACAAAAAAATTTTTTGCCAAAAAATTTTGAAGGCTATACCCTTTCGATTTTTTTAAAAAAATAAAAAACAATTTAAATTTGCATACGGATAGAGGGTCACATGTAGATCTCAAAAATATACTCAGTTTTTTTCTAGCAGCAATATTTAAAAAGATATGAGCAAAAATAAAAATTTTCGATATCTCCTCGCGTTTCTATTATCCTGATACAAAGTTCCAAATTCGAAAAGATCCAATTTCGTCTATAAAATTTTGGTATCAGGATAGCAGAAACGCGACAAGGTATTTGACTTATTTTTAAATGTGAATAACAAGTAAACGGCTCAAGATAGAGACAAGCGGCATATAGCATTTTAAACTATCCGTCCGGCTCTACCATTATGTGAATTTATGGAATAAATTCGATCATTATTAACTGAGGAATTAAGGAAAAAAAGTTAACCCTTATAGATAGGGAGCAACTGAGTTCACCCCCTAATTGCTCTTGCTTTCCTTTATATGTACCCCAATTTTCATCAAGATCGGAGACAAAAAAATTTTTTGTCAAAAATTTTGGAAGGCTATACCCTTTCGATTTTTTTGAAAAAATAAAAAACATTTTAAATTTGCATACGGATAGAGGGTCACATGTAGATCTCAAAAATATACTCAGTTTTTCTCTAACAGCAACATTAAAAAAGTTGTGGCTCATTTAGCAAAAAGTATCGAAGATAGAGAGAAACAGACACCTGCCAGACATTTTAGATTAAATACTGTAACGATGTGCCAAATTTCATAAAGATCTGAGCAAAAATAAAAAATTTCCTCGCTTTGCTATTATAGATAGATTAGTGCTCTGTTTAGAGCCGTTTAAAGGCTATAATCTTGTCTTTGACAGGCAACACACAATACAGTATTTAATAATACTGGTTGCCTATATTTACCACAGCAGTTTTAGCTACTCACTCATAGATGGCGTATGTAGATTTTAACCAGCCATTTCTTACCGGCTACTGCATTTTTAAAATAAAAAAACGAAATAAAACGAGAAGTCGAATAAAGAAATGTTTATTTATGAAATATACATAAATTGAAACAAATTCAATTCTTTTGTTGTCTATGGAACTTTCTTTTATGTATTATATTGTTAACTTATTTGTTGACCAGAGAAGTAATAAAATTAAATAATAGTTAAAAAATGGAACTTTTTGTACAGTGCCAGTTTTGATTTAAAGTTTAGACAGAACAGAAGCACAAACATACAATATTCAGTGACATACAACATTTAAACAATAAAGAATAAAAATAACATTATTTAATTACAAGAATTAGAAATTTAAAAAAAAAGCTACTTTAAAAATGAGTAGATGCCATCATCACATCTTAACCAAATTTATATGGGACCGCCCCTGAGGTATCCCCTTACTAACAAAAAAGAATCATATAAATCGGACAAGGTGGTAAAACATTATCGCTAAACATACATAAAAAATGAAGAGTTTGAGATTTTCTAATGGACCCAATTATTAGATTTTGACCAAATTTATATGCGATCACCCCTAAAGTACTCCCTTTCTAACAAAAAAAGAATCATTGAAATCGGACACTGTGTTAAAGAATTATCGCTGAACATACATAAAAAAATATATTTCGACGAATTGAGAACCTCCTCCTTTTTTGAAGTAGGTTAAAAAGTAAGGAGTTGCAACAAGTAAATGTTAGATACTAGAGAGTTTCAGCAAATGTACGTAGGATCTCCCCTAAAGTTACGTTAAACTTAGATTGTGACATTTTTCATAAATATTCAAAGGGGTAGATTACAGTATATTGCTAAGGTAACTCACTAATGTAAAAAATAGGGATATTGATTAAAATTGTCATTAAAAATCGATGCAACATTTAAGGTGGATTTATAAACAAAGCAGAATGACACGGATAGTATGTTTTGGATAAGAAATTATAACGGATTTATAATTATTTTATGACCAACACTATCTACAAATATAAGTAAATCAAAAATAAAAACAAAATATAATTTATTTTGTGGTTATGTATTGTCAACTCGAACTGAGCGCCATTTAAGCGTAGTTTATAAATCCAGCTTTATACGTAAATATAATAAATATTTAACAAAAACATTAATTTCAATTAGTCTAGAAACAAATGCCTTTAATTCTTAGGAAACATTTTATAATTTTCTTGTTCTCAAAGTATTGACATATCACAAAATTGAATAATTGACCATATAAATCATTAGCAGATCTTTTGAATATTCAACTCTCATTTAATTTAAAGGCTTAATACATTCAAAAATAAAAACTGCAGAGTTTCGCTTTTGACAGTATAATGGTGACTTAATTCATTCATTTACATGAAGATTTCTGTAAAAATCGAAACTTGCAACGGTTTCTTGTATTTATTTAATATTACAATATACATTTTAAGAGCTGGGTACTATTCTCGAATTTAAGGGAGTAGAAAACCATTTTTTCTGCTTTATATGCAACCCACAAAACTTGGATTTTTGACTTCTTTCCTCAAAATTTCTACTCCCCGACATTAAAGAATAGATACCCAAATTGAATACCAGTAGAAAAACTGGAATTAGTAGATTTAGTGACGTGAAATAAAATTGAAGTAATTTCTAGGAAGTGATGTTTTTTCTCCAAGTTGCTGTTACGCTAAATAAATTGTCCTCTTACAGGCATTCTTCCCAATAAATTTACTGCTGGATGATTGAACTTCAACTACTGAAATCATAAATATTAAGCGTTAATAAGGGATATGATAAAATATATATGAAAAAAGAAATCAAAAGCACTATCTACTGCCCTTAAAAAGGAGAGCCACTACAGAGACAAAAAAATGATTTTTTTTTCTGATTTGATGTGCTAGTAAATGTGAATTACATATTTATTCACATTTCCAGTGCATCAAATCAGAAAAAAATCATAAAAATAATTGATAAAGTAGATCTACATATTTCCCGCGGTTCTTCTTTTTTTAAAAAAAATTATAATTTGACCGGTTGCTTATAAAGAAAAAGGCCACTATTAAAACACAAGGTATACCAGCGCCATCGGCCTTATCTTCCAGTCCAATCGCCCAGTCAATTCTTGGTGAAAAGCAAAATTGCATTGAGTTAACCGTCTCATTAGTTGTCTCTGGCCACAATCTTTAATAAAATCAGTTCTAGAACAAAAACAAGAGGTTCTTTCATTCTAATTTCTGCATGCACAAATGTCAAAATAAGAGAGGAATTAATATAGTAGGCAGAAGGACGTCGGTCAATAGCCTATTGGACTGAATTTTCAGTTCAATAAATGACAATTATTATTATTCATTGATATAGTGACAGACCGTAATCACAAAAAGTCCAAGTTTACATTAACAAATAAAGGTATTATTTAAATTTTCTCAAAAATTAGAGTAACAAAATGATTTATAAAAGATATGCCAGAAAAATTTGTGAATTCAAGACACTTCATCTCTTTCATTTACATGTAGTTTTTGATCTGTTGGGATTTGAAATTTATTGTTTCTACTTTTTCAAATTAAAGAAGAAAAAATAGAGCTGTTGTTTCAGTAGAGTTTGTACTAAATTCAGTATGAAGTGATCAAATTCATTAGGTCATTACTACATCTTCAAAAAAACTACAATTTCAGCATGGATGAAAATATACAAAATCTGATTAAGAAATGTTGACAAAATATAAGTAGATAAAAATAAAGCTCACATACATTATATAATTGTGTGCTGCTATATTTTGCAAATGACAAAGGGAATTTGTATAATTCGTGAAATCTCTTCTATATGCAGTAACAAGTCACCTCGATCTTTCAATTCCATTTTTGTTTTCCAAAATCATGTTCCAGCTTTTCCAACTTCAGCGGTTTATTAAATCCGATATCCTAAAATGAAAAATTGTTATTAGCATTTGAAACCTATACCACCTTTTAAATAACGGGATCGTCAACAAAAAATAAAACCTCAAGTATTGCGTTCATCTTAAAAATTAGCCAATACTTTTTAATCCGCTTGTAAACTTATAAAAACTTTGGCGGCTTGGCAATCATCAAAATTTGAAAATGAATTGTTATCTGTCATTCTCTTCTTCTGTACTTTATAAAAATACGAGGCCTGTATTTTGAAGAAATTTGGCTAAATACGTACTGGTCTGTTCGAATCGATTATTCGACTACTCTTTTCGTACGCTTTATTGTATTAAGATAAAGGACACTGTAAAATGAATAAAGTAAAGAAGTAGAAAATGACATTTGACATATTTAATGAATATGTCAGAATTTTATTTTGAATGTCAAAATAAAATTTTTTTTTCGAATTATCTCTAAATTAGAGCAATAATATGATATTTACAGGAAAAAATTGATCGATTCCTTGAATTAAGCCGCTCCTCATTTATTTACATGCACCCTATAATGTGTTGAGATTTGGGATGTTTCTGATCACCACTGCTATTTTTAAATTAAAAACTAAAGACATGTAATTTTTGCAGTTACCAGGTCCTATTTGTTATAGAAAACGGGTATTTAGTACAGGAACTTAGGGTAAATCCGTCCAAAGCCAATTTCATTATAGGTAGTGAACTGGATGTAAAAAATTAAATCAAAAATAAAGTCGCCACTCATACTGCTATTTCGAAATTTATTATCACCCAATAATGCTATTTCTCAAAACACCCATTTTATTTGTTATTTTTCATGTATATTATCTACTCTTTTGGGGCAAATAATTTTTAGTTTTGTCACGAATTCTCTTCAAAACCTGCAAAGTACAAGGAGTTTCCGAAAATGTACATCAAGACATTTTAATCTTGATTTAAAAGGGAAATCTTTAAATTAAAACAACATTAAAAAATAAACTTTATTTTATTTATTTCTGTAGAATAGATTTATGATTAAATTTCTTTAGACACTTCATATTCGAATGGTAAATAATTAAATGTGTTTAATCCAAATTTCAGAGTAAATTCTTTAAAACAAAGCTCACATTTGAACGGCTTTTGAATAAAATGAATGAATGTTGTGTTAAGGCTGATTTTCGTTTAAAATCTTTGAAACAAACCTTACACTTAAATGGTACTAAATCAGAGTGAATAATTAAATGAGCATTGGTAGTTAAGCTTAAGAATATCTGAGGCTATATAGTTGAAAAGACTGGTAAGGTTCCATTTTGCAAAATATTCTACTGCACTCTTACTATCAGTGAATATAACATACTTAGATTTATTTTCTTGAAGACATTGAGTACAAGCTTCTTCTATAGCATCAAGTTCAGTATTGTATATTGACATTGTACTGGGAAGTTTAAATGAAATTTCATAATTTTTGTGTACCTATATGTTTTCAAATGTATTTAATTTTTTTTATTAAATCTTCTTTAAATGCGTTTTTAATCACTAGAGGGTTTTCATTCAGTAGTTTTTGGTTTATATATGTTTTCAAAGGGGTTGTTAAAGCTGAAAAATGTATGGACCATAATGGAATTTCATTTTGGAATCATTTCAATGGTAGTTAAAAAAGTATCTACTAGTAAAGGTAGTTTTTTCTTTAAACAATACTTTCCAGTTAGACACAGAAGATAAATTAGATAAGAGGGGGAGAAGAAACGAATTTTTCGACCTTTCATTTATTAAAAATTTTGCGGATTAAAAATTGTCTTCTAAAATTGAGAGGATGTTCTGTAGTTTCTGATTCTATTACATTAATTTGGAGTACTTGGGAGAAAATCTATTCTTATATAATCTAAGCCATTTGTATTTTATTCTGTCCAATTTTTGCAGATGAGTATTTGATGCATCATTGTATAATATTGCACCATAGTCAAAAATTGATCTAATTAACACCATATAAAAAAAGGATGGCTATGTTGGGGTCCGCAATCTCTGGGTCTGCATCTCAATTATATTTGGAAACAGTTTTTATTAAATTTACAGCATTTTCTGTTCTTTTTACAAATGCAGCTCTGAAATGTGATTTATTAAACGAGTCTGTAAGTTAACTTTTAGCCTAATTTTGTTGAAATAACGTAATAGGTTTTATTTAGAATGAATTAATAAATGTTGTTGTAAATTAAATTTTCGTTTAAATTCTTTACAACAAATGTCACACTTAAATGGATGCTCAGCACTGTGACTTATTAAATGAAGCTGTAAGTGAGATTTAAGAGTAAATTTTTTGGAACAAATTTCACACTTGAATGATTTTTGACCACTGTGAATAATCATATGTTGCTGTAAGCTAAATTTATGAATAAATCCATTATAACAAATGTTACATTTAAATGGTTTTTCATCGGTGTGAGTGACCAAATGAGTCTGCAACCGACATTTCTCAGTAAATCCTTTGGAACATATGTCACATTTAAATGGTTTCTCACCACCATGAATTAATAAATGCCTCTTCAAGTGAGTTTTTCGATTAAATTCTTTAGAACAAATGTCACATTTGAATTGTTTTTCTTCAGTGTGAATTTTTAAGTGTGTCTGTAAATCAGACTTTCGTTTAAATTCTTTGGAACAAATATCACACTGGAATGGTTTTTGTGTAGAATGAATCAATGAATGAGTCAATAGAGAACATTTTCGTTTAAATTCTTTGAAACAAATGTCACATTTAAATGGTTTTTCATTAGAATGAGTTGGTAAATGTAATTGTAAGATCGAGTTCCGTTTAAATTCTTTAGAACAAACGTCACATTTGAACCGTTTTTCATTAGTGTGAGTAATTAAAATATGTTTTTGTAAGTAAGATTTCTGATTAAATTGTTTGCAACAAATGTCACATTGGTAAGGTTTTGTATTAGTATGAATTAGTAAATGTTGTTGTAAGTAAGATTTCTGATTAAATTCTTTGAAACAAATATCACATCTAAATGGTTTTTCATTAGAATGAATTAGTAAATGTCGCTGCAAGATAGAGTTCCGTTGAAATTCTTTAGAGCACACGTCACATTTAAATGGCTCTTCATTAGTGTGTGTTACTAAATGTTTCTGTAAGTTACTTTCCCTAATAAATTCTTTGAAACAAATGTCGCATTTGAACGATTTTTGATTATAGTGAATTATTAATTGTCTCTGTAACTTTGATTTTACTTCATATTTTATGGAACTAATAAATGGTTTTCCAGTTCTGTGAATTATTAAATGGCGTTGTAAGTTGGATTTTCGATTAAATCCTTTTAAACAAATATCGCACTTAAATGATTTCTCGTTAGTGTCAATTACATTTTCTTCATTGATTGTCTGAGTTTTTTTTCTATTTTTATTTTTCACTCGATGAACAAAATAATGGCGGAAAATTACATTTTTTGTTATTAATTTTCCACAATACATACAAACTACGAAGTATTTTCGAAAATGTCCATCAAGATGGTTCGACCTTGATCCGGAAGAAGAGAAATCTGTAAATGAAAAAGAACGGCTGAATCATAATAATAATTTATTTATTTTTTGAAATTTAAATCATCAGATTTAATCTTGAGATTTCCCCTCAAATTCAAATGAGTTAAATGTTTTTTGTAAATTACTTGAAACAAATGTCAAACTGTTTGTCAGTTGAGTAAATTTTTAAATAATAATAATAATAATATATTTTATTTACAAAAAGATATTACTGCAATACATACACACTAAACATGGAAACTTACAAACACTTGCTGCAAGTGGAAAACCACTTTTTGAAAGAAAATAATGAATTACTATTTTGTAGTTCCCAACAGTTAAATATTACTTTAATGCATATCAATTTACAGGGAGGTTTTGCCAATAAATGCTTTGATCTAAATCTAATCTTACAGAAACAAAATGTAAGTATTCCTCTTTATAAAAATAAGGGATCTGCATCTAATATAGAAAATTATCGTTTTAGTCTGTATATCTAGTCAAATAACTAAAATATTTGAGTTAGCATACTTTATTAGACTCACTAATTACCTTGAAAGTTTTAATATGTTGCCAGATAGTCAAAATGGATTTAGAAAAAATAAGTCAACATCTACTACAATTGCAGCTTGCCTAGAGTTTATATATCAAGCACTCAATGATAAAAAACATATTTTGGGACTCTTCTATGACCTTAGCCGTGCATTTGATATGGTGGATCATAATCTTTTATTATTGAAGATGAATGGGTTAGGAATACGAGGAAAACCTTATGAATGGATACAGTCTTACTTAATAAATCAAACTCAAGTAATTGTAACAAATGGTCTAAAATATGATCCTCTTCCATGTACAATAGGAGTTCCCCAAGGTTAAATTTTGGACCCACTTCTTTTTATAGTTTTTATAAGTGATATAAGTAATTTTTGTTTAAGCTCTCAACAAATAGCTCAATATGCTGATGATACCAATATTGTAAAAGTGGATGATCAAATTGAACAGGTCACTCAAAGTAGCAACGAGGCATCTCGTGAGTTTAACCAGTATTGTAAAGATAACGATAAAAATTTGTATTTTAAAACTTGAAGCAATCTTATTTTTGTATATTTGCAAAATAAAATAAGTGGAACATTTTCTTTCATAAATTAATTTTTGAAAACTCTAAGGGTCAATATTTGGATAGAAGTACTTATATTATAATTTGGGTAGAAAAAACGAAAATAAGGTCACTAAAAACTAAAATAATGGGTGGATAAACAATTCTAGTATTTAGGTGGATGAAATTGCAATCAGAAGTACTTAGATTAATAATTATTTATACAAAAAGGTCCTGAGGAAAAGTGTTTTTTGTCCTTGGATCATACATTACTTTTATTTAAGGCTAGACATAAGAATTTAAAATGCTAGGAAAATTATTTTAATGTCTTATCAAGGTATTATTTATTAGAAAACCACAGTTGACTGCTGAAAAATTGACATTTTCATGGCATATAGGTGGTTTACAAAATATCCTGTATTTCTATTTTTAACTAGCGGACCCGACAGACGTTGTCCTGTCTTAACTATGAATATTGATTTCGAATTCGTATAATTAACTAAAAAAATATTTCAGAAACAAAGTGTTTATTATTCTAATGCTTTATGATATACAACATTCTTTGTTTTTTTTCTGGACAATAACAAACACAACAAAAAAGAATTAGCGAAATAGGTCCAGCCGTTCACGCGTGATGCCGTGACTAAGGGAAATAAGGATTCATTTTTATATATATAGAAATTTTCTAATTTTCCGCGCAATGTTCTTAATTTTTTCTTTCATAAGAACCTTCTCCTGACAATAACAAACACAACAAAAAAAGAATTAGCGAAATCGGTCCAGCCGTTCACACGTGATGCCATGACCAAGGGAAATAGGGATTCATTTTTATATATATAGAATTTTCTAATTTTTTTCGCAATTTTCTTATTTTTTTCTATTATAAGAACCTTCTCCTGACAATAACAAACACAACAAAAAAAGAATTAGCGAAATCGGTCCAGCCGTTCACGCGTGATTCCATGACCAAGCGAAATAGGGATTCATTTTTATATATATATAGAATTTTCTAATTTTTTTCGCAATTTTCTTAATTTTTTCTTTCATAAGAACCTTCTCCTGACAATAACAAACACAACAAAAAAAGAATTAGCGAAATCGGTCCAGCCGTTCACGCGTGATGCCGTGACCAAGGGAAATAGGGATTCATTTTTATATATATAGAAATTTTCTAATTTTCCACGCAATTTTCTTAATATTTTCTTTCATAAAAACCTTCTCCTGACAATAACAAACACAACAAAAAAAGAATTAGCGAAATCGGTCCAGCCGTTCACGCGTGATGCCGTGACCAAGGGAAATAGGGATTCATTTTTATATAGAAGATATATGGGAAAAAGAAAAGGGCTGTTTTTAGTGTTTTCCCGGATATTATTCGAATTTTTCTCGCCGTAAAAACCATCCTTAGACTTCAACGAACATTAAAAAAAAGAATTGGTAAAATTGGTCCAGGCGTTGTTGAGTTATGCGCTTACCAACACATTTTGCGATTCATTTTTATATTATAAATTTAGTAAGGTGAAATAAGTTTTTTCAAACAATTACATATTTTTTATATTTTGGTTAGGTATGTGAATTAAAAGCCCTAAATCATAATCTTATTAAAATTATTATGGTTACTAATGGTAACCTGGCAATAATGCAAAATTCTAATTTTGACAGTTATATTCAGCTCTGATAATATATTTATTATTTGTACACTTACATGTTCGACAGACAGGACAAGGGTACTGCTTCCTCCTTTTTGAAACATTCAAGATATTTTTAAAGGGATTTGATATATTTTCACCTTGCTTCTGCTCACAAGGCTCTATCAAACAATCCGTAAACTCAGTACTCTCAATTTTCAAAGTTGGTAAATCACAATCTGTAGTCAAAAGTTCATTTTTAAATTGAGACTGACCACATTCTTCACTAATGTTGTCAAGCTCTTGTTTAACAATGATTGTAGGGCATACTTGTAAGTGTTCGAGCACCAAATCATGGTCAATTTTTGGTTGCAAATAATCAGAAAACTTTTCAGTTTTAGGCACTTCGTATCCAATCAGTTCTTGTTTAAGTTCATCAACATTAACCAGATCTGGCTTGATTTCAAAACCGTCTTCTTGAATATCAACAAGTTCTTGTTTTATATCCATTATTTGAACATTAAAAAGTCTATTTAATTTATCCTGTGAATTTGTGTATGGTTCTCAGTTCTTAACAGCCAAAACCACAGTCCACAATCTCACTTTTCCCAAGGAGAAAAGAAGTCAAACAAATATGAAAAAAGCTAAGCACTTAATGTATGCAAAATAAAGAAAATCTCTTAAAAGATTGAAAGTTTTTTTTAATTTTCTGTTTGGTGTTTGCCTTTTGGGTCCTTTTAACTCAACAAATGATAAACAAACAGTGCTGCCACCTGCTTGCCGGTTTGTCAGATATATTTCAATAAAATATTTTCACCGCCCGCCACTGATCGCAAGTGCAAAATCGACAATGATGTATATAGTCATATAGACTGCTCACTCAAATGTAACATGCATCAAGTATACAGGGGTCATACAATTAGATATATAGTAATTTTAATACTTCTGTGGCAAATAGATCTAATTACCAATGCCAAAACTTCAAAGATGTATGATGTGCGAATATTTTAGGGTGTGAATCTACATGAAAAATTAATGATAATTAATTATTATTAATTTTATAAAGCAAATTATAATTTGCTTTATAAACTATGGTCCAAAAATGTTGCTTTACGATTAAATACAGGGTGCTAAAGATTCGAAAAAAAAAAAGAAATTTAATAATTTAATATTCAGTGACAGTTAATAATGGTGCAACAAGAATTATAGAGAATGATGACATCACAAACAAATTTTATTTGAACAATTTTTCTTAAAAATCGAATTAATGAGCACTTGCGAGGCAATATGGCCATCGGTTTGAGCAATCTATAGAACTATATATGAATCATTGACCTGTCAATGACAAGGCCACAGCAGGGTTGCCATATCTAAACTGTCATTCCCCGTAGCCATTTGGACAGGTCGTTGGAAAGAATGCCTAATACTTCCTTCAATTGCTGCGTTTGAGAATCCACATCGGATGCATTTTTTACATCTCGAGCGTTTTTTTATCCACATCGGACACATCTGTCCCATTACATTTACGTATACTGAATCACGTGATCAAAGATTTTTTACATCTCAGATGCATCCGATGTGGATTCTCAAACGCAGCAAATGAATCCCGCTTTTTGTTGTCAGATTTATATATAGATGAGCAATCTATGTTACTATATATCATTGGAAATCGAGCACTAAAAAAATAAAAATCGAATTATTTTTGACATTCTGACAAATAACTCATTCGATTGTGTGATTAATTGGAATCGATCATTGACAATAGGAAAATGAAAATAAAAATATTTCATTCCCAATTTTTGAGGAAAAAGTTTTTGCACGTGCATCTGGTTTGTTATTAAATAACTATTAATTATGCTGTTGTAGTTGTCTCAATTAAATGAAAAACATGGTACAGGTAAGTGCCTCCATTTATTTTTTAATAACAATGCCTGTACTATTCTTAAAAACTAATTATGATATAAAAGAAATACTCCCTTTTTTTCTGACAGACGTAAGGGTAAAAGATGGCGATTTTTGTTAACATAACTTTGCCAATAACCTAATATCGTGATGTTTGAATAAAAAAAAATTATACTCTCTCTTATAAATATAAAATTTTGAATGCTACCTACTATTTTTAGTTAAAACTATTGTTAAATAATTATAAAAGTAAACAAGTAGATAAGGTCACAAAACAACTTTTAAAATATTAAAAATTATGTGTAAACAAAACTAATACCATGTGGGGAAATATCAAAAATAGTTTTTAAGAACATTGAACATTCACCTTTCAGTCAATCTTTCTAAGACACTAGGTAATAATCTTCCAAAACCACAGAAATTCCTCTGGAACTTTACTACTTTATATTATTTTATTTTTCTATTCAAGGAGCAGTAACCAACAATTTTACACAATGTACAAGTACCTAATTAATACATAGCTAGAGTAGAACTGAACAGATCTACCCATACAGGTTTACAAATAAATAAATACTTTATTGAAGAGAATATCACATCCTTCATTTATGTTCTACACAGTTATTTTTTAAAATAATCTTTATTAGTATTAGTAGATGCCTATATCTTAATTTAACAAACAATACTTATACAATAATAATAAAAATATTTACAATTTAAATATGTTAAATTAGTTTTAAATATGAAGAAGGCTCTTGATTAACAATTTTATTTTAACTTGTCGCCGTTTTGATATGATTTTGCATAATAATGTGATAATAAACAATTATTTTTTCCAACATAGGCACTGGATGTTGCAAAGATGAAACACAAAGATTTACCTCAAGCTTTAATTTTGTTAAATGAAATGAATGTGAGTGCTCAACATGTAGCAACATTAGTAGACAATATGATCCAAAAAGTAAGAAAAGGAGAACTTACAACTGATCAGGGTCTGAGTTTTCTAGAAATGAAGTATAACATGCTTCTTAGTTATCTCATTAACCTAACATATGTAGTTTTGCGGAAATGTTCAGGAGAAAAAATTATGGGCGACCCATGCATAGACAGATTAATAGAAATAAGAACTGTCTTAGAAAAAATAAAACCCATCGATCAAAAGCTCAAATATCAGATTGATAAATTGGTAAAGTCTGCTGTAGCTGAGTCTGCACTAGATGACCCTACTTCATTTAAAGCTAATCCAGAAAACCTCATTGATAAAGATGCCCTTAACAGTGGTAGTGACACTGATGAAGCTGTTTCAGCAGGTGCTGAAAGAAAAAGGAGTGATGTTTATGTTGCTCCCAAATTATCTGCCTTACATTATACAGGTTGGTAATGAAATTTTGATTTTACTGACTACTTATTTTGGTTTACATAGCTTGAATAATAAAACATTATTATTTATTATTCATATCAATATATTTATTAACATAAAATTTAAAAAATTATTTTTGAGTTGAAAAAGTTTGTTGTAATATTAGTACATTGTTTCCCATACTGTTTATGCCCTCTGTAAAAGTAATGGATATTTAAATGACTGTATAAAATGTTAATTCTGTTTTAAGGTGATGAAACTTCCAAAGAAAGAACAAAGCACTTACAGGAACGTACCAAGAAGCTAGCACTGTCTAATTCTATTATGCAGGATCTTCGTGAGGAATACCTGGATACTCCTTTGGAAATTTCGCAGAGCAGTAGAGCCCAACAAGTAAGTTTTTGTATTTGAATGATTATGAAAGTTTAAGTTCAGAAGCTGCCTCCAGGAAAGAGTGAAATTTTGAGGATTATATGTTTGCCAAAGGTACAGAATGATGGACTGTAGTACTAGATTACTATCAAATAATATAGAAATAGAAATTATTCATCTTTGAGAATTATACACTATACAAAGACACTAGGTACATAATGTAAAATTCTATCAGACTAGTCAAAAAAGTGTTAAGTAAAATACATTAAAAAATAAAATATATATAATAGACAATTCATGTTAAGATTAGTTTAAAAGTTAAAAAAAATCTTCTATACTATAAAATACATTATTTACAAGAAAATCATTAAAATGTTTTCTTAAATCATTAGGACTAATTTGATGATAACCTGTAGTATCTTCTAATATGTTACTGAACTTATTTGTAGTCGTGAAAAAGGTTGATGGATGTTAAATTTTAATCTAGTATCATATGAGTGCAGGTCTTTATTTTTCTTAAATATATGCTCATTATCTTTTATGTATAAAATTAGTTGAAAAATAAAAAGGGAAGGTAGTGTTAAAATTTGCATTTTCTTGAAAAGTTCTTTCCATGATGTTGTTGGTGTCACCTTATACATGGGGCTCTTAGAACCTTCTTTTGAGATACAAAAGCTCTTTCAAAGTATGGTGAAGAACCCCAAAATATTAACCCATTTTGTAGAGTTGAATGAACCAAACCAAAATAGCATAGTTTTAAAGTATCAAAAGATAGTGTCTCCCTTAAATTTTTGATGATATAGCAACAAGTACTTAATTTTGAAGTTACCATTTTTATATGAGCTTCCCAATTTAATTTAGGATCTAATATTATTCCTAAAAATTTTATGTCATCAACGCTTTGAATAGTTTTTCTGTCAACGTGCAAGTAAGATTCTTAATCTGGTAATATGTGTTTGGGTAGAAATTGCATGAAATTTGTTTTTGTTACATTTAATGCCAGACCATTATCTTTACAATACTGGTTAAACTCATGAGATGCCTCGTTGCTACTTTGAGTGACCTGTTCAATTTGATCATCTGCCATTACAATATTGGTATCATCGGCATATTGAACTATTTGTTGAGAGCTTAAACAAAAATTACTTATATCACTTATAAAAACTATAAAAAGAAGTGGGTCCAAAACTAGCATTTACAATTAGCAATGTAAATAGTGAATATTCTTTTATATAAATCTGTAAAACTGAAGAATTATCTTTTCATAGGTGTTAAGCAAGCAGCAACAAGAGCGGCAAGAGTATGAAGAAGAATACATGACGCGGTTGCCTATTAGTAAAACCGAAAAGCACAAAAAACGTCAACTTACAACATTAGGTAGTTTAGGAGATGAAATAACAGATTTTGGAAGAAAATCCCAAAAGGCCAGTAAACGGAAGAGATTTTCAAAGAAAGGGTCGTCGTTTAAAAAAAGAAGAATTAATTAGTATTATGTATTTTTTTTTATAAATAGAATGTTATGAAATTGAATTTTTTACTGAAAATTCTAAAATCTACAACTTAGGAGCTGATCACAACTTAATTACTTGTTCTGTTTGAGGCAAAAACTATTATTAAGATTATAATTTTAACAGAAATAAATTGAATTATTTTATTTGTTTCATCTATTGCTTCACCAGGATATAAGTACCTATACTCATGATACTAAAAAAGAAAAGTAAATATTGATTTTATTTGAAAGATTTTCTTCTCCAAGCGTAAATAAGAAGAGAATACTCAAATTTAAATTTAATTCTAATTAAAACTATGTAGTTTTAAAAGATTTATATTGCATTGAGAAAATCTATCTATAAGTTTCTAGGATCAATTTAATTTAAAGTATAATCCTAAAACACTTATTAAAACATATATACTTAAAATAATTACTAAATTAACACCAAACATCTTAGGACTAAATCTCAGACTAAATAGTTCTAAAATTACTCATTAACTAACTGTTATAAGACAACCATAAAGCATGGAGTTCGACCCTGACTAAAAATATGGAAACAATGTATATCGTGGTCTCCACATATTTTTAGTTATTTAGTGCGGATATAGAAAGTATTTTTTGTTGAAATTACGTGTGTACATTCATAAAACTGTAAGTGCAAATTGTGATTAATTTCTAATTATAATAATCGTTGTGCCGGCCACATGCCAGCGGTATCTACGGACTGCCAGGGGCGTATCCAATTCATTGGGTACCTTAAATCATTAAATTAATATGGAATCTAACAGTAATTCTCAAATATCTTCCCAAACTCAAAGTCAACCTAATGCTTCAAAAACTTATTCTTCAGCTGTGTCACATACTCAATTCCCGTCCAAAGAACAAGCAATTGTTTTTAGTTCTCTAGACAATACTCGGCTGCAATAATACCTAATTTTCCTTGGATCCCAAATCAAACCAAAGAATATATTCTCTTCGCGATTATCCAACAACCGGATTTGTATGTACCTGACAAACAAGCAGATTGTTGAGGAATTCATGGGTAATAGCGGTTATATTGAGATAAAAGGTGAAATGGTTAGAGCCAGAAGACATAACACCGGCTGTGAGACTCGTTCTGTCAAATGTTTGCACCACTATACCGCACAATTTAATAATAGAAGAATTACAGAAAGTTGTAACTTTTTTAAAAATTAGCTCTTCTCTACCTGAATATAGTCACATACTGAGTTTTAGAAGACAAGTCTACGTGAGTCTACATAATTTTTCTCTACCTGATTCATTCACACTGGACTTTGATGACACCACATATCGAATATTTCTGTCTCAAGATGGTATGGTTTGCTAAAATTGTAAAAAACCTGGACATATCGTATCCCAGTGTCCCAAATCCACAAATGCATCGCCATCCACTCAAACACAATACCACAAACTACTACTCCAACTGTACCGTCTGTATTTAGTATGCCGATTGTCTCGGCTAATATAAAGATACCTTCTCACACTATAACACCGCAAACCAATATCCTACCCTTATCTATTCAATCAATGACCGTTTCAGCGAATATACAGCAACCGCAGAAAACTCAACATAAGAAGCCATCACTCAACCCTTACCTATGGAGCAAAATCCACCATTAAAAGACTCTGGTCACTTAAAGCGCAACATCAATGAAATTCTTTCACCAGACACGTATATACTTGACAAGGAAAACAGCATCTTCACCCTTCCTAAGACAAAACCTAAATCTAAAAAATCGAAGTCCAACTCTTCACCTCCAACAGTTGTTTCCAATCTACATCGACTGGATTCAGCCAAAGACTTTACCAATAACCACTCTCCTCCTTTTATACTTAATTATGACCAACTTCAGTTACTTTTAACTAATGAAACTGGTTCTTCAGATCCTATCAACGTTGTCCAAGAATATACTTCAGATATGATAACCGTGACACACATGTTATCAAAAATCTACCCCCATATAAAAGATCCATCCCTGAAGAGAAAATTCACAACTTTGAAAAAATCTTTGCCTATCTTAGCAATGACGTCTCGGAATCAGATAGTGACACATCACATTTAAGTCAGTAAAGATACGAACATCTAATTATTTAATATTTAACAGAATTCAAAACATTACTTCAGTGGAATATCGATGGATTCTTTCATCGACTTGCAATGTTACAAATCCTCATAGGCGAACATTCCCCTGGCATAATCTGCATCCAAGAAACCAATCTAAATTCACAGAAAAATTATAATTCATAGCGCTATCATTGAAAGTTAATAATAGGGTAATAACTTATCCACCGGAGATAGCAGACGTCTTAGCCACAAATTATAAAAAAATGTCATCGAATGATAACTACAATTTAGAATTTCTCAATAACAAATTAGTCACCGAAAACATAGACCTCTTTTTAGACCAGAATAATAATGATGATGATGTTCCTTTAAACCTTCCTCTCACTATATATCTGAATTAAGTAATTCTCTCCTAGATCTTAAAAATACCAGCCCCGGACCAGACGATTTACCAGTAATATTTTTAAAACATCTTCCCCATTCTGCAAAAACATATCTTCTCCAACTATTTAATTTATTATGGCACCAACACCTCTTTCCATGTCTATGGTCTAAAGCTATTGTCCTTCCTCTTCTAAAAAATCAGAAACCTCGTTTAGAACCTGAATCTTACAGACCCATAAGTTTAACGTGCTCCATGAGTAAACTAATAGAAAAAATAATCAACCATAGACCCATGTGGACCTTGGAAAATTCTAGCCACAGTTTTAGACAAAACCGATCTGGGATCGATAATATTTTGGATCTAGAAAGCGAAATTCACGAATCTAGCAACAAAACAAACTTGTATTGTAATATTTTTCGACATAAAAAGAGCCTTTAACACCTGCTGGAGATTTAACATTCTAAGAACACTCGTGGAATATTCGTGGCAACTGTTTTGCTTTTATCAAAAATTTTCTGAAGGATAGATCATTTTGTGTAAGAGTAAATAATTCCTTTTCGGAAAATCAAAACGAAGACAATGGAACTCCACAAGGGTCAATAATTAGTCCTACACTGTTTCTGGTCGCTATAAATGACATAATAAAAAGCTTTAAAGGCATGCTTATATGCTGATGACCTGGTAATCTATATTAAAGAAAAAAATGTGGATATCATGTTTTTTCCGTGACAAAAACTGTCGGAATTGTATTCTTCAAGAAAACTTCTGTTATCTTTCCAGTTTTACAGTTATTTAACCAAAATATAACTTGTCTCTCCTTAAAAATGTTACTTGGGTGTGTTGGTGATAACGAAATTACAATAGGCGAGGTGTCGTTCGACGTTCAAGAGCTGCCCAACTTTATTATTTGAATTATTTATTAACATGTCAAAACGAAATTATAGTTAGTTTACAAAAAATACTTAATTACCATTATTACAATAACAAAGCTAATATTAGTACACATAATTGTCACTGCAGAACTTTCTTTGTGATCTTCTATATTAACGAATTTTATTCTTCCTTGAACTTCAGCATACACAGGACTATAAGTATTAAAATACCATGTCAAAATGTCTACGTCACCCAAATCTTGTTGTTGTTTATTCCATCCTTGTTCCTTTAAAATGTAGTGTCCATCATTTCCATTTGATAGAAAATCAGTTGTTATAATTGTGTAGCTTTTATCAAGATCGATGTCTTCGTAAATTGGGATATTGCAAGACCCGCATCTTGTTTTGACTGAAACAACTCTGGACATAGCAGGTTTCGATCTATCGTAAACAATTTGTAAACCGGAAACTTGTAAAAATTCTCCCCTCGATGTTTCGCCGTTACCTCTTATCCCAAGTTCTAAAGTTTTAACCAAAGCAGAACCTTTAAGTGTCAAAGTTACTATTTGATGACCAAAAGGCAACGTTCCTAATATTTCTCCTCTAGTAACACCTTGATTTACACCAGGCATGACACTCATTCTTATACCGCCTCCCTGCATCAACCCGATAGGTGCATTTGTCCATGTTTCAGGACTAATCGATGCCTTATAAAGGACATTTGCATCGGCTATTAAGTTTCCGTAGTTACATTCTTCAGTTCTGCATTTATTATTATCTAGTGTTACTTGTAATGTTCCCACTTGCTCCTTATTCACTTCATCCACAGCTGGTCTGTAAACGTCTAAGAGTTGCAGTACGTCATCATCTTGCGGTATTGTGCTGTCTAACAAAATTGGTTGACCGGAAAATTTTATTAGATCTCCATTTTCATCGAATGTTGCATTTAATCTTCCTGAAAAACAAAATAGACGTTCACAGAACAAATATATGTATGGATATTTAAAAACGGGAGATATACGTTGTACCTTACAATTATTTGTAGTCACAGTAAATTAGGTTTTCCATGAGAAATAATTTATAAAGTTTCAAAAATTTAGGTATGGACATTCATTCAATAGACGTATACATATAGATCATCCCCTTTAGGTTAAGAAACCACCCTCCACTGCTAGTTTTTTTTAAGGTAAGCTGGGGTAAATGCAACAGGTTTTTCGAATAGTTACATTTCATAGGTATCTTAAAAATATTGAACATTTAAGGATAAAATCTGCCAATTTTTCCTTGTTAAGTACAACTATCTATAAATGTATTTATAGCAGTATATTTATTCAATGTGTCTCTGTTTTGTCTTTAGAATATATTTTTTAAAATGATGTCGCAACATGTTACATTTGCCCCTGAAAAAGGGGTAAATGTAACACTTGAGCTTCAGGTGCGGATAAACGTTGTATTATTGGCAGAAAGGGGTAAATGTAAAAGAAATATATATTACGAAAAATTTTGTGCAAAAATTATTTAAATCAGTTAATATTTAAGAAAGCAACAAGCTTTTCAAAAAATACGTGTAAAGAAATGGCATTTATTAAAACACAAAATCGAAAATTTATTACATAAACGACAGAAAAACCTCCAACAAACTCTTTTCCTTAAAAAATAGCAACCCTTCCAAATGCAAAAAGCTGATTTATTAAACATTTTAGCAGCTAAACTTCAAGTAAAACACCGAAATATTTATAAAATTAACATATACATCTTGAGGTGTTAACTAAAATTTTGACATGAAATAACTAAGTAGTTTAAATTGTAAGACAAAACAAAAAGGCTACTTTATTCAAGTTACAGAAGATGTTTATAAGAAATATTTTAAATATTAAATCCATCAAACAAGATATTACAATACGGTAACCCTCTTCTATCTTCGAGTGGTTCTGGCAAAGTCAATGCAATATCTGCTTCGTTTACCGTGTCAATATCGTCTGCAGGAGGCCAATCAAATCTTATCGTATCTTGTCGTTTAGTTGAAATTCGTTTTAAAAATTTTACTTCCCATTCATCTTCCACACATCGTGTTACACGGCCAACATAGTGCTTCGTGTTCTTCTTTGACGTGTACTTTACTAAAACCCATTTCATTTCCTTTACTTCTTAATTTAATTCGTTTTCTTCTCTGTCCTGAATTTCCCTTTCTTGCACTATATTATGTAGGAACTCCCCTTCATTATCTGATTCTCTGTATTCTATTTCTTCGTCTTCATCATTGCTACTAATATCTTCCTTCTTGCGGCACCTTGATTTAACTGTGTTTTGTTTTTTGAGTTGTTTGCCCTCTTTAGACGTTAAGACTTCTGAGCATGTACCTACTCTCTTGCGCCGTACACTTTATGGTCGAGGGCTTTGCTTGATCATTTCTAATAGCAATGTTTCAAAGTTTTTTGCTCCATCTTTGATGGTATCTGCAGTAGACGACGTTGACGGCAGTGGTTCTGCATTTGAAGCTGAATTACTTTTTTCATTAACAGATCCTATAATCTGGTTGTTTTCTGTTTTATCAGAATTGGTCTCTTGGTTTATTTTCATTTTGTGCCAACGACGTAATGCTTCTGGACAAAATTTTTCATCTGGTATGATTGTTTTGTCAAATGGGTATATTCCTCTTTTTATAAAACCATATTGTATCACCTCAGGAGATAGAAGTCTCCAGGTGTCCCCTAAAAACTTTGAAAATAGAGATTTTGGTAGCTTACGTCCAATATTTTGGCGTTGCCATGATACTAGTTTTTCATCCCATTTGTCTTTAAAAGGCTTGAATACTGACAAGTCTAACGGTTGAAGCAAATGGCTGCTGTGCGGAGGTAATTTAAGAATTGTTATGTTTTCTCGAATTGCTAACTGTATTACCTCAGGGCTAATATGAGTCGAATGTCCATCATATATGATAATAGCAGGACGATTTTCACCCAGAGTTGTTTTAAATCTTTTTACTGAGATATTGCATTTTGTAACAGGTAATCAACTGGAAATGCATCTTTTGATCACTATCGAGATTGGAAGACATTGGCTTGGGTTCATGCGGTTACTTCTAAAATTTTAGGTTTTGGTTCGGGAAAGCGTTTTAAATTGACGTTAGAAAAATTATTGATACAATTAAAAAGTGGTAATGGACAGAATCTTAATGTTTCAGAAGTATCTATCTATTCACTATTGTGTCTACTGTTTAATAAAATTCCTGTACACTTTAATTTCATTATATAAAAAAAGAATAAATACAAAGATTAAAAAAGGAAAAATAAAAAATACATTAAAAATAATTATTTATACTAGTCAATAAAACTGATAAATGAAAAGGGTATCCATTATGAAATTAATTTCACTAATGTCCATACTAAAGCTAAATGTATCCCAATAAAATGATCAATACGAGCGGGTAAACTTACCAATCTTTTCATCCATCCTGTATATCAAGAAGTATTTTTAAATATGCCGTTTTATTTGTGAAAAATATGCTACGATTTTTTTTCGTGTATTTTTAAGAAACTATGAGGTTTGACTTTCTTGCTCGGCTTCAAATTCTTATTTGTAGTTTTTTACTTATTTTTTAAATTACACTTTATTATTTAACGTCAGCCCATTCCAAATTAAGAGGTTATACACCTTCCTAGATGCCCTGGGGAGTGGACAAATGGAATGGCTTCACCCCCATACAGCACACATTATTTCAGAAGTATTTAAAACGTTTCAAACATAACATTTCAAAAACAAGTTTCTGAAATATTTCAGTCAAATATTTCATTGAAAATGTTTCTAAAACATGTTATAAATGTTACAGAAAATGTTACAAAACGAGTTAGGTTGTAAAAAAGGCAAGGTTTTATGAAAAATCTCTTATTTGTAAGAATATGGGTCATGTAGTCATTTTATTACATCCTATGTCTAGAGACAACTCTATATTCTAAATATTTTGCAGTTGAAACAGACGAGAACGTTTTGAAAAACAAAGTAATTTTTTTTAATTTTAATATTCTTGTCTTCTTTAAAGTTGGAGGAGATTAGTTAATAGCGTCAGCAGTTTATAGCTTCATAGCTATATCAAATATAGAGATCCAGCATCCCCTTTTCCAGGGACCGTTGAAATGCTGAAATATCACAGGAAAGTTATAGATTTTTGTTTAATACTTTTTTATTCTAAACGAGTCAGGGATCTACTATGGTATTATGTAGTTGTTTTATTTTAACTTCTGCTATTTATGTACGAAATTTCAATCACCATTAAATAATGCATTGAAAAGTTAACAGATTATTCTAAAATTTTTATTTAATTAATTTATATCATAATTACATTTTTCCTAAAATAAACTCACTGGTGCTAATATAAATAAAATAATTAAAACGAAAGGTTTCGATAAATCTCTACTACCACTGCTTTGCTGTTGAACAAACCTAATCCTATTTTGAACTTCTGCAAAAACGGGACTGTAAGTATTAAAATACCAAGTAACGACATCTATATCAGCGAGGTCTTCAAATTTTTTATTAAAAGCTTTTTCTTTCAAAATATAATGTCCATCGTTACCATCACCCAAAAAATTGTGTAGCACTACGGTATAGTTTTTAAGAAGATCCAAGTCCGAATAAGTTGGTATATTGCAGTATCCGCACCTAGTTTTAACTGACACCACTCGCGACATTGCAGGTTTGGATATGTCGTAGACAACTTGAAGTCCGGACATTTGTAAAAATTCTCCACGAGACGTCTCACCGTTACTTCTTACTCCTAGTTCTAAAGTTGTCCAAAGATCCGATCCAGATAATGTGAGACTCATTACTTGGTTACCAAATGGCAACGCCCCCAAAAGCTCCCCTCTGGTCACTTTATTATTAATTCCAGGCATAATTGTTGCTCTTATACCTCCGCCGTTCATTAGTCCAATTGGAGTGTCGGTCCAAGTAGGAGCCGACACTGTAGCTTTGTACATTACCATTGCGTCTGCTATTAAGTTGCCGAAGTTGCATTCTTCGCGTCTACAATTATATTGACTACCATCTAAAGTTACTTGAAGGCTACCTTCTATTTTTTCATTTACTGCGTTTACTGCAGGTCTATAGATCTCTAGGAGTTCTATAAAGTCTTCGTCTTGAGGTATTGAATTGTCTAGAAGAAGCGGCTGACCCGAAAACTTTATCAAGCTTCCTTCATCGTCGAAAGTAATGTTCAGACGTCCTAAAAGAGATGGAAGAATATTGAAGGTGTATATAATATGAATATGGATAAAAATTGTATTTAAAGACGTGAAAGATCTTCACAGAGAGTAGTTAAGTGGTAAATATACTAAAAGTCCCCAAATATATACTAGAACAAAATATTGGAGAAGGTGAGTCATATGCATGATCAACACTATTGTCTATAAATGAAAATTCCGAAGGAAAGTAACAGAATCAGCATAGGCGGCGTATCAAATACCAAATAATTATTTATTAGGTATTTGTTAGTAAACTTTATTAAATTTGTTTGTTAACATCTTTATTTAAACAAAGATGATGCTTTTAGATAGTTTTCAAGAAATGAATATATTTATTCCCTAATGACTTCGTTATCTGTGTTTAATGGTTTTAAAAACACCACTTTTAAAAAGGTGTGTTCTTCGTTCTTGGCAATTTCGTTGATTGTTACATTCATTTAATTAGACAGACAAAAAAGTCCGTCCATATGTCGATCAGGTAAAAAGTCAAAACCGCTAAATCAGTTGAAATCAGTAGAGAGTAAAATTTTGTAAGATGATTCCCTAATATTTGGAGGCGATGACAAATGAATATGTTTCAAGTAAATAAACGACAAGACGAAGTTAGATTTGTATCGCTTCAACTATTTACGATAATTATATATTATTTTATAAACACTTTTTTGTATAAGTGCTCTTTTTTGATATACGAGTAGGTGTTCATGTTTGTGCCTTACAATTTGGTAGTGGTAGTGCATATTCGAGGAGTTATATTTATTGTGTAGTATATTAGGTAGGTACTTTAAAAGTTTATTAAATAGTAAAATATTGGTGTCTTTATAAATTTAATAAAAACAATTTAATAGTAGAATTATACTGTTACAATAGTAATGGATTCAGAGGCGGGTTCAAGTGAAACCCAATTACGTCACCGAAAGCCCTTATCAAAGGATGAAAAGAACATTATATGGAAAGTGTATGATGGGCTGAAACAGACACTTCCTACAAATGAAGCTGTAAACCGCAGTTCTTTTTTAACTGGAGTATCTGTTTCAACAATTGAACGTATTGTACGCGAAAAGACAAAAAAGGCTCCTTAGAAGCCCCTAAAACGCATACCAGTGGTCGAAAATTGTTGAATTTGGACGATACCAAAAACAAATCATTCGAAGAACTGTACACACTTAAAGTTGTTCTTAAGAGAAAACGAAGAAATTTCATTAATGAGACGTGAAACTTTAAGAAAAATTTTATACGGCCTAAAATTTCGTTTTGTCCGGAGTAGGAAATCAATTTTAATTGAGAGGTCAGATATAGTGTCCTGGCGACGGCGTTATTTACGAAATATTAAAGAGTTTAGAGCCGCTAAAAAAAATTATACTATCTCGATGAGACGTGGGTGAATCTAGACACACGGTATCTAAGATATGGCAAGATACTTCTGTAACTAGTCATCGCCAAGCTTTAGAGGGATTATCTACAGGTTTGAAACCACCATCAGGTAAAGGATTACTAAGCAATTTTAAGTCATGTTTCAGGCATTGATAATGAATATACAGGTAAACGGTGTCCCAGTAATAAGTAAATTAATTTTAACCAGTAATAGAACTAGTACGGAGTGGGTGACTTCAAATTCCACAAAGGTCCTGATTTTTTTTTTTTGAATTAATATAGTTAAATTGAATGCCTATAAGTATAGAATTCCCTACCCGATCTGTTGGTAGGGCAATGAGAAACAGTAACAAAGTATACATAAAATAAAAACTGTTGAGTAAATTATTGTAAATCAACATAGTTTTTAGATAATAATCTAAAACTATTCTAAACTTACCATAAAACCATTTGTATTAAATTTTTTGGAGTCTAGCACCATTCTCTCGAGCTCCACCATTCTTTAATACTCTATTTAATAAAAGCATTACTTTAGAAAACATAGAAACAATGAATGTAGGTATGTATTTGTCTAATGTCTAATATATTGAATAAAATAAATATACTTATCACTTATCATATTTATTTACGAATCATCTATTTTACTAATATCTTAGCTTTTTTTGCGAAACGATTTTTTGTATTCCATTGAAAAAGCTTTTTATTTTACGAGGAAGTTTTTTTATATAATTATGATTAAGTATGTATATTTGTTTCACTTCGTTTTTTTTACAAAATTTACAGTCGAATCATGGGGATTGAACCTTAACTTAAATAAAGGCAAACGGTAAGATTTTAGAATAAAATTGTACAATTATTGATGAGATGGTGTTTCTTTCAAGCATAAAATACAAGTCTTTACTAAAAGAACGCAAATGATTGATAAAATGGTTTACTACAGGAAGTTTTTGGTAAAAATGAGTTACAAATAATTTTAATGAAAAAATAGAGATCTGTTGGAATTCAGAAGAAACATAAATTGTAAATTTATATCAAAAATAATAAAAAATCCTTCTTAGTAATTTGATGTTAAATATTAGACTGGGCCAAAAAAATAACTATTTTTTTTTTTTGAAAGATATATCGAGAATATCATTCAGAATGATAAAAAAAAAATTTCGTGAAAATTTGAGCCCTTAATATTAATTTTAAGAGGTCTATCATCGCTATTTTTGATTTTTTGTCATAATTTGATGTTTTATGTTAGAACTGTCAGAACATTAAAGTGAAAAAGATTCCTTTTCACTTATTCTGATATAAAATTAAATTCTCTACGAAAATGGTCTGATTGAAAATTTTCGTCAGACGAGCTGTTTCCAAGTAATTTCGTAACTAATAAGTAACTTTTGAAGAATTAAATTTAGGCAAAAATATTAAGAGACCTTTTTTGTAGAACATTAATTTTCCTTTAAGAATCCGACGTGGGCTTTTTTAAATATGCATTGAATCATTAGTTACGAAATTACTCGAAAACGGCTCGTCTGACAAAAATTTTAATAGAGCCTTTTTTGTAGAGAATTTAATTTTACATAAGAATAAGTAAAAAGGATTTTTTTTCACCTTAATGTTTTGACAGTTCTAACGTAAAACATCAAATTAATATTAAGGGCTCAAATTTTTAGGAAATTTTTTTTTCATCATTCTGAATGATATTCTCGATATATCTTTCAAAAAAAAAAAATTGTTATTTTTTTGGCCCAGTCTATTAAATATGAACAGAATATTGTTCTTAAAAAAAAAAACAGAATAAAACAACCTACTAATCTATAAATTGTTACCTACCCAATTAGAGAAAAACATTGTTTATATAAATTAAAAGGGATATATAATAATTAAATTAAATAATTGTTAATAATACATATTTATACTAATTTAGAAGCAAGAAATGACATTTTTGTTACATATACATTCGAACAGGAAAAAAGCAAGATTTTGACAAAATGGTGAATGCGCCGTGAAAAATTTTCGCCTGCGGCGCTATGCTTACTGGCCTGCTGTATTTTTATACAATCGCTACCCCTTCCAAAAATGTCACCGCACGCTACTGGTATAAAACAAAAACTCGAAAGTAAAAAAGACCGCTTCAATTTTAATTTAAAAAAATACTTTCATCTTTACAGTGTGATTCTAATCTATAGTAAAATACACCATCAATATTAATATCCAGAAATTTATTGGTATAAAGAGTGCACCGTTTGACTGTTCCTGCATTAAGCTTTCAACAAATGTAATTCTTCCTTGAACCTCTGAATATACCGGACTATATTTTTGAAAATACCAAACTAATACATCAATATCTCCCAAATCTTCAAATTTTTTATCAAAACTCTTTTCTTTTAAAACATAATGACCATCGTAACCGTCAGCCAAAAAATCCGTAGTTACTATCGAGTAATTTTTATTAGGGTCAATATTTTGGTACGTTGGTATCGCACAATATCCGCATCTTGTTTTCACTGAAACAACTCTCGCCATAGCAGGTTTTGATCTGTCATAAACGACTTGTAATCCTGAAACTTGTAGGAATTCTCCTGCTGACGTTTCTCCGTTACTTCTTATCCCTAGTTCCAATGTTTTTAACAAATCGGATCCTCTGAGTTTCAAAGAAACTATTTGGTTTCCAAAAGGTAGTGTGGCTAAAATATCTCCTCTGGTTAACCATTTATTAACACCTGGCGTTACAGAAGTTCTGATACTGCCCCCGTTCATCAATCCAATAGGAGATTCGGTCCACGTTGTTGAAGAAAAGGAAGCTTTGTAAAAAACATTTGCATCAGCTATTAAATTTCCATAATTGCATTCTATACTTCTACATGTGTTATCACCACCATCTAAGGTGACTTGAGCACTTCCAATAATTTCTGTATTTACATCATTAACCGCTGGTCTGTATTTCTTTAACAATTCTAAAACATCTTCGTCTTGAGGTATTGAGCTGTTTAAAAAAATTGGTTGACCAGACCAGACAAGTAAATGTCCGTTTTCATCAAATGTCAATTTGAGTTCGCCTGGAAAAGAAAATAAGTAAATCTGCATTTTTAATACGCTCACTACCAACTCAGGCGTTACAGTAGAATTGGGAGTCTTTTCTTACCGATGGGAGGTCTTCTCTTTTTGAGACTGCTTAGAGAAGACATTAATAGAAATAGAGTTTTCGAATATTTTTTGAAACAACACAAATCTATAATGCATAAATGATTAGACTAAATTTCAATAGTGAAGAGTACAGTGACGATATAGATAACGACAGACGTAGAAACCCAATTTTCTTTTAACATTACCTGCAACTGTGGCTGGCGGGAGAAGAAGCTTTTTAAAACTTAAAATAACAAAAATTGGCACAGGAAAGGCTTTCAGAATATGCATTAAAAAAGGTAAGAAAAGCAAAGTTTATCTAGGCTTTTTGACTGATTTTTTAATTATTATTAATAGATATTTTTGTATATGTATGTATTTATTTGGTTTTTGTATTAGTAAATTAATAATTTATTAGTGTGTTAGGTTGTAAAACTAAGAAATAAACCAAATTTCTTATATTTTCTATAATTTGTTGTTTAATTTAAAATAAATATATTTCTAATTCATGTGATATGAAAGGAGTGGAGAATTTTGCACGTACACGGGCGGCAGCTACCCTAGGAACAATCCCAGTTTGAGCAAATTAATTTCAAATCGTTTAGCATATATTGCTGTGACGTAGCTGTACATTTTACTATTGAAAAATAGTCAAACATTAAACGTTATTTAAAAAAAAGACATTAAACATCATGCCTAATTCACAAAAAAAGAGGACAACCTTGATTTGAAATAATATTTGCGAAAATATTATTAGTATTAGTAAATTTAATTCACTTTCTTATCAAACGCTGTACCTAGTAGACAATTAAATATGTCAATTCCGATGCAGTTCCAATTCCGGTGTATACACTTGTGTTTGTGACTTATTTTTACAGTTTAAAATAGCCGAGCAACACATAAATACACTATCTTACTCTAAAAGAATTATTTTTAAATTTTCAGTTTCACTAGCAGCTTCGTATGATTTTCCAAGTAGTGATTTAACGAATATTACCAGATTTATAACCTTGTTTCTTATAACATACTTGTTTGTCGATGCACCTTTTTTATTTTTAAAACAAAATTGAATACCCATTCTTTTTTGTTACCAGTTTTCTTCAAAAATATATTAACAACCGATGAAGCTGAAATTTTAAGAAACAAAAAACTCAAACTCATTCTATACATACCTAAATATTTGGTGTAAGCATAAGCTTGAACTACAGGAACTTGTTTCCCAGAGGGCTGCGTCACAATTTTAGGATATGGATCTTCGACAGTCTCGGTATCGGGTTGAGCGCCGTTCCATAGGAATGTATTTGTATGACCACCAACAACGACATCAACGAGAGGAACTTTTTCTGCTATTTCTTGATCTTTGACATATCCAGAATGACCAAGCACTATGATTATTTTGACTCCCTCTTTGTCCAATCTCTCGCTTTCTTCCTTTACAGTTTGCACTTCATCTAAAAATATCGTCTCTCCAGGACTTGATATTTTTTGTGTTTCTGTTGTCACGTGACCTAAAATAATTAGTTATCTATATCAGGCGCCAAATACACCTCTTGTTTATCTTACCAATAACTCCTACTCTTGTTCCATTAACATCTAGTATCACAGATTTTGGCAATTTTTCAATTAGTTTAGGTACTTTAGAAAAATCTACATTTCCTCCAATGGTAGGAAAATTTAACGCTGAGACGTATCTATAAAGTTCGTCAGTGCCTTTGTCAAATTCATGATTTCCTAGACTCTGAAATAAAATTAAAAAAACTATAAGCCAGACAGAGCCATCCTAGTTGATTCAAAGCTGGTTTAGAACTTTATAGAATACCCTTAACTGACTCGGTACCCGTAATAAAGTTATTTTGATCTGGGTTCCTGGATACAACGTTGTGGAGGGCAATGAAAACAACTAAAAGAGTAACTAAATCTTAGTTTATAGAATCAGAACTATTTCTCGATATTGGAAAGAGCTATACCAAAGTAATTGTTTTAAACTGAACAGAACTTCTTTTAAAGGTATGTATACCCAGGGAAGGTAGGTGTCTACTGCGCATACATCATTTGTGAGCAAATTTTGTGGTAGAGACTTCGAATCCTGCCGAAGACGATGTGAATTTATTTGCTTGTCCCTTCCCCTACACAAGTCACTCAGTCGAAAATTTACAAAAACTGAAAAATGGTAGGTAAAATTTCTTATAATAATATTGTTTGCTACTTGATCTGATAAATATTCAAAAATAATCTTAAAATATGAAGAAAAGTGAGCCAACTATAACTAATAATGTTTATAGATGGTTTTCAACGTATTAGAAACAAAACAAATATTACAAAAACTAAAATATTCACTCTTAAACATAACAAAACATCCCTTTTAAATTACCACAATCCGCCACTGGTTGCAATGATTCAAAATCTCTGTGAATCTTTTAAATAATTAAAACAGAAACGAAATTTATGGTAGGATTCTGGGAGATATCCTACAAGCTACAGAATTTATAAGATACAGTATAGATTGTCTCAGAGTCGACCCATTAATTCAAAATTTTAAATTTTCGTTAGTACTTCCGGTTTAGGCGTAAAAAATCTTCAATATGCTAGTCAGTCCTTTTTAAAATTCACAATAGAACAATTTAGATAAGTTGTCTTAATCCGATCTTGTATAAAAATGTTTTGATGAGCTAATAATAAGGTTGATACAGCAACAAAGTATATGTTGTAGACGCAACATCGAATTATACGTGATCATGCATTTATAAAATGAACATGCACATGAAGTATTACGTTAAAACTAAACAATGAACATCGACGCCTCTGCAACACATGCTCACCTAACTACAACTACTGTAAACAAAATTATTTCCATATCAAAAATTAACTACAAACAATATTAAGCGCTAATTTTTTATTACTTTTGAGTAACATAAGATTAAAATATCCAATATTTTGGTTTTCAAATTGGTATACGAGGGTGGATCCTTATGTTAAAATATTACAAATAATATAAAAAAACAATATCCCTAAACAGAAATATAATATGCACTTTGGTAGAAAAAACGAACAATGTATTCATTGACAGAATAATTATTTTTATGTAGAAAATTATTTTTATTTTTTTATTTTGTAGACTTTATGGATATGGATATGAATAACATAGTCAGTGACAAAGAAAGTGATGAAAGACAAATTGAAACTGATTAAGAAGTAGCAACACAAGTCTTTGAAGAGGATACAAAGTGACAGGCACAAATTAAAGCTTCCAGAAACTGTTCAATCTAAATTTAAAAAATAATTTTTTCCAACCAACAAATATAAGGATAACAGGATGACTGTAAATAAAGGATATCGAAACTACAGTCTGTTCGCTATACAGTCTGTTTCGGATTAACAAAATTATGCAAATTAGTAATTGACAACCAGTTCCAATAATCCCCTTCCCAAGAAATTAGGTAAAATTGCCCTAATGGTCAGATTTAAATTAAAATAACATTAGGGTAAGTACTAAATTTGTTACAAATATTGCAGTTGAATTGATTCTTTGCAAGTGTTGATATTGTTTGAATATTGTTAATTTAGTGGAAATTTTAAAAATGCCTAGACGTGTGTTAGATGTAGATAGTCTAATTTGTAGTGTACATAAGTATTTTACGGATGAAAAAGAAAATGGCGGAACTTTAAAATCGGTAATGTCTCTATAACAACGCGTATGCGATGCTCTAGGAATTAGTGAAACCAAATTAAGAGGAGTATTACAAAATCACAATAGTGCACTGCCGAAAGAAGATCAGCGCAAAACTCGCCCATCATTGAAAACGAAAGATGGAAAGAAATTTGAAATTCGTGATACCATTTATCGAATGAGGGCCAACAAGGAACATGTGACCTTAAATACAATTCTCTCGGAATTAATAGAAAATTTGACGACATTGGCAGAACAAGTCTATGGCAAGTGATACATAACTTGGGTTTCAAATTTCAAAAGGAGGATAACAGAAAGGCCTTTTGTGAAAGAAGTTCTGTCGTGCACAAGAGAATTAACTTTCTAAGAAAATATTCTAAATTTAAATATTTAGACGAAATATGGATACTTTCTAGGGGTGCAACCAAGAGAATATGGCAAGATGATAACGTAAAGTCCATCAAACATACCGATGGAGAAGGGAAGCGACACATAATTTTACATGCAGAAGGGAAATCGGGTTTTATAGAAGGTGCTGATTTAATATTTTCATCTAAATTAAAATCCAGTGACTATCGCGATATTATGAACACAGAACTGTTTGTAAAATGGTTGCATGAAAAACTTCTCCCAGGTTTAAGTGAGCCCAGCGTAATTATTTTAGACAATGTACCTTACCGTTCTAAAGTATTAAACAAAAGTCCAACGAATTCTTGGACTGTTAATAAGATTAAAGAATGGTTGACAAAGGAACATATACCATTTCCTCAATATATATTAAAATCAGAATTATTACGCTTGGCAAATATACACGCAAAACCAAAAACGTTTGTTGTGGATCAGATTATTGAAAGTTACGGTCATCAAGTTTTACGTCTGCCACCGCATCATTGCCAGTTTAATCCCATCGAATATATATGGGGAATAGCAAAACAATATTATGACAACCATATTGGGCCTAATGGTTATAGTGACGACGCAGTTCGGGAATCTTGGCGAAAAGCACTTTCAATTGCAACTCCAGAAGTGTGGCGGAACTGTATGTCCAAGTGCGAGAAACTAATAGAAGATTGGTGAACTCGTGAAAATAAAATAAACGAAATAAGTCCAATCATAATAACAATTAATGGTGATGACAGTGATGATGATGATGACGATTATGATATTTTGGATGATAATGACTTGGCAAGTTCAATTTTTTTATTTTTCATTTGAAATTCTCCATTATTATTTAATTAAAAAGTTGCACATTATTTTTCATTTCATTTAACCAGTTGATATTTCCTCCAAAGAACAGGTCAAACTTTCGAGTACTTACCTGGAAATACTCATAAAATTTTTAATCCGAAACCCGCGTAAGTATTGGCGATTCAAATTAATTTTCGCGCGCCTGTCATTTGTCATCTATAAGTAGGATGTTTGTTTATTTACATGTTTTTGTTTTGGGCGGATTTTGTATTTGTGATTTTTTAAACTGTTTTTAGATAATATTCTCATTGTAATAGTGTTTTTGAGTTTCATTTAGTGTTAATTTAAGTTTAAGTCTCGTGCTTTCGTAATAAATATAATATTTATCATGTGTATGACTTAATTTGTTGAAAATATTCACCTACCTATTGGTTACTATAAGAACATCTAGAAATATGTATTCACTAAACCCAGGACATGTTTTATTATGTGGTTTAAAGGACATTTCAGGTACCACACGTTTATTATGGATGAACTTATTTAAAAATCTTACTAGACTTTATTCTTATATTATTAAGTGAATCATGTAGTACTTTGTATACATGTAAATGGTAATAAAACCGTCAAAAAATAAGATTACAGTTTGATTCTAAACAAAGTTTTGTAAAATTTCAATATTGTGAATTTGTAGATATCCATTTATCGTAAAAAACAAAATTTTACGACTTGTACTTGGAAAATAATTCAGTTTTGATTTTGACATTAACACCATATAGATTGCAATTTTCTGGGGACTTTTTCGCAGATTTCATTTTTAATATAAACACTATCACACGCTATAAGAAATAAACAAATTTAAAGCTAAAAAGTAAGAAAAAACTCGAATTGTAATTGATACAAATTAAAATGTAAACAATGAACACGAACGCCAATGTTGCCAAATGATGAACTGATTTTAAAACAAAATTAATAAATGAACTGAAATATAAAAAAAATCAATATAATAAATCAGTTTTATAAAAAAAATCCTTAAATAAATATAGAGTATGATAACATATAAACAAATTTTGATTCTTAAATAAAAGGTCTTATCCACTTCTTCAAGAGCTAAAATCCGACGACGTAGCGAAGTTTTACTACTTCTGGCAACAGTGAACGATATCCTACTTATACGGACCTTCTACAAATTTCCTCCAGAGGGCGTATCACTTAGCTTGAATCGCGAATAGCTAACAGACTGTAGAATGTTGTATAAATACATATAAACAGTCCATTCATTTAGTTTACACCGAAATTTATTTAAGATGAATAAAGGTCAGACATGAACCAACTAAAAAAAAGCAAAAAGAGATTATTATAGGCTAATAATGTTGAATTCCACTAGTTCTATAGAAAAATAAAAAAACTTAAACATACATAGAGGAAAATTGAGGACCTTTCCGATATAATGAAATTTAAAATTCGTGATACAAGGGCCTGCTGGACGTCAGAAGAAACATACAATGTATATTTATTTTATATCAGAAATAAAAAACTTATTTTGTCAGTTCCAGTTTTATGTGTGAACTGTATAATGTACTTAAAAAAAACGAATAAAACAACTCAGTTTTATTATATAATTTGCGTCCTAATGTCATATACAGTGTGTCTACGTAAGTTGGTTACATACAAATGGAAAACATTTTTATTATTAGTTTGATTAAAAAAATGTATTCTTTATAAAACAGTCTCCATATGTTCTAAAACCCAAAATTCAATCATTAGATATTAAATTGTAACAGTCGTATACGAGGTTTGTCAAAAAATTATTTTTGGTTAAGAGTAAAGTACCTTCATTTTTGACAGACCTCGTATACGACTTATAAAATTTGATATTTGATGATTGTGTTTTACCGTGGGTTGGGATAACATTTTTTCTTTTGTTAATTTTATTAATTTGAGTAGGAATCCTAAGTACACTTTCAATACGGTTTTTTTTGCAATATTTTTTTTATAATTCTGCTGAAAGCTTTAAGAATGTTTTGTCTTTGGCATCAACTTTGAATACCTCGCCAATCGTCTCTAGATATATCCTAGCCGCCGCCACTGATAAAATAATGACATTATTAGTCAGTATACGTGTTTTACACGCGTTTGGCATATCTGTTGTTTTTCTTTCCATTTAAATGTTTTCCAGCCTTTAAAAAAATGTGCACGACCTTGATAGCTTATGGAGTGGATTTCATTTTATGTAGCAGTTAAAAATATTACGCAAATCGATCTGTCAATCATCTTTATTAAAAAGGAAGTTGTCCTGAATATTACCTAATCATCGCCTACTTAACTTCTTTAACACAATAAGATGGGACACGATTAAGACATTGAACTTGTTTTTTTTTTCACGATCAAATTATTATCTGGTATACCTACTAACTCGACCAAATTATGCGATGTAAATTAAATTCATAGATAGACATTGATTAATGTAAAAAATATGTCACCTTTATATTCTACATATTTTGATAGTTCATTAACGTAACATGCTGATAATCTAAGTACTTTCAATAGTTATATATTAAGAACGAAAAAATGTGTCAATATTTACATTGATATACCTATTTACCCTCGTCTGTCCTTAAAGACCTAGTCATGGCAGATTATTTAAAGATGATGGATTGAAAACGAAAAAACATATCATCTCTACGTATGTACATACGAGCGCAGACACGATAACTCTAAAAAAAGCGCCGATCGACTTGCGGTTTTTATTTTCTTTTATAACTTCTTCTAACTGAGAACCCTATTCATTTAAAGAATTTTCATTTTAATTTTATAGTCTCAATGTTTTCAAAATCCAATCCATTTCTTATGGAGCTTATTTTATGGACTGCAATAAAGATTTTATTAGATATAACTGTGAAATCCGAGTAAAACCAGACATTTTTTATACATTGATACCATTAAAAGTTTTTTAAATGTCTTTTGAAGGATTTTATTTGAGTGGCATAAATATTTTTATTTAAAGTTCAAATGCAATCAAAACCCTGCAAGATCCTGCAGATCTCCGATTTGATATCAGAATTACATGGTCTACTTTTCGAAAAATACAACTAGAACATTTTTGTAAAGTTTATAGGTTATTTGAAGTCGCCTACACTTCGTACAAGACACATTTACCCACCTGGTAGAATAAATTTGGTAATCCAGTAACCTTGTTTCAACCCAACCTACAGAAAATAGTTCTTTTTTACAATTTTTCATTAATAATAATTATAGGTAATAAATAATTAATTTTTATCAAGCCAAGCTGTAACTCGGCCGTGGAAAGAAAGAAGGTTGTACATAAATGTATATTAAATAATAAGAATTTTAAAATATATATAGTTACGCCACAGAATAACCTACCTATTACAGAAGCGAAGGATAGCTAAATTTTGGGGTCCAAAATTGTTTGCGCATGATCAGGGGCCCTATTCTCGAATGTCTATTTCTAAATGTCACACGCGACATTGAAGAAATGTCGAACAAGAACGCAAAAACGTATTCTGGAATGGTAAATTCGACATTTGTTGATAGACATAAAGTCGAGTGGTATTCGTATTCAACCAGTCGACATTGTAATGTCGCATGACTTTTTAAATATGTTATAATATGAGTGTCGTAACAGTGACAGTTCATATTTATTTCTAAGAAAAATGAAAATAAGTATTGTACAAATTGTTTTTAAAAATATATGAAATGGTTATTTATAATTTCACCTAATTTATTAATTATTAGTCCTGTCCAGTGTCGGATTGGGCCGTCAGCCTACTAGCAAAAGACCGGTAGGTCTTCGTTCAAGCTGTGGGCCCTCTTTCAGGCAGTGGGCCCTCGTTCGGGCAATGGGCCTCAGTCAGTGGACCTCATTCAGTGGGCCTAAGTGAGTGGGCCTCAGTCTGTGGTCCCTTGAGAATAAGAAATGCGAAATAACCCTTGGAAAAAGCATGAATGTGCAAAGAGGACCTTTTTTGCTCTTCAAGAAATCGGCCCATGAAAAAATATTGATAGGTGGGCCTTCTCCATTCTGACCGGTAGGCACTGGAAGTCCCGATCCGACACTGATCCTGTTTGTCCAAGAAATTTAATACCTGTCATTAAGAAATTTATATAGCTCTATTTTTTCAAATTGCAGGTAGGTAAAAGATTATATCACAGACATTTTATGTAATGTTTAGATTGTATTATAATAATATATTTCTTCTTCTTACTATTTAATCTCATACCAAATTGTACTTCCAATTTTCTAATTAATTATACCCTTATGAAATTTCAGTTAAAAAGATTACATTTTATTGTCTCTACTTTCTAATTAGTATTTATCAAAAAGCTATATATTCGGGATGTATTTTCAGTATTATTTTGTATTACTAAGAGATCCTTCAAGTAATTGTCTGCTGTAACATACTCGTATTGTATGTTTCTATACAATGTTGTCAGATGTTACCATTCGCCAAATATGTCACCGATTTTAAAATGTCTATTTGTCTTTGAGAATACGGATAGTGTCAGTCGATCGACATTTTGATAGACATTAGTAGTAGACATTATGACGAATCCGACATTTTTAATAGACATTCGAGAATAGGGCCCCAGGGCCGCCATTTTATAATCGGCAAAACTGTCATGTCACATGCGAGTGTTGTTTTGATGTGTCAGGATCAGTCAATGCAATTTATGATTTTTTTTATCGAATTTAGTGTTTTATTGTTTTCGTTTGTATATTTTTTAACAATTATTAAGTACAGTCTGTTCGCTATACTTACGCGGGTTTCGGATTAACAAAATTATGCAAATTATTCATTGACAACCAGTTCCAATAAGCCCTTCCCAAGAAATTAGGTAAAATTGCCCTAATGGTCAGATTTAAATTAAAATAACATTAGGGTAGGTACTAAATTTGATTCTTTGCAAGTGTTGACATTGTATGTATGTATATTGTAAATTTAATGGAAATTTTAAAAATGCCTAGACTAGTGTTAGATGTAGATAGTCTAATTTGTAGTGTACATAAGTATTTTACGGATGAAAAAGAAAATGGCGGTCCTTTAAAATCGGTAATGTCTGTACAACAACGCGTATGCAATGCTCTAGGAATTAGTGAAACCAAATTAAGAGAAGTATTACAAAATCACAATAGTGAACTGCCGAAAGAAGATCACCGCAAAACTCGCCCATCATTGAAAACGAAAGATATTCCAGATGGAAAGAAATTTGAAATTCGTGATACCATTTATCGAATGAGGGCCAACAAGGAACAGGTGACCTTAAATACAATTCTCTCGGAATTAATACATAGAAAATTTGACGACATTGGCAGAACAAGTCTATGGCAAGTGATACATAACTTGGATTTCAAATTTCAAAAGGAGGATAACAGAAAGGCCCTTTGTGAAAGAAGTTCTGTCGTGCACAAGATAATTAACTTTCTAAGAAAATATTCTAAATTTAAAGAAGAAGGGGGGAATTTTATATATTTAGACGAAACATGGATATTTTCTAAGGGTGCAACTAAAAGAATATGGCAAGATGATAACGTAAAGTCCATCAAACATACCGATGGAGAAGGGAAGCGACACATAATTTTACATGCAGGAGGGAAATCGGGTTTTATAGAAGGTGCTGATTTAATATTTTCATCTAAATCAAAATCCAGTGACTATCACGATAATATGAACACAGAAATGTTTGTAAAATGGTTGCATGAAAAACTTCTCCCAGGTTTAAGTGAGCCCAGCGTAATTATTTTAGACAATGCACCTTACCATTCTGAAGTATTAAACAGAAGTCCAACGAATTCTTGGACTGTTGATAAAATTAAAGAATGGTTGACAAAGGAACATATACCATTTCCTCAATGTATATTAAAATCAGAATTATTACGCTTGGCAAATATACACGCAAAACCAAAAACCTTTGTTGTGGATCAGATTATTGGAAGTTACGGTCATCAAGTTTTACGTCTGCCACCGTATCATTGCCAGTTTAATCCCATCGAATATATATAGGGAATAGCAAAACAATATTGTGACAACCATATTGGGCCTAATGGTTATAGTGACGACGCAGTTCGGGAAACTTGGCGAAAAGCACTTTCAATTGCAACTCCAGAAGTGTGGCGGAACTGTATATCCAAGTGCGAGAAACTAATAGAAGATTGGTGGACTCGTGAAAATAAAATAAACGAAATAAGTCCAATCATAATAACAATTAATGGTGATGACAGTGATGATGATGACGATTATGATATTTTAAATGATAATGACTGATTTTCATTTTTGTTGGCAAGTTCAATTTTTTCATTTTTCATTTGAAATTCTCTACATGGAACAAATTTTTATGTTAGAAAATATTTTATTTGAGCTAAATAACCCTCTTAATATACATAGATCATATTTTCTGTGTAAAGTGTAATATAATATTATTATTAGGTTTATAATAGCCACATTAGACTCCATTAATGAAAAAGTTTAATTCTGCTCTCAATTATACAAAAGATTCTCCATTATTATTTAATTAAAAAGTTGTACATTATTTTTCATTTCATTTAACCAGTTGATATTTCCCCAAAGAACAGGTCAAACTTTCGGGTACTTACCTGGAAATACTCATAAAATTTTTAATCTGAAACCCGCGTAAGTTTAGCGAACAGACTGTATTTATAATGTTATGTTCTCAATATTGATAGAAAATGTCGACATTTTTGAAAATTTATTAGACATTAATTTAATCATTGTCCAACCAAATTTGATGAAACATTTATTCATTACTAAAAAAAAGGCAATTTATTTGGGGAGAAGAGGGTTAATAACTTAAAATGAAGCACGATTTTAAACACTGACATTTTGCTAACAATTTGAAATTATTTTAACTCGATTTCAAAAATAAAAAATCAGTTTTTGGTAAAAAAATTGTAATTTCTATTTTTATCTTATTTGTTGAAAATTAAAATTTTTAAAAATATCACTGCATAATATATCCCCTTTTACAATTTAAATTTTCATTAATAAAACATGATTAGTGCAATTTTTATTAAATATATTTTACATATTATTTAAAAAATTACCTCCAATAACTTAAACCTGGGAAAGTACTCAAAAATAGTACACATTTTCAATACCAAAATATTCAGTTAATGTATATAAAAAAATAAAAATATTTGGGGCGTCTAGAGCAGTGTTTCTCAAACTTTTTTGGTGACAGAAACCTTTTGAAATGCGAAATATATGACGGAGCCCTAATTTTATTTTGCTACTCCGGCGCATTTCTAAAAACAAAGTCCTCAAGTAAAATCAGATCCTTTCCTAATGAAATCTAATAAAAATAGGACCCAGGGCTCCGCGGAGCACATGAAACACTGGTCTAGAGGGACAGATTTGCGCAGGCACGATGGTAATTTAGTTTGCAGGGATACTGGACCGTTTTTATTTTTAAATATGGAGTGGTCCGAAGAAAATGCGTTAAACTTGGTGGAGAACTACAAATTATACAAATTTGTGGGAAAAAATTTGCAAGTTTATTGTCAACTCTTAAAAAAAACAATGTAATAGCTATATAATATTATGATTACTTTTATCGTTGTCTGTATAAAAATAATACAATAAAAAATAAGCCAACATGACTTGAACTTTTGGCAGATTTAAAGTGTACGCATATTACAGTATACACACAAGTCTACAATGGAAATTTTTAAATAGAAACCTCAATTACTATTAATTTTTTTCTAGTAAATAATCATTATTTACATAAATTATATAAATAAAAAAAAAATCCAATTCTGGCACGTGAGCGGTCAAAAATCCCATGTGGGCTTATTTTTTATCGTATTATCTTTATACAGACAACGATAAAAGTACCTAAACATAATATTACGCACTATGAAATCGAAAATATCGAAAGATTAGGGGTTCCGGTTCGGTTCTGAAAATTTAATAAAAGATAAAAAAATAATGATTCAGTTTCGATTGATTACAGTCCACAAAAAAATATCGATTTAATGTTTTAAATGGTACAATGGTTCGGATCCTTGAATTAAATAAAGTTTAATTTTATCTATAAATATTACGCTGTTGCTAGGTATACGCTAAAGTGTACGCAATTCAAAAATTTATATACAGGCGAAACGTCATATTGCTGTGGTGGGAGGTGTTTGTGTGAATGCGTCTTGTTTGTTTTCATTTACGCCGTGACTAGCACAGTAGTATTTTATAAACCTTAGAAGCAAATTTCACATACATGAACAAATAATAATAATGCCGTGACAGAAGGAAAATGAAGTAACGACTTCTCGTAAGGTGGCGGCTTCGCCGCCACAAAAAAATTTCAATCCATACCTAGCTACGACCGGCGTAGACACCAACGGCCTGCACACAGCTCACCTACTCTGTCAAGACGTTTCGCGTGTATATAAATTTTTGAATTGCGTACAAGTTAGCGTGTACCTAGACACTGTGTATATATTACTGATATTGACATTTTCCTGATCCCATTCACGATTTTGCTTTGTTTTTTCTTTACTTACAAGATTGCAAATTTTCCGAAGGTTGATGTAATCTACAGTCTGTTCGCAATACTTACGCGGGTTTCGGATTAACAAAATTATGCAAATTAGTCATTGACAACCAGTTCCAATAAGCCTCTTCCCAAGGAATTAGGTAAAATTGCCATAATGCTCAGATTTAAATTAAAATAACATTAGGGTAGGTACTAAATTTGTTAGAAATATTGCATAGTTGAATTGATTATTTGCAAGTGTTGACATTGTATGTATGTTGTAAATTTAGTGGAAATTTTAAAAATGCCTAGACGTGTGTTAGATGTAGATAGTCTAATTTGTAGTGTACATAAGTATTTTACGGATGAAAAAGAAAATGGCGGTCCTTTAAAATCGGTAATGTCTGTACAACAACGCGTATGCGATGCTCTAAGAATTATTGAAACCAAATTAAGAGGAGTATTACAAAATCACAATAGTGAACTGCCGATAGAAGATGACCGCAAAACTCGCCCATCATTGAAAACGAAAGATATTCCAGATGGAAAGAAACTTGAAATTCGTAATACCATTCATCGAATGAGGGCCAACAAGGAACATGTGACCTTAAATACAATTCTCTCGGAATTAATAGATAGAAAATTTGACGACATTGGCAGAATAAGTCTATGGCAAGTGATACATAGGTAACTTGGGTTTCAAATTTCAAAAGGAGGATAACAGAAAGGCCCTTTGTGAAAGAAGTTCTGTCGTGCACAAGAGAATTAACTTTCTAAGAAAATATTCTAAATTTAAAAAAGAATATATTTAGTCGAAACATGGATATTTTCTAGGGGTGCAACCAAGAGAATATGGCAAGATGATAACGTAGAGCCCATCAATCATGTCGATGGAGAAGGGAAGCGACACATAATTTTACATGCAAGAGGGAAATCGGGTTTTATAGAAGGTGCTGATTTAATATTTTCATCTTAATCAAAATGCACTAAATCCAGTGACTATCACGATAATATGAACACAGAAATGTTTGTAAAATGGTTGCATGAAAAACTTCTCCCAGGTTTAAGTGAGCCCAGCGTAATTATTTTAGACAATGCACCTTACCATTCTGAAGTATTAAACAAAAGTCCAACGAATTCTTGGACTGTTGATAAAATTAAAGAATGGTTGATAAAGGAACATATACCATTTCCTCAATATATATTAAAATCAGAATTATTACGCTTGGCAAATATACACGCAAAACCAAAAACCTTTGTTGTGGATCAGATTATTGAAAGTTACGGTCATCAAGTTTTACGTCTGCCACCGTATCATTGTCAGTTTAATCCCATCGAATATATATGGGAAATAGCAAAACAATATTATGACAACCATATTGGGCCTAATGATTATAGTGACGACGCAGTTCGGGAAACTTGGCGAAAAGCACTTTCAATTGCAACTCCAGAAGTGTGGCGGAACTGTATATCCAAGTTCGAGAAACTAATGGAAGATTGGTGGACTCGTGAAAATAAAATAAACGAAATAAGTCCAATCATAATAACAATTAATGGTGATGACAGTGATGATGATGACGATTATGATATTTTGGATGATATTGTCTGATTTTCATTTTTGTTGGCAAGTTCAATTTTTTATTTTTCATTTGAAATTCTCTACATGGAACAAATTTTTATGTTACAAAATATTTTATTTGAGCTAAATAACCCTCTTATTATACATAGACCATATTTTCTGTGTGAAGTGTAATATAAAATTATTATTAGGTTTATAATAGCCACATTAGACTCCATTAATAAAGAAGTTTAATATTGCTCTCAATTATACAAAAGATTCTCCATTATTATTTAATTAAAAAGTTGTACATTATTTTTCATTTCATTTAGCCAGTTGATATTTCCCCAAACAGGTCAAACTTTCGGGTACTTACCTGGAAGTACTCATAAAATTTTTAATCCGAAACCCGCGTAAGTATAACGAACAGACTGTAATTCTACGCATCAACCTTTCTTTTTAAAAATATGCTATATCTTTGGGGTCCCACACATTTTTATACAATTTGCAGTTTTTACTAAATTTATTGAATTTTTGACTGGATTTGTGAATGCAATGTAAAGAATGCCTTTTTTTGTTTTCCCTATAGTTTTGTTTTGTCCTGATGATTCATTATGGACTAAAATTGGCGTTACTGACCTAAAATATTTAAAAGGTGGCAAAACATTTTCCTTCTGTCATACATATGGCTTGAATATGTTATATTCCAATAAAAATTATTAATATAGTTAAACATTTTATTAAAAAAGGTAAACAAATATAATGTTATCAAATATTAATCAATTAAAAAGACTATCTCTAATAATTACAATTCAAATTAATACCCATTTATTCCTACTACTTTCTTTTAATAAATTTATTGAAATAACTTTAAAATCTCTAATAAGGAGTCCAATCTATACTTGCGTAATCATTTTTCTTGGTATAAGAATAATACAATAATTTATTTTACATTTGTTAAATTTCTATTTCTGATAATAAACCCAGTGGCGGATTTAGAGAGGATGCGCGGGGGAACCCCCCTAGATCCTTTCTAAATAAAGGTAAGTAACATTCTGTCTAAATCGATTTAACATCATCGTCTACAAAACTGCGATTCTGATTATTTTTCAAATATTTACAAATATCTTAACAAGTAACAAGTCTCTACTCAGAGGCTTTTAAAAAGATGGACCAAATTTCAAACTTACCTAAAGATAATTAATTCATATTAATTAAAAAAGTGTTCAAACTTTGTTGGTTTATTAATTTAAAATAATTATAAATTTATTATAAGTTTCTAAAAAAAATTGCAAAACTACTGCAAACTTGAAGCATATATTGTATTATTTTCAAATAGTACATATATATTGCTTCAAGTTTGTAGCACTTTTGAAATTTTTTTTCTTTGAACAAAAGCACCTTGTAAATAGTTGCAAATTTAAACTAGCCAATTATTTTTAAAAAGTTTGAAAAGTTTTGTACTTAGTGAAATTTTGAAAATGGGATGTTTTTACTGACTAGCCTATATTTTAGGAGTTTACACAGAACTTTTTTGATAGCTTGAATATGAACATTGTAACAAGGAGTCCAAACTATACTTGTGCATTCAACTTTTATCGTGATATAAGAATAATAAAATAGTTTAATTGTTTTTATATTTATTAAATTACTGCTATTATTTCTGACAATAAACTTTTTAAGATCTAAGTGATTCAGGAATTTTAAAGTTGTACACAAATAACAAATATAGTTTGATCACTCTGTTTTAAATTAAATTAAAAAAAAAGGAAAACTCACCTGCACATCTGGCCTCAGCAAATTCATGAAAGCAGACGATATATTCCACGTGTGTATTGTATACCACACGGTTCCGATAAAAGTGTCTCCGGCATTTAAATAAAGCACATTAGGTCCTACTCCGTCTCCAGCTTCTTGTCTGTATTTTCTAATCATATGAGCAGTCCTGGCGAAACCTCCAACACAACTTTTATTCTTATGAGCCGGTAGGCACGTTCCCGAATTCCTTTCCGTTTCCTCGAACCTCCCGTGAATGTCGTTGTTGTGCAAAATCAAAAGATCAAAGTTGCACAGAACAGCGTTCGATAGTGCCAAAATTACCGCTATATATTTAAACATGGTTAGTTATAATTATAATTGTATAACGTCGACTAGACAGCGAACTTTAAATGATTTATAATAACGACATCTATAAACGGAATAATTTGAATCGGAGGTTCGACACGCTGATCATACTATTTCATGCTGAAACAAAATGTAAATGATGAAGGTGAGGAGACTTTAAGATGCCCACCTTTTACAACACTAGATATGTCGAGGGTCTTTTACTTTCGATAATACCGGATGTCCCGTTGAACCATTTTAGACATTAGCTACGTAAAATTGTTATAAATAATATAAAATGTATATTTTTCTGTTTTGCTTAAAATTATAAAATCTATAAACTATTTCAGTGTGACCATACAATTTGGAACACCTCTATAAAACATTAGCAGAACTATAATAATTTATCTACAAAAAATTCGGGTTGTTGTGATGATGGGTCCTATGATTGAACGTTTAAGTTATCCGTAACATACATGTTAGGCCAAATTTTAACAGAAACAAGGCAAATTCGTATGATGGAAACTTTTTTATAACACATTATTGTTATTTTCCGCCTGTTATGTTTTAATTTAACATAACGCGGGCAACCTGGCAAAAACTCCTATCTGCAATTTTTACCGAAAATGGGTTATTACTGCTTTTGCATTCTACGGTATGGCAGCAAAATCTCATGTAAAAAAACTACGTCAAAACTCGTTTCGTGGAAAGGTATCAACATCTAAATAATTTCTTTCAACAATTGCCAAAATTACCCGCACATTACTACCGCAAGGATACATTAAAGTTATTCTTAGAGACTTCTTTTCAAACGCTAAGTGATTTGAACAAAGTTTATCAAGAATATTGCAAAGAACAGGGGCGTCCTTCAATGAGTAGAAATATATTTAACAAAGTCTTTCACGAAAAAAATCTCACTTTTCCGGCAAAAAAAGACCAGTGCAACACATGTTTTTCGTATAAATATAAAAATAAAACTGAAGAGAAGTGGAAAATTCATGTAGCCAATAAAGAAAAGGCTAGGAAGGCAAAGACAACCGACAAAGAATTAGCTGAAAAGGGGAAAATTGTGACATTAACAATGGACTTACAGGCAGTCAAACTAGCGCCATTTTTGTCAGCTCGAAAAATCTATTTTAAAACAAAACTGTGTTGTCACAATTTGGCCACTCGTGATGTAACTTGCTACTGGTTTTCCAAGGACCAAAACAATCAGCTACAAGCTTCTACGTTTACTTCTTGCATAATAGACTTCTTGGAGAAAAATTGTTTGACCCCTGACAAGTTGCCCATTATTATCTATTCTGATAGTTGTGGCTTTCAGAATAGAAACAATATTTTGTCCAATGCTATTTTAAACTTTTCCATCAAACACCAAATATTTGTATACCAGAAGTATTTAGAGCCGGATCACATTCAAATGGAGTGTGACTCGGTTCATAGCACAATAGAGAAAACTACGTTATCGCGAAATACATTTATCAAGTGATTACGCTTCCGTTACTAAAGAATCAAGACTAAATCCTAAACCCTATGATGTACAAATTTTAGACTACAACTTTTTCAAAAACTTTTCTGATTCCAAGTTTCATCGATATTCTTCGATACGCCCAGGTAAAAAGACCAATGATCCCGTCGTCAATGATATTAAATGTATGAAGTACATCCCCAACGGGAAAATTCAGGTGAAGTTAGACTACGATAGTAAGACCTGTAAGACCAAAGATTTTGGACTAAATAAATGACTACCCACAACTTTTAAAAAGCCAATGTAAAATTAAAAGAGAAAAATGGAACCACCTTCAGGATCTTAAAAGATACGCATTCGTTTTACGACAATCTGCTTTTTGATTAGTTTCTAACATTAATTACTATTATTGTAGTACTTAAACTTAAATCAACTTTTTGATCTCTCTAATATTATCAGTTATTTTTTTTTCTTTTTATATAATCCCAAGCAAAGATGGTGTTCTAAACTATTCGTTTATTTTAATAAAGCTATTTTGAAATTATTTTGCTTACTTCAATGTATCTTATCCGAAAAAAAAAGCGATGCAAAAACTCCCTTTAGTTATTTTATCAATGTCAATATCTCCCATCTGACCTATATGTTTTTGTAAGAACTATATTGTACAAACAATTTTTAAATATAACAAAGAAAATAGTCCAAATGCACTTTTAAACAAAAAAAGTAGCAAAATATTCTTTTAAGAGCCGTAGCAAAGTTTTTTGTGTTTCCTGTAAAGTTTACCAAAAATATGCAGCTATTTTGTCTAATTATGTCTAAATATGCAAATGTATATTTGTTAAAAATACTTAAAAAACAAAAAAATAGGGGGTGGGTAGCTCAGCAGTTAAGAGCGTTGGCCTGTGGACCTAAGGGTCCCGGGTTTAAATTTTTTTTAATTAATTTAATTATTAAAAAATAATTCTGATGCCTAGCGAGGATTCCTACTCAACCATTCACTGTTGGATTCTAATTGTTCATTGTTGAACCGGTTGTTATTTCATTTTTTGCAATGATGTTTTCACGTGTTAAACCACTTTGAAATTTTTTTCACAAACAACTATTTTGGCACAAGCTTTACAAAAAACTTTATCCCCATTGATTTCCAACTCTGGAAAGTTAATAATCAACAAAAAAATTCTCGACATTTTATACAACACTTTAAAAACAACAAATTATTACAAGACTTTTCACTGGCAAAATATCTAGGATACTACCGGACAGAACTCTAGCATTAAACTGAATTAAAAACATCCAAAATATTCCGATGTCAGGGTAGATTGTTTTCAAGAAATTACTGGGAATTTTAAATAAACCGTTTTATTGCATTGTAGGTAATACTTTATCTGTGGAAATACCAATCCAATAACAATTGCCTTAATGGGCTTAATTTGTTAAGAAGGTAAAACCCGGTGCACGCCAACCTGCAAAAACTAATTAACAAGAATTTACAAGAAGTAAGGCTTTTTTTTTTGGAAAATATGCAATATTTTCTTAAATTTTCTGAACTTTGGTAAAATATGCAAAAAATGCATAAATGGGTGATTCTCGCCTAACTGTGATTTTTTATGTCCAGTGTTTTATTTATCGTTTAGCATAAGTTTTCCTCATCAAAAAGTTAATAATATTATAAATTTAGAGGTATTTTACAACCGACATTATGAATTAGATCATAAACCTTCGTAATTTTTTTTTAGCTGCATATAAATATACTCGAAATGTCAGTACCGTGGCATGTCCGATTCTCATTTTTAAAATTAAATATATAAATTTCTATCAAAATTCATTTTTTAATATAAAATTTACCTCTTATAATTACAATCTAATGCATACTGCATTGAATTTTATTGCAATTTTATAGCAATCTTTGGATTGGTAAAAAAAAATAATCATTTATATGTCAGTACCGTGGAAATAATGTCAATACCGTGGCATTAAAAGTGTCGTAGCTGTAGTAGAACCACTTTACAGGCTTATTTCTATGCATAAATAGAAAACAAAAACGCGTAAAACATACGTTTTGAAACATTTTTAATTTTAGAAAAATGTAAGTTGTAAAAATCACAGTTAGGCGAGAATCACCCATATATGCATTTTGCATATATTCCGCTCTTTAGTTGTCACTTTATTTGTTTATTATTTAATTGTCTAATACCTAATCTGAATTCTTAGTATATTTGAATCTGTTTTTAATTTATATGAAAAAATGTACTTTGTTTCACCAGTTAATATTTGACCTTTTGAACAAAAGCTTTTATTGCAGTAAAAAAACAGAATATTTAAATTAAAAACCTTTTTTTAAAAATGCTACACTTTTTTACAAAGTACTTTGATCACAGATGTCCCAAGAAGATGTCCAACAATTATAGGACTGACTGAGTGCCAAAATAACAATATATCAAAAACTAGCCATAGAATATAGTTGAGCCCGTAGATGCTTTAATTCAGAAATTGCTAAGTCCTCAGCCAGGGGGCGCCACTGCGATGAAATAGATTTTTTTTGTAATTTATTGCTACGAAAATATCTGAAATATTTTGATAAAGGAAAAGAAGTTACCAAAAAAATTAAAAACAAAAGTGAACACTCTTTCATGTCACCTTAATATACCTATTTCATATTGTAAAAAATTAAATGAAACAATATTTTCAACAAATTTAAAAATAAATAAAGAGATAAAATAAAAATATATCAGAATGTAGGAAACAAAATTTCTTACCTTCTTTTTAACGTCTATAATTATCCAAAACCTATTCAGGTAACAAAAACACAATACAACAACTATAAACTACTTTTTAAAGGTTAAATAATAATTGATGGTGAATCGCAACTAAGCAAAATTTAATTGACTGGTTAAATTATAGTTTAACAACAATATAAATGTGTCTACTAAAAAAGTTACTGTTAAAATGAACATCGACCGAGCCAGGCGAAATTATTTTTTAAAATGTATAGATAATATTATTGCTGAATAAGATTGTTACAATAGCATAATTATAAAAATGTTTATGAGGTATCCCTATTGTTAAACATTATTTAACTAAGCTGTAAAAGAGATTTGTAATTGTGGGGTCATAAACAGTTAAATAGATTGTTTGAAGGGAATAAAATATTGAAATGAAAACAGAGACGGATTCGCCCCAGTATCTATGGAATGAAAAATGTAAGAAATAATATAAAATTATAATGAAACACGATAATAAAGTAGCAAACTGAGTTTATTCCAATCGATACAACGAATATGTCTTGACTGCAGTGTTGCCAATACTCAAACTTGAAATTATACGGTGGCTGGATACAAAAGATACGCTTTTTATACGCCTTTGTAGATTTAGCTTTGTGTAAGAATGATTTTATTTTCTATACAATATTATTAAGTTTTATTTTACGAAACACCCGGTTCTTTTTAAACGCACGAAATATTTGTCTTCCATCCAAAACAGCTACAATGTTTACATTAACACCATTAAGATACGGAAATATCGGATTACGAATATAGGAACTAAGGGTAAAATATCGAAACAGGCATAAAATACAGATCATTCTGAATTTGAGTTAGTTACTTTACGGAACAAAATTAAAGTTCGTTCCAATAATAATAATAATAAAAAAAACTGGTGAATAATAATTTTTGTGGGTGGCTGTTTGCTGAACAGGGTGAGTTTTTCTCACTGAGTAATTATGTTTCATCAATTAGTTTTGTTTTAATTTGTAATCAAGTTCTTTTGCAAATTATATTACCCAATTATTATCCATCAATCTTTTATAGTTAATTTGTCAATTCTGACGTACAGTGATGGATTTACGCCTAGGCCCGTGAGGCCCGGACCTAGGGCGGCATAATTTGAAGGGCGGCAAAATTTATGAAATGCCACAATTTTAGAGGCACAAAAAAGTAAAGACAATCAATTTCAAAAATTGGTTCAGATTAGTTTTTATAAAAAATTTTCGATAGAAAATATTATAATTCAATTCATTAATTTACTTCTCAATCTGTATGGGTAACATATTAATTTTTTAATCGATCAACTATAGTCTTTATCGAGTAATATTCTTTACTTTTTGTTCCTTTAGTGAGATTAATCTTACGTGCATGAAACATTTTGAAATTATTAAATCCGAATGACTTCTCTATTTGTTTATAGTGTGAAATAAAAATACCGAAGATTTGCATGTACCTGATTAAAAAAAACTATTAACATAAAGAAAAAAGTATTGGTTTTCTATTCAATCCAATACTTTTCAATACTTTTTTCTTTGTCTCAATATTTTTTTTTATTCAGGGGTATTGAATATCGTTATGATATTCATTTAAAAGTGTCAGAACATTTTTTGTTTATAAAAATAATTTTTTATGAAAAATAAATCCTGTCTTTTTCCATATTCAATTTTTTAAATCATCAAAATAACTGTTAAAAAATTGAAAGTTTTATCTAAAATAAAAAAAAATTAATTCGATATTTCTCATATTTGCAAAATCTTCAATTATATCTACAAATTTCAATAATTTCTGAAAATCCAAGTGCAAGAATTTCGAAAAATTGTATTTCAATAAATTAAGTTACTTTAAAATAAAAATATTGGATAAAAATTAATGAAATTAATTTTATCAAAAAGGGCGGTGTATCGAACGGGGCCTAGGGCGGCAGCAAGCCTAAATCCGTCACTGCTGACGTAAAGATATTTTGTCAAGTATTGAGAAAACCTTATATCCTAAATTAACGGGGTTATATTAAATAATTAAAACTTATTTGAATTTAACTATTTACTTATATTTTGTTTTCCTCTACGAGGTGTAATCAAAAGTAAAGTGAGTTAGATTGTCTGTTCTGGCGTAGTACATTGCGGTCAGTGTTTGCGTTTATTTAGGGATTATTCCCGGAGTCGTCGCACCATGGTTGGTGCGGGCTAGTGACATTGCGGTCAGTGTGCTAGTAATGGCTTTTTATATATCGATCGATGTTCGGGCATTGCGGTCAGTGCCTACAGAATTGAGAATATAACTTTTTGTCAATTATGGAAAATTTAAAGTTGTGTCAATTATATTTTTTTTTATAATCAATATTTTGACATATTTATCATGTATAATTTTCTTGTTAATTAAAAGGATAATAAGTATTTTATTTATGGATATCACCTTTTCATGACTTTCTTTAATATAAAGCTACCTTTGGTAAACTTGATTGCTCATACTTGTTTTTCTTTTATTTCAGGTACGCCATCTCATAAGGGCATTAATTACATCTCATACGTGCATTAAGTATTTTATCTATTTTATTTTACTATTATTTTATTTGCATTTTATTTTTTTTTTTCATTTAATACTTATTTCTAAATAATTTTATTTTGTTCTATATTTTATCTTTCAATTTAAAGTTATTAAATCGTTTATTGAATTAATTTCTAGTTTTCCTGACATTGATTAAGTAACTAAATATTACCGCCCAAGTTTACAATAGATATTTTTAAATTACAAATATCGTCCTATATTTGTAGCACCTTTACATTTGAGGATATCAAATTTGGTTTGTGAGATGGGGACTGCCGAATAAATGTAGCAATGCAGATTCGTTCAGACTGCCAAAAGCTAAAAGTTTCAAAGCAAAGTGCATTTCAACAATACGAACAATATCTATTCGATGAATCCCCGGGTCCGGGCCTGTTTTCATTGATCAATGACATGGAGTGTGGCTTTCTCTAAAACAAGCAGCCAGCTACCAGTCAGCCACTGTTTAATAAAAGTACACCAGAAGACACACTGAAACTACTAAGTTGTCCAAATAAACTCAGAAGTGACTAAACTTATTTCTAAAATAAATGGAAATCCAAAAATATCCAATTTTTTCCCAGAATGAACGGAAATTATACGGAATTTCAAAGAGTTAGAAAAAGATACGCTGGCAAGTCAGAATATACGAGAATCGTATAATTATACGCAAATCGGCAACACTGGTCTTGACTGACTAAAAAACCAAAGCATCTTCAAAAAGGAACACTCAACAATCAAGAGCGTTAACATAAACAAAACTGCACGTGTGCAGAAATATAGTGGCCCCTTTGTTAAAGAATCCATATAATATTACACACTTCATCATATTCCTACATGAACAATTTTGAAATGAGATATCAAAGTAAAACAGATATAAATATTGGTAGCTGAACAAGGAAATAAAGAAACAATCGATGATTTTTAGCTGTTTTTATTTAAAAAATACGATATAAATAACTTATAATATTGTTTTTTTTTAAATACTATATACTTAGGGTGATACAAAAATTTCAAATATTTAGTTATTCTAATTATTTTAAAACTTATCGCCCTTCTTTTTTTAAATTTCCAGTAGTAACTCGCCTTACTTCCATATAAACGAACAGTCTTGATTTAGAACATATCAAGGCTATTAAAGTAGGACAGTACGTTAATTTTCCAACACTGACTCCAGAAGAATGGTATAGAGAAACAATGTTATTAAATAAACAAAAATAGAACAATAAACCAGTGACGTAACTACAATGGTGCCAGTTGTGCGGTGATACCAGGGCCGTTTATTAGTTTAGTTATAACTCTCTCAACCAGTTAATATCACGAGATTGAAGAAGCTTCAGTGAACGTTGACACACTAAATACTTTTGAATAATTTTACGAAAGAAAAAAGAATGTATGTGCGTAAGAATGTATTACATTCCTTATCAAAGTTTCAATAAAGGTCTTCTTTCTTCCTGGAATCTTTGAGACTTCGTCAATAACTGTATCTCCTTTAATAATATACATTGTCAGCTTAGATATTCCAGTATAGGTACCACATTTAGTGGCTATTTCCTTCACAGAAAGTGAAGTCTTTTCGAAGATTGTTAATACATTAAGTGCGATTTTTTTTTCTTCTAAAGATAATACTTTATGTCCACTAGGTTGTTTACGCGTACTTGTGCTTGTAATATTTTCTAATGCATTCTTATATAACCGTAAAATTATAATACAAAATTCCGAATCAATTAAAGTACACTTATCTGTCAAAAGTAAAGGTTTATTACAGTAAAAATCATGGATCAAGCCGATCAGATGTATAAAAATTTTCATTTTAACTACAAATAAGCATTGAAGGATGAGGTATAAATAAAATGTATACCTCTTACGTTCCGCAAATTAAGTTACTTCACTCTATAAACTATAAATGAGATCAACTATCGTGGACCCCATTTACATGTCACATGGCCCCTTATTGGTCATCGGCGACCCATAGGGGTCGATATATACAATACACTTTGGGTATCATTGAGTTAATCATTTTCCATTATTTTATTATAAAAAAAAATTCCTGAGTTGATATTTTATTTTAATATTACAAAGTAATCTATTATAGTTGGAAACCTATTTCACGTTTTTGATTTTGAACAAAAAACGTATGCTAAACAGTTAGATAATGATATATTTATTATATAATATTTGTAAATTTTTTTGAAGGACAGCGGAAGTTCTAATTATTTCTATAAATAAATACGTAGTAAAGTTTTTTAATACAAAAAACTTTATCTCTTCATTTATTTATTAAAATAAGGTCGGCAAAAAGGAATTTAAAGAAACAGACATATTATACCCCTCCTTTGTTGTATCTCAAAAATTAGGAGGACCCAGAATATTATGAAATTTCGTATATACCTTAAATATTGGTCGAAAATAATGAAAAACACTTTTCCCCAAACCCAAACATGTCCGGATAAATCCAGACGCATGGAAACCCTAGATATATCTGATAGTTTTACATTTGAATTGGAGTACAATTTATTCTTGAGATTTCTAAAAGGTATTTTTTGAAATTTTTCCTAAAATAGCGTCAAAAATAATTATTGAATATGTGATATTTATAATCGTCCTGGAGACATCACCTGTTGCATCGCAAAAAATTATAAATAAATTGTAAAAAACAAAAAACTTAACGAAGTTACCTAACCTGTGCGGACTGAAGCTATGGAGGGTTAATCATCTTTAGAAATTCGATGGTACAACTAGATGGTAGGATTGTAGCTATAGTAGCGTATGCTGCTTTTAGAACAAAAAGAACGGAATTATTATTTTTAGTTATTAAAAAATAATATTTCGCTATCATGTCTATTTCTATCAGGGTATCTAATTTTAATTGGTTCATTTCTAATCCACTAGGCAAGATAATCGCAATCTGTGTTAGCACGAGCATTGTTTTTGTATAATTTTTTCTTCGCCAATTATCTACAAGTACTATATAATTTATTTAAAATTAAATAGATGGGCTTGTTGAGAGATTTAGATAAGATAGGTAAACATTAAAATTATTAAATTTTAAAAGGTTACCTACATTTTTTTACATTAAGTAGAACATAAATTTTCAAGGGTAATATTGTGTATAAGTATGAGCGCAAGATTAATTTTTTTATTAAAAGACATCATTCGTTTTTTACAAAAAGTATTTTATGATATAAATTTATCTATATTTTTTATTCAAAACATTAAACAAAGACAATCAAAACTTGTTAAAAACGCTAACAACATTTCTATACACTAATTTTGGAGCATTATTGCCGTAAGTAAAATCTAAATGATTAAATGTATCTTCAGTAACCAATAGTTTTCCTTGACAATTGCTGAGCTCCTTGCATAACCTGTCGACATCCTGTATACCAGCCATCCAATCGTTTCTACTGTAGAACAAAAACACCGGAGCAGTAACCTTGCTTAGATCGTAATTCGGAGGAAAAACTGATTTATATCGTTCAAGATTTCCAAACAATCCGAAATCATATTTTCTAAAATGGCCACTGTCGATTTCTTGAGCGTAATGTAGAAGCTGTTTCGTAGCAGATCCTGCTGGAGTGTGATGCATAATAAGAGGAACTCTGGTCATATTCATCTCACTATTACTGAATCCACATAGAACAAATAACACATTTTCGCATAGTATTGGTCCTAATCCAATTGAGCACATTTCTTCGGTGACCAAGTGTAAAAATCCAGAACCTGGTAAGAATTCATTAGCTCCTATTAATTTTATTAAAACTTCTATCGCTCCTTCCCAGAAAGATACCATTCGCAACAGAGGACTAGTCAAATGTTTCATGTAAGCTATAGGAGCTAAGCTAGCTTGTACTTTAATCTTACTGTTATATTCCGGTTTTTGAGAAGCCATTACGAAGAAGCTAGTGGTACCTTGGGAGTGGCCAGCGTAGTATACTCCATCTACACCGGTAACACCCAGAACGTAATCTATCATAGTAGGTAAGTCTATTTCACCGATTTCATTCCAGCTGAATTGCCAAAAGTGGCCATCTTTATCTGGATTGTACTTGGTATGGTTCCTAGAATAAAAGTTTCCTCTTGCGTTTCCCATCCAGACGTCGTATCCTTCATCAGCAAAAATGTAACCAAGAGAATGTTGAGGTCCAAAGAGTACCCAATCTGCGGAAGACGTCAAAAGGCCGTGTTGTAGAAAAACAACCTTGTTATTTGTTTTTCCATCTTTTCCTGTAGGAATCCTATGCATACACAAGTTATATCCATCAGGGGTTGTGACATAATGGGTTTCTACAGGGTAGCCTTCATCGGATATCATCTGAGGAGCAGTTCTGTCCAAATTACTATCACCAACTGGCTGAGAGTTCACAACTGTATAATGTACAAGAAGTACAACAATAACTTTTGTTATTATCATGTTGACTAAATGATACACAATGATAAACAACAATATATTGATGAAAAAGGTTTTATACAAAACTTTGAAATTTCACAAATATATTTTAATTTGATTATCTATATGATAATGTATTGATTGTGTTGAAATATATTGTCTGTTTGTAATTACTGTCTATCTTAATATTCTTTAGATAAAGAATCAAATAAAAATTAAAACAATAATAAAAAACACACAAAACACGAGAGGAATCGCAATTTTAAAGTAGATATGATGCCAATTTACAATCAATAAAAACCAGAAAATTTAAATAAATCCTGTTAGTGCTGGATTTGCACCATTTTGCACCACTTAAAACACAAATTGAAATATTCTAGTTATATTTCTAATTATATTCCACGCTTTGTTTTCAATTATCATAAGTAGTATCCCCCCTTTCCCCGCTCTGTGACAACGATTTTAAAGTTTAATTACTTTCAAAAGTATTTAGAAAGTTCCAAAATAACAACTGGTCGTGCCAGTCCTTCCCACCTCTAAAAAAAGAAATCATTTAAATATTTTGCGTGATAGGTATAAGGTTGCTTTGTCCAATTAGATAATTGACTTACAAGACAATCGACCTAGAGGACAATTTACCGACAGGCCAATTTACCGACAGATCAATTTGCCGACAGGTTAATATAACATTTATTATTTACTCACGATGAGATACGTTGATTGGAGACTCTCACGTTAGTGTATTTATCATCATGAAAGAGCTTCAAAAAATAGTAGCAAAATGTCTGGCTACTATAATCGCAGACAAGGACAACATACAAATTCTTGATTACCTTCGTGGAGTCGCCTATAACATGGCCTTCTAAATATAACATTGTTTTCTAGTATGTAAATTGTTTTTGATTAAAAAATTCTTTTAATTAATTTAGTATTAATTTTCCAGAATATTTGTGAATTAACTTGTCACTAAATTTGCCTGTCGGTCAATTATCCTGTCGGTACATTGGTCTGTCGGTTTACTGACCCGTCGGTATATTTGTCTGTCTGTACATTGGCCTGTTGTTATATTGGCCTATTGTTATATTGGCCTATCGGTATATTGGCTTGTCGGTCAATTAACATGTCGTTATATTAGCCTGTCTGTCAATTGTTAGTCGACCCAGACCCCTTATAAATATATTTTTTTATTTTTTGCCCTAGATTTGCATTAATTCCGCAATGTAAAATTGGTCGTATAATCATTTGCGTTAAACTTTGAGCGTTAGAAATATGCATTTACTTATAAGAAAGCATATAAATGGCCCTTCGAAATTTAAAACTTTTGCATTTTTTTTTGTTGACTAAATTAGAAGCAAATAACAATTCTTTTGTTATTATATATATAAGGTTGCAAATTGGAATAGCTATCCCAAAAACTTGTATGATCGGTTTGCAGCACTTTGGCAATTTTTTCAACTATGATAATAAGCAAAAACGCTATTTTACAAAAAATAATCATGTTGTGCACTTTCAAAAAAGTTAAAATGTTAAAAAGATACAAATAGATATTACTTTAAGTGTGCAGTAATTTTACACTTTTTTCCTCAAAATTAAAAATGTTGGTTTTGGAACTAAAAGAACGAAATTATTTGACCGGCCTATTATTCGCCTGCTGTGGAATACAAAAGTATTTCATATAATTAATTATTAACCTTCGAATTTTGTTCACAGAAATATTCTGAAAATAGGCTTACTTACATACAGATATCTTGTATCTATGGTTGTCTAAAAACAGGTAGTTTTAAAAGAATGTGGGTACATTATAAATCAAATCATGTAACATACACTATAATTATGTAAACACAAACAGCGCCACAATCAAATTTGTGATGTTTTACTGTATCATAATTACTAAAGGGTCTATAGTATTGCATATAGTATTGTGCAGAAGAAAAAAATTATCTTCACTCTATAATACTTTTCTCCATGTTTCCGAACACTATAAGTCCAAAAAGGCTAAAAAATCCCGTCTGGTGGTCTATACGTGCGTATGTATGTATGTATGTGCGCCTACACAATAACTACACTATACAATAACTCAAAATTTATTTGCGATTTTGACTATACATATTTGATATTTAAGAACGGACAGACGGATTTTAACGAAACTTGCACGGAAGGTGCGGACCCACGAGACGCTTCCGAAAAAAAATCGGCGTCAAAATCTGTTTGACGGTTTCCATGGAAACCGCGAAAAACCTCGAAAAATCGCACGGAAATCGTCCAAATGTCCTATGAGTCCCTTTTTCGGGATTTGGGTGCACTATGGAAGTGAGTTTGCATAAACGGCAGACGCTCAAGATATCGTAGGTGGCTGATAAGAAAGATTTTTTCGTCTCCCGTCAAATGTCACTTTTTTATGACGTTTTAAAAATTTCTTTATCGTTTTTCGACATTTTAATGGAAACGAATAATTTTTTGAATATTTTTCCTAAACACCCCTCGCCCCTCTCTACCTCACCACGCACTCAAATTTTTCATCGGGTGCCATTTTTTTTTGAACCAATTCTTATGAGGGGTTTCCGGGCGACTTTAAAAAATCGTACCGTCCGAACGGATGGATGGATTCCGATGACACTCGAACGGAAGGTGTATACCCACGGGACACTTTTTGAAAAAAATCGGCGCCAAAATCTATTTGACGGTTTCCATGGAAACCGCGAAAAACCGCACGGAAATCGTCCAAACATCCTATGAGTCCTTTTTCCGGGAATTGGGTGCACTATGGAAGTGAGTATGCATAAACGGCAGACGCTCAAGATATCGTAGGTGGCTGATAAGAAGGATTTTTTCGTCTCCCGTCAACTGTCACTTTTTTATGACGTTTTGAAAATTTCTTTATCCTTTTTCGACGGTTTATTACAAATGAATAATTTTTTTATAATTTTTTTTGAACACCTTTTGCCACTCTTTAACTCACCACGCACACGGATTTTTTGACGGGCGCCATTTTTTTTTTCGGACAAATTTTGTATGAGAGATTTCCGGACGAAACGTCCCGTCAGCGTCCCCGAAGGGGTCGCTGCACAATATTTAATCACTTTTTATATTTTCATGTTTTTCATCATGTCCGAGACCTCTACTAATTCTATCGAAATATTTCCCTTTACCTCTTCTTTTTTTTAGAGAGGAAGTAACAGGTGTTTTACGACTTTTACTTCCTCTAAATGATCAAGTTTGGTCATCTTTCGGAAGCATCGACGTCGCCGAAACGCCACCGCGCTCGGTCAGAAGACCTCACTAAATCATTCAATCGGTAATAGCGACGGGCAGTGTGTACAAAGGACAGGGACGTAATCAACGCCTTGTAATATTGGCAGTTGGCGGAACCAATACAGACCTCAGAAAAACTTCAGGAAACCTGCAACAGAATCAATCGATGGACAAAAAAGCGGAAAATAAAAATAAATCAAACTAAATCAGACCATGTTGATTTTACTCTTCGACCAAATGAACAAAAACAAATAAGAATAAACAATGACGTTATTCCGTATCACGATTCGGCTAAATACCTAGGGATGAACCTAGATGTAAGACTTAAATGGAAAGAGCACATAAAAAAAAGCGTAAAGAACTTGAACTTAAATTTAAAAAAATGTATTGGAAGAAAATCCAAATTGTCAGTGCACAACAAACTGCTGATTTATAAACAAATCCTAAAACCAATCTGGATGTATGGCATACAGCTATGGGGATGTGCCAGCAAGAGTAATATCAACATGATACCAGTTTTCCAAAATAAAGTCCTAAGATGCATTATTGATGCACCTTGGTTCTACCGAAACGATTATCTTCATAGAGACCTGAAGATGCCAACAATCGAAGAAGAAATAAAGAGGTTTGCTGCGAAACATAAGGGTTGACTCCACTCCCACGTCAACCAAGAAGCGCTGCAATTACTGGACAACTCAACACTCAACAGAAGGCTCAAAAAGAAGAAGCCATTGGGGACTTCTTAGATAAGTAATTAGTTATAAGATTTTTAGATTAAAATTGTAGGTTAGTCAGTAATGACTAGTAACAATACTCTAACAAAAAAAAAACAAAAATTGGTATTTGAAAAATAGTAACATTTATCAACATACCGAATATTTTTATATGGATAGGCTTAGAAGTCAAGTTTATTTTCCTTGTTTTAAATTAACACGTATGTCACATCTTTTCGTTTTTGAGATACAGTCATAACACAAAATCATCTCTATCGTCGAGTAAATAAATATTTAAAGACTTTCTTTATTAAATATATTCCAACTACTAAAATATTAAAGTTGCAATAAATTCTATAAATACAATATTAATTTATCTAATTAAAAAAAATGCAGTATGTACAATTCCTTTTAAAATAAAAGAAAAAAATATTAGAGAAGAACCCCATCCAGAAATATGAAAATCTTCCCCTTATTGATTCATATATTTTATTATTTATTAATACAAAAACAAAATAAGTTAAAAAGACAATTTTATGAAAAAAAGGATTGTTTTTATACAGGGTTTTATTGAAATACAAGTACATATTAAAAATTATTGTAAACTTTTTCCCATAGGTGTGACAGAGTCGGCCCAGTAGTAGTCAATGTTGTTAAAACATGTATTCTTGGTTGCATATATGAGGACCGTTTATCTAATTGGAAGAATTTCTGCAGAAAGAAAGTAACCTACAAATTTGAGATTTCAAACCTCGATAATGACTTATCTATTGCGTAAAATTTATTAAATATTTAATTATGACTATTTTTTTTTAAGGTTTATCTTACCCAACCAAATAATTAATCTTATGATGACATGGCCCTAGTAGAGGAACTGGTCCGATTATGGGCAACCTCAAGAGCTGGAGTAAAGGGCAAAAAAAGAGTTTTTGATTGCTAAAACGAACCCATAAAAAAGAAAACAGAATCAGCCAAGAAGAAACAAAGACAGCAGGATAATTTTTCAAGTGACTCAGAAGTTACCGAAGATTTTACGCCAGACGATGAAGATAATGACTTAAAGCAAATAGGTGACATTCCAAAAAATAGTGATGCAGAGTGCATGTTATGTTCCGGTCGGTTTTCGGAGGATCAACGTGGAGAACTGCGGATTCAATGTATTAAATGTTCTCAGTGGGCTCATGAGGCTTGTTCATTTAAATTTTAGTTTATTATTTTATTATTTAAAGCATACATGTAGAGGGCATTTAAGTTAAAATAAAGGTATTAAATATATTTTCTTGGTCTTTCTTTTGAAACTTAGTGAGGGGCCCATATTAGGAGCACCTCAGGTCAGGAACCCAAAAATACATTTTTTCATATTTTTTTAAATAATATTTAAAAAATTAGCAATGAGCACAAAATCAATGAAGTTTATGATTCTACTATTACAAAGGAATATATATACAAACAAATTAACAATTCAGCTGAAAGAGAAGAGATTTATTTAAAAAAATAAAAATGGGGGCCCATATTCGGACCAGTTTCTCTATCTTTAAATTATCTCTCTTATTATTTATTATAAGATCATAATTTGACAACCCTTAGAATTCTTAAGTTTTATCTAGCAATAAGCAGGAATAGGTACGTTTTTTACAAATTTTTGCAGTTTTTATGATATCGGCGTATATAGTTAAAAAATCGGTAAAACAGGAAATTTTTTGGACGCATCAAATAGAGAGTGTTGCCTTATTTTGTTTCACGTATCAACTATAATTAGCAATATTTGTAGCTACAGAAAACTATATTGATTACCGTTAATTTTAGATCATATTTGTATTATCGTGACTCCATCTCGCTTTAGCGAAACGTAACTTCTATAGGATAATATAAGCCTATGTTTTGCACATTTTAATATGTACGTATATTTCCATAACCCCCTGTATACATCGGACTAGAAACAAGGTTTTAAGACTTCTATACAATTGCGAGAAGCGACCTGCAGAGTTGCAAAAAAATCGCTATATTTATATAAATATTTATAATTTAGTGATTAATTGAATAGGAACCTAACATTTAAAAAAAAAAACGTAGGAAACGATTTAATCTTGCACTGCTACAATGATATTTCTTAAAGCCGTTCTGGCATCACAATCGCGAAGTTCGTTTAGAACGTCCAAAGCCGCTTTTGAATGATCCTTTTGCAAATTTTTGGTCATTTCTAAGCCTGGTCCGTCCAATACTGCTTTTCTTACTGCTTCGAAATCGACTTTTTCGATTTCGTCGAGTCCTAAAATAAAAACATTAAAACTTAAGACATAATCGATGGTGAATCGATGGTTATCCAGTAAAACTTTTCACGAAAACGCATCGTTGTTGAATAAAATAAAAATAACTGGGATAAAACGTCGAAAAAAATATATATGTTAATATATACCTTCTTCCGATCATTCTCAACTCTACACAGTAAAATTTTGTCAAAACCTTCTTTGTTATCTAGGTCTTAAATACCTAATTCCTATGGACCATATTAAATCGTTAAAAATTCTGCTATAAACGTAAAATTATACATTATACAAATACCTTTTTCTATTAAAGTGTACACTTCTGGATTATGCTGTAGGGTAAACAAAACTGGAGCACTAATTAGGCTAAAAGATCCTACAGTTCCTGGGGTAAATGGTTCTCTGTCCAAGCAAGCCTGCCAAGCGAGGGCTAAATGTTTCCCAAACAAATATCCCTTCTGTTGCAGTTCGTAAGAGTGACCTGCTAACTTTAAAGTTCCTTGGCATGATTTACCCAACAAACTACCTATAAAAAAGTAAAATAATATTAGATTAGGCTTTAACAAAGCTACACCTTAACCGCTCAGCCCATCTGGCTCTCATAATTTCAGCACTATATCCCCCACCACAAACTCAAGTTAACTGCATTTTAACCAATAATAGCGGACATTATAACTAATGCCTTCTGGCATTGCTACTGCGCATGATTTTTTCTTTAACGTTAATCTACATGAAATTTTCCCTTCGATTCAGACCTATAACAATGGAGACAATAATGCCCTTGAGGCACATAAGTTCGGCTCAAAATGAACAGCTGAAAATAATCCTCCAATATGTCCACACATACAAAATCCTTTATAGCAGCTTTGTTATTAAAATTATATTATCATTGTCTTTCCCACCCGTTAAAAGTATGTTAATTAAATAATATGTATAATAATTTACCTGCATTTAGGACGTGCCTCAAAGTCCATTCAGCTCTAGCATTACCTAATGCTTCGCTAACAACCAACGGTTCCATATTACTATCAACAAATTGATTGTATCCTCTTGCTTCAGCTTTAGGTTTTGCTGGTAAAGGAGCATTTTGAACATCTCTGGGCTCCACAAATTCAGCTTCAGCCAAATCTCTAACGGCTGAACTCATTAATTCCACAAGTTCTTGATTTTTCAAATTAGCTAATTCCACACAACTGTTGCTGAGTAGATAGTCCCCCGATAGAAGGGCAATTTTGTTACCTGATATCATGTCACCTAAAAAAACACCAATTAGTTCTTATTTTAACGGGAGGGCAGGTATAATATATTCAAATTAAGAAGTAAAAATACTGGAAAGAAGGACTTAGGTAAATAACTTTGGTATAAGTGGTTCAATGATATATAAAATTGTGTAGGATTTTCGATAGAGGAAAGTATAAAAGAAAAAGTAACAGGAAATCAGAAGATGAACGATTTCTTAGCCCTAAGAAACCTCTGAAGACTGTCTATAAAGCGTATTAATGTTGAAGAAGAATTGTGAATGATGGGAGACGCTGAAGAAGTTTCTGGAGATAGTTTACAACAATTTTGCATACTAAATATTATACCAGGACTAATTATAGAAGACAAAATCATCAGTTGCTTTGATGAGTGGTGAAAAAAACCATTTTAACCTACAGAAACAAAGCAAAGTATCTACAAATAATGAAGTTGTGAGATAAGGTAATTAAGATAAAGAATAAAGACGTTGCATGAAAAGGAGTAGGGATGTTAAAGAGATAGGATGGTACAAATAGTAAAATTAAATTTTATGAAACACTTCGTATTTTACCTGGTGCATCCACTTTTATTGGTGGCTGTAAATTTACCAATCCTTTATGTACTAAGTGGCTCGTCCTGATCATCTCTGTAACTTCAGCTAAGGCTCGTTGACTGTGCAATACTCCAGCTGATTTATCTTCTTCCATTTCTGGAATATCCGGTGAATGTCCCGCTGCCTTTGAAACTAACAGAACTATCAGACCCCACGCTTGCATGTTGTTTTTGCCATTATACAGTAACCCTCTATAACAAATCGTAGAATAATTTTGGAAATCATCGAACGATTTAAAATTAATTGGTTTATACATGTTTAGTAAGACTGCAGATACATAAGATATGTCTGTACGGACAAAAAAGCGAAGAGGTAAAAAACGACCAACCATTAGTGAATTAATTAAGTATTGTCTTAAAATTATAGTTTAAAATCATATCTAATGAACCGTCTTCAACCTCTTGAGTGTCTGTGCCACAGATCACCAAACTTCTGGGATACCGCAAGGATTTGTTTTAGAACCACATGTTTTCATCTTATTTATTAATAATATTATTAAACACATCAACATTACGACTGCTGTATTAATTTTTTTATGCTGATGATCTACAATTATATACAGTATGGTTCAAATGAAAGGAATAAATTCATTATAATGGAAGTAGCTGGTTTTTCGAAAAAATGCTCGGACAGGTCAATTTTGTTTACTCAAAGCGCAATTTTTTAAATAGAATTCAATTTTCCCCCACTTCCCATTTTTGGGCAGTGATGTCATTGACAATTTTTTTAAATGGTAACCTCAATTTTTTTTTCTTGATTTTGATAGATCTTGCAATTTCCTACTCGAAAATATAATATTTGAAATATCTTACATAACAATTTTTTTTGAATAGAAGACATTTAAAGATCAGACACACAAATTTTATTTTATTTTGAGAACACAATAAATGAATAAAAGATAATTATTTGTAATTAAATGCCTAATCTAACAAAATAATAATAAAAATAATAATAATAAAAAGAATTTGTGAAATTGTCATTAATAGTATATTACATTACGAGTGTGGAAAGTGACATTTTTCACACGAGTGGGAAATATTGTCGCACGAGTGTGGAAAATCACTTTTCACACAAGTGATGTACAATATTTTTCCTACGACCACAAAATAATTTCATCAAAAAATGTAAAACCAGATTATTATAATAATTAAAATGTATTTAAAAAAATAATCAACAATAATCGTATTTATTAAATTTTCATAATTTCTAAACAAATAAAAAAAAAATAAAAAAAAAAAATCTGGCACAGCCAGGATTCGATCGCGGTCGTTGGACGGTCTCAAATTGCAAAGTTGATGCTCTAACCAACTGAGCTAACAGGCCTTACGGTAATTGATTGATCTAATCGCTTATGTGTTTAACCAGAATAAAAAGCAAATATATCTTAGTTATTTAAAAATTATTTTAAAAATAATTGTTAAAGATAAATATCTAGGATCTAATTTACAATAATTTAACAATCATATCGATTTTAGTATTAATATGGACATTACATAGATCAAAATAGAAATTATGTGTTTGACATTTTCTGACAGCTACTGCGGAAAGTAGCATATTCTCACTTGGGTGGAAAGTAAATTCTTATTCATATGCGTGTGATATAGGGCACTTTCCATAGGTCTATATAGTGTGATATGTGTCACTTTCCTAAGTGGTCGTAGGAAAATTCTTTTTATTATTATTATTATTATTATTTTTTTTTTTTTTTTAGATTAAGCACTTAATTACAAATAATTATCTTTTAATAATTTATTGTGTTTCAAAATAACATAAAATTTATGTATCTGATCTTTAAATGACTTTTTTTTAAAAAAAACTGTTATGTCAGATATTTCAAATATTATGTTTCCGAGTATGAAATTTCAAGATCTATCAAAATCAAGAAAAAAAAATTGGGGTTGCTATTTAAAAAAATTGTCAATGACGTCACTGCCCAAAAATGGGAAGTGGGGGAAAATTAAATTTTATTTTAAAAATTGCGCTTTAAGTAAACAAAATTGACCTGTCCGAGCATTTTTTCGAAAAACCAACTACTTCCATTATAATGAATTTATTCCTTTCATTTGAACCATACTGTATATATAACTACGGAAAATTGATTTAGTAAAATATTTTAATATAATTCTGATTCAGTTGTTTAAGCAAGCACTTAATTCTTGTATTGCATTTTGTTTTTAATGAATTAGATCTTCTCTACTTACTCTATTACTATTTTTTTTTATTTTGTTATGTTTTTAGTTGTTTGTTTTGTTATATTTATATGTTCGATTTTTATTTCGCAATTAGTTTCATTAAACCATTAAACTTAAACTAAAGATATATCTAATTAAAATCGGATTTTAATAATATTTTGTGTTAATCACCAGTGGCGGTTTGCCCGTAAGGGCACTTGGGCAAGTGCCCTAGTATAATAAACAAAAAAAATAAATAAATAACTTACATATTTTATATTTTCATCAATACCTATTATTATTATTTTATCTAATATTCAGCGCAGACCAAGCGTTGAGCGACGTTCCGAGAATTCCGAAATTAAGTGGAAGACGGGCACAGTAAATGTGTGCCTCTGTTGTTTTCTATCTCATTATTATGCGAAAAACAAGGACAACGACAATATCGCTTAGCAAGAGTTGAACACATGCGATGGATTATACGTCACAAGCGGGGCGCTGTCCTGATCGTGACGTGCTGTATCCATGGCACAGATTATCTAAACCAGATACGAATGTACGCAGCGGCATCGTTACCGGCTCCCTCACAAAGGCGATGCCGGTTTAGGCTTAAGGTACGTGTTTCTTGGACCATGATAATAATTTATTTATTGTGATTACGAAAAAACCTTAATTGGACCATTGGAATAGTTAAAAAATAAAACTGCAAAGAAAAATAACTTTTTTTTCATAAAGCAGTCAAAAATATGATGAAAAAAAAATCAATAATATTTATAAATGAGACAAAATTTTAATTTTTCTTTTGGTTTTGTCTGACTTTTTCGAGGATTTCAAATCTCTGTTTGCATATTTAAGAGTCTTTTTTTTTTGTATCATCGGCGTCGACTACTACGGCCATTAGCCTCGTGTTCTGTGTAGGCTTTGTTACTGTTTCCCAGCGCCACTTTAGGAACAGCACTGTTAATTAGAACCCAACAGTGAATGGTCGAGTGGGGAATCCTACCAAGGCATCAGAATTAATATAAATAATTTAATGGTGTACATTTTCGCAAATTGTTTGCGAAGATGACCAAATTTTAGCGCGCGTTAGCCATGTTATCCATCGAAAAAAAACTTATTCTGTCCATTCCAAATTTTAATAATCTGGTTATCAATCACTTCGCTAGCCAAAAATCCAGAAGAATGTACTTCAACTATAAGAAATAGTATACAACTGCAGCGGTACCTAGCAGTTTGTCTTCAATTTTGTAATATTTAATTTGTTTTGAAATATATTTAATTTTTATTAAGCGGAGAACTTGTTTTTCTAAGGGAAAAACGAATCCCGGGATTCCTTTCCAGTGTGTGCCTCACTGCCGCTAGTGCCCACGAGCCGCCACTGTTAATCACTACAGCCAATTTTAATTAGGTGCGTACAAATCTGGAAAGACATTTTTTTTAATCGTTACAAACCTGTACACAGTATTTCATAATTAAAATTACAAAAATATACATCAGACAGCTGAAAGAGTGCCAAACATTCTTAAATTATTTTAATCACTTGATACAGTAAGTATAGTAGGTAATACGTGTTTTATTGAATATAAAATGTTTCCTATTTTAATAAATTCAATCCTTTTAAAACTAGATTAAATTTAACATATAAGTAGCAATCCTTGTTAAAATTATTTGCAAAAAACTAGTTCTTTTGTTAAGTAAACATCTTATATGGGTAAAACGATAAGGTAATACGCCATACCAACTAAAACCTTTATAAATTTAGACACTGCAGTAATCTAAAGAGTTCACAACAATTTTGTTTTTGGAGAATATATAAATAAAACTTTTTTCTTTGTAAGCTATACCAATAAAGAATAAAAATTTATTAAAGGCGGATAAAATTACTTATAAATCTTTGCTTTTTAAAGGTCCCGAATAAAGGTTTCTTATAAATGTAGCATCAAAGTGTTTACGGTTCCAAATTGGTTGCAAATACAGTAACGATAAATTTGTCTTTAAAATACTATTTGAGATTGCTTTATTAAACCCTTGTAAGTATCTACAAATAAGATTTATTATATTTTGTAAAGCATTTATAAGGGAACTAAAAAACTTTTTTGATTTTAAATTTGGTAACCAATTTAAGCCCATAAGAGTTGTATAAAGCTTGTAAAATTATAAAACTTATTCTCTTATAAACATTTGCTTTAAGAATATTCTTATAGCTTTTATAAACCCCTCATGTACTACTTGGAATTTGTTTCAAATAAGTAAGCTATTAATTTTTATGTTATAAGACGCCTTACATACCATTGTTGATGGCAACAGATATTTTTGTATTTACAAAATAGGCCGTGTTTTGGAAAAAGTGATCACCGCGTCCCAATCTCCCCTACATAACGCACTCTTACCAATATGTAATACCAATATGAAATAAAAAAAAATGTTTTATTTACTTACTTTGCAGTTTTTAACAATGGATGATTCGATCCCACCAATTTTCTTAACTGTAAAGCTACATTAGCAATTTCGTCACTCAACAACCACCGCAAACTTAAAAAACTCGTGGGGTAACCCACGATTTTTTCCGCTTCGCTGACGGCCCTGTTCCAGTCGGGTTTTTTTGTGTTTGCTTGTAAACTAGAACTACCCGATTTTCGCGAACTATTTGTATACACTGAAAGAGGCGACGCCAAAATCCTTTTTCTAACAAAATTGAATGAACATTTCGATAAAGACATTGTCAATTTGAATTAAAAAAAAACAACGACAATATTATGCGAGGTACTCTTTATTAATGTTAAGAAAGTATACAAGGTGAGCTAAAGTGAAAGTTGGCCTACTTTTTGGCGGAATGTATTTATTTATTCTTCAGTAGAAGGAAGATATTTCGCAAAAATGTTACCTTCGTTGTATTTATTTTTTTTATTTTGTTGAAAGATAATGTTTATTTTAAAGTTTGTAGATTGGTAAAAAAAAATAGATGGAGGTACACAATTTTTACTTTTATATTTTAATAGTTAATCAAATGCAAACAGAAAGATATTAGATTTGATTTTATGTAGATTTAACCTAAATTAATTTAATATGAAAATGATTAATTCAGTGGCGGCTCGTCACCAAAATATTGGGGTTCACAATGACAGAATATAGATCTCAGTACAGATTTAAGTAAAAAAAGTTTAGTATGTATAACATACCTTTCCAAAACACTGAAAAGTTTTTTACCCAAATCATTGTGAACCCGCAAAATTTTGGTTCCCAGCCGCCACTGCAAATTGACATTTTCAAGTCAATATAAAAAGTTTATATGCAGGTGTCGACAAGTGAGGGTATATGTTTAACTAGGTCAGTTTCATTCGCGTATATAGTGTTAATATCTTTTAATCGTGATTGTTAAAAAAAATCAACATTGCAAAACGTAATGTTTAAGAATAAAAATAAAAATGTGCCAATAAAAATAGTTTTACAACGTGTAGAAAAAAAAATAAAAGAAAAAAAAAATAAAAGAAAAAAAGAATCGGCACCTGCTGAAGTGCTTTTGGAGCAAAAAACAGGACCTGATTCAGGAAAATCAAAAAAATTACATGGAAACAATGAAAGTAAGAGAAAATTAAGCTAGAAATCAGAATGAACAAGTGTTGTAGAGCTCGATTTTTTTGTGAAGAGCACATTTCGTCATAGCTATGCCACAGTTCGCGCAGTACGTCATAACTTTGTGGAGCTTTAGTTGGTAGCGCTGGACTGAAATCTGCAGCGGTAGGGGTACCTGATATCTTTGCAGTGGCGTGTGTACATTAATAAAATATTTTAAATCGAACATATTATTAATAATTTAGTGTTAAATTTTAACTATTCGTTAGTTAAATTGCTGATGAACTTTAAATTAATAAAACAACTAAAAGTTTAAATAAATAATATATTTTAATTTAATTTGTATAATTTTAAACATTTTCATCATCTTCATCATCTTCCAAGTCGGAAATATCGGATTCCCACTCATCGGATGACTCCGTGTTTACACTAAATATGAGGGAATCTGTAAATTAATCCATAAGGTATTCTCTTTGAATATATGCATCCTCATATTTCGCGGAATGGTCCACCACGTCTGCCCATTCTTCCGGCGTTATGCTTCGGAATTTTTCTCTTGCCAACTTTTCAACATTATCCAACTTGAATGTTGTGTTATGTTGACCCACTAAATTTTTTACTGTGGCCCATATTTTTTCTATGGGATTTAATTCGGGATGATATAAATTAAAGTTTATATACACACAAATCAAAGCACAAAAACTCAGGATTCTCAAAAATCGAAGCATAAAACTCAAGAAACTCAAAATAGCTAAATAAATGCAACAAGTACAAATGAGTAACACTACGCTACTGAATTCAACTTGTATGAGCGGTGATGAGCGGCAGGCGGCTTCGATCACGTTTAAATCTGTCTGACCACGTCTACAAACTCAAATTGGTTTCTGCACATTATGAAGAAGTGTGCTCTTCACAAAAAAATCGAGCTCTACAATGTTTGGATACATGAAAAAGCTAAAAAAATAGCAACTACAAAGTGCCTTGCAACAAATGCAAAACAATATGAATTCCTGCGTTGTAGAAATATTCTTCTTTGATTTACACATTTATTTATTTTTGATAATTAATAATGAAGACAAATTTAATTTGCAACTCTCTATATACTTTTTAGAGCATTTACTTTAAAATACGTGGCCGGAAATCATGATACCACCTATAATTATTAGAAACAAAGCATGGAACATAATAACAATTTCTGTTATACAGATATTTTTCAACTTAATCTAACAAGACCGAAACGGGCAGTATTAATATTATAAAGAAGTTTTGTTTTTAGTTTTAGCGTTGTCTAATCGACAACTGTATTTTTTGTTCTGTTATTTTTTTGTAATTTTTGTAAATTACGTATGTTAATCTATTTGAAATTAATTTCCTATAGAGCTTTATATTTAAATAAAGTGTAATATCAGGGGTTTGAGTTTGTCAGGCGAGTTCTAGACCACCCTGTATATACGAAAATAGATACATTTATTTATAAGTCGTCGTTACTATTTTTAGTACTATAATTACGTTTTATGATCAGTACATACATTTTGCATTTAATATTGTTATACTTACCTTGTTTACTTTGACAATTAAGTATGTGTGCTTGTTAATAATGAAGTAGCTAGGCACTGATTACATAAATGTTTTATGCTTTCAGAAAAACTATACCTAATTGATTTTAGTCAACAATTTTAAATAGCATATATGGTATTACGGAGAGTTTTTTCTGTTTTCTATCCCTAACCAGTTGAATTGATCCAGCTTTTTTAATGTTTATTCAAACAGGTACTTAATAGATACAAAATAAAATATGAGAATAAACAATCAGTTGTGATCAAGTGCGGATTTAGCTTTTTTTATGGGGGGTAAAATTTAAAAAGAAATAGAATGAAATATTGGATATAGTAGGGATAAAAATATGAAAAGATATTATTTTCACTCATACTACCCTGTTTAGTCCCAATAATCTAGAAAATTCAGATATCTTCCAAATTGAATTTATCTGATGTAAGTAGGCATAATAAGAACACATAATATCTATCTAATCTATCTATCTATATATCTTTCTATATATCTATTGAAACGCGACGCCCCTGGGTCTGATATTTTTTTATTCTTTTCTTTAAATAGTTTGTTGCGTTGTTCAAAGATATATCAATCACTTTCTATTCGACACGTCTTTTGTTCATCGAGTGTAAATTGTTGGACGGCAAATTCTAACTCAAAGGGCGGTCCGGGAGCCGTATATTGTTCGGGCTGTTTTTCGGGGTATTATGTTACGTGAAAGTTGAGTAGGCCCGCTACTCAACCTTTCTCTGTCTTATGCATTGACTAAATGGGGAAAATTAAAGTATAAATACGGAGTCCAAAAGTAAGAACGGGGTTAGAATTCTTCCTGCCTTTCTCAGGTCCAGTTGACAAAAAAAAGTGTAAGATTCAGTTATCTATAAGGTGACTCCCTTCTATATACTCTTCAAGTATATTGATTGGTTTATCCCGTTTAACTATAAGGTGACAGCTTTTTTTGTTATATTTGGAAAACGCAGACAAAGATATCGAGGGAGCAGATAAATTATTTTCTGTATGAAACGACTTCTGTTGCGCTATACACCGTTACCTTTAAGGTGACTTCTTTCGTTATACATTTGTATATCGAGAGGTAGTTATGTGTTACCTATCAGGTGACCAAACAGACGGACGTTTTAAAAGAGCTTAATTTTTCTCTCTTCTAAGGGTTTTGTAGGATTGTATTTCCGAGTTATTGGATTCTTTGCGTGACTTGTCTTGGTGAACCGTTGCCTATGGTGACGACGCCGGATAAAGAAATAGCGAGTTATTTAGTACCTCTGATCCAATTGTATAAAACTTGTGGAAAACGACTAAAAGTATTGCGATTGTCGTTCTACTTTTGTCGACGATATCTTTTTCTTTGTTGTGTGGATCCCCGTACGTCGATTTTAGCGATAATTGTATCTTCTTTTAGACGTTACGATTATTGGTTTTTATCGCGGAAACGCCGTTCTAGAACATATTTCGAGATCAGCGTTTTCGACAATTAAATAAACATGAAAACATACTTATAACTGCATATTATAGATCCCCAGCATCTACCATTAATACTTTTATAGAATCTTTAGAACAATTTCTACAGGTTAATACTACTAATAATGAATATTGTTATTTATTTCTAGGCGATATAAATATAGACGTTCTATCGAAAACTCAACAGGTAAATGAATATCTTAGCCTAATGAATCAATTTGGATACAAATCGGTTATAAATAGTCCAACTAGAATCCAAGGAGAATATAAATCATGTATTGACCACATATTCATTAAAGTAAAACAACAAACATTATTACAACATTTATTACCTTTAATAATAAAAACTACAGTTACTGATCATTTTTCTATAGCGTTACAAATTGTTCATAATTTTGCATTAAACAATGGGAACACAAATAGGCAACACTTCAAACAACAAATTCTATACAAAAAATTAAAATCCCAAATACAACATACATCTTGGCATAATATCTTTGAAAATAATGACCCGGAATCTGTAACAAAACAATTCATTGAAACTATAACTTCAAACCTAAACAAAAGTATTATTAATATTAAGGTATACAGGAAAAAATCTAAACTCACACCTTGGATGACTAACGAATTAGTCAAGTTAATTAACACAAAAAACAATTTACACAAACAAATTAAAAAATATCCTCACAACGAAAATTTAAAACATGAGTATAAATATTACAGAAATAAAGTAACAAACTCAATTAAAAAATGTAAATTTAATTACTATCAAAATTTGATTAACAATAATAAAAATAATTCACAACAACTTTGGAAAATAATTAATAATCTTTCTAATAATAGTAATAAGCCAAATCGCGAAATAAAATCCTTATATAGTGACAATGACCAGGGGATCTTAGTATCAGATCCTAAACTTATTGCTAGTCAGTTTAATAAAATCTTTTCAGAAACTGGAGAAAAATTAGCAAATAAAATTAAACAACCTCCCAATTATCAACCTCCAAAAATTTCTGTTCCAAATAGTTTTGTATTATATCCTACTAATAAAAATGAAATAAAAAATATAATTAATAATCTAAAATCTAAAAAATCACCGGGAATTGATAAAATTACATCTGAAATTTTACAAATTATATCTCCTTTTATTCAAGAACCTCTAACCTATATAATTAATAAATCTATGGAATATGGTATATGGCCATCATCCCTAAAAGAAACCATTGTTGTTCCCATTTTCAAAAAAGGTGATCAAAACATTGCTAGCAACTATCGGCCCATTTCCCTTATTTCCAGTCTATCGAAGGTCTTTGAGAAGGTGCTAGAGACACGCTTAACTTCATATTTAAATAAATACAATTTATTATCTAACAATCAGTATGGTTTTAGAAAAAAGAAATCTACTGAGGATGCTTTATTGGCTCTGACAGAAAAAATTAATAATGCTCTTGACAGAAGCAAACCCTGTCTTTGCATATTTCTGGACCTCTCAAAGGCTTTTGACACTGTCAGTCATCCTTTACTTCTTGATACTCTAGAGAACTATGGTATACGAAATATTCCTCTAAACTTATTTAAAACCTACTTAAATGGAAGAACACAAATGGTTAGAATACGTAACATATACAGTAGTTTCTTACCGGTCAGATATGGAGTTCCCCAAGGTACTATTCTAGGCCCACTTCTTTTTAATTTGTATATTAACAATCTGTTTTCAATCAAATCTAAAGGTGAGATTCTGGGCTTTGCGGACGATACAGCTGTTTTCTATAGCAGTGATACTTGGCATAATATTAAAGATCTGGTCGAGAGTGACTTTCCTGAAATCCAAAATTGGCTTAACTCAAAATTACTAACTATTAATTTAGAAAAAACGTTTTACTTACCATTCTATTGTAATAAACCATCAGCACCTTTCTTTAATAATTTAAATTTTACTAATAATAACTGCCACTTTAGAATTAACCAAGTATCAAATATAAAATATTTAGGAATCTATCTAGATAGCCATCTTAAGTGGGACGAACATATACTGTTCATTTGTAAAAAACTAAGATTTATCCTTTACAAATTTAAATATTTAAAATCAATCCTTAATATTAATCAACTGAGACTTCTTTACTCTGCTTTGGTGGAGAGTCACTTGAGGTATGGCCTTTTAGTATGGGGCAACGCTTTAAAAACTCATATGCATACACTAGAAATCATCCAACGAAGGTTTTTAAAACTGATGCTTAATAAAGATTTCACATACCCAACAAACCTGCTATATTCCGAATCAAAAATTCTAGATATCCGACAACTTTTTTACGTAAAGGTAAATATATATTATCATTTCAACAAAAAAAATATACAACTACAACACTCCTATAATACACGAAATAAAAATTCAGAGTTAATTCCCCATATGCATAAGTCAGTTGGACAACGAGCTTACTCATATATCGGACCTAAAATGTACAATTCATTACCACCTGATTTAAAATCAATAGTCTATCTAAAACATTTTAAAAAAAATCTGACTCTCTACGTTGAACAACACCGTGATTTAATTCATTATGTAATCGAGATTCTGTAGTTAAGCAGATATATCTGTCTTCGGTCTATCTTTCCACTGTTTCAGAAACTGTAAAAACATTTATTTTTTAATTTATCTTTAAATTTGTCTCTTAGTGAAGTTATTTATTGTGTATTGTTTGTTCAATATATAAAAATTGTATGAAATGTTTATTCACAATGTATTTTTATGCATATTATGTTATTTAAAAATATAGTCATTTAATTTTAATTATTGTCTAGTATACAGGGTGTACCAATAAAAACTCCCAGGCCGGATATTTTGGTAAGTAATAGAGATATTTTAATTCTGTAAAAGCCAGTTCACAGGGCACTAAGATAGCTTCAGTTTTAGATATAAATTGATTTTAAATAGGTCAATATGTAGATGGCGCTGCGCTCAATAATTATTTTTCGATGGGAGGATCTTTCTTATGTAGCGCATCTTGTAAAAAATGCATTTTTAAGTTAATTTTGTTCTATGAACTGATTCGATAAATCTAGCCATTTTTGATATACAGAGTGGGTCATTCAAAACAGTTTCATCCTGTTTTTCGGAATTATTCATTGTATTTTTGCAAAATGCTAAAACAGGTCGATTTTTATTCTAAATTAAAGACATTTATACAATATAGACCTATGTCATGTGTCAACCCCCTCCCTTATACTTCTCCACACCTTAATTTTAAATAGGTAATGTACCATGTATGGCTCATCATTGAAAAGGTAATTTAATGGGGGATTCAGAAATATTTCTGTAAATTACGTTACTTAAATTTTATCGCCCTCTAGCGGGATAAAAAACTACTACGTATTGTAGAGTGTGATACTACAATGTGTAGTACATCATTAAAAAGGTAATTTTATGGGGAATTTAGAAATATGACTGTCCATTGTGATACTTTTAATTGTACTGCCCTCTAGCGGGAAAAAAAACTACGTATTTTAAAGTGTGACACCTTTTTTGAAAGCAAATTTAATTACTAATTCAATGTACCACATAACATTAATTAATAACAATATTATTATAAATATCCACATTGCACTTGCAATAGTTTAAAAATTAGTCATGCATTATTTTAAACATTATTGCTAACTTTATTTTGTTGCAAGTGCAATATGGAAATATTTATATTAATGTTATGTGGCGCATTGAATTAGTATTTAAATTAGCTTTCAAATGAAGTGTCACACTTTAAAATACGTTACAGATTTTTTATCCCGATAGAGGGCGCTAAAATTAAAAGTTTCGCAATAAACTGTCATATTTATGACTTCCCCATAAAATTACCTTTTTAATGATGTGCCGTACATGGTACATTCCTTATTTAAAATTAAGGGGTTGGAGAAGTGGAAGGGAGGAGGTTGACACATGACAGATGTCTGTATTGCAAAAATGTGTTTAATTTAGAATAAAAATCGACCTGTTTTAGCATTTTGCAAAAATACAATGAATAATTCCGAAAAACAGGATGAAACTGTTTTGAATGACCCACTCTGTATATCAAAAATGGCTAGATTTATCGAATTAGTTCATAGAACAAAATTAACTTAAAAATGCATTTTTTACAAGATGCGCTACATAAGAAAGATCCTCCCATCGAAAAATAATTATTGAGCGCAGCGCCATCTACATATTGACCTATTTAAAATCAATTTATATCTAAAACTGAAGATCTCTTAGCGCTCTATAAACTGGCTTTTACAGAATTAAAATATCTCTATTACTTACCAAAATATCCGGCCTGGGAGTTTTTATTGGTACACCCTGTATATTTGTATTTAGATTTACTATATTGTATATTGTATGTATTTTTTATTCTAAATTATTTTCGAAACAAGTGTTAAATCGCTTATCGAGCATAATAATTTATTCTAATTTACTATATTAACATGTACTTCTATTTTTGAGAATAAATTATATTATTATTATTATTATTATTATTATTATTCCTACCTAGTGTCCTTTGTATAGTATTCATGTATACAGCCGGGGGAGAGCAGGTATTGCAGCGTGGTTTTATTACAGGTATCATTTTATAATTAATTATGTGTTTAAAAGGGGAACAATTCTTATTTGAGTAAAATTTAGTAAATAGTAATTATTAAGTTATGTGGGTAGTTTTTTTTGCATTTCATTGTCAGGGAATTTCATTTCATAGGACAATAATAAATAATTAGAATTACGGTTTTAAGAATCAATTATTGTAAATCCAGCCACAACTAATAAACTAAGCCCTTCTGGTTTATGATCATAAGAATCAAGTGTCAAAGCCCTTTATTATTTTAGGGTTTGGCAAACCAATAACCTGCTTTTGTGGCTATAAATTGTCGTCTTTTGCGTTTATTTAGATGGTAGACAGATGTTTGAATTGTATTACATTTATTTGTCGAGTCCTATTGTTAAGTAAATTACGGTAATAATATTTTCTTTTATTCTGTATGATGCAAAAGTGGGTAAAGTCATGTCTTATTTCTAAACGTTGATAATTTACTTTTTTGAGTTCTTTTTAAGATTGAGTATGTACAGAGGCGGGTAACAATATAATTTTAGGTGTTATGTTTAGGTAAACGGACATATTAGGCTCATCTGGGCATCACTTTATAACATACGTTTTAGAACTCCGGTATAGTTGTTATCCTTTTAGAAAAATGAGGTGAGATTGAGGTGGGACTACAGCTTGTGGCTTCGGTACTGTCATTTATGGCATTGATTTGTCGGTAATTAGAGCAAAAGCGCCTTGCGCCGAAAAAGAGCCTTCAGCCACCCATAGTACGTGCAGAACCTCAATAGTAGGGCCTAAAAATAGTACATTTTCTCACGTCTGTGGAAATAAAATCCTGATAGAGGCTAGGATGGATCTTAAGAAAAGATACCCCAAAAGTGGGCCTAACGGGCATCCCCCTTTATATCAGGTGTTCTGTTGTCGTACAGGTTATTGTTATATATGCAGTACTGAGCACAATCGTAAAATACGGTATTGAGATATCAGTGGAAAGGTGTTACGCAAGATGAGGTTAAACTTCTTATTTACATAATTATATCCATATTCATATCGCGCCATACTCTTCGTGATACCGCTGAACTTCACTATATAAGACAATACGTATGCAGGTATTATATTAGCAGTGTGTATGATTGTGTATTATAAAGGGATAACAAATATGCTGTAGTACTGTCATCATACTTTCACCGGTTTATGGGAGCTTAATATTCCTTCGGTTAGAAATGAGACATGGAAAAGGCCACACATGTGTTATGTTAAACTAAACAAATATTATTGTCAACTTCCCGCTATAAGAAATAAGTTTCAATAAAACTATTCTTAATCTATTTTTGTATTTGTTTTTTTGTTCCTCCATTACAGCTACATTGAACTCTAAGCGAAATTTTGGGATCCTACAAAAATCACTTCGTGGGTATCGACTAGACGAAATTTAGGCCAAGGGTATAAATATTTGTAAAACTAAGTTAGGACCCGGTTTGTCAGGTTACACTATCTATTTATCTATCTATATAGCTATCTATATAGCTATCTTCTATCTATCTAAATATCTATCTATCTATTTATCTATCTATATAGCTATCTTCTATCTATCTATATAGCTATCTTCTATCTATCTAAATATCTTTCTATCTATCTATCTAACTATCTATCTATGTCTATGTATCTATCTATCTATCTATCTATCTATCTATTTATCTATCTATCTATCTATCTAATCTATAATCTTATATAATATAGAGAGAAAATTGTATTTCATTGTTTAAAAAACAAAAGATTAAATATACAGATTATTTAAAAATATTTCTTAGAAGTCTTAGAACTAATTGGTTAAAAATCACATAAGATTAAAGAGTATTCAAAAACCCCAAAGGGAATTTTCCGATTATTTAATAGGAATCAAATATCTTCGCTCCTAGACATAGAAATATATTTAATTTCTAGAATTAGGTAGGTACACCGGTATTAATAATTGCCTATACCTTCATGACTGGGGCAATCTAAAACGCCCAATGTGTACATTACATCAATTTACAAATTGTACCTATTAAACGTCGCGCCCTATTTTTTTACCCCGTCATACCCCACTAAATGTAATGTTGTGTGTTGACGTCACGACGCTGCTTCTGTGTCGACGTCTAACGACGTCGTCCCACCGAGTCTACTAACGATACCGAAAACATATCTCTTCAATAAATAATTCGTACCGTCTCTCTTTCACACGCGACAAACGCTGTGTGAAATGAAGATAGAGTGCGTGCCTTTGATAAAAATCAGCCAAAAACCGATTATAGCGGACCCTACACTTTAAGAATTTGAAAATATTAAAGGAAATTCACGGTTATGTTGATATATGTATAAAATAAACATTATGTAGATTACTTTAATTTATTTATGTTCTAATTGTGAAAATTAATAGTGGATTCATAGAATCGTGTGAGTTCGTATTTGTTATCAATCGTTTTATTTTAAATAACATTTTATTTATCAGTCTTTTATGAAAATGTGTTAATACTTTTTTGTTTTTAGTATTTGCTATTTTCATCACCTCATTTAACTAAATTAGATCTCTCAAATCTTGTAGCGCATCAGATAATGAGGTTGTTTTAATAACAGCGTTCCTGTACCTTCAGGTCTATTAAACGACCCTGTCAAAAACGTTGTTTTAAAAATATTGTATTCGATAAAAATATAGTAGTGCCCTTAGATAAATAAATGAAATATAGATAAGTAAAGGTCTGGATTTGTTTCTTTCTCTTTCTCCTGGGTCTATTTTAAATAGCAGCTGTCAATTGTCAGTTTTGTTTGTACAATTTCTGTGATTTTTTATTTCCAGAGATTTTCTGTAGTTTTTTTAACAAATTTTATTAGTGGTAAGTCTAAAAAATACTATTAAATGTTTTGTTTGTCCTAAAACATATATTTGGAGAAGTACCACGCCGTTTCAAATAAAAAACATAGGCAGTCCAAATATTTTGTAGAATATTATAAGTAATTTTTTATGCAAGTTTCCAACAAACATTGAAGCAATGGAAATTTTGATTTATAACCTAGAATTAGGAACGGTTGAAGTTCATAAAATTATCAAAAATACCAAAATATATTGGAAATATTTTATAAATTATGATATTATGAATTCCGCGGGGAAAGACGAATTTAAAGCTGGAATAGTATAAACACCATGTGTTCTAAACGAATATTCGCTAATTTAATAAATATAGAATATATTTTTTCCTTTAATACCAGAAATTCTCAATTTTGGAGTTTCTTAGAGGGTTAAAAATACACCCAAAACAGTATAGCCTTTTATCGATGTTTTCAAAAATAATTTCTTTGAGTTTGTCAAAAATCTGAAGATTTTACGAATTGTATGTATGTTTATATATTTTTGGATGAGTCTTAAATAAAAAATTGTGGAAAATATAACAGGAGGATCTCTAAAATGCTCTACTTAGAGTACTTACATTCTTTATATTATTAAAAATTATTTATTAATTCAAATTGGAATTCCTTATAATTATCAATAAGTAATATTAAAAATATAATAAATGGATTAATAAATAAAATACAATTTAAATATTTGTTCGTAAATATATTTAATAAAAATGTGGCAGTTTTACCTGAACAGTATCAAACGACAGAGAAGAACGAAGTGTAAGAGGGCCTTAGAAATTATCAATCGCATTTTACAGCATTTTTATTAAGTTTTTTCTGTAGTACCTTTCCCAAACAATTCTAGATATAACAACAAACATTATGCATTACAATACAATGGGCTGCAATGTTTATCATTATCAAAATAGTAAAATTTCCTAATGAAATTTTTAAACGTAGTCATTAAAACTCAATGTTAATTTACATAAATTTGCAAGTCCTAGTAAATAATGTGATACAAATTAAAATCAATGAAATAAAATATTAAGAAATTGTATTCTGTTTCAAATTTGGTTTAATAAGCAAACTTCAGCTTGCTTCAGTTATATTCCACGCCCTATTCTCAATGATCATAGGTAGTACTCCAATGGGCCATGTTCACATGTGAGATATACTGTTTTATAAATTATATTGTAACAGTTAGTCGCTATACAAGTTATTCTACACAATCAGTTGATTAAAAAAGCCAAAAGTTTTTAAATTAAAACCAATTTAAATTTAAAATTTGAAATGTATACGTCATCGGGAATAGACCAATCAGCTTGTGTCGAAGTTTTTTTTTCCCATGAATAACTTGAGAAAAGGAGATATTTGCTCAGTAAACGGAATAATTACACATGAACATAAAGTATTTTGCATTGTTTCTTCCACATTTGAAGTAAATAATGAAGTCGATAACAAGTTGAATTTGATAATGAATCTTTAGAGGACATTTTAATTTGACATCTCCATTATTGTTAGGGCTCGTGTATATATTTTTTATTATTTGTAAATAAAGTGTTTTTTACTTCGTTTATCTTATTCAGGTATTTTTATTTTTTAATAATAGGTTAGTAAATAAAATTTTCAGATTTTACATTTTTGTTTATATACAATTATTATAATCTCTGAAATGTGATAAATTATTAAAAAAAACAGTTTGTTAAATTATTTGGTATTTAGTCTTACAAAATGAGTTCTTTTAAGTTAAAAATACTAAGGCTGGTAACCGTGACTTTTTAACCGGTTCCGTAAACCAAAAAATCGTTATAAAACGTAACCGGTTTAACCGTAACCGGTTTAACCAGAACCGGTTTATAACCGATTTAACCGCAACCGGTGTAACTCTAATTGAACCAGTTAAACCTGTCGCTTGTTGAGCCGCAATTGGTTTAACCGTACCCGAAACCGGTTTTAGCGAGACCATGAACGTAAACGAACTAGTTTGAGCTCTTAATAGGGATGCGCATATTTCTTAAAACGTCGATACTGACATCGAAGTGAAAAAAACGATAGTTATAAACATCGATGGTATTATACATTAAAAGTAAGTAAAATAAAATGAGACTGTATTTATTTTATAAAAAAATACAAACAAATATAAAGTAAGGAAAGGTGAAATGGTTAGTAATGTGATCCCATTTCTATTGAAAACAAAGGCATTGGTGGATGTGTTTTGCCATGATTAAGCCGGTGATGGTTACAGGTAAACCAGTAACGGATAAACCAGTGACGGGTTTAACTGGTCATGGTTACGGTTAAACCGCCGAATCCTGTCTAACGGGTCCGGTTTGACCGGCTAGGTTTGATCGGACCAGTTAACCAGATAATCGACCGGATATAAGGACCGGTTAACCGGATATCCTGATCGGTTAACCGGATATCCGGACCGGTTATAATAATAGTAAAAATCCGGTTAAAACCGAATAACCAGTCAAAATCAGTCAAACCGGTTAACCGTTTATCACGTCAGGAATTGACAGCCTTAAAAAATACCACTAATTCACACAGAAATGTAAAACTTTCCTTCTCATAAATATTGAGGATTTTAAAAACACTGTTGGGCAATCCTAAATATACCTTAGGTTTATTTTCAATTTTGGGAGCTCATTGGTTTTGAAGATCCCTCTGAATAAGATATTAAAGATGTTTCTTCCGATTCAGACAAAACTTTGTCTTTAAAACTTTCAGGAGGTTTCGAGACAGGTTCTTGCAGAAGGGGTTTTAGGATATACACCTTCGAACTTATAGTAGGCTCATTTTAAATTAACCAAAGGGGGCAATGTCAGAAATTGCTGCTGCATCTTGAAGATCCGGTGTATGTTTATTAAATAGAGATGAAAAATGCCTCTAGTAGAAGGTTATTTTCCAGTCAATATTTTTTTTGTTTTCTGTTTTTCTATTTTCGGTACAATCAGTGAGCTGGCTCTTGTGTGGTGAATAAGAACTGTGGAGACATTTGTGTGGCACTATCCATTTCTTATAAGTAAAGGTTTATCCATCATTAAAAAGGAACAGTTTTCAAAATCATCTGGTATATATAAAAAAAAAAGAAAAAAACACCGTTACTACAATGGTAGATAATTGAATAATTAAGGTACAAACCTCAACAAAATAATTTAGCTGTTGCTTGAAGCGTTTTTGTGTAATGATAACAATTTTCGTCTTTTCATATTTCTAGCAACACTAATAAATATTTTCAATAATGAATGTAAAATGTAAATCATTATCACATCTTGGGAAGAAACATTTTTGACATATTTATAAAAAGGGTTGTAATTAACTGAACAGTATTTAATTCATTATGTACAGTATAATATTACAAACAGTTAGTAAAATATTGTAAAAAACTCAGTACTTTTATAAAATATGATGAGTAAACATAAAATTTTGTAGCAGTAAAATTACTATTTGGCCTGTATTTCTATGTTCACTTTTGTGATTATAATGGTCAGTAAAAATTAATGAAATGTCAGTATGAATTAGCCGGTAATAATTCTACAAATGGTCAGTAAGAATTAATAAATGGCCAGTATGCAGCAGTCAGTAATAATTTTGAAAATGTGCATTAAATAAGTAGTATTATGTTTTTAGATCGAGTGTTTCATGATTTTGGGCTACCGGTTTGCAGCAAAGAAGAAACTGAAGATTTTGTTTTTTGTTTAAAACAATTAAGTCTGCCTGTCAGGATATATTTCAAAAATCAATTGCCCCAAAATACACTCGCGTATCAGGGACAACACTGATGATTTGTAATTGAGGTGGTGGGTGGGTTTGTGTGAATGCATCTTGTTTGTTTTCATTTACTAGCAGTAGTATTTTATAAACCATAGAAGCAAATTTCACATACATGAACAAATAATATTAATGCCGTGACAACAAAAAGACGAACCAAAAAATTTCAATCCATACCTGGCTACGCCGACCGGCATAAACACCAACGGCCTGGACACAGCTCACCTACTCTGTCAAAAGGAGACCGATGTACAAATAAAACGCGTATTATTATACTGATCATTTATTATTTTCACCGACCATTTAATATTATACTGACCATTTATTATTTTCACCGACCATTTATTATTTTTACTAACCATTTATTATTTTTACTGACCATTTATTATCTTTACTGACCATTTATTATTTTTACTGGCCATTTATTATTTTTACTGACCATTTATTATTTTTACTGACCATTTATTTTTATACTGACCATTTATTATTTTCATCGACCATTTAATATTATACTGGCCATTTATTATTTTCCCCGACCATTTATTATCATACTGACCAACTGAAATAAAATACTGGAAAAATGTACTTGCCATAAAATTTAAATAATGATCATTTAATTTGTGCCCTTATAAAAACATCAAAATTGCATAATTATCGATTGACAACACAAAATTCTTGATTCACAGATGACACATGCAGTGCTGCCGCATTTCCATTTTCTTGTTTATTAGTTGTCGTTTTTTAAAACAATGAAACTATAAATATGGTGAAAGTGTAAACATAAAAACATAGTTTCTATTGGTCTATTTCCGGTGACGTCATACATTTTAAAAAATTAATAACTCGGGCAAATGAAAAATTTAAATGTAGCTTTATTTTGAACTCTATTATTTATAAAAAAAATTAAAAATTGGAATGGGAGAGCCAGGACTTTAGTTGTAGTTTATGGAAACCTTTATATCCAATATCACCGCGAACCGCGTGCGCGCTCGGCACATTTTGTACACAAGACTCGGCACTCGGCACATTGAAGGTCGCAACTCGCAACGTCTACGGATCCTGCCTTAGCGATAAATTTTCGTCTACCTATCTCTTCTCGATATAAATTTATTCAACCAAATTTTCATGTAAAAGTGGACATCGGTAGTGAAACTGACCTGACATTATCGTTTTTCTAAAAACTTTCGATAAATACCCTCGTTCGCTCAGTTTTCATTTTTTTTTTAAATAAAACTCTTATCTGGAAAAACAGTGAAAAGAAAAATTGTGTACGTTTCTAATTGGCAGTGGTTTCTATTTTACTTTGGTTAGAGGTAAGTTATGACAAAAATAAATACAAAAGTTATACTTTTTTGATATATTATCGATGCGCGAGCGAGTTTTATTTTTGCCAACTTCTGGAAAAATGTTTGTTTCTAAAAATATAACTACCGGTACATAAAATTTTTATAAAATTAGATCTTACAATAGCGCAGTTAATAGTTCACATTTTAATAACCTATTTAACTACTATACCTCGGCGCAATCTCTTGTAACGAAAATCAATAAATATTTGGTCCATATTCCGTAACAGAGAATTGAATGACACCGGTTTATTCGCCAATGCCAATTAAATAATATTGCTGTAATAAATAAGTATCTACCTATAATAAACTGATTCAATAAAAAATTGGTTTATATAGCCAGTGCGGTCTAAAACGATGAATTTTTTTATTAATTATTAGAATAAGCAACCGGGCTAATATGATTTTTAATTCGGTACTATTTAAAAAGTTTTTATTCTAAAGTTAAAAATCTATATTAATATAATAATTTATTACAATATTGCTCTTTTGATTTGTGTTATAAAATTTGATTTCATTTCTGATAATTTTTTAATTTGAAGATGGTCAATTACTTCTAAAGCGAGCAAAAGGGGGCACTTAACACTTTTTGATAAATTACATACACTCTAGTTAATAAAAAAAGTTTTGTGTTTGTGTCCCGCCCCTATTGCCTAATGTAAATTTTTATCATCATATGACGCTTATAGGTTATGTAACAAATAATATTTAAAATAACAAGTAATTAGCACTAATGCTTGACAACATCAACCTGAGAAGAAGACTCAAGAAAGTGATTAGCTAAGTGGTCGTGTTAATAAAAAATCTGATATGTCCAACACATGACTTTCCTGTCTATAGTTACTACAATCTTTTTGCGGTTATTTTGTTTAACTTATTGTAAATGTTCAGAGGATGAACTAAATACATACATTTTCTACACATATCTTACTCGAAACATTTTTTATATATATTTATTGCCAACGTAAATACTGAAAAATTTAAATTTTACACTTTTCCTCAAATTACACCATTACGGTTAATTTTAGACAAATCATAATTATAACAAAAATTATAGAGAATGATATCGCAAACAACTTTTATTTGAAAAAATTTCTTCTCCAATTGCAAATTACAGTTCATTCTAAATCGATATTAAGAATATTCTATAAAATTCTATAAACTTTTGGATTTTTTTTTTATTTCAATTTTTTATCTCTATTCGTTTTTACATAATGAGCATTTTTCTAAATTTTCATGTTTTTTATGTCTCTCCCTTAAATTAAAATTAAATTTCATTCTAAATTAATATTAAAAATGCTCTATATTCTATAAAATTCTATACTCTTTAGGATTATTTTAGTTTCAAATTTTTATCTCTATTCGTTTTTATATTGTGGAGATTTTCCAAATTTTCACTTGTTCTTTATGTCTCTCCCTTAAATTAAAATTACATTTATTTCTAAGTAGATGTCATGAATTTTTTTTTTAGAGTATTATTAGTAGTCATTACTGACTAACCTACAATTTCAATCTAATTACTTATCTAAGAATTCCCCATTGGGCTATCTTAATTGTTTCTATAGGAAAGCATCACAAGTTGCTGTGACGATTTATTACACTGTTTTACACTAGTACTAACATTAACGTTCACTGCACTAGCTCAAATGGCTTCTTCCTTTTGAGCCTTCTGTTGAGTGTAGAGTTGTCCAGTAATTGCAGCGCCTCTTCGTTGACGTGAGAGTGGAGTCGACCCTCATGTTGTTTTCTCCTAGATATAATTCAGTATCTTTCAGAGTAGTAGTTGTTTTCTGGAGAAAAGCGGTAACTTGAATTATTCTGTGATGACACATCACTTTTCTATTAAAGAAAGAAGAGTAACTTAAAGTGAAAATTTGAGCAACTTTTAAAATAACTTTAGGAATAAATTCATCAAATAATATTTCTGTTGTAAACACCTTGAAACTTTATAATTCCTTCTGAGACTTTATTTAGGGTGGAGAAACCTTAAAAGTTTTCGTAAAACTTTGATACTTTTTAAAAGGAATTAAAAAAAAAACATTTACGCATTATTCTGTACTACATCTATGAAAATTTGCTGGTTTTTATTATAATAAATATCAAGTAGTTTTTAAATGGAGGTATTTCTCCAATTTTTTCTCTTTAGAGTGCTGTATTATCGTTGCATAAAATTAAAGCTCTCAATATTCTCGATAACATAATGTCGCTAAGTATTCCCAGTGACGTGCACATAAATACAATTTTATATTAGAGAAGTCCGGTTTGCTCTTATTTTTTTTTTATTTACGATATTAAATATATCTACTAAATAATTGTGGTACTAAACCTTTTTTAAATATAATCCTATTTTTCAATAGTTGTCCTTTTAACATTTTAATAATTATATTAAGGTTTTTTAAAATAATTTTAGTTTTTTAGGTACTTTTTAAACAAAATGTTTTATTATGCTAAAGACTTTGTAGTTCGTTATTTAACGCATTTTTTTGTATAAAAATATTCAATATTTTTACCCTCTACTCTCGCGTTCATTCAACAGACAGGTTTTAGACACATCTTGTATACGTAAATAATTTATTGCAGAATATCTACATTTACACCAGGTGTTTCTGAATCGTATAACGTACATCATATTCTGCGTAGTTGACACATTATTATTGTATTTCGTTTACCATAGAAATAAACCAACAATAGTTCTACCAACTGATAAGCTAAAAATTTAAACAATCAATTGATAAAAATTGTATAAATCATAATTACGTTACGTAAATGTTTTTCCCGTTTTAAGGTAACTATTCAGAGGTATTTTAAACCAGTTTTAATTAAAATAAACCTAAATTGAGGGGGTGTTTGCTTTAAATAGGAAAATAACTTGTTCTAAAAAAATGGTAAAAATAAATAATTGTTGAAATTTATTTTTGTGTAGTTATTATTTTTCTTGATGGAAATTAAATTTTTTGAAAGCAAGTAAAAGGTGATTTGCCGCCCCCTGGCTATCTAGACCTACCGTATACTGAACATTTCTATAATGGAATAATATATGACCCTGTATGATGAACAACTCTTCAACCTACAAGGCAATTATTTTCTATTCTTTGGCAACAATTTCAACAATTTGTTGTTGATTTTTTCACCTTACATATTCAGCCACGATCAACTTGTAAGTGCGAAATTTTTTGTAATATTTCCAGGATGTCCGATTTTTAGGATAATGCAGGTTTTAGAGAGGATGTCTTATAGATTTTTGTTGCTCACTCGAAGTTTCTGCCTTGATTCGTGTATGTGATGTGATTATTTATTTTTCAGATTTTTGTAATGGTCAATAAATTGCGTTTGGTATATCCTGGTTTACTCCAATCCTTTTGATTATAAGAACTAAGCTGGAGTGTTTTTTTTATTGTTAGATTATTGTTACTAGTCATTACTGACTAACCTACAATTTTATTCTAAAAATCTTATAACTAATTACTTATCTAAGAAGTCCCCATTGGGCTGTCTTAATTGTTTCTATAGGAAAGCATCACAAGTTGGCGTGACGATTTATTACAGTGTTTTACACTAGCACTAACATTAACGTTCACTGCACTAGCTCAAATGGCTTCTTCCTTTTGAGCCTTCTGTTAAGTGTAGAATTGTCCAGTAATTGCAGGGCTTCTTCGTTAACGTGGGAGTGGAGTCGACACTCATGTTTCGCAGTAAACCTTTTTATTTCTTCTTCGATTATTGGCATCTTCAGGTCTTTATGAAGATAATCGTTTCGGTAGAAGCAAGGTGCATCAACAATGCATCTTAGGACTTTATTTTGGAAAACTTGTATCATGTTGATATTACTCTTGCTGGCACATCCCCATAGCTGTATACCATAAATCAAGATTGGTTTTAGGATTTGTTTATAAATCAGCAGTTTGTTGTTCACTGACAATTTGGATTTTCTTCCTAGGAGCCAATACATTTTTTTAAATTTAAGTTCAAGTTCTTTACGCTTTTTTTATGTGCTCTTTCCATTTAGGTAAGTTTTACATCTAAGTTCATCCCTAGGTATTTGGCCGAATCGTGATGCGGAATAACGTCATTGTTTATTCTTATTCGTTTTTGTTCATTTGGTCGAAGAGTAAAATCAACATGCACTGATTTAGTTTGATTTTTTTTTATTTTCCACTTTTTTGTCCATCGACTGATTCTGTTGCAGGTTTCCTGAAATTTTTCTGAGGTCTCTGTATTAGTTCCGCCAACTGCCAATATTGCAGTATCATCCGCAAATGTTGCTATTTTAACAGATTGTTGTTGAGGGATATCGCTGGTGTATAATAAATAAAGAACCGGTCCTAGCACACTGCCTTGTGGGACACCTGCTTTAATTTTTTTCATTTCGATGTATGCCTCGTCTTGCTTTACTCTAAACATTCTTCCCGTTAGATATGATAGTAGAATGTCGATATATTGTCTAGGGAGCATTTTTTCAAGTTTCTGTATTAGACCAGCAAACCTTGTCAAATGCTTGGGCTACGTCAAGAAATATAGCTGAGCATATATATTTTTCTTTGTAAGCTTTTTCGATGATATCGGCTATCATGGGTCTATTGTCGAAGGTATCTATTGTCGAAGGTTTGTTTCTAAAACCAAATTGGTGCGAAGGGATCAGATGTTTATTTTCAATTATTGGTTTTAGTCGTTTTAGCAGTAGTTTTTCAAATAATAAAGGTCCGTGGCTAAAGTTATCTCCTGATCGAAAAACCGAAGTTACTATAACGCGTCTAAGACCCGGTCATACGCGACTAACACATGGTTATCTGATCAGTAAGTTTCCAGAACCAATTTGTGAATATTGTAATGTGAATCTAACGGTAAAACACTTTATGACTGAATGTCCCCAATTTATTCAAGAAAGAAACAACCACAATATTTCTAAGACTCTCAATCAAGCTCTTGGTTTGAATTGTTCGTTCAAAAACATTATTTCTTACTTAAAAGCAACTTGTATTGTAAATATATAATATGCTGTATACACTGCCTCTCGCTAATAACCTTTTAGGTTGATGCGATTTGTTTAAAAAAAAAAATGATATAGGTCTATATGATGACACTTCATTCAGAGGTTTTAGTGGCTTAGGAATTAGGATAACTTCAGCCATTTTCCACGCATCAGGTATATATTTAAGGCGAAATGCTGCATTAATGAGGTATGTCAATTTAACAATAGCCTTCCGTGGTAGTTTCTTTAATAATTCTCTAGTAATAAGGTCATATTCTGGGGCTTTCTGTGAGTTGATGTTTGTCTGAATTTCTTTCATAACTTCATTGGGAGTAACTAGCTTAATTTCAGGTTGTTCCATATTATGAATGGTCTCCTTAGGAGTGTCTTGATTTTCATCTAATTAGAACGTCTTTTGCAGGTGGTCAGCGAAAATATCAGCTTTTTGTTGATTGTCTCTTGCCCATTTGTTATTTGCTATTCTGATTGGAGGACAGTGTTTACACGAATTTTTCATCTTTTTAGTTGCCTTCCAGAGTGAATAATCAGTTTGTTTTATCATCTATTAGTCCTACTAGGTATCTGTTCAAGGATTTTTCTTTGTGATTTAAGATTTCTTTTCAGTCTTTTGGTAGCCCTATTTAATATGTTTTTATCTTCTGGTGATCTTGTCATCTGCCATTTCTTTTTTCTGCTACCAGTTCTCTTATCTCGACAGGATAGTTTTTTCCAACTGTTAATCTTCTTACTTTTGGTGTGTTCCTCCATGCAGCTTGCTGGATTTCAACTATAAACCTTTCCAACTCTTCATCTAGCTGTTTTTTTGATTTTAGTGTTATGGTCAGTTGAATAGTATTTGTTAAGTCCTCTTGAAAACCTTCCCAATTAGTTTTCCGATTTGCTAGGGTCGTTTTGGCTTCTTTTTGAATAACATTATCACTTAGAGTAAGGATTAGTGCAGAATGGTCTGATTCAATATCAAAGTTTTCTTATACTTGCGTATTGTTTGGTGAAATTTTCCTCAGAATAAAGATATCCAAAAGGTCTGGAATCTTATTTGAGTCGGTGGGCCAATAGGTGGGTTTTTCAGAAGATTGATATGTACAACCAAGTTCTGATGCAGCTCGGTGCAATTCTTTTCCTTTGTGATTAATCTTGAACCTTAGTTGGTGTTTTTGGAGTTGTAATCTCCACCGATTTTAAATTTGTTACCTAGTTTTTTGAGTACATTAAGATAATTTTCTTTTTTCTGGTTGTATCTTGGTGGGCAATAGATTGCAGCTATTGTAATTTTGCCCCCCTTAATGTTAATGGTGCTAATGGTTATCTGATTTTCTGGTTCTTGGATGCCTGGTTCCTCATAGTGGGAAATGTTATTTTTAATAATTAACGCACTTCCTCCTCTTGCTGCATTTTATGGATGGATAGTGTGATAGAAGTTGTAAGGTGGGTCTCAGAAATCAGACATATATCTATTTTTTGGATATCAGTTTGTTTTTGGATAATACCATTGGCATTCCAAGTGGCTATTCTAATATCTCTAAACTGGAGTGTGATTAAATAGCTATTTGTGTATTAGGAGCGAAAAGTGACATTTAACCGCCTCACTATTTTGATAATATTTAAATAAATATGATGCTCTAATTTTTCTAATAATTTTTCACATACTAATTGTAAGCTGTTTAACTTTGTTTTCTACAATATTGATATGTGTCAAACTGAATAATTACTAAACAAATATTTCCCTTATGCGTTTTTAACATTCTAATGATTACAATAAAAAAATGTTTTTAGCAAATTCCTTCTAAAAATAATTAATAATTTTACTATTGTGAAACTTAATATCAGCAAATATTACAAAATTATTAATTAATAATAATTGTTTATTGAAACAAAACAATTTTTATTTTGTTATTAAAACAAATGGATCAATTAGAATGGTCCACTTGAGATTCAAAGATTACAAAATTTGTACTTAGATCTGTTTGCAAATAATTTTATTATATTTTTTTTAAGAGGTTACAGTAAATATTTGTTTTTGATCTTCATGGAAAATTTTATCACGAATGTGCCGTATGCTCAAAATAATTAAAACATGTATTAATTTGTTTAATCGAATAACATATATTGTTTGCATTAATGTTTGCTATAATAATTTTAGTGAATACTGCACAAATTGAAAAAAAATTCCATACATAGTTAAAAATTCCAAAATGGAACTTTTATTTTTAAAACTTTTATTATTACACATGGCAATAAAGAAAAGACAACGTTCTTATCATATTTATAAACTAAAAATGATGATTTAGCAAATATAATCTAAATATAACATACAAAAGTATATTCATTCAGAAAAGGGGATTGATTCGATAATACGTACATTTGTTTTGATGCATAATTTTTTAATGCATCAAAACCATAAGTATTGCAAAGACTGACTTTGTTAAATACAAATTCAGTACCTAAATAAAAATAATTACTTTTCTCGAGCAGTTTTTAACAAAATTAAACAAAATGATGTCGCAACTCCGTGAAATAAGATAAGAAATTCTAAAAATAAATCGATTCAAATTAATTTGGTTTTGCATTTTCACCAAAATTTTATTTTAGAGATTTAATGATTTTTGTTAGTTTTTTTTGGGACACCCAGTATGGCTACTATCGTATAAATTGTTTATAGATATCTCACCTATCGTATTACTTAAATAATGAATAGAAAAATTATGTACTTAACTTTTCTTTTATACTCAAATCAAATATAATTTTAAATTTCTCCGTCCACAAAACTATTTTCAAACTACCTATGTACCAAGCACTTAGGATTGCCAACTTTTTTAACAAATGAAAACGTATAAAATAGGAAAAAATAAAGTATTTGGAAGAAAAAAAACCATATTTTTCAAATTTATGTATTTTTGCTTTAAAAACATGTTTTTGTATGCTTTTAACATGTGCTACAGTAAACGGCAAATCTAAAGAACCAGCGCAAATGCTCAAGTTCGTTTACTTAAAAATCGCCACGCCCATTCACAATTTGAACCTTGTCCTTGCTTACGGTCAGTAGCGTAACGACTAAATCATTGTTGTTTCTTGTTTCTGTGTATTCAGTTTTGAACCGGTTGAGTCACGTGGTCTTCCACCTATCTACGATTGTATGAACTAAAATGTCGGTAAAGTAGGATTTGGCGCGTATATTAGTTGAAACATTGTATAAAGAACTAAATAGTAGTCTCACCTTATGGAAGTTTCATTGGAGCGAAATGGATACTACCAATAGATGGCGCTAGTGAATATGGATAAGTCGATATTCGTTTGCAGTGGGCGGAGTTGAGAGTCCAGTAGAAATTTTTAAGAATGACTGAGACCGGTCGATGGATTTCTATTTTTAGCTCTTGGATGAAATTTTATACACTCGTGATTGAATGTTTAAACTATTTTCTATCTAATGTTTGTTATTGTGCGTTAGTGCGTTTACGGGTAGTAGGTATTGTGAATGATTTGTGTTTATGTTTTATTACTGAATTATTTTATTGTTAATAAAGGACGAGTTCCCAAAAAAAATTTGTGTATTTATAACTGTTTAGAAATTAATATAATAGAAAATATGCTTTTGTTTTTCGTTTCCTTTACAGGTTTTATCCGAATTAATTTAAAATAAATTATATAATATTAATAATAGCAATAATAATACATTTCTTAAGTGTTGAAAAAATTGTATTTTTAATTTAAATACCTAAGTACTTGGCATAAGTAATTATAAACAACAGGTTATTTCTTTAATCTGGTGCGTAACAATGTAATAAAAAAAACCCTTAAGATGGTTGGTAAATAATATAAATGAATTCTTAATATTGAAGTAAACACAATGGGTTCTGTAAGGATTATTGGTTGGGGGTTCGGCTTTGGGGGATATGGTCGAAATATTGAAACTAAACTTGGTATATGGATGTATTGTCTCATAAAAATAAAAATCGCTTTAAAAAATTTCTCCCCTCCCCACCCCTATCTGATATGGTGAGGGTGGCATTCCCAAAAAATTAAGTTAGAACTTTTTAAATAAAACAGTTGAAGTCTACGATTTTTTATAGATAAAAACACAAAATTTCAATTTTTTGAATTTTGAAAAAATTTCGACTTTAATCTTCATAATTCGGATGTGGGGGCTGGCATTTAAAAATAGTTACAAATACATAAAAATCTTATTTTTGGCATATTTACAATAGAAATGATTTGCAACATTTTTGTATAAATATCTTACCAACACCATCCCCTAGAGGGAGATGGAGGGTGTGGCATCCTCAAAAAATCAAGTTAGAACTTAAAAAAAAACAGTTAAAATCTACAATTTTTAATACATATAAATCCAAAATTTCAATTTTTAAATCAAATTATTAAATTAAATTATTTTTTTAATTTCTTTATTATATTTAATATTATTTCTACTTTTTCTAACAATAATCAATTTAAGATATCTACTTTGATTGAGCCAAAATATTTAGTAGGGGAAGTTTTTAATATTATACAAACATACTGCGTGTCCAAAAAAAATATATGAATTTGGCTAAACCTTAACCTTTATATCTAAAAACAGGAGAACAATGTTACTTGAAAAATGTATCTAGAATTAATATTTACCACCATCAAATCCTGGACCTGGACACAATTTTTTTTTAGCAATACGGGAGAAGCGGAAGTGACATTTTTACAAATGAAATTAATTTCAACAAATTTATTTGAGATCATGTACAAGATTATTCATTATTAAAGACACCTTTTATAACCACTATTGCATATTCAAAAAAAGCTTTAAATAAATGTTTGTGAATATGACTGACTTTTTTTAAATATACCATAAAAACACGTATTCAGATTTCACGGAATACAACACAAATAAACTTTTTTAAATGGGATACCCTCTATGTTATTAAATTTCTGGGATATTTTTTTTCTAATTTCACAAATGTATATTATTGATAACCCTATCTTATACCGTCTGTTCTCGAGTAATTTAATGTTGATAATGTAAACATGAAAAAGTTAACATTATTAAAGTAAAAGCTATGAAAATCACAATTATTATGTTTGATAATAAAATAATCCAAATAGGTAGTTTACAGTGAGAAAGAAAAAGTGTAAATATTTATAAGATATTCGACATAGATTATCTATGATATTCGACGTTTAATTAATCAGGAAAGAATAAAGATCATTTCGAAAATTGAATAAAATATATATCTATGCTATCTTTATTAAAAAATATTCATGTTAAATCCTGAGAAATATGCACACCACTGATATAGTCATTTGATGACATTTTTACAAAATTCTGTCAATGTAAACATTATACAATAATTATTATAGCATAAAGAGAGGGTAATTTATAATGAATAACCCTGTTAGGTACCATAAATTTTCAGTAAAAAAATTTTAATTCGCACTTTTTTACGTAGATTAAAGAAAAATGTAATTTTGTGCGTTTTCTTGGTGCAGACATTTTGCGACACACTGTATATTCAAATCCAAAATGATGTATTTTCTTCACATACCTAATACAAATTTATTAGCAAAATTTAAATACTTGTTATTTTCGGTATATTTCTCCTTTAGACACACACATTTTTAGTTTCATTGTCAAAAGATTTAAATAAAATTACCGGACCTTATAATATTCTATTATAATTTGATGATCCCGAGTGGCCATAGCAAAAAGACGAAATTTGAGCATGAAGATTTAGATGTCATTATCGTAAAATTAATGTTTTGAAATTAATTTAAGTTTTACCAATTTAGAAAATAAAATTAAAAATAATAAAAAAAAGTGACTCGGGGGTTTGAACTCGGAACCCTTCGATTCGTAGACAAGTACTTTAAATTTTCGTTATGAAGACTTATGAAAAAGTTTTACTTTTTAACGCTGATAATCAGACTGCTTTTAGTTTCATTAAAATCTCAGTTTATTTCTAAATATAGACTAATATCTTGTGGAATGCTATTATTTATTGATTCTTTTCAAGAATCACTAATTTTTATTTATATTTAATCTAAATAACTAAAAAAATATATACTGACAATTAATTTGACGGAATTGTCACTTATAAAGTTCTAACATCTGACGTAGAGGGCGTATCTAACCAGTAAATAAAATAGTTAGTTCAATGATTGTACCAATAGATGTCGGGCGCGATTGCCTCCAATAACTTTTACATGGCGATTATCCTACTATAGTTCTTTATACAATGGTTGAAATTTCGGCTTGCATTTTAGTTCTTCATTTTCTACGTTATTATTTGCATTATTTATTGCATTTATTATCTAATTGCATTATTTATATTGGCGTCAGCAACTGCTATGATTTATTTTAAAAATGTCTACCAAATCTCAGCTCTTTATCTTTTATAGTTTCAAATTTATATGGAAATAAAATTAAATGCAACTATAAATTCAAGCTAAATGCGTTTGATCAATTAAATGAAAAAGTAAATATTTATAAGTTTACCTTGTATGCTTTGGTAAACATCTAGGTATATCTGATTGGAAATTTAATCTCTTGAAAGATAATATGTATTTTTTTTTCTAATAATCATTTTTCGAGAACAAAGTTCTTGACTAAAATTAATTTTAGACGTCATTAAATGTACTAATGGCGTATCAAATAAACCTGACCCTGGAGGTTTTTATTACGATATTTTAAATTATTAGAATAAACAAACATGTATAACAGATAAGTTGACTTAATAATTTAAGTAGCTATCTATAGCATTACACAATATTTTTAAATGATAAAAAAAATGCAGAAAATCTATTTAAAAATGTTTTAATAAAATAGTAAAGGTAGTATGTAGTAAAAAGTCATAAATTTCCAAATTAGATAGATACACTATCATGTAAAAATCACCGTTTTATATTTCATATATAGTGGAATTTAATTTATTTTTAAAAATTTTTTCATTTTACACTTTCTTTAAAAAATTCGAGAAAAAAAGTTTTCACTTGGAAATTCTGCACTATATTGCAATTGGAACTATAAGGGCTAATGACCTTTACAAATAACTTTCCATAGTCACATTAATGGGCATAATTATTACAGATGAAAAAAATTAGGAATACAAAAAAAAATTCATGTTGCAGACAAAAAAAATTGCAAATCTGAATGTTGAAAATAATACAACATATATTACTTCAAGTGTTGGATATATTGTTTTTGTATAAAAGTTCTCCCAAGTCATCTATTTACAGAATAATATATTTAATCATTATTTTCTTAAAATTGTCATTATCATTTTTACCACGTGACCACCTTTGTTTAAAACATCTACATTTACACGTGATCAAAAATTCCCAACATCTCAGATGCATCCGATGTCGATAAACAAATGAAGCACAAAACGTAATACGAAGACAAATAAAAAATTGAATCAGTTTTATTATTTTGTGGATCATGGTAGAAAAAATGTACTGCCATTGTTACATTTTTCTGTACCACGTGTTCAACACCCTCAACAAAAATTGTACTACAAGTGAGATTGTTGGTAACAATTTATCAAATTTATGTGTTTTTTTGAAGTGCTATGAGGTTTTCTACCTCAATACCAACTGAAATAATAATAAAAACAAAAATGAAAATCGTTTCCATTTTTTGCAATCAATGGAATCTTTCAATAATGCAATTATCGATAAAACTAAAACCCCAATTTTGCCCCTCGTGTGAACTGGCTATGTGGACACAGTTGTGCTATTATTTAATAAAGTTGCTTCATAATCATCTTGATACTATAATTTCCTGGAACAAACCAACAAACAACAACAGATAAGTTCATTAATAAATAATTGATAACAGATCAACTTTACACATTGCTCTATTCCATATCATTAATAAATTGCTATCAACAAATTCACACCAATTTTTAATGATTATTTATTATTGCGTAACAGAAACTTCTTCCTTATAGATACCTATATTTCGATTCCACCTAACTGACCCTCAAAACTTTAATAAAAAAATTAAAGAGTACATAAGCGATTATAGACCAGTAAACAGTTGAAACATTTAATATTAATTCCAACATTTTTTAAACTTCCGAATGAATCAAAACTCGATACAGGATCAACAACATTGTCAAAAATGACAAAAAATGTTATTCATAGATTGCCGAAGTCATAAGAAGCTGCAAATTCAGATTTACGTAAATTTTAAATATTAAAATGCCAGAATATTTTTGACTGTTTAGCAATTCATTAATTTCGAGATTTTGTCCGATTTTTCCACACAAGCCCATCGAATGTATGAAAATGTACGTCGTCACTAGCCCGAAAAACATATTTTCTTGAATGACCCCAATGTATAAGTGCATTTTTCTGATAAGGAAAATCGAATTTTCCATGTGTTATCCCCAAGAACCACTCGTAATTTTTTTTTTATTCTACTCAACATCGATTGTACTTTTCAACCCTCTTCGAGGCTTGTTTGCGAAAATGGGACACCTAAATCGGTCACTATCTGACGGTCTATAATATCAATTATTTCCAATTATAATAAATCAAAAAATATTTTATCCTTCAGTACATTATTTAAAAACATTGAACTAAAGTTAAATGTTTTGAACTTTAGAATTATATAATGTAGTGTAGTCAAAATAGACTTTAATATACAGCAAATAAAATTGGAGGCCCCCAAAATTGATCAGATTACTCTTGAGCAAATACGAGTTATTATATTAAGTACCAGAAGTGATTCAATGCAAGTCCTGGAAATATGTAGGAATAGAGAATTAATAAAACAAGGAAGACGATAAGTTTCTAGAAACCATGTTTCTATAATGTATAATTGTAATTAATTTAATTTTCTGCTGTTTCGCTTTTAAAACAACATCAAAAGTAGCAGTGAGCAAGCGCAGCGCTGGACTTTAATATATGAATTTTTATATATTGTTTAATAAAAATCATTATCTTGTTTACCTACATTAAGCAAAGAGAATATCTTAAAAGCTAATAAACAAATTTTTTAAAAGTTATTTTGAGTTTAATAATTGTTTGATAATAAAATGCATTAGTTGTAAAATCGGTTAAGTAAATCGAAAAAAAGAAGTTAAGACAATTGCCAAAGTAAATAGTCCTATTAATATTATTAAGCTATGTATATTTGTTAAATTAAAATATTGACAAAGTAATTTAATAAATTTTGGAAACAAATAATAAATAATTATTTGATATTTGATACGCTGCGCGTCACCTATGCTGATTCCTCTGTTACTTCTCGTCGAAATTTTCATTTAAAAACAAAATTGTTGATTACACAATACATTATGACTCACCTCCAATATTTTATTCTAGTATAGTGACAAAATATGAATTTTGTTCGCCAGTAGCATAATACGATTAAAAAAACACTTGCTTAAAAGGCTTCTGCCGCTTTTAAATACCTTCCAAATAATTTAAGATATTTTTTGTTTTAGAAATTAAATGGCTGAATCGTGGCAGGCTCCTCCTAAGCAGGGCCTGTACGACCCGCAGTTCGAAAGAGAAGCGTGTGGTGTCGGCTTCATAGCTGCTATTGATGGCAAACGTCAACATAAGATCATCCTTGATGCCCACAGATTGGCCATATCTATGAACCATCGCGGCGCATGCGCTTGTGACAATGATACAGGAGATGGAGCAGGTGTACTTACTGCTATTCCACACGATTTCTACTATGCTAAACTTAAGTGAGTACAGTCTAATTCAATGTGAAAAAGAAACTATTTGTTATTTTTGTAGGGATGAACAAAATATTCAACTACCGTCTTTTGGCCAGTATGCTACTGGTATATTTTTCCTGGACAAGTTGCACCATCAGGAATCTGAGAAGAGATTTGGAGAGCTGGCAGAGGAACTGGATGTGTCTGTGTTGGCTTGGCGTACCGTACCAACCAACAATTCCTCCATAGGCGCTGTAGCCAAAAATTCTGAACCATTCATGAGGCAGGCAAGTGATTAATTATGCACAATGTTTCAATACTTAATAAAAGATTTTTATTGTGCGGTAGGTATTTGTTACATTGAAAAATCCAGCGGACGAAATGACGCAAGATAGAACATACTTCATTTTGCGTAAAAGAGCAAGCCATTTAATTCCAGCTCCAGGAAAACGATTTTACATTTGTTCAATGAGTCGCCGAACAGTCGTTTATAAAGGTCAATTGACATCTGACCAATTATGGGTTTACTTCCCTGATTTATTGGACCCAATGTATGATACTTATTTAGCTTTGGTGCACACCAGGTTCTCTACAAACACTTTTCCCAGTTGGGAAAGAGCCCATCCTTTAAGGTAATCATTTTTTGTTCAAAATCTACTTTTGTACTTACATTTATTTTTCAGAATGCTTGCTCATAACGGAGAAATCAACACATTAAGAGGAAATGTTAACCTGATGAAAGCCAGAGAAGGTGTGATGAAAAATGAAGATTTAGGCGATAAACTAAAAACGTTGTATCCAGTGGTTGAACCAAATCTGTCTGATTCAGGATCGGCCGATTGTGTACTGGAATTTTTAGTACACGCTGGAAATAGAACATTACCTGAGGTGACGATCAAAATCAATCTTTATCAAATTTATCGAATTATGTTTATTTATATCTCAGGCTGTAATGACGATGGTACCAGAAGCTTGGCAGAACGATCCTACGATGCCAGAGGACAAACGCGACTACTACCATTGGGCGGCTTGTACAATGGAGCCTTGGGATGGACCAGCGTTGATATCCTTCACTGATGGTAGACTTATAGGTGCCATTTTGGACCGTAACGGACTTAGACCTTCTAGATTCTATGTTACTAAAGATAATATTCTTATTATGGCGAGCGAGGTAAGATTTCGTTTTTATTATAGACTTATTAATCTCATCCTTATAATTTCTTCATTGTGTTCTATTTTTTGATCTTTTTTCATACAGCTAGTCATTGGTTTAGTAACAATATCCTATTAGTCCAAGGAATAACATAATTTCTTTTTGGGTTTTGGGTATAGGGATATTTTGTATAGCTTCTAATTTATTAGGATTGTCCTAATAATTCTAAGAAATTTGGATTTATCTAACTGAATTTTGAGTTTAGCATCGCGTAGTTTTTTTAAAACTAATTTTAAATTCTGAATATGCTTATCTAAGCCTGTAGAGAAAATAATATCGTCCATATAGAACATAGACCATATCGATTTTATTTTGAACTTCTTTTAGAAGTTCATCCATCACTCTTTAAAAGGTTGACGGTGCATTTTTGTGGCCGAAAGACATTCTAAGGTATTCATAATGTGCACCATCTACGGTGAAAGTTGTTTTTTTAATTGAGCAGTCGCTTATTTGGATTTGATGGAAAGCACTGGCTAAATCTAACGTACTAAAATAAAGCGAGCGACCTAATTTATCTAGTATGTCTGTTATATTAGGTATAGGACATCTATTATTAACAGTTTTCTCATTTATTTTGCGATAGTCTACTACTAATCTATATTTCTGAACATTACTAGCGTCTTTTTTCTTTGAAATTATCCAAATAGATGACCTCCAAGGGCTACTTAAGGTTCTAATTAATCCTTTGTCCAACATTTCTTGAATTTGTATATATACTTCATTTTTAAAAACATAGGGGTACCTTTAGGATTTTGTATATACTGGTATTTTATCAGTAGTTCTTCATGAACACGTGTTTAATTTTTGATATAAACCCTTATTCGTATCCGGGTTTTAAGAACATATCCGAAAATTCGTTACACAATTTGGTAATTTGTTGTTTGTCTTCTTCGTTTATTTGAGAAGTGCTGAGTAAATTGACAATGTCTTTATCTTTATTAATTTTGTACATTATTAAAATTTTCATATAGAGTTTCTTAAAATTATTTTAATTGGTTTATTAGTAGTATTTTAAACTTTTATAATCTTTTGAATCTAAAGAAATCACTTCATTAACTCGTTTATACCTACTAACTTTTGTTGTGTCAGGTTTATATTCAAGTTTAAGTTTATCATATTCTTTAAACCTAATACGCCATCAAAAAATTCATGAAAGTTATACAGAATAAAATCTATGTATTTATCATTAGAATTCAACTCAGCAAAAGCTTGATAATTAATCCCATACTTGTGGATAAGATAAGTTCTGAATGGTTAATTGTTTGCAGAAAATATTTCTTTGTTACTGAAGGTTTTATTATGGACCTACAACATCCTGTATTAATTAACAATTTTAGCTTGGATTTACGTATTTTGATATAAAGCAATGAACTGTTTGAAATATTGTGCAATTCTACTATCTTTTTGTTATTAATTAAGGCCGGTATCTGAAAATTCTATTCAGGTGACTTTTTTAACCGATTCATTGTCAAATTTAATTTGATTAGGATTTTCAAAATTAGAATGTAATTCTTCAAAAGTAAAATTTGGAATTATAATTTTGGATATTTCTGTTATTATAAAATTGTCTTTTTGATTGGAAAAAGGGTTTTTTGGAATTTGATTTGGTTTGAAAACATTTTCTGGTTTTATTAGTCCCAAAACTTGTTGATTAGTAAAGTATTTTTTATTTAATTGTGGCATTGGTTGTACATTTATAGGTTGACAAGAAAAATTATTAAAATTAGCTTTATATAAACAAACTTATGTTATTTATTTTATTGTAGGTTGGTGTATATGACGTAGATCCCTCCCAAGTTATACTGAAGAGTCGTTTGAAACCAGGAAGAATGTTACTGGTAGATACTCAAGAAAAAACTGTCATTCAAGATGTAACGCTGAAGCAAGATATTGCAAAATCTAGACCTCACTCAGTATGGCTAAAAGAACAGGTAATTTTATAAACAAAAAAAAACAATTATCTAACCACATTTTAAAATGAAGACAAATTGACATTTTTTATTATTATGTCTTCATTTCCAAAATGGTTTAATTTTTAATCTAAAAATACGTAATTTGCAATTATAATTATTATTATTCTAAAAAATAATCTGATTTTTTATTTACATGACTACGATTGAACTATAGATGGTGAGTTAAAAGAATAAATGTGTGTAGAATTGATGTGGGTTTGTCATAGTTCTTTTTTGTTACTAATACCTATTTTTCAATTAATAAAGGAAGAACAGTTTTTTTTTGGGAGTTATTTTGGTAGTAGATGGGATTTTTTAGACACACAAGGTTCCTATATGCATATTCCAATATTTTTTTATATGTGTTAAAGTTAATGAGACTATATTTTTAACTGCAAACCACAAGAATTGCATTTAGCTTCTTTTACGGATTGTCGTTAGAGTTGCTGACGTTATTTTGAGCACTCGCGAGTTTGGGTTAAAGTTAGAGCAGTAGCGTCTGATATTTTTCTATATATTTAAATTAATTCTTATGTTTTTTGGTGTTTTTGTTTTTATTTTTAATTCAGTCAGCTTATGGAGTTAAAATTCACTGTGCCTGTTTTACATTGATTTAATATAATTTTAAAAATAAAGATATAAGAAAATTTGGAATATGCAACAAATTACATACCGTGTATTAGAGAATTTTATTTTTTAGTTTTGTTGTATTTTTCTTCTCATTTTTTATTGTTTTATGTGTTTTTTTTTTAATTTAACCTTTTATTATGCCTAGTATGGAGTTGCCAAAATATTATTTATTTTGCAAACATTATTTTTTCTTTCTTTTTATTCTTTTGCCTAACATTATTCTTGATTAGTTATAATATTGTTTAAGATATTTAATTTTAATTTTATGTTGAATTGAAAATCAAAGATTTCCATGGAGGAACTTAGAAAGGCTCATTTAGAGGCTGGCGGAACTACCAAACCTAAATACGAAACCAGTGGTTTAGGAGACAAGAGATTACCATTGTATGGATATTCAATTGAGACTGTACATATGTTGCTTTTACCAATGATCAACAACAAGTGAGTGTATTGTTATTAAGATTTATCTACGATTTGATATGTTATCGTTATTATCAAAATAATCGATTATTTTCAATTAATCGATAATAATCGATTACCTATCTTATACTTCAGAAAAGAGGCACTCGGCAGTATGGGAAACGACGTACCTCTTGCTTGTCTATCTAATTTTTCACCGCTGCTTTATGAATATTTCAAACAGCTATTCGCTCAAGTTACCAACCCACCGATTGATCCCTTCAGAGAAAAGAATGTCATGTCTCTACAATGCCCCATTGGACCCGAGGATAATATATTGCAGCCCAGCGCAAAACAGGTAAATATAAAATACAAACTTCTTCATTTTACATCTACATTTGGAATTGTTCCCTCTATTAATTAAGGCGAGAGTTTATTTGCATTTAAATTTAGTTACAAATGAATTTAAAAATAAAAGATAAAGAGCTAAGATTTTGTAGACATTTTTAAAATGTAATGCAAAGGTGTGGACACTTTTAGTATCGTCAAGGCATCTCCTCTTTATTCTGTCTCAATGATGTGTTTGACGCTATTCGCCTAGCGAGCGAACTTGGAGAAAATAGTTAATGTCTTAGATATGTAACGGCTCAGAACTCTGAATAGGTCAATTTTAAACAGCCGCCTTAATAATTCTAAATACCTTTGTAGGTGCACAGACTATGGTTGAGAAATCCAATCATTTCCATCTCAGATTTGGAAGTTTTAAAACAAACTACTCACAGAAACTGGAGCGCACACGTTATAGATACTACTTTACCTGTGGACGAGGGCGTACCAGGGTTTTTGAAAAAATTACAGAGCATTTGCGAAGAAGCTAATGAAGCTTCCAAAAAACATGAAATAATAGTTTTGTCTGATAGGCGAGGCGGTAAAGATAGAGTTCCTATTAGTAGTTTACTGGTTTTAGGTAAGTAACATCAAAATATCCAAAAACCAGGATTATGCGCAGTATATAATTTGGTATCCTAATAATCTACTGCGCAGAATCCTGGTGTTAATGACTGGTTTCTGATCGTTGTTGAAACAAACCTCATTATAAAAACCTTCTTATTAAATGGAAAATGATGATTTTCAGGCGCTACCCATCACTACATGATCGAGTCGCGTTCCCGAATGAAAGTAGCCTTAGTAGTAGAAACGGCCGAAGCTAGAGAAGTGCATCATATTTGCGTCCTGCTCGGATACGGCGCAGATGCTATTTGCCCATATCTAGCCTTAGAATTGGCTTCTAGCCTTCGCGACCAAGGCATCCTCGACACCAATTTAACTGACGAAATAATTTTCCAAAACTACGCCCAAGCGATGTCTACTGGCATCAGCAAAGTTATGGCAAAAATGGGAATATCGACATTACAGTCCTATAAAGGCGCGCAAATTTTTGAAGCCGTTGGACTGGCTGAAGATGTGGTAGATAAAGCTTTTAAAGGCACTCCTTCGAGATTGGGAGGCGTTAATTTAGAGTTACTTGCAGCTGAAGCGTTCGAGAGACATCAAAATGCTTACAAAGTTAGTCCTGATGCTCTAATTATCAGAGATGCTGGAAATTATCATTGGAGAGCTGGTGGAGAAAAGCATTTGAACGAACCTGCCAGTATTGCTGCCCTCCAGGTAAACAATCTAAATAACTGTCCTAATTTATCAACTTTAACAAATATTTTGCTTATTAGGAAGCTGCTGTTAACAAGAATAAAACTGCTTATGATAAATTCAGGGAATCCAACATGGAGTCGGTAAGGAATTGTATGTTACGAGGACGATTGACTTTAAGAACCTTAGACCAACCTTTATCATTGGATGAAGTAGAACCCGCCTCCGAAATTGTAAAAAGATTCGCAACGGGAGCCATGAGTTTCGGCTCAATTAGTCTGGAATCGCATCAGACTCTCGCCGTAGCCATGAACAAAGTTGGTGGGAAAAGTAACACTGGAGAAGGTGGAGAAGATGCTGATAGATATTTGGACAAAGAGAAAAGATCGGCTATCAAGCAAGTAGCCTCTGGTCGCTTCGGTGTCACTTCATCATACTTGGCACATGCCGATGATTTGCAAATCAAGATGGCTCAAGGGGCGAAACCGGGAGAAGGAGGCGAACTGCCTGGGTAAGCGCACAACTGTAATTTATTCTACAACGACTAAAATCTTAATTATTTTCAGTTATAAAGTATCTAAAGAAATCGCCAAAACCAGACATTCAGTACCAGGTGTAGGTCTAATATCACCACCTCCTCATCACGACATCTACTCCATCGAAGATTTAGCGGAACTTATCTACGATTTAAAGTGCGCTAACCCCGTCGCGCGTATTTCAGTTAAACTCGTTTCGGAAGTAGGCGTAGGAGTTGTGGCCTCCGGTGTTGCTAAAGGCAAAGCCGAACACATCGTAGTATCTGGTCATGATGGTGGTACTGGAGCCAGTTCTTGGACCGGAATCAAGAGCGCCGGGCTGCCATGGGAGCTGGGTGTCGCCGAGACTCATCAAGTTCTGGTACTGAACGATTTGAGGTCCAGAATTGTCCTTCAGGCTGACGGAAACATAAGAACTGGTGAGTATTACATTAGTTTTCTAAAATTAATTAATATTATTTAGTATTCTATTCAGCATTCTATTTAGTATTCTATTCAGCATTTTATTTAGTATTCTATTTAGTATTTTATTTAGTAATTTAATTTATTCAGTAATTTATTTAGTAATTGCAGGGTTAGTTTTGGGCATAGTTTTAGGATTTAATGGACGATATATTAGCAGTAGTTTGATTTATATTGTTAAGATAAACTACATATTTGTTTCTAGTTGCCTAGAATCGTAACTTATTGGGTGTTTCTCGTCTTTTGTTTAGGATTCGATGTAGTAGTTGCAGCTTTGCTCGGTGCCGATGAGATTGGATTCAGTACTGCTCCTCTAATAGTTATGGGTTGTACTATGATGAGAAAGTGTCATTTAAATACTTGTCCCGTTGGAATTGCCACCCAGGACCCTGTGCTAAGAAAGAAGTTCACCGGCCAACCAGAACACGTCGTCAACTATCTATTTATGCTTGCCGAAGAAGTAAGAGAGCACATGGCTAACCTTGGAGTACGTACTTATCAAGAACTAGTAGGTCGTACAGATTTACTCAAGGAATTAGAAACCGGTAGCAGAAAAGCTAAGTCGCTTAATTTGAATCTTATACTACAAAATGCTCTTCACATGAGACCTGGAGTTAATATTAAAGGAGGATCCATATCTCCTGATTTCCAACTTGAACTAAGGTTGGATAATGTGGTGTTAGAAAAAGCTAAGCCAGTTATCGATGGTGTCCAAAAGTCAGTTGACATTGATTTGAAAATTCACAATGAAGCTAGAGCCTTTGGTTCCACTTTGAGCTACCATATATCGTGGTTAGTAAAAAATATTTTTGTTAAAACGTTCCATAAAACTTTTATTATTTAATTTGTTTACTATTCCGTCGATTTTTAGTAAATACAATGAAGAAGGATTACCTGATGGCAGCCAAATCAACATCAAGCTCGCCGGATCTGCTGGTCAAAGTTTCTGTGCCTTTTTAGCTAAAGGTGTCAATGTAACATTAGAAGGAGATGCCAACGACTATGTAGGTAAGTTATCAAGAACCAAACGATGGATTTCTAGTAGAATAGTTTAAATTTCCAAAAATTTTAGGGAAAGGTCTCTCCGGCGGTAACATCGTAATCTACCCTCCAAAAACTTCTCCATTCGAATCTCACCTAAACGTCATTGTTGGGAATGTGTGCTTATACGGAGCGACATCTGGTAAAGCTTTTATGAGAGGTATCGCTTCAGAACGTTTTGCTGTTAGAAATTCTGGAGCTATTGCTGTAGTAGAAGGAGTTGGTGACCATGGTTGTGAATATATGACTGGTGGAATAGTAGTGATTTTAGGTAAAATATAACTTTACTTTTTTTAAACTAAATAAATATAATAAAACATATTTCAGGTCTCACTGGTAGAAATTTTGCTGCTGGGATGTCGGGTGGTATCGCTTACGTATGGGACATCGACGGAAAGTTCTCCATGAAATGCAACATGGAAATGGTAGAACTTTGTAAATTAGAAGACAAAGAAGACGTGGAGCTAGTTAAATCTTTGCTAAAAGAATTCCAGGAGCTCACTGGAAGTCTAGTTGCCGAAACGCTCTTAAATGAGTTCGACACTCGTAGACGAGAATTCGTAAAAGTATTTCCATACGAATATCAAAGAGCACTTAAACAACAAAAAGTTCCCGAAACACCAGTCGTTCAAAACCAACCTGCTGAACCGACGATTCAGGACATCGAGGATACTGTTGGAGATGCCACTCAAGAAATCAAAAAGGCTGAAAGGGCTCTAGATAAGACAAGAGGTACGTCAATACAATTATATTTATATATTATATTTATTACTATTATATTTATAGGTTTTATGAAATATCAGAGAGAAATGGCCCCATATCGTCCAGCAGATAAACGAATGAAGGACTGGGATGAAATTTACAATTTCCCTCACGTACGCAAAGGTTTGCGAGTTCAAGCAGCGAGATGTATGGAGTGCGGTGTTCCATTCTGTCAATCCAACTCGCACGGTTGTCCGTTGGGTAACATAATACCAAAGTGGAACCTGCTGATTTTCCAAAACCAATGGAGGCAAGCATTATATCATCTTTTGCAGACCAACAACTTTCCAGAATTCACTGGAAGGGTTTGCCCGGCACCGTGCGAAGCCGCATGCGTATTAGGCATCTCCGAACCGAGTGTAACAATAAAAAACATCGAATGTGCCATCATCGACCACGCATTTGAAAACGGTTGGATTGTTCCACAAATACCCGATAAACGTACGGGCAAACGAGTCGCCGTAGTCGGGTCAGGTCCGGCTGGATTGGCGTGTGCGAACCAGTTAAACAAAGCCGGCCATCTCGTAACCGTTTTCGAAAGAAACGACAGGATTGGAGGACTACTTCAGTATGGAATTCCCACGATGAAGCTGAGCAAACAAGTCGTACAAAGGAGGGTCGATCTGTTAGCAGCCGAGGGAATCGATTTTAAGACGAACGTTAACGTAGGAAAAGATATTTCTGCAAAAGAGTTAAGTGACGAATACGACGCTGTTGTACTTACGACTGGGGCTACGTGGCCCAGAGATATACCACTGCCAGGTAAGTCATCGTATTGGCATTATTCTAACAACCAACTAGCCTAAAGACCATATATAACTACTGATAGATCTTTAGCTACTGTTGTTAATATACTATTAAGGGATTAGGGCAGCGCCGTCACCAGCCAAAGGGTCGTGGAGTCCAGAAGGAACATCCATTCACCACTGGCAAACAAAAAAAAATAATAAAAAATTAAATTAAAAGAATAAAAATTATCCTTTAATAGCATAGTCGAGCGGTTCTTGGCAACTAGTTTTAGACTCTTTTAGTCCTAAGGGAATAGAAACGCCGAGGCTTCTCAAATGCTCGGAGTATTTTACTAGTTTGGAAAGGGAGGAGAAATTAATAATAAGTATTAAAACATTATAATTTAAAAAAAAAAATGAATAAAATTTCATTTAGGGAATAAAGCACTATAACTACATAATAATATAAAAATATGGATAAAATAAATATGATAATTTAAGACGCAAATGTATAATTGGCATTTATATGTAAATCAATCAATTATTATTAAACAAAACACTTTAAAATTAAGTTAAAAATATTTACCCATAATTTAAAAATCGTACACAAAACTTTACTCTACACATTGTTTTGGGACTTAGAGTCCACAAAAAAAAACGAGAGCTTTCGCCACTCGGGCGAAAGTTCTGGACCTTAGTCCGAACTCGACTGAGAGTTTACCCCAGAGCCTTTCTTTCTGTCTCCTCTCTATATGAACTAAAATTGACGTGATGGTTGTATTTTTTAAAAATGTCACGCTCAATGTAGCCATTGACTAGATTAACAACCTGATTGTTTGTTTCATTTTCAAACGTGTCTTCCTTTTTAATTTTAAACATTAAAATACTTATTTAGAATTTTTGGTAAATTCTGTATATTTCCAACTAATAATAAAGCCAATTATTACATTATCATCTTTTGTATTATACTGTAACTCCCCTGATCCAAATGGTGATTTTATTATTTACAGGCCGCCAACTTAATGGCATCCACTTCGCTATGGAGTTTTTGGAGGGTTGGCAAAAGAAGCAGTTGGGGGCTAATTTGGAGGGCCCTTATGCCAAAGATAAAAATGTGATAATAATAGGCGGCGGTGATACAGGCTGTGATTGCATAGCAACTTCTCTGAGACAAGGTGCTGCTTCAATAACCACTTTCGAAATTTTACCAGAACCTGGACCAAAAAGACCAAACGACAATCCATGGCCGCAATGGCCTCGAGTATTTAGGGTCGATTATGGACACGATGAGGTAAGTTTATACAGGGTTCCTACTATTTCATAGGGACAGTATTGCTATTTATATTTAGCAATAATGCCCATCTGAAATAGTAGGGGTTATTTTAGAATCATCGAAAACCTTCTAGTGTTTTTTTTCTCTAGGTTAAAGTGCGCTTTGGTTCCGATCCAAGGGTATTCAGTATCATGACTCAAGAATTCTTAGATGATGGCAAAGGGCATGTCAGCGGTGTTAAAACCGTCAATGTTGAATGGGTCAAAGACGACACCGGCCGTTGGGTGATGAATCAAGTACCGGGTACCGAAAAAGTCTTCAAAGCTGATTTAGTTCTACTCGCTATGGGTTTCTTGGGTCCAGAAAGGGCTATCGGAGATCAGCTGGAACTTACATTGGATCCTAGATCGAACTTTAGTACAAAGGATTATAAAACCAATGTAGAAAACGTATTTGCTGCAGGAGGTAATTATATTTAAAATTGTATTCAGTTTTTTTTTTAAATTCGGTGGTACTGACCCAGCTAGCATATGAACATCCTATCTACGGCCAAACGACGATTTAGCAAGGGTATTGTCGCGATAAACGCTTGGTTTTTAATGATGAGTTAAAACGTGTTAATTTTTTTTTATTTCTTGACTGGTTGCGACAATACAATATTTTTAAAATGTATTTTTACTTTGATTTAGAAGTTTGTTTTGTAAATCTCTTTTATAAGCATTTGGTGTAAATTGTAGACATTCATTGGGCATTGGGTCTAAATGTATTTTCTCGTTTACAATGATTTATCCGCCATTCTTTTTTGTATTGTAGTTGAAATGAAACTACCCAAATCATTTTGTATTTGGTATCTAATGAATGAAATAGGCACTGCAATCTGATTTAGGTTAAACACAAATGGAAGTTTTGAGATGTTTTGATTCCTCAACAACATTACGTTCCCTTAAAACAACATCGCCAAAAGGCTTAGTAACGGTATAATATGTTAGCTGGGGATTTTGTGTTATCTTCATTATAGTGGTACAATTGAATATTTGTTTCGTTTTAGATTGTCGAAGAGGACAGTCACTTGTAGTTTGGGCGATTTCCGAAGGTAGACAAGCAGCTAGAGCCGTAGACGAGTTTCTTATTAAGGAGAGATCGCTTCTGCCGGGTCCAGGTGGTATTATTCAACCATCCTTCCAGTCAGTACCTTGTCCAGTTTAAATTCATATTGAATTTAAATGTAGATGTTTTTAAATGTTTTAATTTTGTATTGTATTTTGAAATCCAAATATTTCAAAAGTATTTTAATACTAATTTGGATTCTACACAAAAGATTAACATTCTTTTATTATTGCATATTCAGTTTCCAGGTATGTCGCTGAAAACGTGACATTATTGTAATTAGCAATTTTACAGATGTTTCATTTGAAACTTTTTTAAATTATGTAAAAACGTTAAAGTTTCGTTAATTTTAAGCACATATTAAGTTTATTTTGTCCCAATACCAAAAATAAATGTATATTTATTTTATTGATTAAATAATATGCGTATATTAAAAATAATAGTGTAAAAAATACATTTTTATTTATTTTTATATAATTTTTTACGTGATAAACCTGGATTCATTACTCAACTTGTTTTTAATTATAAATGTAAGAAAACTATAAAAAATCATCGTTTTAATATCTTGAATTTAAATATATACTGGAAAATTTAATAAATATGAATGTAAAAATACTGAAAAAAATATTAATTTAGCTAAGAGGATTTATACCTTTCTCCGTCCAAACAATTGACATATTTCAGAAATGTTTCTGTGATAAAAATAAAAAGTTAGGAGAATAAGATTTTTACAAATGTTTTTAAGTGTGTAAAATTTTCTTTAAATCCTTTGAACTCTCATTCTATGTCACTTATCTTTGGGTTTTCATTCATTTTTCAAAAAATGACTAGAGAAAGGTATGTGCTCTCTTAAAGTAATTAATATTTTATTACAATATTAAAAAATGATTATTTAACTTAATTTTTATTAAATAAAAAATAATACAAATCTATTTAATATCATTGTATTAATTATTATATTGTTCTTAAAAAGCATAAAAACATAATAGCCTTAGTTACAAAAGACAATAACTTTTCAAAATGTGATTATGTAGATTCGTGTATACCTAGTAGCATAATAATTATTGCTATCTTTTATTTCTAGCTATGAAAAGTCAGCAACAATAAAAATATAGAGATATAAAACGAATCGTTTATAAAACATATCGACAATTTCTCACATTTGAACTACAGTCTGTTCGCTATACTTACGCGGGCTTCGGATTAAAAATTTTATGAGTATTTTCAGGCAAGTACCCGAAAGTTTGACCTGCTCTTTGGGGAAATATCAACTGTTTAAATGAAATGAAGATAATGTACAACTTTTTAATTAAATAATAATGGAGAATGTTTTGTATAATTGAGAGCAGAATTAAACCTTCACACAGAAAATATGGTCTATGTATATTAAGAGGGTTATTTAGCTCAAATAAAATATTTTCTAACATACACATTTGTTCCATGTAGAGAATTTCAAATGAAAAATAAAAAAATTGAACTTGCCAACAAGAATGAAAATCAGTCATAATCGTCACTGTCATCACCATTGTTATTATGATTGGACTTATTTCGTTATTTTATCTTCACAAGTCCAACAATCTTCTATTAGTTTCTCGCACTTGGATATACAGTTCCGCCACACTTCTAGAGTTGCAATTGAAAGTGCTTTTCGCCAAGTTTGCCGAACTGCGTCGTCACTATAACCATTAGGCCCAATATGGTTATCATAATATTGTTTTGCTATTCCCCATATATTAATGGGATTAAACTGGCAATGATACGGTGGCAGACGTAAAACTTGATGACTGTAACTTTCAATAATCTGATCCACAACAAAGGTTTTTGGTTTTGCGTGTATATTTGCCAAGCGTAATAATTCTGATTTTAATATATATTGAGGAAATGGTATATGTTCCTTTGTCAACCATTCTTTAATTTTATCAACAGTCCATGAATTCATTGGACTTTTGTTTAATACTTCAGAATGGTAAGGTGCATTGTCTAAAATAATTACGCTGGGCTCACTTAAACCTGGGAGAAGTTTTTCATGCAACCATTTTACAAACATTTCTTTGTTCATATTATCGTGATAGTCACTGGATTTTGATTTAGATGAAAATATTAAATCAGCACCTTCTATAAAACCCGATTTCCCTCCTGCATGTAAAATTATGTGTCGCTTCCCTTCTCCATTGGTAAAATACTTATGTACACTACAAATTAGACTATCTACATCTAACACACGTCTAGGCATTTTTAAAATTTCCACTAAATTTACAATATACATACAATGTTAACACTTGCAAAGAATCAATTCAACTGCAATATTTGTAACAAATTTAGTTACCTACCCTAATGTTATTTTAGTTTAAATCTGAGCATTAGGGCAATTTTACCTAATTTCTTGGGAAGAGGCTTATTGGAACTGGTTGTCAATGACTGATTTGCATAATTTTGTTAATCCTCCACCCGCGTAAGTATAGCGAACAGACTGTATATAATATTTGTAGCTTTTGATCCGCTAAATACGAGGGCGAGCTGATAATTCCTCAGCCTCTAATAGAAAACTTTTACATTTTTTAATAAACAGATTCAGCTTAAAATTTTAAATTTTTTTATGGGTATTGCGAATTAACAAGAGCACGCGCTATATCGATTTATCACTGCTATGACTTGACTTCGCCTGAAGGACTTCCTGTACAACACAGCCCATTTATACATAAATTGGTGTATACGTTAGATTTTTCTCGTTCTCGCCATTTATTAGACATGTGTGTCCGGCAATTTCCTAGTATATACCGAAATAAACGATTCATACCGGCTATCTATGAAAATAGGCGTCTCTATAGTTGGGTAAAGGGGGTTTATATCTTTCTGGTTTTAAGGCCCAAACAAGACAGAAGGACCTAAAGGATCAGAGCATGACCAGATTGGTCGGTAATAGCTCACATTACAATAATTTATTTGAAATGAAAGATATTATTTTATCTCCTAAACTTATTTATTTGATTCAACCTCTGTCATAACATACATGAGAAATAAAACAATAAAACTGGTAAAAAAATACCTCAAAATTAAATATTTTTATCAAATAAAAAACAATACAAGAGTGGTTCGAACAAACCACCAGCTTGGGCTAAACATTTTGTTTCTCGGGTATGATTTGAGTAATGAACTGTATAATTTTTTGACTAAATTCATCCATGTTGGTAGGCTCGTTCGAACTCAAGTGCAAGAGAGCAATAATGATATATAATCAGTTTAAACGTGACAAGTTGCCGGTGTTACGTGTTCCCATGAATAAGGATTACTTTGAGGCGATGACTTTTAAGGTAGGGCATTGCCCCTATGTGCCCCGATCTAGCTACGGCCTTGGAGAGGTTTTAGTATCACTCACAAAAATGCCATGAAATACAAAAGCGACAATTTGCCCCATTAGTTTCGAGCTGCTAGATAATAAAAATTTCTATTTATTCAAAAGTAGTATAACATACTTTTTAATTATATATAGTATACGACTTTCAGTCAAAAAATATTATTTTCCTTAAAAAAAAAAATTATATATTTAATTGATATAAAGTAGTAAGAAAATGTAATTTGCCTAAACTTTAAAAAATATAGGTTACATAAGCTCTCGTATTAATCATTTTTAACGTACAATTTTTGACAATAAAAATACATAGGAGAGATCCTTCTATTAATAATGGTTGTTCAAAAATTAATAAAAATAATTTAATTTATTCAAAACTTATGATTAGCGATATAATGCAATATACCGCAAAAATAATTTTATTGTCGATATGAAAGCTTTAAGCAAAAAAGAATTCGCCCAAAAGAGAATAGTTGGAATATTTACGCACTCAATTATTTTTAACACGTTAAATGCCATATATATCTGTTACTTCGTCACACGACCAGATAAAAGAATATTCATCCTATTCTTTTTTGTTAGACGTTACATGAGCTGTCAATTTTTTAAATTTAAATTTAGTAGGAAATTTTTTAACATCCAGCTCGCCTATATATTTGCATTTTTGCTTGATGTATTGAATGTTAAATGTAATGTAGGATAGATAAGTTGGAGTTCTAAATGATTATTATCGTTTTTTTTACTACACCTTTTTGTTTTTCTATAAAATTTTTTCTTCGCCGTTAATAATTGTAAAGTATTATTTTTAATAATTAATATTTATCTATATTATTTTCGTTAGTTTTTGTATTTTCCAAAGGAAAGTTAAAATTTTATTATATGTTATAAAGTGAATTAAAAATCAAACAAAAACGAAAAAAAAATTCACTCAAAAGGATTTAATGGCTGTTAAAATTATAAATTTTATTCAATTCAATGTAGTTAATATAAATAAATAGATGTGGAAGCATAAAATGTTTTATTTATGTATTGCTCTTGTTGTTTTGGTGCATTGCACAGATATAAACAGAAATACCTTCGGTTTGAACAATAATTGACAGATAAGAGAATGTCTGTCTACTCAGGCAACAGAAAAGGCAGGGCCGCTTCTGATGAGCATGAGAAAACTATATCTCGAGAAAAAAGACTGAAGAAAACCTCCTTTGAGATAAATCCACCCCTCGAGGAAAAAGACTCGAGTGAAAACCATCTCTTGAGGAAAAAATTTGGAAAAATGATCAATATGTAAAAACGAATAGAGATAAAAAATTGAAACTAGAACAATCCAAAAGAGAAATAGAATTTTATACAATACAGAGTATTATTATTATCGATTTAAAATGAAATGTAATTTTTATTTAAGGGAGAGATAAAAAACAAGTGAAAATTTGGAAAAATGCACAATATGTAAAAACCGAATAGAGATAAAAAATCTGCTCTCTGTTTATATTATCTCTGTCCCATACTCCGTTATCTCTTCTAATGGGAGGGATGAAGCTAATAGGTCTTTTAACTTTTCTTTTGACTTTCCACAGAGAGCAAACTGTGTCTTCATCTGGTGAGAAGTTCTGTAGGTGAGTTTGTTAATTCTTCTTTGAGTAAGTCGGGTTGCTCTTTTAATAACCGTTTCACTCAATGTTCGAATTACAACTGAATAATCAGAGTCTAAGTCAAACCTTTTTTTTTTCAATTTCAATAAAATTAGTAATTTTTCTTGAAATAAAGAAAGTCAAGATGGGGCCGACTGAACCGCACGCGCAAAATACTGATGAATGTCATTATTGTAAAAAATCAGTAACTGCTAGTGTAAAATGTGAAATCTGTGACTTGAAATATCATCCATCGTGCACAAAGAATGCTATCATAAGATGCTGTAAACCAAAAGTTTTTGAAAAATCTAAGACTATGGATCAAGAAAAAAGAAAAGGTGATGTATTTTGCATTAATGCTTACAACGTTTTATAATTACTAGTAGAAGAACAAAAACTAGCAAACCAATTAATGAGTAAAAAAATAGAAATCTTAAAAGTTGAACTTAAAAATGAAAAAACGAAATATTCTGATCTGCAAACACAATATAACGAAATTAATCCTAAATTTATAAGAGTTGACAATAAAAATCAAAACTTATCTATCAGTGATAATAAAAGACCAGTTTTTATAGAAAAACGAAAACAAACAAAAACTGAAAGTCAGCATTCACCAAAATATATTGAGATTAAGTGTTACAATAAGTTCAGTAACATATTAGAAGATACTACAGGTTATCATCAAATTAGTCGTAATGATTTAGGAAAACATCTTAATGATTTTATTGTAGATAATGTATTTTATAGTATAGAAGATTTTTTGAACTTTTAAACTAATCTTAACATGAATTGTCTATTAAATATATATTTTATTTTATTTTTTAATGTATTTTACTTAACACTTTTTTGACTAGTCTGATAGGATTTTACATTATGTACCTAGTGTCTTTGTATAGTAAGATGAATAAATTCTATTTCTATATCAAATTTTACTATTTTACGGAGACTTATCCAGTCGTTTCTAAAAATTATTAAATTTTACCAAGGACTGAAAATTATTAAAAAAAAGACTTTCAGTCCATTCCAGTCCATTATGGGACCATATATCCGAAAAGGGAAGTCGTAGGGAAAAAATATAAGAACTTGTCATGTTATTTTTATGTGTTCTATCTGAATCCGGGAGATTGCCCACATATTCTAAGACATACTGTATAATCATAACCATAAAGAATCGATTATAAAAGAAACTAAAAAAAGAACGCAAGTAAATGGAATTAACCGTTCAAACAATACTATCTATAATTAACCTACATCGTTCCACACTGCTATTATTTTATTAATCAGACATAAATACAAAGGTCATCGCTACAATAACCATAACCCATTGTCCCTTATTTCCGTTACTACGGTAACAATCCAATGAAAGCTGAATACAAACATGTCATATTTCTGCATTGCAGTTTTTGATTGAGCCTTATCGTTTTTATACAATTTTTTAAAAATAAGTACTACCTGGGAAAGGTATGACCAGCTGTAGCAGTTCAGTGTCCGTACCTGTAAAGTCTACCAACTCCGATGATCACAGGTAAGTGCTCCGTTTTTGAGGAAATGTAATAGGAAAGAAGTGACGTGAGACAGTAAATCGAACAAGGGTCTAAAAATAAGAATTGTGAATAAAAGAATACCAAAACATGTTCTGATAATCTCTTTTAAGGTACCTTTATTATAAATCTTGCAAAATACATTATATACTAACACATTTTTAGACGTTTATATTCTTTAATTAATTATAATGTAAACGTATTAAAGTTTTAGAGACTTCATTTAAAAAATTTCGCTATGATACCCTTTTTAAGAGTTTTCTATAGTAAACTTGTAAGATTTGTTTTTATTTTCATTTATTTAAATGAATATTTCTTTCTTCCCTGGATTCAACAAAGGCAATTATTGATTACGTAGTCTCTGATTTTAAACCCGCTGATGTGGAGCACCAAGCAATTAGCTCAAGTCTCTAAGACCACGAAGTAGATTTTGCCAAAAAGTCTGTCAGTTGGGTAGAATCTTCTTTCAACATAATTTTGTCAATTTTTATAATTTGTCTAGTTGCCGATTGGAATAGCCTTTTTGAAAATATTAACGGACAACTAAAGGACTAAGAAGCTCGTCTAAAAATATGAGATCGCTTATGTATGTTGAAAATCCTCTAATATTAAACTATACCAACAACTATAGAATATTTTATCGACAAAATATCAAATCTGCTAGGAAAAAATACTACAAAAATCGCATCTCAATAGCTAAAAATACACCAAAGAAATATGGTTTATTATTAGTCCACTGAAATATTTTTAAATATAACTAATGTAATGTACATTTATGTCTTTTTCACCATTAGTTCTTCATTTAATATGTTTTTGCCTATTTTAATTATTATTATACTTACGGTACAACGAAATATTTTGGTATTTATTTATTAATATGTATATTTTTATAGGAGTAATAGTTGTAATTCAGTATGTACAACAAATTCCAGTTGCTTTTTACAAAAGAGAAAACCGAAAAATCCGCTGATGTACTCGAACAGAACAAACTATCCAAAATTTACACCTGTAAGCAATACAGTAAAGCAGAGAGTGCTGTCCGCTAAATTATTAAAACTTAGATCTTTACAAAGTCAATTAAACGACGCGAACTATCACTTGTCTGTAAGTAACTATCATTATTTTTAATTAATTATTATTATTATTATTATTATTATTTTTTTTTTTTCAATATACTTTAATTGAAAATATGCTTTTTATGACGTTTATATACCATCATTTTTCTATTCTTATTCCAGAGAATCGCTTCAAACATTTTGTTATTTTGGCTTCACTTTTTCTTTTGTCCTTACCATCCTGGCATTTTTTTATTATATATTGGTATGGAATTAATATATTTCTGACGTAATCACCTTGGGTAGCCATAAATGTATACAAAAACAAGAATTTTAATAAAACATACAAAATTTATACTCTAGTGCTTAATTTGCTGCTGATCAATATACAGAGTATCATTTTAAATACTGCCTCCTAATAGAAAATATAATATAAAAAATTGTCCGAAGCGGGTAGATTCCAAGGGAAGTTTTTAAATTAACACCTCATATACAATAAAAATCAAGGGAGAGATACAACTATTTATTTAATATTTTTGTTTTTGCGGTGATTTATTTTTTTATTTTTTAGGAATTAAGTAAGGAAAATCAAATTCTCAAAAATCTACAAAAACGTCAAGATAAAGCATTATCAAAGTGAGTAAATCCTTTTTTTTCTGATTGGTATTAAATATGCCATTTTAGTGACATTTAACTAATAAAGAAATCTAGGCAATAAAATAAGTAACCCACAACAGTTAAACAAAGTAACTCACAAATATTCCTAGTGTCAAGATTAGATTTCAGTAGAACGGTTACCGCTTGCAAGCGAGAAAACAATTATAATTTTATGCTTTGCAACTAATCATTTATATTTTCATTCAATAATTATTAAGTAATTATGTTTATTATACCATTTATAATCGTATTGTATTTTGGAACAAAACTTTCCTATTATATTCAGTATTTTAACGTACTTTAAAAAAAAAATAGTAAATAATCAAGACGGTATTCACAGTCAAGAATCCGTTTTGGGGGTTCCAGATCATGTATAAAAGACGAGTCTACAGTCAAGATCATTGTGACGAGTTATACAATCAAGAATCAATTTTTCGGAAATTCAGATCAAGTATACAAGTCTCAAGACCAATGTAAACGGGTTTTACAATCAACAATCCTTTTTTGGGAGTTCTAGATCATGTATAAAAGAAGGGTTTTTTCATTCAAGATCATTGTAACGAGTTCTACAATCAAGAATATGTTTTTCGGAGTTTTAGATCAAGTACACAAGTCCCAAGTCCATTGTAAACGAGTTCTACAATCAAGAATCCTTTTTTTGGTGGTTCTAGATTATATATACAAGACAAGTTTTACAATCAATATCATTGTAACGAGTTCTACAATCAAGAATCAATATTTCGAAGTTTTCGATCAAGCATACAAGTTTCAAGTCCATTGTAAACGGGTTATACAATCAATAATCTATTTTTGGGAGTTCTAGATGATGTATACAAGTCTTAAGACCATTGTAAACGGGTTCTACAATTAACAATCCGTTTTTGAGACCTTTAGATCATGTATAAAGGGACGGGCTTTATAATCAAGATCATTGTAACAAGTTCTACAATCAATAATTAATTTTTTGGAATTTTAGATAAAGTATATGTCTCAGCATCATTGTAAACAGGTTCTACAATCAAGAATTCATATTTAGGAGTTCTAGATCATGTATAGAAGACGGGTTTTACAATTAACACCATTGTAACGAGTTCTACAAACAAGAATTCATTTTTCGGAGTTTTAGATCAAGTATACAAGTTTCAAAACCATTGTAACGAGTTCTACAATCAAAAATCAATTTTTGGGAGTTCTAGATTATGTATACAAGACGGGTATTACAATTAACACCGCTGTAACGGGTTCTACAATCAAGAATCCATTTTTCGGAGTTTTAGATTAAGTATAAAAGTTTCTCAAACGGGTTCTCTATCAGTAATTCATTTTTGGGAGTTTTAGATCAAGTTTACAAGTTTCAAGACCATTGTGTAATGAGTTCTACAATCAAGAATACATTTTTGAGTCATGTATACTTGATCGAAAACTTCGAAAAATGGATTCTACATTTTAGAACTCGTTACACTTCACTGTAAAACCAAGCTGTACTTTTTTAGTCACTGAGTATTTCTGAGTACCTAAACTTGAAAGATAATATGTATAATGGATATTTAACATTACATAAAGCACTACTTACCAAATCGTTTATGATATACACAGGGTGATCTATATAATTTTTGATTTTAAAATAAAGAGAGATAATAAAAATATTATAAATTACACAATTTTTGTACGATTTTTTAAAATTATGTTCAAAATGGTAGATAAACATATTTACCATTTTTTTATTCTACTTACAAATATTTGTTAAATTTACAAATTTTCAGATATGAAAACACAAACGCAGATCTGCCTCGTTTGTTACGCGGACACGAAGAGCAAATTCGAATGTTAACGGAAAAGAACAAAGCGCAAAGATTTAAAATTCGCGAACTTACGGAATTGGTGAAAAGCAGAGACGAAGAACTTTTACGAAATCAAGAAAGGCTCGCGTATCTCGACAGATTAAGCAAAGACAAACGATTGGTGGACAAAGAAAAATTGTTGGAGCAAATAGAAGATTTGAAGGTAGTAAAAGTAATTTTTTAACTCTTCCAGATAATAACTATTTAGCTAAGGCTATTTTCTCAGTGTAGGTAGCTTAATTTTGTTTTCTCTACAGCTCAAACTTCTAAAGGTGGAGGAGTTCAATAGTATTTTGAATAGAAAGTTGGTTTTAGAGTCGAAAACTTCCAAGCAAAGATTAAATAATGAAAATATGAAATACAGGAACAGTCAAAGAGATTTGACGCAGGCTCTGACAGAGATTGAGCGACTGACAGGACTTTTAGAGGTAAGTAGTTCAAACAAAGTTGTATTTACGGTGAAACGGATTTAATTTTCTTACATTAAATGTCTCCCATGCATTAAGTCCAGTTAACTCAATTAACTTGCCCATCCAATTTCTCGATAAAAATCCATGGCATTTCCATATTTTGAAATTATTTACGTATTTAAATAAAAAATAGTTTAAATGCCAATGACCAATGGCAAAATTAAGTTTTTATTTTTCTTTTTAATTAATATTTTTTGGTTTCTATTCTGGGCCCATAACCTGATGTAGATTATAAACGATAGTGTGCTCGAGATTAGAAGCTAAAAGATGTGTTTAATATCCATGAGAACAGTATCAAAACTAACAGTTTTAATAGCGAAATTATAAATGTTTAAAAAAAAATATTCGAAATGAATGGAACGTTTTCAAATTGTGGAGCTTAACACCAAAATAAATCAAAGATATATTTGTTATATATTCGAATTAATAAGTTACGGTTTTAACGAATGTATTTAAAACTATATAAAAAAAAAACATAAACAGGGTGGAAAATATATCCTCGCGTTATTTTGGAGTAATGGTGCAGCCAGTAAATCAGAAATCAAAATATTTCCAAGTTACGTTTACTTTTTTTACACGCTGTATGTTTTATATTATAGACAAAAGAAAACGTAGTGCATCCCCGAAAAAACCGATTCACCCGCCTTCAAGCCGTCTCGATGGTCAACCTAAACACGTACCGATCGCAGAAATCCAAAAACGTGGAAAAACTGGCGACTATAGAAGACGACTCTGAGTCGGTTCCGGAAAAAACGCCCGTTTCGAATATCAAATTGGAACCGATCAAGTGTCGACAGGAGGAATCGTTTAAAAAGCCGAACGGAATATTGGATTCGCCCTCGGAGAATATCAAAAATAGACTATCGTCTAGTGGTTCTAAATCCAGAGAAAGTGGAGAAGATAGTAATTTATCCGGGGAGGATGACTATGGTAGACTGTCGGGTAAGCATAAAATATATTTATTCCTAACCGCGTCAAAAAGTGTCCCAAAGTAACCTCAGTTTACGTTACTAGTTAACGTTATAATATTTTATTCATTTTAAAATTATTTTTTAGATAATGGATCTGAATTATCGTTGAATAATTTCCTATTAGCCGAAGAAAATATTCAATGCGATCCGCCTGTCGAGGAGGAAACTTTGGAAAAATTAAACGCACAATTAGATGCAGCTATTAAAAAAGCGGAACAAAATGTCGATAGCGAGTTTGACAAAAAAATGGGAACGTACTGTTCGGATGTTGTGCATGATGTACGAGAGTTTTCAGACAGGGTAAGACATTTTTTTGACATGTTGAACAAACGCATTCAATTCCCAATCATTTTGTTATCTAAAATAGGCACCAGATGAAACTTTTGGTGCAGTTTTGATATTTGGTACTTGCATGTAAAATATTACGGATTTCACGTGGAAATTGACCTTATATAAATTAAAGAGAATACAAATTCTTACATTTATTTGATGTATAATATGTTTGACGAGCGACAAAGCTGTCATTTAATGTCAGTTCACGGAAAACGTCAACTTTACAGTTGGATTTCGAACCGCAAAATCCTACTTTGAATAGTGATTGTAGGAAAATACTATTATTTACTTATTCCGTATGATAACGTAAACAAAAATAAAACGAAAGAAATCGAATTCAACTGCAGGGCAATAACGTACAAAAATACAGGGCGATCGTCACCTATCAGTCCTGAATTATAGTACAGCTACTTTATAACACAAACAACTACTTATACTCATAATATAGTAACCTCTAATTTTAAGAAAATACTGTATATAATATTATTACTTTTATTTGTACAGGTAGATGCACAAAAAGAGAGCCTAAAGGTATCCAAGAACGACACAAATTCCATTATAGAAACGTTCGAAAAAACCCAAAAATTGGAGAAGAAACTAAACAAATCATTTCTGAACTTCGACCCTTTAAACGACGATTTTCTAAAATCGATTCTATCTGAAGGCAAACCGGACAAAAACGGAAATATAAATAAAGAGCCGAAGTTCGGTTCTTCTGTTGACAGAAAAAAATTGTTAGATACATTAAAGGCGATAGACGATGGTGACAGTTTGGATTTCGATGACCTACCGATGCACAAAAAGAATTTTTCTAGGGAGATAGATCAGTTAATCGGGTGATGTTGATTGGTTGGTTTCACTACGTACCTACAAATTATTTTTTTTTATTTTTGTAATGTTTATTTGGTATAAACAGAAATAAAGTATCTATTTATATAACGTTTTGTGATTTTTTTTTCTATACCAACGATTTGAAGAGGTGTTCACTTAATCCTAGTTCCTTGATGATCACTGGCAGATTCTTTGGGATGACTCCTATTGATGACACAATGATAGGCAACGCTATTAAGAGTCTCCATTCTCCTCTTTTGTCGGGTTCTCTTGTAGATCTCGGTACTTGGCAATCTTCAACGCTTGTTTGACCTGCAAATGTTGTTGGGTATGTCGATAAGCGTTGCTTCTTTAGCTCATTTATTTAAAAGAATATAATGTTTGGTCTGTGAGAACAGTGTTGTCCCAGCAGATCTTATAATTATTAACTTCTAAAACAGATTCAGAAGTATATTTATAATAGGCTACTTTTTCGACTTGCAGTAGCTTAAGTATATCTGCTAGTCCAACACCGGCTCCAGACATTCCCTGGCGATCCCCAACCATCGACCTTTCTTTGATGCCTCGATTTGTCTCCATTTTCATGGGTTTTCCCGTTTGACGCAGTGGATACGGCATTTTTATCCTACTGCCAGGGGACTAAGGGTCCGTGGGGTCGTCACACCCAAGTAGCATCGGTCACTTGCTACCCCCTGCGGAGGAAGAACACCTCACAATCCATTACACTGCGTTTTATATAAAAAAAAACAAATTTTCTTGATAAAAAGTTCTGCATCACTTCGGAATCCATAATCGAGTATTACGAGAGTGTATCAATTATAAACTGGATTTCTTTTATAAAATTTGTTAGCTTTATTTAAATAAGGTTTCAAACATACATTAATTTTCTACATACATTCCCCCCCTAAAAATGCGTTTTTCCCATCGGACTGGTATCTTTTTTATTCCAGCATCATAGAAACTCTTCGGACATTCCTGTAGCCATTGGAGCACAATGCTTTCACCGCTTCGTTATCGTCGAAACACTGGCCTCCAAGCGATTCTTTGAGGGGTCCAAAAGGAAGTAAGTCACAAGAGGAAAGATCTAGACTTTAGGGAGGATGTTCCAGTAGTATTTCTCATTCAATTGTTTCCAATTTTTCCCTCGTAACAATTAGGGATTCCAAACTGAATGGCTACCAGTGGGTTTTGACAGGTTATGATATGGCAAAATTATGGCAACCCTGTAGGCCTGGTGATTTGACAAGGTCAATGAAATAATAATAATAATAATAATACTCTCCCTAATTCACCCCCTTACGAGTGAATTTCAACACCTGAAGTCGACTGAAAGACTTGTGTAGGGGAAGAGACGGCTATTATTATTATTTGCCGTGGCGCTCCGGGGCGACTTAAGGATGATTGGTGGTGCCATTTGACTTACAGGTGAGGAAAACCCGGAAAACCTCACCCACCATCATCGAGACGATCATGTATGGCGATTTTATAATCTGCATGTCATATCAACAGAAATTGAATTTCCATTAATACGGCACACATCAAATCCTAAACCGAACCGTGCAATTTAATTAAAAATCCACATGGTCTGGTCTGGGATTCGAAGCCCAGCAGTCTCGAACTCATAAACTCGCCTATAAATGAATATAAGCGCGATAGACCGCTACACCATCGACCACCCGATTATAGTTACACAGATTGATCATCCATCCATTTAAAATTAACATAAGCTTTTGTCTTGAAGTAAAAATGTAAGCAATTTTTTTTTAATATCTAAAGGATGAAAATTGGTTTTAAAACACATTTTTGCTAAACCGATTCAAATTAATAAATATTTTCCAGGCAATATGGCCGCTCGCAAACGACTAGCTTAGAGCAATCTATATAACTATATATGTATCATTGACTCTGTTAATGATAACATAACAACAGGGTTGCCACATCTAAAACTGTCAGTCCCCACTGGTAGCCATTTGGACAGGTCGTTGGAATGCCTAATAGCCACATGAGGTCTGGCGTTGTCATGCAAAAGAATGACATTTCTGACCGACTGCTTCTTCCTTTTTCTGCGAAATGACAATTTTGTGACTTTCAGTAACTCAGCAATATTGTGCATTAATCGTGTAGTAAGTCAACGTAAAAAACACCTAGCCGATCAAAAACCACTGTTGCCATTACCTTTCCGGCTGACAATCGCGTCTTTGCTTTTAAGGGTGTACAGTTCATCAGATTTCTAGAGGTGTTCGACGCCCAGACAGAGAACGCGCTACGTGTGACTAAGATAGCTATTGTACAGTCTGCTAAACAAGTTATTTTAAATAGTTTTTAATATTTTTAGGTAATTAAATTTTAAAAGTGTGGAATAGTTTAGGGATTAAATTGGTCTGATTGGACTTTCTTAGAACGTTTTTAAAAGCAGCTAAAGATAGTATGTAGAATTGAAAATAATTATTATGCCATAAAAGGTGTTTTGGAATTCCTTCAAGCTTTTGAAATTGAGTCAGAAAATATAAATTTTATAGGATAGCGGAAAATACCTATAATTTTTTTGTAGGCCTTTGTAAATCGTGGAAATAGTTTATATTTTATTTCTACCTTATTAAGGAAAATGGTACCTATTATTAATAACGGTTGTTTCTGAAACATTACTAAAATTTTCGAAATTTTGTTTTTCTACAAAATAATAAACTATACTATTTAGAAAAAAATTTATTTCTCTTATAATTTTATAAAAAATAAAAGGGGAATATTTACATTTCTTGATCTATTAAACAAAACGATAAATTATCTCGACGAATGACACCATGTTCTAGTACGGAAGCTAGCTTTACATTTTTGTTGGTGGTTTCATGGGTTTCATACACTGATCTGTATTATTTTACTGGATAGGATATAGGCTATATTTAACATACTAAAAAATCGTTCCACCAAGGAGACCGGAAGTGCAACAATGCTGGCCGATTTGGGCAAATAATAGTGGGTTCACAGAGCTGAAATTTGGGATAATTTGACATACCTAACCTATAATTTGATTAGTTTTTCTTCTTATTCTTCTTCTATTCCTTTTGCGGGCGATGTCCTTCGGGAAATTTCACCCATGATTTGATTTTTTATGAAAGAAAATATAAAAATGGAAACGTGAAGCATATTGTGTCTTCAGGAATGAACGTTTATTGTTTATTTCATACTATTTTTACTTTGTTTTCCACAATAAAAACATCTCATCGTAGCTTGTTGACACAATTAAATGACAAATGTGATGACAAATGGAAATAGAGGTTACGTTAAATAACATCCGGTCCGCCATATTATTTGCCCAAATCGGCCAATTTTTCGGAACGTTTTTTAGGGGGCTATATCCTATCCAGTAAAATAATACAGATCAGTGGTTTCATATCAATTTTTTGTAATTGTAGTTTACACGTACATATACCTCTTAACACTTGTTTGCTTTATTAAAAAAGTGTGTTGTTGTGATTTACGTCGAAATAAGTCAAAAACAACTTGAAATCCCATATAAAATCAAAAAGGAGAAACGGAAAAAAATTGAGCCTGTAAATGAACACAACTCAGAAACAAAAATAGCTATCTAATAATAAAAAAATAAAATTTGATTCTTGTGCAGCTTCATCTATATCATTAACTGTTTTTGGTTTTTTAATGGTTTTTCTTGGTGATGAAAATTCCGATATCTCACGGTTATCGATTCTTTTTTTCTCTCCAGAAATGCGGACGACAGTGTTTTTAGATACTCCTGTGGCTGCAGCAACACGATCATTTACATTTTTAAATGATATTGAAGGTGAATTAAAGTTTCCTTCTCTTCTCATAAACTCTATAACATTGGCTATTATTTCGCGAGATTGACTGTTAATCACGCGGCCTCTTAATTTGCTATTAAACTCCATACTTAGGTTCTATTAAACTGTAATGAGCAAAAAACACAAACGAAAATAAAAGAAATGTTTTAGCGAAATTTACATCTGACATTTACGTCTGAATGAAATAGTGAAATACTTGATGCGCAGAGTGTACTTTCATTGCGTAAATCCGTCGGGATGCCTGTCAGTAGTGCTTTCTCTGTCTAGCCGTCGAAAGCCTCTAGAAATTTGATGAACTGTACCTTTTCAGGCCCTCCAGAAAATTCGTGGTGCTATGCAAACACACGGGTTCTTGACAGAGTGTTATCCCCAAATTGTGACTGCAATCGTCGCAAAATTTTGGTTGGTTTTACGCCCTCTTTTGCCAAAAACTTTATTATAATCCGTTGCTCCACGAAAACATGTACTTCTTTTCCGCTCATGGTTTTTTTGCATGCTAAAGAGACGCAAGCGAATTTTGATCGGTTTTCTCCCCTCCCCAGAGGTAATGGCTCAGGAAGTTTTAATTCAAACGGTCCCGTTTATATTTGATATACCCTCGCATTATTATGTCCGTCTTGATTTTAAGTATTCAAGAAGTAAAAAAAAATTTTTTGTTTTCCCTGTGTAAAACCTATATTTTACAAAATATTGTTACCCTACAGCTGGTATAGAAAATGGATAAATAAAAGTGCAATGTCACTTATCTAGTATACCTCGATGACATAATGATCATGTCAAAAACTTTGGACGAACATCTAATGAATTTGACAGATTAAGGAATGCCAATCTAAAGCTTAATCACTACAAATGTTCACTGTTCCAATCGGAAGCCTACACATCGTTTCCGCGAAAGGAATCAAAATTGACCTGGAGAAAATAGCAGCTATCAGAGATTTGCCTAAACCAAGAGTTAAAGGGAAAATTAACAGTTTTCTTGAACTGTGCTCATATTACCGGAAATTGGACACTAAGAAAGATGTGCAAATGCTAGTCTGTCAAAAGTACTACTAGTTACTAGTGAAACAGATTGCAATTATTTAAATGATTGGTGAACTTATTTAATTTAAATTGAACTTACAACAGAAAGTAAGATAAAATTTGAGACACCATCAGTTGCTTGTAACTTAGGGACGCTATTTTTGTCACTATTTTGATTTGAATGATGAGTAGTAGGAAATAGAGGGGGTCGTAAAGATTTTTTTTAACAAAAACGGAGTCGCGCTTTAAAAAACATTGTTCTAAATAATAAAAAAATGATTACGCTTATTTTAATTTTATTTACTGTACATTTATTTACAATACATTTTGTATCCTTAAAAAAATAATAAGTATATTAACAGGTCCACTTAAGTCACAATTTTATATTGTACAATATTTTACACTGGATACATTAAATTTTAACAGCCTTTACTGATTCTGGTTGTAGATTTAGATTCTCCAGTGTCTTCTCCATTTCAAATATGACTGAATATCTCAAAGTGAGACCGGATGTTTATGGATGCAGACCAGAATCTGTAACATTGTCTAAAATCTTCTTCTATTTAAATATTAACTTTTATATACTCTTTATTATTATCATCATTGTCGCTGGCGCGACGAGTTTGATTTTGAGTATCCCAAAGTTGCCAATATAATCCAGATTTATTGTGAAGCAACGAATCATGGGAACCCCTATCAGCAACTTGTCCATTTTCCAAAACAATAATTTCATCGGCATCCATGATAGTGCTCAATCTATGCGCGATGTATATGTTAGTACGTCCTTGGGAAGCGTTCCTCAGAGCTTTTAAGATATTCTAGAAATTAAAATTATACAAGCAGCTATCAAAATGATTTCAAAAACTTACATGTTCAGTTATAGAATCAAGCGAACTGGTGGCTTCATCGAACACCAAAATGGGAGAATTTTTTAAAATGGCTCTAGCTATGGCGACTCTTTGTTTTTCTCCTCCGCTCAGCTTGAGACCCCTTTCACCGACTTGAGTGTCATACCCCTTGGGCCAGGTTAATATGGAATTGTGAATTTCTGCTAACTGTGCAGCTTTTATAACTTCTTCTTCCGTGGCTCGAAGGTCACCGTAATTGATATTATACCTTAAATAATGTGGGTATTAACAAACCATTCGTTATTTAAAATGAGTAAGGAGTATGTATGAGCCACAAATCTTTGAATTAAACCATAGACTTATTGCTGTAAGCTCAAATTTAAAACAAATACATATTTTTAAATTTACTAGTAAAAGATCCAGGACTAGGACCATGACTTGTTCATTCCCACACTGTAGTTTTTGTCTCATATTAACTAATAAAGGATATTTAATAAACTGTAATTAGAAAATTATCTTCAGAAGGAATCGATTATTAAAAAAAAAACATACAATTTTGGTATCATCTTAACTATAATGTTTATTAGAAAATGTTGGAATGGCCAGTTATGCCAGTAAGTGTTATTTTGAAAAACTTACTTGATGGTGTCGTGGAAAAGTACACTGTCTTGTGGCACTATGGCTATTGATCTACGAAGGCTTTCTAAGTCAACGTCCCGTATATCCTGGTTTCCAATAAGAATTCTACCTTTTGTGGGTTCGAAAAATCGGTATAAAAGACGTATAAGTGTAGATTTACTGTAAGTTTAAAAAATGAAATATAGCAAAACAATTTTTTTTACTTTATACCCTGCATACATTGTCACAAAGTATGGAATACATTCATTTTAAGCTAAACAATTTTGAGGAAAAATCTTAACTTAATGTATTTTTACATAACAATGAAATATACTGAGTAATGATGTCATTGACAATTTTTTTATAATGGCTCTCCCTGTACATTTTTTTTATATTGTAAATTTCAAGACGATTCCAAAACAATATCATACTTATGTTCGATAAATTAATACCGGCGCACAGTGGCTAAAATTTCAAAATTCTTGGCCAATATTAAAAAAATCTTTGCCATTAAAACAAACAAATAAATAAACATCTATAAAAACGAATAAATTGTCAATGCATTTGAACTTACCCTGAGCCAGATCCGCCAACAATGGCGACCCTTTGTCCTGGCTCGATTGTCAAATTCAAATTATTGAAAATTTCTTTACCAGGTCCATATTCAAAGGAAACATTTTCGAATTTTATCGGAGTATTTTTAGGATCAACGTAAAGGTAGGGAGCATTCGGTTTGTTCTAAAAAACGGTCATTACGAAATATTCGAAAAAAAAAAATGTTTTATTATCAAACCTTGACGACGCTTTCCATCGTCATGAGTGTGAACATGGTTTGCATATCTATTAGAGCCTGCCTGACTTCTCTGTAAACACTTCCAAGGAATCCCAAAGGTATAGATAGCTGGAATAATAATCCGTTTACCATTACCAAGTCTCCAACTGTCATATTTCCTACATAAATAAAATTAATTATGGATAAATTCCGAAATTTACCGTGAATAAATTACCTTTAACGATTTCATTGGCAGACAACAACATAATTCCACTTAAGGCTGCACTGAAAATTGCGCTTTGACCAAAATTCAACATGGCCAAACTAGAAGAAGTTTTTAAACTTGCCGATTCATATTTCTTTAAGGCACTATCATAACGATCAGTTTCAAATTTTTCGTTATTAAAGTACTAAAAAACAGTATACAGTATTGACCATTGTTATAAGTTTACAAGCACATACAGACTGCCAAGAAACCATTCAAGTGGTAAGAAAATATTAACACCAAATCCCTCAGCTATGAAAAGATTCCCAGAAACATCATAGCATCTATTATAATAATAAGAATCTTCAATGGATCAGAAGCAGTTTGTAATAGCAGAAAATGCTGAAAAACTTGTAATAAAGAGTTTGATAGAGATCAATTCAAGGAAGAGACAAAGGTTAAACTCCAAATAATTTAATATTGTTAAGTTTTATTTTAAATGTAGAAAGGGATAAAAGTATTTGTATGTAGCAATAGAATAATACCATTTTTTGTTGGTGATGATGATTGGAAGAGAATAGGATGACATGATCAGCTTTAGTTGGTTTGTTCTCCAAAGTTAATTCCTCATATTGCATCGTCCACAATTTCAACATACTATTTATTAAGATATAGACATGGGTAACGCAGCGCTGCGTTGCGTTATTGCGTTAACGCAGTTGTATGCGTTACAGGCGTTGATACACCAGCTGTTACTGTATCAGCGCAACGCAATTTTCGGTACTGAGTCGAAAGGATCGCGAGTTGTTGGTGCGCCATGCGCCAGGCACTGAGTCAGTTTTCCGTGACGAGTTGAGAATTTTAATTTACGTAATTGATGCAACTCGTAATGCAGACTACTCAAAATCTATCAAGTAATTATGTTCTTTGCAACATGTCACACCATTTGTAGGATATTGTAGGTCGAATTTTTTGGATTTTAACCTTGTACACTGTCAGTTTTTAGTTCTTCCCATTTTGATTGGGTACTAGTACTAGTATACAAAAGTTATATCCTTTTTATATAAATGGGAATTTTTGTATTCTTTGTAAAATCCGAAGAACACAATGAAATAAAAAAATGTTATATTTTCGTTTATTTTTAAACATAGGTATAATTAAAAAAATTTAGTTAAATTCCCAATTGCGTTATTGCCTTGAACACGGTTTGACCCTTATAAAAGGACAACCAGGGTTACCAGGTTTTTGAAAGAGATGACGGACAGACAGGGGATTTTAGGGGAAATAGGGGGAAGTAAAAACAACTCGGTCTATTTTTACTCTTTTAATCAAAATTACTTATTTTGCAAGAAATCCTTACCTAATTTTGGTAAAGATACACTGATGTGATTTTACAAATAATAAGGTGAAAATGTAAAGTTAGAAAATCGAGAAATCGCAAATCGAAATCCAAAGTCAGAAAACATTTTCACCTTATTATTTGAAACACATCAGTCTATCTTTACCAAAAAATAGATACGAATTTTCTACAAAATAAGTAATTTTGATTAAAAAAATGAAAATAGACACAGTAGTTTTTACTTCCGCCTATTTCCCCTAAAATTCCCTGTCTGTCCATCATCTCTTTCAAAAACCTGGTAACCCTGAGGACAACCCGCGCTGAATAACACTGGTATCATGCGATACACCGAGGTGCATCGACTTCATTCGGCGCAGGCAGTGGTGTGACGCAATAACGCAATTGCGTTAACGCAATGAGTTGGCGCAATAGAGTGCGCCAGAGTTAGTGTATCAACGCAAAGAATTTTAGTGCGTTACCCATGTCTATTAAGATATCCTATCTAAAATCACATACTAATTTTTAAGACAATAAAAGAGTTCTTGTGATGCTACAAATCCACTCTAAAGTAATTGGATAGATAGTTCTCAGACTAAAGTACATAACTTCTTCATGAGTCAGAATTTTGAATCTACTTAATTGAAGAATCTTTGTCACATTTTTAATAGGTATGGTATGAAGTTTTTTAAGCTCAAAAGTGTTACAAAAGAGGACAGCTAGAGAAATAATTATTTAGGTACAATTTACAATAGGTAAACAGTAAATAACACATTCATTGTATCACTTTTCTGATTAGTTTCTGTCTGTATTTTGGATGTAATTTTATTTAAATAATATATAAACGAACCTTAACAGTTTCATAATTTATCAATGAATCAATGGCTTTATTCCCTGCTTCATTTTCGGCTCTATTCATATAAACCCTATATTTTGTTCTCCATTGTGTAATAGATAATGTATAAAGAGTGTAAACACCCACACAACTTAATGAAATACCTAAAATTATATTTATTTTATTGATATTAAAAGAGGGAATGAGAAGATGCAAGTACCTGCAAACACAGCACCACATTTGATACCAAGAATAGAAGAAACCAAAGCAAGTTCAAAAACTGTTGGCACTACATTAAATACCATAGCAGATAGAACGAAATTTATACCTCTAGATCCTCTATCTATTGTTTTTGATAGAGCTCCTAAAAAATAATTTAGCCATTTCCTAAATATCTATTAAAAAAACTTTATGAACTCTCTTTACCTGTTTGCCTTTGTAGATGAAATGCCATATCTAGATTATGTAAATGAAGAAATACATTTTTAGCAATTTTTCGAATTGAATGTTGAGCAACTTTTGCAAAAACAGCGTTTCTTAGTTCATTAAATCCTGCTGCTCCAGCTCTAGCTATACCATCTATCAAATTTAAAAAATTAAAGTTGAGCTCACAATTAAAAAATTGAGAACCATAAACAAAGGAATAAATAAATATTCTTTTTATTATAAATAATTACCCTGTCAAAATAGTGAACTAAGGCAAAATTATTAAAATATAATGTTCTAATATTTTAGATAACTCACATCCTAATAATAAACTTGTAGCAACAGTGGCTACCGTCTCAGGGGCTGTCTCCATGTTTAAAGTATGCCCCACGTTCAAATAATCTATTGAATATTTAAAAAGAAATGGGACACATACATTCAGTACTTTAGCACCGATAAGCAATGATACAGCCAATTTGACTCTATCCCTTATCGATTTATCATTCTCTGGCCATATATATTGTAACATTGCTTGTATCATCTGTGATCCAGTTACAGGACTCTGGTTTTTTAAAGGTATTGTTTCTCTTGATAATGCAGAAGCACCTGGGTGAAAACATCCTCTAACAGGTTGAGGTTTTGGAGTAATTGATGCTATTTTATTTTTTGCTATAGCTAAAATACCTCCACTGACCTTACTTTTCTCTGTCTTCTCTGAATTTATCTAAAATATTATAAATATTGAATTCACATAACCTAAAGATTTCAAAATATTACTTTGGTGCTGTAATAAACTGAAGAAACACATTTATTAAAAGTCCGTTTATCTTGAAACACATAAGAAAAATTTCTGTTAACAATTACAGCTTTTAAACGTACATTAAACGAATTTAAATGAATTTTACTTAAATTTAAGACGGCAGCCATTGTAGCAGAATAAACTACAAAAGTACATTTGAACTACTATTTAATTTCGTCATATGCAATCAGCGAATGGATTTAATTTACTAATTAAATTGAGTTAATGTTTTTAATGATTCAAAAATACATGTTATGCAATAAATTATATATGAAAAGTTTGGGATTAATAAAAAACGTCACGTCCATATATGTTTAGTGTAGTTTGAACAATAAAAAGAAGAGTTATCAACTGTCAAAATTATTATTTATCTGAACAGTGTTGCCGTTTGGGTGGAAATTTCCCCATTGGGTGGAAATTTTGGGTGGATATAGTTTTGGGGAATTTGCTCCCATAATGACTTCAAAGCGAAATAATCTTGAATTTTCTCTTTTTAATAAATAGATAATATTTATTTATTACATTAGGCCATTGATGTATTAATCAAGACCTGAAAGATGAAAAATTACTTCATGTTTTATGTTTTGAAATGTGACATGTTTTATGTTTAAACATAATGACATGTGTTTGTGGTATTGTGATTTGATGTGATCCAATTATGACGTTCTCCTTAGGAAGCAAAATCAAAGCTAGAGTGTTGAAAATTATTTTCTCTGCTCTTTTCCTTTTGATATAATTCAATGTCTGTTGCGCTATTAGTTAGGGGGCAGTTATTTTCAGAAGGAAAATGGTCGAAAACTTTGGCTGTGGCATGGACTTTGAAGTTTGTTTTTTCAAATAATTTTTAATAGACGCGTCGAATGTATTTAATCACTATCAACTGATATGTTGAAATTTATTTACATTTTTGTTGCGTTTGAAAAGTACCTCATTTTGCTTTTTGTACTCGATGCCGTTCTTTTAATACCTACATTCAAGCTCAATTTGCTCCACTGATATGGTTTGCTCGATGTCACGTGACCAAAAAATATACTCGCTCTGCTCGAGGAGGTACATTTCAAAGTTTCAAACGTAACAACATGTTACACTTTTCCGGATAATAGTTATATAGAAAACATTTTTGTGTGGGTGGATAAAGTGGGAATTTTGGGATTAAAGGGAAATTTTACATTTTCGATTCGGCAACACTGTATCTGAAGTTAGCTTCAAATTAGTGTCAGTGTTTGTCAAATTTTAATTAATGTCATTAATGGTGTTTACCATAGAAAAAGAACAATTTTTGTAAAAATAATGGTTAAATTTCCTCCTGTAACCGCTGAGGTTAAACCTCTAGCGCATCTTCTTAAACTTGCTGATGAGCATGACGAAAGAAACATTGTAGTAGCTTATTGGGGTATGTTTCTAAATAAAAATGATATAGTTGCTATATTTATCCTTTGGTCATTTGTCACAATTTTAATCATTTGCATTTTATATTTATTTAGTAGTTAGTAAAGTGTGTTTTAGGATTTATTCAAAATTGTTTTCTAGTTGTATTTATTTATACTTATCTTGATATCATTTTTTTAGCTCGAATGTCTGCATGTTTATTGGCTCTCCAGTTAGTACCTGGTAAAAAGTCTCCTCAGACAGCTGAATTAATGCGTGCCTTATTGGATTGGTTGGAACAAACAAAAAAAGCTAATCATGAAAATGAAGGAATAACAAGTGAGACTACAGCTCAAGCACTGATTGAAGAATATGCCTTACGTTTGTTCAGTTATGCTGACCAGCAAGATCGAGCCCAAATTTTTAACAAGTAAGATTTTCATTGAGTTATTTGTAATATAAAATGTTAAAAAAATCATGCATTTACAGAAATACAGTGAAAACTTTTTACACTGCTGGTATTTTGATGGATGTCTTGGATCAGTTTGGTACATTACCAGATGATATTAGAGAAAAACGAAAATATGCAAAATGGAAGGCAGCATATATTCACAATTGTCTAAAAGCTGGGGAAACTCCAATGTCTGGACCACCAAGGTCTTACAATGAAGATGGTGATGATGATGGTATTGTCCATAATAGTCAATTATCTCAAGAAGAACTTTCCACCTATACTAAGTATACTGGGCCAGTCAGTTTTGATGGTAAGGCAAAGTCCACTTTTATTTATGTAGATTTTGGGATAAATAAAGCATTTGGTTGAAATATTTTTATTACAGGCTCTAAATACATTCTTTGTGATTTTTTCACTTTTATTCTCTATCCAATTTATATATTATTTGCAGGAATTGACAAAAAATAAAAGTAGATAGATAAATTATGTATTTAGGCCTTATTTTAGAATATTTATATAAACATTTTTTCTAAAATTAATAATGGCACTTCTCTCTTGAAACATCCACATGTTTTCTTAATTTATTAGCACCCTGTACATCTGATCTGTAATTTTTATATAACTTATTTTTTAAAGTGTGAATTTAAACATTACGGCGATATATGTATTTCTCTTAAATTTTTAAAAATACAAAAAAAAAATACATATAGTATATACATACACACTCCAATAGTAATTTTTTATAAAAACACTTAACTTTTTATTTTTTAAATACACAAAACTGTTTTGCAACTTTTCTCTTTGCACATTGCAAATGTACAAGTGCAAAATACTTGTGTTTCATAAAATAATATCATTATCTTTTTAACTTATTTTTTTTTTTTTTTTAACATAAATTTACCAAAATATGCTAAGTAGTTTTATGAAATAGGCCCCTATCATTTAATATTACTCATATTTTCAGATGCAAAAAAACCTATGGCGCCCCCATCACCACCACCAGAAATTCCATTCATTCCTCCAAAGCCAATGGGTCCTAACAATGAGGATAATTCCAACTATGCAGGTGGTTTTTCCCACGTCCCAGCTTCCTCACCTATCACTCCTCTTGCTCCTGTCAATCCAACTCCATTTTTCCCACCAGCTCCTGCTGAACCTTCACCAGCCCCTATAACTCCTTCTGAACCTTTTAAACCTGCAGTTGCTCCGAAATCAGCTGTGACTGGCTATGCTCCATCTCCAGCTGTTATTCAAAAAGCACAAAAGTATACAAAATTTGCTACATCTGCATTGAACTATGACGATGTGAAAAGCGCCATGGATAATCTACAGAAAGCAATGAATCTGTTGCAATGCGGAGCTGAAGAATAAAAATTGTGACCTTACAATGCTGTTTAATATTCATTTCAAGTGATTATTTCCTAAAAAGAGCTTGTTTTTTAAACATATTTGGCAAAATTGCATTCTATTTCTAATTTATCCGCTTTTTAGGGAATATTTCTTGATATATTATAAATGTTATTTAAATAGTTGTATATTTTTTACTTGTATGATAATAATAATTGCTTTTGTTATATCAAAGATTTAAATACTAATCGTTAGTTAATGAAATAAAGTAACAATAAAATGAGTATTAATAATATTTTATTTGAATGCCTAATAAATGTTATTTGTAATCTTAACACGTTAGGTGCCGTATCGATCATGTACCTATCAAAGTTTTTCTGTTTTTAACCTTTAAAACTTTACAAAAAAAAAAGAAATCTATATAAGCATAAGTGTGAAGAGAAGTTTTTTTCGAATGAACGAGACTTGTTAAAATTAATTATTAGGAGACCGACGCAAGCAAGTAGGCAACGCCTTTTAATAGTATAAATAATTTTTAATTACTCTTTCCAAATAAAATAGTTCACTTTTTTTATAAAATAACCCATAATTATCCACTATATTTATTGTAATGCTAAAAATAAAACATTTTTTAACGACTCACAGTTTATTCAAAAAAATGACTAGACATGTTTAACAATAAATTAATGGCAACTAGTAACATCCTTGAGGAATTTATTAAAATAGGTACCATCTTAAAAAATAAATAGAAAAATTGAATTTCTAGGTTTTGTAAGTAACTAAATATTTAGCTTGCCTAAAATTAAATGTATTATTTAAAATACTGAAACATTAAAAAATTAAAACTGATTAAACTGTCAGATATTATTCAGTTTACACAAGGAAAACTAAAACATAGGAAATGTATTTAAATGAAGAGATTTAAAAAAAGTTGAATAATTTACCAAAAATCGTCAGAATCTCTCAAATAAAAGTTGATGAAAAATACTAAATAAGGAAAACAACATATTTGGAATACCACCAAAAATCAAATATACTCAATTTAAACCATAGGAACTAATTATTAAAATCATGACTTTTAGACACACACTATACCTGTAATTAGCAATAAGAAGTTTTAGGGTGACCAGGTATAACAAATGATAACAAAAATGTCAAATTGAATTAACATTGACATCTACTGCCAATAAAGGACGAAATTATTCAAGGGTAATATAGTAAGACCTTGATAAATAGTCAGCTATTTTTGTAGCGTCTAAATCTCTAATTTTAAAGTTAATTTCATGAGACTTATGTCCAATCAAATTGTAAAATATTAGAGAAATGTTGCAACAAGAAAAATAGCAGAATATTAATCAAAATCGTGACCAAATATTGACTATTTTTCTAGCGAAATAGTCCTAGTAATTTTTTAAACCGTTTCTAAGATATTAATTAAAGCATTTTTTGCTTTGCTTTCTTGGAATTTGTTCAAAGCTTCCAAACCACATATCACAAATTCCTGTTTCAATTCCAATGATTTCTCTATTCCATTTCCACTTAAAATCAAACTTCTAATTTGACCATACTTTATATTGTCTTGTTTCACATGTTCCATAAGAGTATCATAAAACTCAAGATTATCTTGAATGTGAAACATCAATGGGGCACTAATTAGGCTGAATGGTCCAGATTCTCCAGGTTTAAAAGAGGAAATGTCTTTTCTTATTTGTAAAGCTAGTGCCAAATTTCTGCCAAAAATGTATCCAGATTCTTCGAGATCTTTTGAATGGTCTGCCAGCATCAGAGCTGCCTAAAACATAAATAAAATTACAAGCTAGTCAATAACTTTGTTTTTTTTGTGTGATAAAATTACTAACTTTATAAAGCAATTTATTTTATGTGAATAATTAATTTCTCTATTTTTAATGTCAAGTGGATCTTTTAATAATTTTTGCAAATATTTCTTCCAGAAACCACTATTTTTTATTGCAAACATTTTGTTTTTATATTATTAAATAGTACTTTTTTTAAATTATTTGATTTCATTCTGAATTATGTTTGAACATTTTCAAAATTTCCCTGAGCAATCAAAAATGCCAACCTGTTTTTAATTGAAAATATTGTTCATACCTGACAACATTTTCCTAACAAACTGGCACCACCTAGTAAATGCCGTAGTGTCCACTCTGCTTTAGCATTTCCTAATACTTCAGAAATAGTTAAAACATCTTTTTCAAAATGATTTGGAACTGAAATTTCATGTTTCTGTGACAATGGTGGGGCAGGTAAAGGTTTATTTTGGCTATAAAAATAGGTTTTTTAGAAGTGAACACTACTTATTGAAATAATATTTTTACCTGTCTCTTGGTTCGATAAAATCTGCTTCAGATAAATCTCTAAGAGAAGTAGATACTAGTTCATTGACCCTATGGCTTTTTAGACCTGCCAACTCCCTAAAACTGTTACTCAAAAGATAGTCTCCAGTGAGTAAAGTTAATTTGTTTCCAAAATGGAGATCTTCAGAAAACTCATCATTTTTATTGATGTTCAAAATACTTTTATGAATGATATTACTTGTGCGTACCATTTCTGTTATTTCAGCTAATACCCTTTGACTATGTAATATACCTAGAAAATCAGATTATCATTTACTTAAATGTACATTAAATATCAAATATATAATCACCTGCATTTATATCACAGTCAACTTGTGAAAATTTACTACTTAATCCACCAGCTTTAGATGTTAATAGCACTATAAGGCCCCAAGATGGAGATTCTTTGTTCAGAATTAACTCTCTACAAAAAATAAATACCTTAGATATGTAAATATATATAAAAAAGACTTACCTTGCAGTGTTGAGTAGTGGATGTTTAGTACCAATCAACTTTTTGAGATGTAGAGCTACATTGGCTACTTCGTCATTTAACAGCCATCTCAAACTTAAGAAAGATGTAGGATAGCCCACAATTTTTTCAGCCTCGTTAACAGCTTTATTACTGTGTTCAATTGATTTTGTACCAAATTTTTGGTTACATATCATTAAAAATTGGTTTGTACCTACTAGTTTGGATGTGTTTTTGAATGATTTATATAAATTCATGTTCACTTAAAGCTTTATTACCTTAAACTACTGGTTTATATTGTGGTTTAATTTATTTTCATCTTGATCACATTATTCGGCATGAAGGTTACGCGTTTACGCATTTTTAATGGTTCATTATCATTTTGTTTTTATTATTTGAAGGTCACGACTTTACTGACACTGACATAAGATATGTCAATATCAAATCAACTGCAGTGTTGCCAGGTCCAAAATTTTTATTAAAATGTTCCTTATTTATTAATATTATTTATTCGCCATATTAAAATCAAGCTACAATATGGTTTTTTTTTATTTAAAAAATACAAGATAACATATATAGAAAATAAACTCGAGTATTATAAAAAAATCTCACCTTTGCTATTGCTTACCTTCCTGGGGTTCTTGTAGTTTGTATTTTATCGAAACTATTTTCAAATTACAAAAATTAAAGAGAAACTCGTTATGTATTTGGTTTAAGTAGTAGACACATTGTAAAAATATTTACTTTAAAAGTTTCAAAATAATTCTCTTTCTGTTCTATTTATTTTCAAAATCGTCTTAGGACCGATTCCACCGTTGTGTTAAACGAAGTTTAAAATGTCATTTTTACATTAACAATGTCATTTTAATCTCCGTTTAACACAACGATGGAATCGGCCCTCAGTTCACAAGTACATACAATTATAAATAAATATGATAAGTTCCAAAGATCGACTAAATCTTTTTTTCTAGAAAAACCATATTACAAAGGCAGAAATATCGAAACAGTTGCAGTGTTTCGTCAAATTTTTAGTATGTAGAATGCCATTCTGTGTGTAATTCCCCGCTAGACACTCCCTGTAGTATTTTTGGATGCGGTGCGTCTTTCGCTGACACAAGATTGGATGAGTGGACAGACGCAGTTTTAACAAGAAAGAAAGGGAAATATAGACCGGGAATAATACATTCATGATTAGCTGTTTGCTGTTCAACCATTATTGATTAATAAAGTTTATTTTTGTAAAGTGAATTTCTATTACCCCTTAGCTAATATTCTTAAGTGATTGCTTAATATATTTTTTTTACAAATATAACAAAATCAAAGAAGTTTAAACATTCCTTAAATTATAGAAAATTTCGCTTTTTGCCTACTTATAGCAGATTTTCCCCAGATTTAGGAATATTTTCCTATAAGTGGCAACACTAAATTGTCAACTTGATACTTATACATTTTGCTGCAACCAAAAATACAAGTTTGTGATATGTTAGTTGCATAACTTCTGTATGTTGGTGTCTGCAACAAATAATAATCAAATAACTGTTTTATATAAAAAAATGTTCAAATAGACTGAGAACCAATGGTCATTTTGGTGTTGAACACAAGGCCGAAAATGTGTAGATTTTGAATAAGGAAATAAAGGATCTGGCAGGGATACTGTGGTTACGTCACCTATATTTAAATTTTTGAGAAATAAAAAAATAATTGTTAAAATGAACGTGTTTCTACAAGGCTAAAACTTTCAGGAAATATTCTTTTGAATTGTTTTATTAACATAATTACTACAACTGTCAGACGATACCTACCCTGGCTATACAGTGCCGCCAGGCGAATATATAGGGTGGGACACTTAAAAGTTCCACCACTTATCTTAGGGTGACCAATTTTCTTTTGGTAGAACAACCAAAAATTATTAAAACTTCTAAAACACGCAAACAGCAGAAATAAAATAAAAAAATCTATTTTTCTTTTTATCTTTTGGTGGGCAATAACCGCGTTTTGATGTACAAGATCAAATACTGGACAGACTCTAAAAAGGCTGCGTTTACTCTAAAACAACTTAACATCTTTTAACGAAAATGTACACGCGGGATGTTATAGTACACAGTGACCAAAAAAATAGAATTAGTTTAAAATCGTTTTATTTTTACAGCTTTTTTGAAGGGTTCCTAGACCTAGAATTAATAATCAAGAGCAGTTCAAAAAGAATGCACTCTTGCAACGGTCATCAAACCTACCATAAAGGTTTGTTTCTGTGTTACGAAAGATGACGTATCCAGGGGAAAACACCAATAGGAAAAATTGTTTATGAATTAACCACAAAAAAGAATGAATGTTTGGTGCTAATTATAATAATTTGGAGGATTTGATTTTAAGAGTGTTAATGTAAAATACATCAAACTACCGAATTATTACATTTTTGTTGCACAATACGTACGGGGAGTTTAATAAGATATTGGTACGATTTAAATTGTTGTTTTAACGGTCAAAAATAGCAATGAGCGTTACATAAAAGGAACAGAATCAGAATTGTTACACCAATAAGAGTTTTTTTTTATTTTTCCCTGCAAACAGCAACGCAAATGTTAGACCATGTGGGGCATATTGTACTCAAAAGATGAGGTATTGTAGGCAAAAGGTGGGGAATAGAATAGAAATAGAATTTATTCATCTTTGAGAATTATACACTATACAAAGACACTAGGTAAATAATGTAAAATCCTATCAGACTAGTCAAAAAAGTGTTAAGTAAAATACATTAAAAAATAAAATAAAATATATATATAATGGACAATTCATGTTAAGATTAGTTTAAAAGTTCAAAAAATCTTTTATACTATAAAATACATTATTTACAAGAAAATCATTAAGATGTTTTCTCAAATCATTACAACTAATTTGATGATACCTGTAGTATCTTCTAATATGTTACTGAACTTATTGTAACACTTAATCCCAATATATTTTGGTGAATGCTGGCTTATTTGTAGTCGTGAAAAAGGTTGATGGATGTTAAATTTTAATCTAGTATCATATGAGTGCAGGTCTTTATTTTTCTTAAATATATGCTCATTATCTTTTATGTATAAAATTAGTTAAAAAATAAAAAGGGAAGGTAGTGTTAAAATTTGCCTTTTCTTGAAAAGTTCTTTATATGATGTTGTTGGTATCATCTTATACATGGCTCTCAGAACCTTCTTTTGAGATACAAAAGCTCTTTCAAAGTATGGTGAAGAACCCTAAAATATTAACCCATATTGTAGAGTTGAATGAACCAAACCAAAATAACATAGTTTTAAAGTATCAAAAGATAGTGTCTCCCTTAAATTTTTGATGATATAACAACAAGTACTTAATTTTGAAGTTACCTTACTTTCTTACTTAATATCTTTATTTACATTTTAATAAAATATATGTACATGTCCGGACTATGGTGGGTAAGGATAGTGAAAACATAAAAATACAAGGAAAATTATTATTACGTGGTGAAAAATCGGTTGGAATTGATCATAATATACTGATAAAAATAGTAATATTCAGGTAGGTAACTGTAGTTCCCGGATATGAGTTTCTAGTTTCTTATAAGATGGGTTCATCTATTTTGAATCTCTTATTTTATTTACCCTACAGGTACATATGTAACAAGTACTCATTCACATCCTGAAGTCACAGTTAAAATCCATTGTGATCATATTTATTAACACAAACTTCAACAAATTTTAATTGCATTTGCTAGTATTCTCTTTGTATAACATGCAAAAACAACATTCTATATATAGTTATCTAAATCTCGTAGATTTTGATAAAGAAAACATTGCAACACATATAACTCTATCGGGATTAAAATACCTTCAGGATGTATTTATTATATTAGAAACAAACTTGTAAATATAGATGGAATATTTATTAATAAATATAATGAAACAAGGTGTGCTTGTTCAACGTTGTAGATCTATTTTATTAGTCTCTCCGTTAGCACATTGATAAATTATTGCACTAGGATGAATGAGGAGAATATTAGAAATGTAATTAAAGCCAGTTCGCAGATATTCGATAGACAGTAGGAATCTTCTTGTTCTAATTATTTCTAAATAAAATATTAAGAGAAAATTATATTTGGGAAAGAGATAACAAAGGATTTAATTTTGTAATTTTAAGAAATTTAATAAAAATTTGTTTCTTATATATTAAATTAAGCATTTATTGAGAAGAAAGTGACACAACTAAAAAAAGCCACATGAAAAAAGTCTCAACTCAAAACGTAACGTTATCGTATAAAATAAAATATTTTACAATACTTGCCTTTTCGATCCAAATTAAATATAAAATAACACCTACATTTTTTTGTGTAGTGTCAGTCTTTCTGAAAAACTTGTACTAAAATAAAAAACAAATTTGGTACTTTTTAATTTGTCACAATCTTGAACGCAAAAGCGCAATGTTGTATCGAGAAGTGTCAAACAGTCAGAACGCTGTCTAGCTAAACTACTCACAGTTGATTATTTCGACCTTACAGGTAAAAATTGAAAAAATTAAGTTGTGACGGTCATGTTTTTGAGTTAAAATATTAGAAACTTTTTCTAGGATAGCACTTTTTCCTTTTATAATAATAACTTTAATTACAAACTATTTTTTTTTTAGTTTGTCCCTTATTTAATAAATTAAGCATTTATTAAGAAGAAAAGTGACACAACTAAAAAAGACACATATAAAAAATGTTTTTCCTTTTCCTTCAAGACAAATAGTCCCAACTAAAAATAGAATATTTTAAAATACTTTTCGATAAAAAACATTTTAAAATAAAATGTGACACTGTTATCCAAATAAAATATTAAATAACAATGAAACTTTTTGTATTGTACTGAAAAACTTTTGGTACTTTTTAATACATTTCACACAACAGTGCAATGTTATATCGGAAAGTCAGCCTAACTGCACACAGTTAATTTTTGTTGATCTTACAAGTAAAAATTAACAAAATTTGAGTTATGACGGTCTTGTTAGAAAGCAACGATATTGGTAAATTATTTTTAATGTTTTTTATTATAATTAAAATCTTTTTAATTTAGAAAATTTTACCGATTTTTTTATGGATTAGCTTTTACAGGTACTAATGTACTGTGGACATATTGCCTGAGCAAATATCAAAAACTTCCTAGTGGTTCTCTTGCAAATGAAATTAAAACCATCCCCCTTATTGTATGGATAATGGTTAGAATTTTCTCTGACCTTGCTCTGTGTGATTTTTACCTGCTTCCACAAGTAAAAAAATATTTTGTGCATGTAGAAAATATTATGTGAAATATCCCAGCAAACATTTTGGTGTAATTTGACGTCGATACTACCTAAATTATATATATATAATAAATTTGGTCGCAAAATTAGATTTAACCATAATTAAGTAAAATTTACGTTGGCTCGACGTGGATTCGACATAAGTGGAGAATAAGACGACGTCGAAATTTGGTTTTATTTACCAAAATAGGTAGAATTACATCTAAATCCACATTGTAGTAGCCCAGTACGTTTGGTTAGTAATATCTCTCTAGGGAAATTTGACGTCAGTATAACGTTAATTCGACGTTGATTTAACTAAGTTTAGGTAGAAACTACCAAAATATTTGCAGATGACGTATGCCTCCAAGTGTACGAAAAGAAATTTTATACTTATTTGGTATTTTTATCTATATATAAGTAGAAATATTGTAAGAACACAACTAAAACATATACCTAATTCACATGAAAGATTGAAAAGAAATAAATGCCGGTGACAAAAATATATGTAATGTAATTGCGGTGAATATACAGTTCACGCTTGTTGAAATTAATGCGAAGAAAATTTTGTCGTGCATGTTAACAGTTCTACTTAGAAAAATAACAATGCCCTTCCAAAATACTCTCTAATTAAAAAAATATAAGAAAAAATATGATCGTGTAAAAAAATAATAATAATATTATGAGCTAAAACTATGTTACGTTTGTTATGTATCACTTTAGAAAATCAATAATGTTTCGTTTTTCGGTATTTTCATTCGTATGTTGTAGTTATGGTCATTTTAAAAATTTAAAATTTGGAATCGTACTTCAATTACGTTAAGAAAATATGGCGTATTCTGCGAATTCGACCTAAAAGTTATTATGACTAAGGAAATCTACGTATTTTACAAATACCTTTTTACTAAGTTGAATTAACTTTAATTTCACGACATATTAGTTAACTTTACCTATTTAAAGAAATAATAACTTATAGGTTTTATAAAAAATTTACCTATAGGTAAATATAACATATTTAGGTCACGTTGTTCTGCACTTGAGATTTTAGACGTTTCACTTTACGATAAAAATCGGAAGTATAACGATATGATTTATTATTTTTCGAACTCATTTTATTAATTATATTTCGCACTCATTTAAAGCTCTATCTACACCACACGTAAATTAAGATTACGACTGTAATGGTTTTTTTAAAATGGCCGAAATTCTTAAGAATAATGCCGAAGACAGTAACTGAACAACCTAATTGTTAAAATAACCTAAATAATATAAATTTTACAAATAGGTCATGTATGACTTTTTAAATTGGTGGTTTTTAGTCGAATTTACTTTTTGGTAGATTTTTCAGGTAATTGTTACAACAAAGTTAATAAATATTTCTTCAAGATGACTTATAGGTCAACTAAATGAGTATTCGACTATTTGGTTGAAATTAGGTAAATAAACAGGTAGAATTTTGCTACGATCTCGACCTAATATTACTTTAAAGGAGAGTAAATAAAAGCGGCCGAATAGGTTACTATGGAGGCATAAAATTACATAGAATTTTTAACCAAATCTACCTAGTTGGATATTCTACTATAAAGTCGATTTTTAGTTGTCAAACAGGTAGATATTACCTAAATATGCCACCTAATTTTACTACAAAGGAAATTTAACTTTGAAGTAATTGTTGGTTATTTTTTTTAGTAGTTTTTCCCTTACTGATATGGTTAAAGTTTCTTTTAAGCAGATTTGTGTAAAAGGTAGATTTCTTGGTATAATTTACGTAAATTTAAATATAAATTAAAACCGTTTGGTAAATTTACATTAGAGGTATATTTTTCTAGTCAATTTTACGTAATAATTACCTCAATAAGTAAATTCGTCTTTAACAAAGTCGAATTATAACTAATGTTATAGAAAATGTTTGCTGGGATAGTACCCATGCAAAAAGGCTGTAAGGCATATTTGGGTTTTAACTCAAATAAAATGAATGCTGACTCTGACCATAATTCAACAGCGATGATGATAGTGACAAGACAAGTGAAAGACAAAAAAATATAATTTATTAAGTAAAGCAGGTGTTTAGAAGGTAGTTTAAAATATAGAAACAACACTTATTAAAAATATTAAATCAGTGCCTAAAACGTCCTTTCTGTAGCAATTAAAATATGTTATACTAGATCTAATCGCTGACACAATAATTAAAGTTGTGTGTTTCTTATTTTAAAAAACCCACAACATATGACTATTTTACTTTTTGTCTAAAATATCTTCTAGGAAAGCGTTAATAATTCTTGTAGCATTGTAATGCGTGACATTTTAGTAATTACTAAATCTCACAAACGCTAGAGATAAAATAATTAATGTAGAATTTTCTCGAGGTTATATGGTTGTCATTTATCAAATTATTTTTTTTGACGTTGATATTTTGTCTAGCATTTCTCAGTTTCCAACTTTATTTTATGATATGCGTGATGGTTGTTAGCTGTAGTTAAGATTCAACTGTCAAAAGAATGATGTATATAAAAGAACAAGGGAATCAAAATTTTCAAATTGTGGTCATCTTCTATTAGTAAGGATACCATCGATAGAAAAATGTTCTTCGTGTATTAATGGACCATTTCCATTAATAATATCGCAAAATAAATAAAATAGAGGGTAATTTATACTTAGGTAAAATCATAAGTCATACAATTATTATTATTAAAGTGGTCATCGTCAAACTTACTGTATACATTCCATCATCTTTATTATGAACACGAAATCTTGCTCGAAATTCTTATAATTTTCCCACAAACAGATATGTTTATAATTATTTTAACTATATTCACATTTCAGATTTTTAAAACTAAATTAAACGGTAAAGGTTGGTAGAGGGCACAAAACGTTGTTCAACATTAATTAAATTAAATTTATGGATTCTGTTGACAGATAAATGTGAATATTTGTCAAGAGTCTTAATTGTCTTCGTCAAGGTATGAAAGAGGATGATGCTGACGATGACTCACCGGAGCAACGTTACTTTCTTAATTACCATGGGAAGTTTTAATTTTATTTGTTCAGCTTCCATAAAACTAGTTTGAGCTGCAAAAGGGTAATCTTAGATGAAAGGAATTTCAATTTAATTTGATATTCTTTAACTATTTGAATTATTTTTAAAAGATCCACTCCTAACAAGATGATGATAATAATAATAATAATAATTTACAAATTATTGTACCTACAGGGTGTTCGAATTTAATTGTTTTATTCAAGAAAATAAAAAGTTTCAAATATTGGACTTAAACGGATCAACTGAAGATTACCTAAACATCTTAAAGCTTATAGCTGTGGGACTTAATAAATTACAGAAAAAAAATGCTTTTCTATCTGGCGCAGTAGAAGTGTGAAAGAAAGAAAATTCAAGGACGAATTAGAATTATCGTTTGCTTAAATACACATTTTTGAAAACCGATATAAACAGGCATTAATGGCCTATAATTATGTGGTTTATATTTTGGATACAACCAAAACCAAATTCAAATTGACTAGGGCAGAAAAAGATTCAGCATTAAATATTATACAAGAAATGTATGGAAATATTAAACTTGAAGCCAAAACTGAACCATTTTCAACAGTTATGTTTTCAGAAGAGGTATTATCCAGTGTTATTGCCTCACAGTGGCGGATTTCACAACAAAATATTCCTGAAGAAACTTCTTCCTATCTTGAAACAATTTTTATGTTGTCTCCTCATCAGCTTCGGTAGAGCAAGTATTTTCTAAATTTCACTCCAATTTACGAAATAAATTTGGGGTAGAGAAAGCAGGAAAATTAGTATTTATTTCTATACAAATACTATATTTTTTATTTATTGGACTAGGTAGCTGAATATAACTTTATACCACTTATATTATTCAATAAGTGTATAATGTTGACCATATTACACGCGTGTTGTAAATATTCGAGTGTAGTATGGTCCATTATACACGAATTGAATATTATACTTTATCTACAACTGAATACGGGGGCTCACCGAAAACGAAAAGGGGATTTTTAGAAAAAATTCTTTGAAGTTGTTATAAATAGAATTGACAAGATTGTTCACAATTAAAAGACCTTTCAAATGAGGAGTATTTAAGCCTCCGTGTGAAATAAAACGCCAATTTATACAGGAACTCGTTTAAAGTTATTTATTGATGTAATTAATAGTAACATTACAATTTGAAATATTAATAGCTCCGGTAATATCATTGAGATTATTGTTTTTTAAAGAAAAATTAGTGTTGCTATTGATGAGTACAGAATCATGACGATCACTGTCAGAAGATGATGGATTATTAAGACCAACACAATTTTCATTATTGATTTGACTTAAAATTGCTTGAGCTGTTTCTATTTTGTTCTTTTTTGAATTGGCGATGTACCATTCTGCTGTGGAGGCGGATTTCCAGCCTCTATGACGTTTTAATGTTGTCATTGAAGCTCCAAAATCAGCAACCAATGTTGCAGATGAACGCCTGAGGCAGTGGCCAGTATATCTCTCAGGGTTTGGTAATTGTAAAAACGTAGCAATTTGCTTTCCCATTGCGCTAAACTTGTTTATTCATTTCACTTATTTTGTACACTTTCTTTTTTGGAAATTGAGAAAAAAATCTTGTGGTGCATTTTCGGGCAGGAGGTCTATATATTTTTTAACGATTTTGAAAAAATTATCCACAATTGTGAAATTCTTTGGGACTTTGGTTTTTGTGTGTGGCACGTTTACTTGAAAACATCCCTCAAAACATCTTAAATCCCCAATTTTCATATTCTTTAATTCACAGGATCGGCAAGCACCCATGACCCCCATAATCAAGGCAACCTTAAAAAATGTGTACATTAAGTTAAAGAATTTTGATTTTCGATTCGAGTTTTTACCTTTGTTCCAAGATATTTAAAATCTGAGGCTTCCTTTATAAACCTCTCAATTTGTTCACCAGTTAGAGCTTCAGATTTCTTAGGTTCGTAATTTTCGGATCGTCTTTTCAACAAAGCACGTAATCTCGGATATTTATCAATGTCGACATTGTGCTTGATGTTTACCATGCTTTTTAGCATGGAATAGTTTGTCCATAAAGTAGACGATTTGTATTTACTAGAAATTTCCATAAAATATACAAGCACAGTGTCTTCGGAAAAAGAGGATACATTTTTTGTTTGTTTCCACGACATAAATTTGTTGTATGCAATCTCATAATTTTTCCTCGATATTTCAGGTAATAATTCCAACGACGCCACTTTAGCAGCGTCGCGGATTTCAGGAGGTGTTAGTTCCATGTAATTATGCTGTGCTGTATATAACCTAAACTCTTTGTCAAAAGAAAAAAATAGGTTTAAATTGTTTATTTTACCTGATACATTTTTTTCTTTTCTTCATACAGTATTATGTGAAGAGTATTATAGGTTTACTTTGTCTGTCTGTCCGATGTCACGTTTTTTTGTCTGTACGATCAGTCAAAAAAGAGAAATGATATGAACTTTTAAGCAAAAATCAAGCTCTATAAGGGGACAAAGCCTATTGATTTTTTCAAAATAGGGGGTTAAGATGGGTTGAAATGAAAAAAAAAATGCCAAATTAAAAACGAAAAGCAATTTCAATATTTAGTAAAAATGAAGCTTTATAAGAAGATAAAGCCTATTGATACTGAAAAAAATATGAATATATTGGGGAGTGAAGGAGAGTTAAACTAAAAAACTTAAAATTTTTAGCAAACATCAATCTCTAAAAAGAGAAGAAGCCTTTTCATTATAAAAAAAATCTGATTAAATATGGGGGATATGAAATTAAAAAAATCAAAAAAGAAAAGCGATATCAACATGAAATTTTTAGTAAAAATCAAGGTCTATAAGGAGATGAGGCCTATTGATTGTAAAAACAATCTGCTTAAAAATGGGGGTTAAGGGGGTCTGTTAAACTGCTAAAATGCCAGGCATTATATATCTTTATTCTAGTTTGTGTCTGTGTAATATTTAAAACATTTTAGTTCTTATTTTATTTGCCAATAAAAGGTATTTAAAAAATATATTTTTTATTTGACATCTGTAACACATTGTGAAAATGATTAAACTTACAATAAAAACTAAAAAATGGTAGGTACATTTTCATATAAATTTTTTTACACAAAAATCAATGTCAAGCTTTCTACATAACCTGATATATATTTAAAAATAATCTCAAATTATGAAGAAAAGTCAGTTTACAAACTAATAATGTGTATAGATGATTTTCAACGTATTAAAAACAAAACAAATATCAGACTAACTAAAATATTCATTTATTAATAGTTGTAGTGCTTGAAAACAGTATGATGTTGATAATATTAACTACACTTAATACAAACTCAATAAAACAAACAGCGATATTGACTCTTGTACAAAGTTTTGATCCGAACTTACATATGATAAAATTATTGGAAAAAGTGAACACCCATTTTCAATTGCCACGAGCCGTCACTGAGTACTAAATTTTGTATAATCGTAAAATAGGTGTTTTAATTCAATTTCCAATATCTAAATTATGTTTATCCAGCTGTACAATTAAAATAAGGTAAAAAAAAATAAATCAATAATATTTTTCCGATTTTTTGAACAGTATTTGAAGAGCGAATTATCGTATCCACGAATAATCAAAAATTATTGTCAACATTACCTATTAGAACTTCAATCGGCACCGAGTATCTACTTAATTAACAGATGTACATCCACCTCTACCGCTTCTTCCTACTTCTTCAGCCGTGCTGGCCGTTGTATTGGTCTGTAAAGTGTTATTTTCTTCATCTTCCACATCCACTTGAGAGAGTCTTCACTTCATTCTTCATTCCATTCAAATTGAATTCAATCAGTAAGACCTTGCCCATGGTTATGGTTACGTCGCTTTTTTATACGAAGTCTTCAGCACGTGGAGTTGACGTATTTTACGTATTTATATATTTCTTTTTCGATTATTTTATTATGATATTTTTGGTTATATTCGTAATTATTGCAACCCTATGAACTGTTTTATAAGTTTGGACGTTTTCGAGTGTGATTTTGACATTTAGCCGCTGAGAGTTTTTTAAACAGGTAATTTTTTGAAATTGCATTTTTAAAATACGACATAAAATATTTTTTTTAAATTCTTGAAATTATGAAAAAAGTTGAAATACCAACCAGTTTTTGAGGAGCACAACTTGATAATTAAATATAATTTAAAGATTTATTTAATATAAATTACAACTTTATTTATTGAGAACAAATTCTAAACAGATTCTAATAATAGGAACTTTAATACAATCGGTGGCATTGCAGTTCCAGAGTTTGTTTACAGGGTTGTCGACTCTATTAACTCTATAATTCTGAGGCCATTCAATAAAGACACCTTATTTTGAAATTTTTACATTTATTACAAAAGTTTTCAAACTTTTTATGAAAACTTGAAAATCAAATTAGTCGTTATAAAAGCATCCAGTGTATAACTCGAGTGGATAAGTTTTGCTTCCAAAGGAATGGATTCGGTACCTTGATTGCCAGGATGACCACACATCCAATTTCAGGAATAGTTTAGAAAAAAATAATATTGAGATAACTAATGTTTCAGACAATCCTGGACCATTCAGTTGCCAGAACCAAAAATCATGTTTTGTTTTTGTAAATTTATTTCATTAAAACAGCAGTTTCATAATACATTAATTTGAATATTATTTCCATTCAATTTCCTTTTTTAATTTTGTGAAAATCAAAAAATATTTCAATTTTGTTTGAAGTGGAACCAACGGTCTCAATATTTCAAATAATGCATTTCTTCGGTGACCAAATATCGTTTCCATTTCCTTGTTTTATCAATAAATATTCTGTATATAATCAATACAATAATTATTTTAAAAGTTACAAGTAGAACTTTCTTATCAAATATAACATTTTTGTGGGTCATTTAATTATTTACTCGGCCTTATAACTGAAACAGTTTGAAAACTTTAAATTTCACCCATACACGTTAAAAATGGTGTATCATCTTTCAGATGACAACCATAATCAAAGATATCTCATTTATTTTTATTTATGTAAGTTTGTTAGTTGTTATTTTTAAATCGTGATAAAATCTAATGTCAGGACTGAATTTAGCCATTGTTCTACGTATCCCCATCTCAAGTTATAACATAAAAAATAAATAAAGCATTACTTTTTAATTAGTAGACTTTTTATTACCTTCTATAAAACCATAAAAAACTAAAATTCTTCTCTTAAGGTCATCTTTAATAACATAAAGAAAAAGCTATTAAACGATTTTTCAATAATTTGCAAAAGGAAGTAATAATTTAAGTAGCTCTATTATGAACATTAGAATTTGTGGAATTTAAACAAAAAATTAGTAAATCAATAAATAGTTAGTTCATTGATTTACCCACCTGCATTGAAATACCATTTATATAATAATTTGAAAAATAATAATGCTGAAGGCAGAACCGTCACAAACAATTTTGATCGAGTAGATTACATATAATGCATTAAAATTAAATTACAATTGGCAATGACATTAACAAAGGGAGTTAATTACTAATTATTTTATTTCAAGAATCATTTGTGCCGACATTTAGTGATATTCGGCGTCGTTTTTTTCATCCAGCTTCTTTTTATAATTTTGTTTTTAAGTTTGTAATCCTCTTAGGACGTAGACTCCCCCATTTACGTATTTTTGATAATTAATAAAGGAAACAAATTATTTACATGTAACCACTTGCGCACCAAAATAAAGAATGACGCAGTATGACTGAATACGAAGGAACGGGAATAGAGGTGAAAAGGACTGACACGACCAGTTATTTTGGAACTTTCTAAATACTTTTGAGAGTATTTAAATTTTAAAATACTTGGCCACAGAGCGGGGCAAGGGGGATAATGATCATTGAGAACAAGGCAAGGTCTAGAATAGAATTCAAATCAATTTATTTACATTATTATATCTACAATCATACACTATAGTCTATTTTTATGTATGAGAGAGTATTAAAATTTCATATTTTTTGAATTTCTCTTTATGAAGGGAACACAAATGATACAGTTCTTTTCTCACAGAACCGGGATGGAACTTAATATTCTTTGAATTTAGCAAATTCTGTAATCTTTTTTAACCACTTGGTTGTGGGCATTTTTTCTATAAGTCTCGAGTGATAACTTGCATTATCCATTACTATTATACAGTTCTGAGGAAGAAGATCTATAATTTGTTCGAACTACTCTTTAAAGACATCAGCATTCATGTCCTCATGGTAGTCACCGGTACGAGTAGATTCAAAAGTCAATAAACCACCTTTAACAAAACCGTTTGAACTACCGATGTGTACTATTATTAGTCTGCGCCCCTTTCCTGATGGTGGATTTAAACCAGTAGATAAATTATTTAAAAAAGCCTGTCTTCGACTTGTAACAGTTTCATCTTGCCAAAATTTATTTGGTTTATATGTCCCTTGTTGATCCATGTTTCATCTAAATAAAATATATATCCTTAGGTAATTTCTTCTCCATACTACAATATCGCTCCTTTCTATTAAAATAGACTTTCTGGAATGTTTTTTCCATAGAAAACCTATTTCTTTTAAAAGTTTCCATAGTGTGCTTCGACTCATTTCAGGGTAATCCTTATCATCTCGAACCGTGGCAAGAACTTTGTCTATCTTCGGAAATTATTTTCTAAAGAAGAACGCATGCACTTTCCTTCGAAGTCTTTCTTTCAAAAGATTTTCTAATTGAAATTTTGGTTTTCCTGGAGCTTTACGTGCTGTTTGAAACTCGCCACATTTCTCTTCTTTAACAACTCTGTAAATCGTAGATTTCCCAACACCAAGCGTACTACTAGCTAATTCCACTGTGTCATCAACACTTTTACATAAATGTTTGTCTGTAAATGATTTAAAACAATTAAATATTAATGTTTTTTCATTAACTGTTAAAGGACCGATTTTTTGTCGTTTACGCGGCCCTTCCAAATTTTCCATGATCACACTAGAATTCACACTGCACCTTGCAAGTTGCAACTAAACGACATTTGTCAAGAATACACAACTTGGACCTCCTTACTAAATGGAAAACCTATAATCGCATTGTCGGTGAAATTTGTTAAGAAGGTATTTATCTACTTATAATTCGATTACTGTAAGAAATTCTTGGAATTAAAATAAAACAAAATTGGCAAATTGAAAATAATCTTAAGATACGGCTATGTAATCTTTAATACACAGAGCTTTTGACCTGTCCAAACCTTTTTCTATTGTTCTGTACAGCTTATGTTTATAAAGGACCAATAAAAGACCCAAAACTTGTAATAGCTCAGGTACATTTATTACAATTTTAGGAAATATTTAGATTATTATGTAAAAATATTTAAAATGACCGTACTAAGTTTTGCATTAGAAATGATGTTTTATTACTCTCTTATACATAAAAATAGACTATAATACATTTCATGCCAGCACTAGAAATTTGGGCACTTGTTACACGTCTTCACATGATCTTACTGGCTTAGAGTAGCGTCCTACTTTTGTTTTAAGTAAATAACTAAATGAAATTATTACATTAAAAGAAATAAATCCATTTTTTATTTCTATACCATTTAATGATGATGTTTACTAATTTATACATATAAATTTGATAGAGTTACAATTTTATACTGCTTGAATACGATTTTACGGCTCTTTAGAAAGTGTAGAGATGCCCCAACAAAATAAACCGTATTTGAATCTATCAACTTCTGCCTGACAAAGCATTAACGATTGGTTTTTAGTCAAAATAAATTTCATACATATTGTTATTTAATACGTAACATGTAGAGAGAAAATTTAGTCATTAAAATTTTACAATGAACCCTCCAAAAAAAGCATCCATCTAAAAACTTGTAATCAGTTACTTTATTTTTTAATGACTCGCGTTCTATGTATACGAGTATATGACTGCCAATTATGATATCGGATAAAACATGTTTTCTTAACATTAAACTTTAAATAATGAGTTTCTAATCAAATCTGAAGATTCCGCATAGTATCGTTTATATTATTAAATCCATCTGCATATAATTTTTTTGATAAATTATTAGCCAGAGGCGAAATAGATTTAATTTCGTTAATGATATAGTAAATTCAAAATCGGCGGATATTGATAGATGCCCCCTTTAATTAAAAGTTACCTGGTACTTTTTCTGATTTAATGGTTTACTGTCTGAAATATCATATATTGTAATAACAATTCGAGTAAGGCAATATTTTTTTTTAAACATGTACTTAACTAAAAAAAATATCAAGACAGTGACATAGGTGTATATATTTATTATGGTTGCTAATAAACTTGCCTTGCATTCTTTACGATATGTCGTACTTGACCTCTGAACGAACGAAAGAATGAAAGAAAGGTCTTCTTCTTTTTCTGAACAGGAACAAAACGGAACGTGTTTTGATTTAATATTGTGCGTTTGTCGCGGTCTACAAACCGTCTTTTGTTTTAACTTATTTCCGCCCACTGTGCATTGTAAATGTACTCGTTAGTGCAGTCAAATTTAATGATATCAACGTTACTACAATAAAAAATTTGATGTTCCCAAAACATGGCTTCGTTCCAAGTTATTAAATATGTTAAATATGGCCAATGCAATCAAAAAGTGTTTACAATATGAATTATTACATTATGAAGTTAAAAACTTTTCGAATGCACTTTATTCGATGCATTTTTTCCTATAAAATTATGCACTTTTGCTCAAATGTCTTCATTATGGTCCATTTTACAGAAATTAACGTGTAGGACAAAAATGATAGAGAATGATATTACAAACAACCAGAGATTCACAGACTTGGCTTGTTTTTTAAAAGCTTGGCTTGAAATCAAGCCAAGCTTTTAAAAATACCAAGCCAAGGCTAACATCTTTTTTTCAAGCCAAGCTTTTTCTAAAAAAAAAGCTTGAACTACCAAGCTTTTTCAAGCCAAGCCTTCAAGCTTTTTCAAGCTTTTGATGAAATTATTTACATTAACTGTTTACAATAAACTACAAAATTTATTTAAAGTAACTACTAGATAATCCATATAATATTTTATAAGGAAATCAGAAATAACAGAGATATAGCCATTCATTAATAAAATATAATATTCACGCCAAGATTAAGTCGACAATCATAACACTCTATTTGTTGGTCCACGGTGAGAAGGCGAAAGGTGAGAAGTAAGAGAGGGGATAAAGAGAAGGATTTTACGCAGGTACAACTTTATTTTATCAATGAATAAATGTGTAAGCCAGGGTGTAAGTGAGGTGTGCTTATATTAAACAACGGTGACGGTGTAAGCCCTATTACCACTTACAACCTTCGATTACTAGGTTTTGAAATTTATTGAAAATTATTTTTTTTTATGTGTCATCGGCTTCAACAACCAGGATTATTTCCCCTCGTGTTCTGTGTAGGCTTTGTTACTGTTTCCCAGCGCCACTTTAGGAACAGCACTGTTAATTAGAACCCAACAGTGAATGGTTGAGTGGGGAATCCTACCAAGGCATCAGAATTAATTTTAAATAATTAAATTAAATTAAAAAATCCCGGCCAACGGTGGGATTCGAACCCGGGACCCTTGGATCCACAGGCAGAGACTCTACCACTGAGCCACCCACCTCTTTGAAAATTATTATATTTAATTTTGTGAAATTACACCCAATTTAGTTAAATTTGATATAACTAACGATTCAAATTTTTTTGGGTGCAGTTGCATTTGGATTAAAATTTTTCTCCTGCGGAAAGGCTTTTTTTATAAGAATCCTTATGTTTACTTTGTAAATGTCTTTTTAAAGTCGAAGTTGCCCAATTTTTTTATTTTAAGTATTGTTGATTTTCTTGTACACAAAGTGCATACTACTGTTTTGTCTGTTTTGCTCTGTCTTTGACTAATTTTACAAAAAATAGAGACCTTTATGTTTTTAATTGTTTTTTGGGACTTAATTCGAATATGTTCTTCGCGAGAACTGCTGGAAGATAATCTTTCCGCTTTTTTTACCACATATTCAGATCCGGTGTCTTAAATGGGTTTCTCGAATTCTTCGATATCTGATATATTGGTGGCGCTCATATTTGTAAGTACTTGCTTCGAAAGGCTAGCAGTGACTGAATTCAACATTAAAACAAAAGGCGACGAGAGAACGGTTTAGTATACTTAACACATGATCGGCTTGAAGCTTGAAAAAGCTTGGTAAACAAGCCAAGCCTGGACTTATAAAAAGCCAAGCCAAGCTTTTTCTTTTAAAAAAGCTTGATTTTCAAGCCAAGCTTTTCGTTTTCAAGCCAAGCTACTTGGCTTGGTGAAACACTGCAAACAACTGTTATTCAAAGAATTTTCTTCTTTAATCTTAACAAAATATTTAAGGTTAGTTATTATTGTAATTATAAATAATATGATTTTGATGTCTCAAATTGAGATTTCACCTAAAGCATTCTGCTAATTATTTTTAACGATTTAAATATTGTTTGTCACAATAAATACCATTACAATATACTTTACAGTACTCTTTGCAATATACTTTACAATACACTTAATAACCTGACAATATACTTTATTTAAGTACTTTACAAAATACTATTTCATAAGATATTTTAATCCGTACCTGGGAATCTTTTAAGGGCCACACACTTTTATTGATGATCTATAATATTTTGAATAATAGGTAATACTGAAGATCGTCGACTTACAATATTTTGTGCAACATTCTTACAATATTTCTGGATTTACTTTAGGTCAAGGACATAATAATTAATTATTTTTATGGATACTTAAGTTGACAAGGCACTAGCGTGTGAAAGAATGATTTTTTTACGAGTGTATGGAAATAATATAACTTAATTTGATTATTATAATATTATCAAATCTCCAAATTGTAAAACACTTTGACTGTATTATTAAAATGGGACCAGAATTTACAATTGCTTCAGTTAACAGTAAGTACATTGTTCTCTAGCCGATTTCAGATTTTCAGATTGTCAAAAGAATAACAAGTATAATAAAGTAGTTAACATACTGACATTGTTTACTTTACCAAAAGGTACAAAATGCAGATCATTAAAATTGTCACGATTTTTATTATTTATGCAATGTGTACCAGGACTTGCCCGAAATAAAATTTCACGTTAAAAAAATACAAAGTATCGTTTTTGGCATTAATTTTTTGTTATTAAATGGTATAGCTATTATATTCAGACTGAAATATTACGGTGTCAAATTTGTACTTATATTTGTATATTTTTATATAAAAAAAGGATTCCATCCTTGTGATGGACATGCATTATCTTTTATGTAGAATGACCGTCTGTAAATATATCTAATCAGTATTAACATAGTTTTGAATGGTTTTCCTAGTATATCTGTGCATTCATTGCCCTCTGAAGAAACATGACTGATTTAGTGTAGTCGTCAAAGCAAAATTCTAGAATATTCTGGAGCAATTGTCTTCTTGGAGAGATATTAGAGGTAGCAAATCATTCTTCTTGGTCTCTTCTAAACGTTTAGAAAAATTATTTCCTCCCCCAAATACGTGTATTTCTAAAGTTACGATTTGTTAGAACAGTACGCGACACTCAACGTACGCGTACGGCAGAATCTGTCGCGTTCGATTCACTTCCGTTTTAGTAGAAGTGGTGTGTTAAAATATAAATCAATTCAACTTGTTCTGTTGATACAAGCAGGTGAAAATCAGTTCCCATGAATTAAATAACTTGTTAATAGCGATTATTTTAATGGAAGACACAGAAGAATTGTTAGTTTTTAAGTAGTAATGACCAAAATTTAACTATATTCTCTTTACAAGTTCTGCTTTTCACTTGATAAAGTGCTGGATGCTCCTTTACATATCAATTAATATTTCATCATCTACAGAAAATTTCGATGAAGTTTTATCACTTTAATTATAAAACCACATACATGGATCAAAGGAGGTAGGAAATGTCATTTTAAAACCTTTCTATAGGAACACATACCTTCTTCTTGTGTACTTTACTTTAAACTCATTTTACAACCTTTCTATAGGTACATACTTTAAATTCATACTTTCATAGATACTTTACTTTAAATTTATTTTAAAAACATTACTATAACTACCTATATACTTTATATTCATACCTACATAGGTATTTTGCTTTAAATTCATTTTAAAACCTTTTCAATAGGTACATACACATTACACTCTCATACCTTTTTAGGTACTCTCGTATTTTACATTCATTTAATACCTTTTCAAACACAGCACTCTCACACCTTCTTAAATACTTTAGTTTTACATTCGATTGAACATAGCCATCATATTAAACATATCGCTTGTGTGATCTGATAATTGGCCGATTGTCTGAATTATACATGTGATAATCAGGACATATATTTATGGCACGAGGTCGGTTAACCAACTGTCATAATTATACGTATTTAATACCCATTTATACCTTGTTTTTTTTTATTATATCCATACTCACATTCATGTTCTTACTCATACCTATACACATTTATTCTAAACTACATAACTTAAACACTGAGTTGAATGAATAAAAATACATTCATTCTTTAAACTCGTTGCATCTATAACTAAAGATGGCAACGGTACTTAGGTCATAGAGACAGGGCTAGGAAACCGAACTGGGACGTTTTCGTCAGCAGATCTAGACTGAAGCCGATGCCACAATTTCTTATCTATCGGGGGTAGGCAGATAAGTCTAAATAAAAAATTTAGAAGCTGAGTAAATCTGTTTTGTCTTATAAGTCGACTTATACTGATTTTTTCTACAAAAAAAAGGTCCAAGTTCAATAGCGACCCTAAATAATTGACTTATCTCACGTTTTACATTCAGTATAGATGACTGAAACTAATTTATACAAAATTTTGACTTATACTTATTATATACGATAGACATATTCGTTGAAAATTAATTCTTAGTTAAAAAATACAATGATATTGCTAGAGGCCAGACGATACATCTGGCCAAACGACAGGAATAAACTTTTGAAAAACAGTAATAGAATAAAATACGCAATAGGCCATAGCCAAGCAAGTCATATTGGAATATATAGATAACACAGGGCAACAAAAAAATATATTGTGTTCCCCTGCTATCAAATCGTATCTGATTTTCCAATACCTATCGATCTTGTCTACTTTTAATGCATTAATATGTTGACGATTTGATATGAATTAAATAGTAAGAGAAATTATAATGAACAAAATTATAATCGCTGCCCATTAAAACTAACTGTAACTCTATAGATGCAATAACTGACTTAAGTAGTAGATGCATTTCAATTGATTCGAAATGAATTGCGATTTACTCCCACCTACTTTAGGTACTTCACGTTTTGGTTTTTATTTTTTAATCTGATACGTGTTCGATGTAAAGAAGTTATAAATCACTGTATGGGGAGAGTCTTAGATAGCGGATTATTGCGTTCTTATTAGCGTATTGAAAGATAACAGCAGAATTATTAACATTGTATAATATAATCCTGTAGGTATACTTTGATAAAGCATTGCAGTTTATTATTGGTTTCTTCATCTCCAGCTAGTTCAAGATTTTGATCTTTTTTAAATTTACTTATAATTTTTAAAATAACTTTTTTCTCTGAATTTAGGAACTTCTATAGTTTGCTTCTTTTTAAATTAAAAATTTTATTCTATAGCTTCTGTAGCAATGTCGGTGGAATAACTTGAAATTTTTCATCCAGTATGTTTTTCCTAAAAAGAATTATAAAATATTTACAATATAATCTACGTAAGCCTATTTCAATATTTAGAAAAGAAATATAATCTGTTTTGTATTTTGTATAAAATTAATGTTACTAAATTAACAGAGCGTGCTTATATTTTTATAAAATGTTTAGCATTATTTTTATATAATCACTAAGTTTAAAATGTATGAACAATTTGTATTAGGTATTACATAATATTATTATATTTTGTATAACTTACTTGAAGATGCACCAAGTTGAGAATTAAATAAAATAGGAATTGCTTCAGTTTTAAATTCGTTTTTCCCAGCGGAATTCATAATAAAGTCATAATTTATAAAATGTTTCCATATATTTTGGTGTTTTTAACTTCAACCGTTCCCTATTATAGGTGTTGAATCTTTATTGAAAATTTGTTGTGTTAACTGTCACTAATATTCAAATTAATGATATATTATAGAACTCTGAATTGACGTTATACAAATTGAATATTAAAAAACAAATTAATTAAATCACACTCGTTAGTTTGCTAGTGTTAACCATAATCTTCCTCATACCTATTCAATCTATGTAGGTAGTAGTTGGTATAGGTACGTATATATAATTTGCAAAACGAGTCTCTTTCAACTGGTCATCCTATCTGCAATAACTATTTTCAATTGATGCATTAAATTACCTTTATCAAACCATGAAATCTGTGTGGATACAGTCATTCTCCACAGTTTTTTTCAGATGAGCTTTAGCATGTAATAATATGAATTAATTTTAATGTTTCAGATAGTAACATTAACGTCGATGAAGTTGACATAGACATTCGTCATTAATATAAATATATAGTTATCTAGGTAGGATAACTTTTGCTTTATTATATTCTATTCCTTGCATCTGTAACTAGTTTAATGTTTTCTTTCTTTTTCATCAGGTGCTGGGTTTCTTACTTGAAATAAGATTTGTTCCGGTTGGAAGTTAGGACAGGAAAACTGGTTTCTCTACTTCCCCTCTGAATGGCTTTTTCTCCCTTTACGGATTTGAGTTAAAATAATGTCTAATATTTCTCTAAAATTGTATATCTTAAAAATTTGAGCACCTAGGTAAAAATACCTCGACACCAAAACAGCTGTTCTGTGTAATTATTATAATTGTTACTCTAAAGAGCGATATGCAGGAAAAAGAAATTTACAATTTTATAGCAATATTATACAAGGTGAGTCAAAAAGTAATATAAATATTTTAGGATGTGACAGAACAATGCAAATTAAGGGCAGTTTGCTATATAAACTAATATCCGAAACTTGTGTAGTAAACAAAAGTAGATACGAAATTTTTATTTTAGTTATACAAAATACAATATTATGTCGTACTTGGAGTGACCATGTGGAGTGAAGTGGAGTGACCATGGCAAAAGTATTAGAAAAATAAAATGTGATAATGTTTAATAAAATATTAATATTTACTGAAAACAGATTTGATATGACATATGACAGTTAGATTTTAAAACACCGCAAGTGTTTAGTGGTTCTTTTTACGAACTCCACGAATTTCTTTAAGACTAGGTTTATTCCCAATTAATTCCAAATTATAATTTTTTTGATAGCTAATTTGTATTATCCTTAAACATGCGGTTGAAATAAAATTTCGTTGTGATAGTTGAAAATTAACGAATGATTACCATTACCATTTGTACCGATGTTGGATGGAAATAAATGTTTATGGATTTTGTTGGAATACCATTTAATTCTATAAAACATTAATTAAATTTACACAAATCGATTATGCTTTTCGAAATTTAAATTTGTCTGCTTACACCTTCTTACAGTTTTTAATGAAATGTTTAAAAAATAGATGAGGTGTTTTATAACATTATGTGGAGTGATTGGGTTACTTTGTTACACTCAAAACTTTTCTATTGGAACCGTAAAATAATATTCCATTTTAGGCTAACGGTTCCGTTATTATAATGTGAAGTCAATTGGAAATAGTACCAAGTTTTTTTAATAAGATAGCGTACCGAAGTATCTATTTTGGTCAGTTTTTAATAGTACAGTGGCAATCCAATTGTAAAAGGTCTTTGGTTGTTTAAAGGATTTTTTATTTTTGTTGACTAACCAAGGAATCTTCGAGATAAAGCAAACATAAAGTGAATTGCTGAAAAAATATAAAAATTAATCTTTTAATATATTTCGAGATTTAGTTAGATATGTTTTGGTATCAGGTACCGTTTATTTCCCCAACTGAGAAGCATAACTGTAAATAGTTTTGAACAAAGTGTCTTATTATTACAAGGAAAAGCATTGTATGTAAATTATACAGTATTCATATAGGATTTATAGTGGTAATATAATTCGTCTTACTTTAGGTACACAGGGAAAAATTGTTGGTTATATAAAAAAAATTATAAGTACTTAATTACACCCGTTAATGTTTTCTGTTTCAAATCAGAAGAAAGCAGTACCGAAACGATACAAAAACTAGAAAATAACTAAATATCAATCGTAAGAAGTATATTTACAAGCAAAACCCGTTATAATTTGTTTCTATTAAATTTTTTTGAGTGTACAAAAATAATGGCTTGTTGATTATTAACAATTTCATACGATGTTTTATTTAGTAATAAGAGTGGGAAAAATATAACAATGGTATACGTATTAAAAAATAATGTTAAATTTTGTTGAATCAGATTTAAATTCATGAACTTATGTCGATGTCTTTATGTTACTTCTAAAAGGATGAAATTAAGCTCAAAGCTAAGAAGAACCCACTGAATATTTACTTCTACACCAGGACACCAACGTATTCCAGACAAGATGTGGTTCTGAAAAATTTCTGTTACGATTTGCGAGTATAATGTAGATAGAATATTGTGTCGTATTATATTTGTCATTTTTGAAGTATGCAGACATCTTAGATAAAAGCAGACATTATGGCTGCAGGAGGGGTCGTAGGAAAACTAACTAATAATACACGTTATATTTAAGGAATTTTCTTTCATGATGTCACCGCTTCGTTCGCGCTCCTTTTAATAGGATATACAAGCAATATATCGTTTCGTGCCACAAATGGTCACAAAAATGTATATGCCTAGAATGTTACGTTTGCCCTGCAATTTGCCGTTTTTCCATCTTTTGCTTATCGGATGAAATATGATTGACGTTATAAGTTAAAGGTATGTCATGTTTTTGCTTCGTTGAAATATAATTTCTATATAATAAGCGTATTTATACAAAATGGTTGTTTGTTCCTTTTTAAAAACGAGAGGAAATTCTAATTTTATACAAACATGGTGAAAATAACCAATTTAACTGATAATTATCTTCTTTTAAAGATTTGATTACTTGCTTATTCCTCTAAGTAGCTATGTTAATTATTAATTATTTCATTTAAATGAAATAAGTTCTTTCAGTCAACACTTTTAGAGTTTTCAAACGCATTCTACTACATTAATAATGTTGATATGTACATATAATTTACAAAAAAATTCAACTATCGGTTTAAATATTAGTATTAAGCGAAATAAATAATAAACGTTAATTATTATAAACGTAAAAATACATTAGAAAATAGTATTTTATATACGTATAACTTTTCAATTAAAATTTCAACATTGAATTTTCAACCAATAACGTTTTTTTATACCATGCAACATTAAATTTACCTTGAAAAAAACGAGTGTGTAATGATTGGGTTTGGACAACAACAGACCTTATAGAACACACTGGGGCAAAGACTTGTACAAAATTGACAAGAAACAAAGGTGACTGAGTGGCAGAGTACTATGAACTAATATGAAATAAAACACATATATGGATAGAGGGTATAGAAAAAGACTATTTTCCCTGGTGTTTCAAAATAAGTGTTTTCTTAATTTTAAATAAAGCTTAAAAGCTTCAAACAAGATTTTGAAGCTTTTTAGAAGATTTTTAAAAACCTCTTAAGTCCATAAAAAAGAAAAATTGAAAATTCTATTACGAATTTTTAAGGTTATTAATGTAATATTTTCGAATTTTGTTTGAATGTGTCAGTCTTATCCTGAACACTTCAATACGCAATCAATGCGCAAGCGCACGATTCTCTCCTTTTTATAAAAGATGGCCGCCTTCAATTCTCCTCTAATCCAGATCTGTAGGATAAAAAGAATAAACATACGACTACTTCGAAGAGAATGTATTTAATTTTATGTTGACGAAACAGGGGAAAACTTGTTCACATCGCGCCGCTACTGGCCTATATGCTTTGAAACTCAGTATGTGGTCCAAATTTCAAAAGTCTTGTTTATCTATATATATATATATATACAACATAGAAACTAATCTAAAAATGCATTGGTCTACTGGTAAAATATGCAAATGATTAGATACAATAATAATTCTCAGACTACATCAATCAAAAAATTCATGCATGATTGAAATAATTATAAAATATTTTTATAATGACATTTACTGTCAGATTTTAAGTTCTGTAATGGAAATCTTTATATACAAAGCAATCAGACCCGAAAAAGTTAATTGTGTGAGTTAAAAATTAGCATATCAATCTAAAGCGAACACGTATTTAACGCGCGTTATTAAAAGTATCACTTTGTTTCAATCAGTTGTAATTACCGGCAAATTATACAGCAATAAAGATTATTTTCACGATTATAGTGTTTATGATAGTTTGAGTCATAATAATAATAATAATAAAAAAAAGAACCATTTTTACATAAAGTTTTATACCAATTTTATGAGGCATTTTTTTAATAATATATTTTCTTGTGCTAATTGAAGTAATTTATTTCTACAAGAAAATCAAGAATGAATATTTTCTTATAGTTTCTCATTATAATTTTAATTTTATTTCAGTCCACAAGGTGGCCTGTTGCAGATTATAGCCGCTAATTACTGTTTTTTTTATGTTTCAAAATAGGTTGCAATCAATGCAAGTTAGATGATAAATGGAAAATGATTCTGCACTACTAGAGATACAATACAAAGGAGATTACTTCTTATTCATCTATGCACTCATATTCATTAATATCGTTTCTAATTCTTTTTCCTGTAGAAACATAGTACTTTTTGATTTGATATCCCATGGTGAATATTGTTGTTAATTTTATGCAAACTTGACATGAATAGCTTATTAGAGAATGGATAATAACTTTTTGATAAATTAAAAGCGAATTACCAGTGATTATGTACATAAGTAAATTGCACTTAATAAGTAAATAATAGGAGAACTAGCAATGTGTTTTTTAAATACTGGTTTCTAACTTCCATTGCTTCAATGTAGGAAGTATGTTTAAATGAAAACGGTGTCTCGATTTGATGTTATAGATAGATATAGATATAGATTAGAGAAGATAGAAAAGGCGGCCATCTTTCAAGAAGAGGCTGACACATTTAAACACAATTCGAAAATATTAAGGATTCAATTACACAATAGAACTAATAAATAAAAATTCGAATTAGAATTTTCTTATTTTTCTTATCTTTATTTAAAATTAAGTAAAAACATGAGAGATATGAAATTAAAGCAACAATAATAACTTTTTTCTACACCCGTATTATAATAATGCACTTATATGCCCATAATCCGTTTCATAATGATACCCATTATGATACAGATTTTTCATTACGATACAGATTTTTAATCAATAGAAACCTACAATTTTTCAATCAAGCATGCTGTTTGACGTTTGTCCTAGGTTCCTATGTAATTATTTTAGTTGTCAAAACGTATTAAATTTTCGTAGGTAGCTAAACTTCGATAATTATAATATTAAAATGTCTAATATTAGCGATATAGAAGACTCCTCCACACATATCGGAGAAAGCAGAAAATACAGTACAAAATATTTTACCGTAAAAATCTAGGGAAATACCAATACCTGAAGTAATACCATTAATTACAATTTTGTAGAATTTTTTATAGAAATACGAGTAATTACTGTTATTGTGTTCAATACCAATATAAATATAATATTTATAGGTCTTGATTATTTATCGGGTGTAGAAAAAATAGCGTATGCAACTCTCATGTAATGGTTATTAAAACACTCGCATAAACCATACGAAACTCGCCTTTGGCTCGTTTCGTATCCCGGTTAATGCTCGTGTATTAATAACCATCATTACATGATCGTTGCATAATATACTATTATATTAAAAAAATGTATATTTTGTATGTAAATTATTACATGGGAACATCGATTGCTCAGATCTTGAAAGTATTTTATTTCATATAAAAACTATAAGTTTAAGAAATTCAAATATTTTTAGACGTATAGATACACATCCAAAACCTTTTTTAAAATTACTCCAGATGTAACAATTCTTCGATTGTTTCAACACCTGTAGCTTCTTCTTTATTACTAACTAAAGAAAAACATTTATTAATTATAGTCTGTTTTAAATTATAATATTACTAGCTCCAAGGAATTAATTTATTATCTAAATAAGGAAACGTGTTTTTTTATTCACATTGACGAGACATCAAAACATTAGTTGGCGTATTGCCGCTGCATTTATCACCTTATCTTCGATAAACATCCTTCTTACTACTCTCCTAATTCATATTTTACATTAAAAATGTCTTTCCTGAGACCGCTCGTAATGATCCTTAAAAACGTGTAACGCTAAATAAGAAAAACTTGTACGGTACAGTTGCTGTTGGTCTCAATAAATCAATTTATAATGGTATAGATTGTATTTAACGTCATTTAACAATAAATCAGAGTAAAAGCATTTTATCTTTAACATTACAGATCTTTATTTCTTAATAATCTCTTTATCCAATTATATTTATTAGAAATGTGCAAGTAAAAGAATGGAATAATCGTGAATACTTTTCTCTTTGACAAATATATTTTTATTAATGACAAAATTACTGACAACTCTCAAAACTAAGTCTAACAATAAGTACATGGCTAAGTATCAACTCTAACAATATTGCTACTTAAAAAAAATCCTTATGTTACTGTTATATAATTTGTAAAGCTTTTTCTATAGTTTAAATCTGTACGCTTTAGTTTGACACTATAAAAAATTAACAGTTGACAATTTTTCAAAACAAACTTAGCTTAAAACATCACTAAAATCAATGGGACGAAAAATTATCGACTTACACTCCAACCTAAAATATTAAATGGATATGAAAATAGTAAAGATTCAGAAAAGAATAACACAACTCAATTGAAACTATGCAAAGCCGGTTAAATATCCTCAAATTATATTTCTGCCTCGTCTCGTAAATAAGATATATGTCGCCCCCTGTATATGCTTCGATTCGACCACATAGTTGAAAGCTGGAACTATTTGATATATTCCCTTCTCCAATCCCCTCATCTTAACACATTGCTTTAGTCTTAGAGTACATGACATATCTCTATTTTTTAAGTTTTCTTGAAAGTGGGTCAATTATGACAATATAAATTTTAAACTTGTAATCAGTTAAATATAAATGAAATGTTTTATCTTAATTTTTGTTGCAACATGCTTTAAACAGCGACATATATCTTATTCACGAGACGAGGCAGAAATATAATTATAAGATCAAACAAAAGATCTTAATTATATGATGCCTCGTCGAAGTAAATAAGTCCCAGACCCAATATTTCTAAAGTCCCCTTAAGTTGCAACAAGTATGCTATGAAATGACTAAAGCAATGTGTTGAGATGAGGGGATTGGTGGAGAAGGGAATATATCAAATAGTTCCAGCTTTCAACTATGTGGTCGAATCGAAGCATATACAGGGGGCGACATATATCTTATTTACTTCGACGAGGCATCATATAATTAAGATCGAACTTCACTTCAGGTAAGTTCGTTTGATCTTATAATTATTGTGGTAATCGCAACCTTAAAATCAAACAATTTAGTATATTGGTGGTTGGAAACATTTACGTGAAAGCGCCATCTTCAAAGAGCTCTAGCTCCTTTTTGAAGTTTTTTCAGATTAAGAATCGATATAAAATCAAATCTAATGTCTTAGGTTTTTGTTCTGCAGGCGAGCTTTGGGACACCCTATATATAAAGGCATTTAGTGAATTAATATTGATCTGACCGTCGATGAAGCGTATCACAAATAAATGTTTCTTGTGAATGTTTTTTCCTTTTAGCCTTTTATTCATAATGAAACGGGTGTGGGTGATAAATATCCTTTTTGTTTTTGTTGTTGCACTTCCTTGCTCTTTCAACTATGTAATTAAATCTGACTAATTATAAGATTACTCGCTGGCGAGAATTAAACGTACCGCTAAACGATCGTTATTTTAATTGTTGCTTTTATAACTTTGGTTAACGCAACAAGCTGTATACTTTGGGAGAATCCAAAATGACTCGTAAAAAAACTGTTTGTAAATATTGCTAAACAGGATTGCTTTTGTTCTACAAGAACTAGATGATTAAGAACATATAGAAGAGTACAAAAATATTTTAAATTGTTATGGCTACATTTCTTACATTAATCAAACCACAAGACCTGCAAGTAATACTGTTTCATAAAAAATATCTGCAGTAGTGTTGCCAATATTAAATCATTTATTTATTTTTTAAATTAAGCACATTGAACCGCACCTTTCTTATGGAGGAAAAACACAGGGAATTCTAGAGGTGGCTAGGTCTACCTCAGCCCCTGTTTAGCTACGCCAGTGGCTGAATCTCACGATAATAATTGGTTTAGATAATGGATTAAACCAATAAAATGAAGAACTTTCAGTATGTAATAGTTTCGTCATTTATTTCCAACTTTATAACATCCTCATTAAATTGGATACCTACTAACATCGTTATTACAGTAAAAAAAAAAGGTGTTCAGAGATTATTTATATTTCACGACGTTTAGCTGAGGAAATCAGAAAGGCTGTAGGTAGTTTATATAGGCACGTGCACCATATATATATATATTGCGAGAATAATTTGCAAGCGAGTATCAAGATCATGACAAGAAGTCGTCACGACATGTCTTTCAAGGGGCCATTCAAGAGGAAACACATCTTTATTCCAGAAACACGAGTACACGAGTTTCTTTATGGACCATGAAAGATCGTGAGCTGTTTAGATCAATGAACATGTGTAACAGAAGCTTTGATGAATTATTCCGACTACTTACAGAACGAAAATTTATTATTTTTACTATTTACATCGTTTTTAAAGTATTGTTCCTCGATATACAGGGTGTTTCACGATTTTAAATGCGCTATAGAATTCTAAAAAACAAATTTTTCATAGCCTCAAAACGTACAACACCCTGATCAAAGTTAAAAGATACAAATAGAACACAAAACAAAGTATAATGCCTGAAAAAGGTCAAAACATTTTATTATAACTTGGAACATGACTAGCCAAAAGAGAAACTAAAAAATAAAAATGTGTAATAATAATAAAAGAATAATTATTGGGTGTAGAAAATAACTTTACTGCAGAGAGATATTTTCAATTGTCCACATGTTTTTGCTGATCATAAAAACTTTAGTTCTTATTTTTGCAAAGGTTCTAAAAAGGTGAAATAAATGTAATTTCGGACATAGAAAAATGTAGTATTTTGGATGATATTCTGGTTTGTGGAAACAGATTGCAGCTACTGGTTCATAGCTTGTTGTTAAATATGAATAATAATGCAGCAAAATCATATAATTCCGTAATAGCAAACATTTTTGGGGGTAAACACATACATTTTTCTGTAAAAAATAGTTATAACACGAGGAGTAGGGCAGTACAATACCAAAGAAGAGTATTATTACAGTAATTTATACAAATTTAACTGATTGCTGATTTCCTAATATATTTTCTTCTTCCTGTATTTTTAATTGTCTCTATAACCGCAGTATTTCATATATCTTATGGTCGTCCTTCTCCTTTTTTTAATTCTAAAATTATTCCAATAAGGCGTTTCGGTTTTATTACGCAAAAGGATTATAATTACTAGTAACAAATAAAAAGTTCTCAATTTTTTCTGAAAACGTCAACAGGTTACTATTAAATTTAAATAGGTGTCAGGCATTTATGGTATGATTAATAGGAGCAATTGATTTTGCCGTTACATATTGAAAATACGATCGTTCGAATGGATAAAACAGATTCATCCACTTATCCTTTCAATTACTATAATTACTTAAATAAGGATGTTACCATCGTAACTCACGTTTTGTTTGAATTTAAGGAAATAACTGGAATTTATTCCAAAATTTAATTATAAAATTGAGCCAAATTTTCTGTTATGTTAATTGTAATTAAATCAATATAATTCCTAGTTTTACTTTGTAATTTCTCTTTTAAAAAAGTACTTTGTAATTGTAATTATTTTTAAAGTACATGCAATGGCCCAGCTAGTAACTGTTTAATAGTATTTTTCTAAATTGAAAATTATTTCGCTATAAAATAGTAATATTTTATACGTCGCATACCGTTAAAATTTATTCTTTTCATTTATTATTTATCTTTAGTTAATTTGTTGCAATCTACTCACTGGCGGCTCGTAGCCTAGTCTAATTAAGATTATATAAAATTTATCAAAACTTACCAACGCACTTTATGTGATTCAACAGGTAGTATTCTTATTATTTTTTGAGAAAAAAATAATAGGAATTATCGTTAATAGTTCTGGAGTGAACCAAACAGAACCAAAACCTTATCAGAAATAAAACATGTAAATATTTTAGCCTTTCAACTCCAAAATATCTGTGAAGCCCTTCTTTAAAAATAAAAACAATAGGTACTATACGTGTTACAAATCATTTGGATTTACTTTTAAAAATAAATTTGTTTCATGATTTTTCTTGTAGATACTAAAATGGAAGATATTTTGTTTATCTTATTACATGTATTTTTAATATAAATATGAAATATAACTCTATATCTAAGATGACGATAAATATATAATCCCATGAAGTTATTGTTGTTTATTTTCATAACATATAGCTTCCTATTGAAGGAAAAATAACGACAAGAATGCTCTTTATCTAGACAATATTAATGATGCTCTGTCTGCTTCTTCTTTTATTTTATCGATAACAGTTGCCGGATATTTCTTCTTATCTATTGCAATCGATACATGCACGACGACATTATAAGTCGGAATTATTAAGAGGAGCATAAACGAATACCTAAGAATCTGTTTTTTTTTTAATTTGGAAGTATCTTTAGCTTTTGTGGAGGCAGTGTGTTGGCAGTGCCATAAACTATGTAAAATTATTATTGTACTTTGCACTGTTCTTGATCGACGAATAAATCATAGTAAAAATATAAAAATAGATTTTTAGTATTTATTCATTATTCAAGAACAGTACAAATTACAAGAAAAGTGAGAACACATTAGGCAATCATCACAGTTCCGTCGCATTGCAATCTATGCTAGTCTCGAGCACGAGGAGAATTCCGAGATTCTATGCAAAAGATAGAAGGAGAACGCGATACGAACTAGAAGACCAAGTCGAAATATGGAAAAAACTTTACTGTGCGCGCTTGAGACTAGCTCTGCTCGCTATGTAACATGAGTGCGATTGCATAATGCGTTCTCACCTTAATAACTTTACATTAGTTATGGAACTGCCAACAGGCAGACTCCTCGACACTTTATCATTTTTACTCACAACAAGTATTAAAAGTAATTTTAAAAAACTGACTCTTAAATCATGCAGATGCCAACAACATGAAATCTTCTTAAAAAAAATATTTCGACGAATTGAGAACCTCCTACTTTTTTGAGGTTGGTTAAAAACTAAATACACGAAAACAATGCAAATAGATAGCTTTGCAGAATATACAGGGAGATACATACACAAATAACTATCTAAACAAAAATAAAATGGCAAATTGATAAAAAATACTGTTTGTTTAAATTTTAAATAACACGTTTCCCTCCGTAGAGATCAAGATTTTTTACGTCTTTGACATTTTTTTTTTATTTTAATAACTAAACTAGTTTCGAGAAGCACAAAGCACAGGGCAGGCTTTACGGGATAATAGTTTTATGCCAAAAAAAGTAATTTACGAAATATGAATTATATTACAATTAAATTTAAAATATCTAGTGATTTATTATTAAAGTTAGTTGCGAAAAGCATACCTAACCACAAATTAAATATTTTATTTAATAACTGAACATACAAGATGATATCGAAACTTAAAAATAGCTTTGTTATTGAGATAAAACTAACATATTTATATTATATTTTGTTGTTGCAGATTTGACATGGAAAGTGTTATACGAGAAGGAACTTTGAGATTATTGACAGCAGAGAGTACTTGTGATGTCATTTTAAGTTGTCAAGGACGACGTTTGATGGCTCATAAAGTTATTTTATCGGTGGCGAGTCCAATATTTAGGGTAAGTTTCCACAAAAACTCTTCTTACAAGTAATAAAAAAAACAAATGCGTAGAGGGATTAGTTTACAAATAAATATAAACGTTGAATGCAAATTAAAATAAATAAACCTATCTAGATAGATGATTAATTTTATCATAAGGGTTCTTCTTTGCTATTTAGAAAGCTTTATTTCATTAAACTTATTTACATTTAATTATCAATTATTAATTAGTATATCGCTTGCATAATAAAAGGTTGCAAATTGGAATATCTGTTTCAAAAACTTGTATGAGTTATGTCATCGGTTTGCAGCATTTTAGCAATTTTTTTTATCTATGCTATAAACAAAAACACGTTATTTAACAAAAACTTAAAAAATTCATAAAAAAAATTTTACTTCTAAACCGGCGAGTCATCTTGTACATCAAGATTATAAATTGTGATGTGTTAAAACGTTATAAAAAAGTAATGATAGCTGGCTAATCTGTCGATTAGATGCTCTTAAGTATTTGTAGCTTTCACCTACCGCATCCGAGGAACGTGCTTCAATGTTAAACGTTAAACGTCGATAAAAAAATATCGTTTAGATGTCTTCAAAGACGATGAAAAGTATAGGTAATTATTATTAATAATATATTAACGTCAGGTATATGTAACAGCTGCTACTAACGTGAATATAAATTTGGCGAAAAACAATTATTATAAATTGAAAGAATTGTTTAAGGTATGAAAATCGTCATATAAATAATTGCTCTATATCAAATATCAAAAATACACCAATTTAATATAAGCGTTTTATAATTTTAAATGGGTAAAAAAAGTTTTATATTATAACTTTCCACAACGCTAAAAGTCTTTTTTAAAGAAAATATTTTCTTTTTAAACTACAAAAAATTTTTATTACGATGTCAACTGCATGAAATCTAACAATAAATCTAATAAAACATTATCAAAAACAAGCATTTTACATTAGAAAATTTTATTTACATGTTCTAAAAATCATATAATGTACAACTCAAATATAAAATATAAACACAATTCCCGAGGTTTTTCACAGTTGCCTGCTGGGCCAATGGTGATACTTTCACCTATTTTACATGAAGTAATTTGATGTTGATGATTAGGCTAAATATAGCAGCCCTCACTCCTTGCCAGAAAGACATTATTGAGAGGTTGTGGTGTTTTTGTAGTAATTGTCACAGTTTAGAGATTTGTTGTTGGTTAATTTGGTATTTGTCCCCTGAAAAAGCTAGGAAAAAATGGTTGTCAGCATTGTATGTTGGTCTTTCGATAGTCTTGGTTATTGTGACAATTCACAGGACGATTAACCTATAAAACCACCCGAAAGAGCCAAAGTCGAGTACAAAATCGCCCTCGGCCGTCAATCAATCAATTTATTTAATAAAATATTTACAAATATATATATATACACATCACCACAAAATATTCATTTTTTTGCAGTACTGGCTGCTGGCTTCTGAGACGATGCCATGGTCAATTTCTTAACCGTTGAATATTCTGTGATGATTTATTCGTTGTTGTCTTGTTTGTATGTAGTTTTATCTGATTTTAGTTTTGAAGAGATTTTTCCTGGAAAACTAGCGCAAAAACCAGGATTGGCCTTGTCTGTGTTTGTTTTAGTCTTTGTTAGTTAATTACAGAACTTTTTCTTATTTGTTGCTTGTTGACTCTGGATGTCTGTCTTTTGCTTTTGTAGATTGTCTATGGGATTTGTATTGCTTGCTCCTTGGCTTTCATCAGTTATTATTTCTTTGTTGTTTGTGTTGCTGTTTTTGCCGTCTTTTTCTTTTTCACAATTTTGTCGATTTCATCTTCAGCTTTTGACGAGTCTGTTAGCACCTCATATCTGTTTTTGGTTTTTAGGATTGTTTGTTTAGCTTTTTGTCTAAATAACTTCTCAAAGTTAGTACTAAATTTCTTTGGAGTTAAAAATTTTCCTTCTGAATTTTGTGTTTCAGTGTTCATTTCTTCGTCTCTTTCTATTGTGTTTTTGTTTTCTTAAGAAAGTGCTGTTTGGGGTTGTGGGCGGTATGCTTTGTGCATTTTCTTGTGTCTGGGCTCTTATCCTGTCTTCATCTGATGTTGTTTCCCCTCCGTTTAACATCATTATTGAGTTTTTAATTGTCTCTGGAATGTCTGTTTCGTTTACTGTGATTTAGATAATTTTTTCACTCGGTAACTGTATAAAGTTTTGGTTTGGGTATCTTGTATGTTGTTTCTCTTCGAGGTTTACATGTTGGGGTATTTTTTGGCTAGAAAAAACACAGATGTCGTCGGCATACAACGCCGTTTGTACACCATTATTACCCATGGGTAAATCACAGGTCATAATCGTATACAAATGCGACGAAAGTACTGAGTCCTGGGGTACTCCCGCCATCGCTAGGAAAGGTCCTGTTATTGTGGAGTTAATCTTAATACAAAATTGTCTGTCCGTCAAGTATGACTGGATTATTTTCACAATGTGTACGGAAAAGTCATTCGCAAGCATTTTGTGCATTAGTCCATACGGTGTCAAAAGCCTTTTCACAATCTAAAGTGACTAGAACTGTTTAAAGGTCATTATTAAATCCTTCTTTTGCGTGATGCGCAATTTGAAGTACTTGGGCTACGGTACTATGTCCCTCTCTGAAACCGTATTGTTCCCGTGGGATAATTTGTAGTCGCTGTTCGAGTTTTTTAAGTCTATTCAAAATTTACGTGTCAGTTATTTTAGCAATTGTATTTAGTAAGGAAATGGGGCGGTAACTATCGATCTTATCAAAAACAAGCGAACAAGTGTTGAAATCTGATAAAGAGTTTCCAAAGCATCGGAACTATTCTTAGAATTCTAGGGTTGAATGGTGACATATTTCCTCCCCTCGAAGTTTCAAATCCAGAGAGTCAGTGAGGGATTTGAACCTAAGCAAGTTCTTGGGTTATTGACAATGCGTTCAATTACTTCTTCTTGACTATAATAATAATACTGTCCCTTATTCACCCCCTTACGAGTGAATTTTAACCCCTGAAGTTAATTGAACGACTTGTGTAGGGGAAAGGACGGATATTATTATTATTTGCCGTGGCGCTCCGGGGCGACTTAAAGATGATCGATGGTGCCATTTGACTTACAGGTGAGGAAAACCCGGAAAACCTCACCCACCATCATCGAGACGGTAAAGCATGGCGATTTTATAATCTGCATGTCATATCAACAGAAATTGAATTTCTGTTAATACGGCACACATTAAATCCTATAACTAACCATACAATTTAATTAAAAATCCACATGGTCTGGTGTAGGATTCGAACCTCAAACTTGCCTATAAATGAATATAAGCGCGTGAGACCGCTACGCCACCGACTCGACCACTATGGCAGTGAACCTTTAAATTTCTTCTTTTGGCAAGGTGATGGACCATTATTTAGTATGTTCAGATCTGGCTTGATAGTGGTTGCCCTTTGCTGTACCGGTATGCTCGTTCTAAACATGGCCACCAGGAGAGACTGTCTGCATTGCTATGGAGGCGGCCTCTACGATGCTCTACTTCCTGGTTATTGCTAGAAAGTCGGCTAGGTGTGGGTGATCGGCTTCTCCGGGACGCATAGCTGGTGTAATTATTTTTTGTTGAACTTCATAACGGGCTTCGGGAGATTGATCTATGTAACTTTCTGGCCTCACTTCCTGAATCTTGATTTATAGAACGAGCCCTGCTTCTGCTTCTTTTTCCCCCTCTTCTTCCTTCCTGCGTCTTTCCTTCTCCTCTTCTCGCATTTCCTTTTTCTTCTCTTCTTTCTTCCTACGGTTTTTCTTTTCCTCCTCCTCTTCCTTCCAACGACTTTCATTTTACTCCTCTTCTTCCTTCCTATGGCTTTCCTTTTCCTTCTCTTCTTCCTTCTTGCGTCTTCCCTTCTCTTCTTCTCGCCTTTCCTTTTCCTCCTCCATCTTCAAAAACGATGCTGGGGAACCTGAAGTATCCATGCCTGTTTCGTACTCAGTGGATCTAGTATTTACCATGAACTTCTATTTTGTATTCCATCGCTGCTACCAATGTTGCGCAGGTTTTTGGTATCTCAATTTATTTCACCTCAACTTTCACAATAACTATACAACTGATAACATTAATTATAACTATAACTGACGTCAGAATCATTGACTTATATAGCTTGCTTGACCCTTCTCGAACTGTCCAGATTTTTCTTGACAAGGAATGACATTTCTAGACATTTCTGGATTATTCTATCTTCTTCTTTTACTCGTACTTTTACTTATGACGACCGCAGTACACTATAGGGTGATGGGTAATAATATTTTTGGTAGTATTTTCTTGCAATGGTCATATATATAATCGTAGTACAACTTATTGATGACTAAGTATTTATTTTCATGTAAAACTACCTTGAACTGTTTTTAAGAATAGAAATTGGTTATATATTATGTATATATATTATTTTAGATGTAATAGGTGTTTTGAGAAAACCTCTGGTATTTAATCATTTAATGTGTTCAATAAGTATTGAGTGAAATATCTCTAGCGTTAGATTAAAGGTTATTGGGTGAACAGAAATGTACTTTAATTTTATAAAGTCCTAATAGTTCCGACATTTTTAAATTCTATTCCATTATCTACTACAATTTGCGTAGGTACAACATGATGTGAGAAAAAAGAAGATTATTAACAATTTCTATGCTACAGACTGCAGTTATGTGATAAATTTGAGCATATTTTGATAAAGTATCAATGATAGTGAGAAATTTATTATTTTCCCTAGTGAGGATATCTAAATGAATAATCTCGAATGCTTTTGTCGCCATTGGTGTTAATTTATTTTGACAGTAACGGGGTAAGGTTCGAATTTACTTTATTGACAGATTTTACAATCGTTAATAAATTAATTATGTGAATATTTAAGGGTGTGAATCTACATGAAAAATTAATAATAGTTTGCTTTATAAACTTAAAATCCAAAAATACGGGGTGCTAAAGTGTTTGACCCTGTATATGACCTGTTTGGAAAATATATTTTCAGTACAGCTTACAATCGTTTTAAATGTATTTCTCCATATTCAAGACACGTAAAAATATTGATCTAAAACCTGTCAACTTAACTATTTAATCTCGGCTATAAATTTTATCTGAAACTGAGAAAGCAATCTGATCGCGGAAAATCGCTTGTAAATTATTATTTGAAATATTCATCATTCATACACGGTATACGTCGAATATTTCGCATTTCGAGAAATCGCTAAGTGAAGACCGGACTTGAGGTATTTATCCTCGCCCATCATCAAGTAATACATAACTTACCACCTGAAGTGATAGAAGTACATGATATACTATTTTGACTAGGTGTTATAAATTTAAATATTATATGCAAGTTAAATGCAATGGGAGTAGATCAATTGCACAGTATTAACACAGAATATATCGTGGGCTTACTGCAAAAAGTGACGAAGTCAAATCTATCAAAGATATTCAGAACTGATATTATAATTTTCTTATTGTTTCAGGACCTCTTTTTAGAGAACCCAACAGATCCTACAGTCGTCATCCTTCCAGACATCTCCTGCCACATAATGACACTCATTTTGGACTACATTTACACAGGAAGCGTTATAATTTATTCCAACACCATCCAACAATTTTTGAGTGCCGCTAAATTACTACAAATCAAATTAGATTTCGATATACGCTCAAAAGACGTGCACATCCAAAGAAATGAATATTTTTTAGACCTTGCAAAGAATCTCGAAGAAGAAACAAATTTTACCGGCCAAAAGGAAACGATAACACGAAACGATCATAATAAAAACGTTTCGAAAAAGTTACCCGAATTAATTCCTATTAGTGAAGTCCGAGCTTTCAGAAAGTTGAAAAATATAAGAAGGACAAACAGTTGTGTCCTGCCTAGTCCTTGGACGCCTAGAATTGAGACAGTATTAGGAGATCCACGGGATGATATTTTAGAAAACTCGGAATATTTGGTAAGAAATATTTTTTATAATATAAATTAATTGCATATTTCTAAAAACGCATGAAATTGTTAGATTAAGTATAAATTAACATTATTTTAATGGCTTTTATAACTTAAGAAGTATTTTGATAGTCTGATAACAAAATGTTTGGTGGTTATGGATAATGCACCCCATATCATTCAATGCTATTAAACAAATAAAAAAATTAAGTAAATATGTATTTTCGACAGAATATTATCAAGTATTAGAGAAAGTGGAATTCGCCTTTTTTGGGGCTAATTTTACAATAAAACTGTAAAGACTTTACTAAAGCAATATTTGATTTAAAATGTACGTTAGAGTTTCTTTAAAAGAAGTCATAAAGGCTTCTCTACAAAATTTTTACAATGTTAGTATTGTTGATCTTTATTTAATTATAATTGGAATAAGCATAAAGATAAATAAAACGTATACATATGAGTTAAAAATTTAAAAACTTACAATGGCTTCATCATGAACTAAATATATCATAAAATTAAAATCTAATAAAAACAATTTATTTTATACTTCTTGGCAAAAGCAACATGAGTACTAATTTAATATTTATCTCTTATATGTGACAAAAACAAGTATCTACAGAAAATCTAAAAGTATTTTACTTGTTACCAAAAAATTACAAAAATATTTTAACATTATCAATATCTTTTTCCACCCCAAATTTTATTGAGGCATGTTTGCTCCAACCCTCACAATTTAGTGTAAATAACCTGCACTTACTTTATGCCCCAACAGTCATTTATGACTTACCCACCCTGTAGATACATTTTTTATGCGAATTTATTAATATTAGTGAAATAATCGTTTTCGAGGAAAATATCTACAACGCCCATTAGGCAGATCAATTTATACGCCCTAATTTCTGGCTTTATGATAATTCATGATAATCTTTGGGTAATAAATTATACGTAGCACCGCCTTGAAGATGTAGTTGTGTAAGATCAATCAATCCGTGTCTAATTATAATTGTAATTATAAATTGTACCTGGTAATAGCAAGGCTCTTTAAATGATTTGACACCCACAACGACCTGAATTGTTTTAGGCCGTGATTTTCAACTTCGATTATTATAACTGCAAACGTTTCTTTAAAAAAAATAGCAAGTACCTATTTATTTTACGTTTCTTGGGTAGATCCAATTAAAATCTAAACAAAGGATGCCGTGCCAAAAGTTTATCTAAAAGTGCGAGATCAGACTCGAGCATGAAGGGTTCCGCATCATCGTACAAGATTTAATACTATGTAGGGTACTTTTTAACCAAAAAAAGCCAAAAAAGTCAAAAAAGTCAAAAAAATAAAAAAAAAGTCAAAAAAAAGCCAAAAAAAAAACATGTTTCTAGCCAAGCCGACTCTGGCGCTATTAGATTTTTTGCGTCACGGGACAAGTGTACAATGGAAAGTTAACGTGTGGACGGTTCCTTAGAGATAATTGGTAAAAAGCCGACGTGACGCCATTAGTTTTTCGCGTAGCTTTGCTTCAACCGGCATGAAATTATAATATAATTCTCACCCAACAAAGTAGCATATCTTTTACCTTTTACTTGTTCTTTTCGCGTCAGGTCAACAAGGTTTGAAACTTTTTTGTTAAATATAAGGAGTGAGTAGAAATACGATTACTCATATATCAGAAACACATGAAAAAACGTAATAAAACAATAATGTCAAAATTAAAATAAATTCTAGTAATAGTTATCTAACTAAATGTGACTTAATGTGAAAAAAAAAAACGAAAATGTAACCCCTAGTGGTATGAGACGTATCTTCTTAAAGAAATGTATCTAATCTAAATATTAATCATTTTCTAGTAAACTGAATTTGAAGATAGGCGTGTGTTCGTCTTCTGAGAATACAATTTGTATTCTCAGAAATAAAAAAAAAATCACAAGCATTATTGAAAATAAATTTTTATTTGCAGATGCACCAATCCAAATTCTACAAAAACGATTCGAACAATAACTTCCAAGTCCCGGACTTTTCAAGATGTCATAAACAAAACAGGAATACGTCCGATCAACTCTCTCCAACGAAAACTACTTCAACGATAAATTTTTTTAAAAATATAAGCGAAAGATCGAAATTTGGCAATAGCGCTAACACTACAATATCAAGACCACCCGAAGATGTAGAAATCGATAGAGATAAACCAACAATAACAAAAAATGAAAGATTACCGAGTGTGAAAACATGGATAACGGAAAATTTTACAAAAACTGACGTCTCGTCAACAAAAATTTGTGTACCTGAAAATTCTAATCGAGTAACAGTAAATGATGCAACAGGAGAGTTCAGCGACGATGTTAAAGAAGAATTAGACGATACCATTCAGTGTAAATATACTAGTGCGTTAAAAACTGAAGAAACGTGTGTTGGTGGAAATGAACTAGAACAGACTAGTGATAAAGAAAAACCGTATAAATGTGAAGAGTGCGGTAAACATTTTAGTCAACTGAGAAATTTCAAATATCATCGGTGAGTATAGCTATTTAAAAATATATATCTTGTAGACCCAAAGTTAAATCTTAGATCGTCTTACTATTGAAAACTGATTATGATTTTCTATAAAAACCAATCATTTAAAATATGACCTCAGTTTATTTAATCTCGATGACCTAAGTTCAGTTTTTCCTACGATGTGGTTTACTCAAAATTCAGTATTGTATTACAGTAGTTCTCTTTTTTATAGTGTCCCGATGATGGCTTAAATAACCGAAAGCGCTTGACGATTAATAAAAACCTTACGCACTTTAAAATACCTTTCTGTATTTTATTTCTGTATTATCAGTGTATAAACACCTACAACCTTTAATTTATTAATTTATTGTTTCTCTAATAAATCTTTGTTTCTCATTTGATCTAATTTACTTAGTAGGTCACACAAATATAACTGTTAAAGGATAAATCTCTACCAAAATTGACAATGAAATTTTAATCAAAGACTCACCGTTTAAAGCAGCTCGTTTTTCCTAAAACAACGAAATTTCAATATAAATAAAAATGAATCATATTTTTTTCTAGAGAAACAGATAAATTTAAATCAAAATACATACCATTCGCAGCCGCTCATTCCTGCTTTATTCCCTGTACCATTTGTTGATCCAGTATTTCTTTTTGATTCTCTATAAAAGCCATTATTTCCAGTAGATTTACCGATCAAAACGCGTCCGGAAGAATCTTCTATTCCCGACGACATTAATAATCATTACATCATGTTCAATTCTATATCAACCCTTTGACACGTAGATGTATCTCTGGGGTGTATATCTGCAGCCTTGTCCATTTGATCCTGGAAAGTGTACATCCCAGGACATACTTTCCAAGAACAAACGTCTTTATTGTCAGAGGTGAAATGAACATGAGCGCAGATTATTGCAATCGTGCCTCCGATTAACTCGAAAATTTGCGGCGATTTAAATTTGTTTTTACGGAAATTCGCTGAAAATAAAAAAAAACTATAATTAATAGAAACATTTGAATCAGCGTATGCAGAAACGACATATGTCCATTTTTAGATAGATACACCGTAAAATGAATAAACAACACATGTCCAGATTATACCTTATCAGAAAAATAAAAGATATACTCTGCAGAAACAACACAAGTTCCGGACATGTGCGGTTTCTACTAAACAGGAGGTTCGCACGGGCATGCGGTTGCGCATGAAATTAAGGAGAATGTTTTTTTATTCCTGTGCCTACACGAGTGTTCTTTATTTATTATTTTGCTGGGCATTCAATAAGTTGTGTTTTATGAGATGGATCCAAATGAAAACGAAAATACTTCTCAGGAAAAAATGAAAGCAAATCTTGAGAGCTACTCACGAAAGTTTATTAAAAAATCTCGTGTCAAGGGCGAACCTTATAAAAACTACAAGGGAGATGATATTCATAGCAGAACATTGGGTCCTCCTTGCAGGTAAGGCCATTCTTTTCTACCCTGAGAAAGCTCAGAAAATGTGACAGATTTTACACAGTTCATCAAAATACGGAGTAGTCAAACAAATTTACAGTTAAAGAAGTATCAACAGAAGAAATAATGAATTTTAAAGATTAGTGGCCTAAGCTGTACAAAAAAACTGCATATCAGAAGAAACCAACTCCAGAAGTACTCCATGTAACCAAAAGGTCCATTTCAATTTAAGTACCTTTTCACAATACACGTATGACACTAAAAAAAAAGGATGTGTTGAAACGTCAGAGTTTATAGAAGGGGCTTTCATACTTCGTTCATACTTCCAACAGCCAGGAAAACCTGCTGCAGAATTACCCATAGAATCTGCTTATCCATTGGGTGCTGTCCCAATAAAAGCAAACAAGAAGAGGAATACCAAGAATTTTATAGTTCTTTACTTCAATTGTCAACATCCACTGATTAAGTGTGCAAACTAGTTATTTCTGTTTTTTACTTTCCTATCTGTATACAGATATAAGGAAAGTATAGGAATCTTGATTTTTTCGACCTCGAGTTTTCGACGGATTTTTACGTTTTGAGGTCCCCTGACTCCGTTTTGACTATTTTCGTGATGATGTCTGTGTGTGTGTGTGTCTGTGTGTCGCATAACTCATGAACTGATACACAGAAAAACACCAAATTTTAAACTTAAGCTTTGTTCCAGCGTCCAATGAGCCGATTAGATTTTGGACAGAGTCGGAACATCTGGGGGGGTACTTTATAAGTGATAATTTTTAAATTTTATGGTATATATCTGTTATTTACGTTTGGGGAAGAAAATTCTTCAAATAAAAGTTACTTCTTATAATATTATCTATAATTTTTGTTCTATACAAAATTTTCCTAAAATGGTCCGTATTCGAGAAATTTGACAAAATGTAAAAAAATATTTTTTTTTATTAAAATTGTTCAAACAAAAGTTGTTTGTAATATAATTCTCTATAATTTTTATCCCATACATAATTTTTCTAAAATGGACCGTATTCGAGATATTTGAGAAAATGTGTAAATTTCGAAATTTGAAGAAAACTCAAAAACTGATAAAGAAAAAAACATTAAATTTTAAACTTAAGTTTTATTTCGGCCTGACGTGAAATGATTAGATTTTGGACAAAGTCGGAACATCTGGGGGGGTACTTTATGGTAGGCCGTTTTTATATTTTATGGAATATATCTGTTATTTATGTTTGGAGAAAAAAATTATTCAAATAAAAGTTACTTCTAATAATATTATCTATAATTTTTGTTCTATGTAAAAATTTCCTGAAATGGTCCGTATTCGAGAAATTTGACAAAATGTGCAAAATTCTGATTTTTATGAAAATTGTTGAAATAAAAGTTGTTTGCGATATCGATCTCTATAATTTTTGAATACATAATTTTTCTAAAATGGACCGTAATGTAAAAATTGTAGGAAAAGTGCTAAATTAAAATTTTTCAGTATTTTCGTTTTCAATGAATATCTATAGAAAAATGTTTGGAGGTAGATGTATGTGGAAAATGTATATATTTAGTTTATTCTCCTCTAAACATTTATAGAGGTGCTGCAATAGGTTATACAAAATAACCGGAAAAAGCCTGTAATAACTAGATAAGAAAGTCATGTGTTGGACACATCAGATTTTTCTACTAAAAATAATAATTTTTAATGTATCATGTAACTCGCTCTACACGTATATTGTGAAGTACCTACCTGTACAAAATAGGTAGCCAGTATTTAAATAACACCTACTTAATAAAATAGATGATTATCAACTTTATTGTCACTAATATGAGAAAAAATGTGTATACCGATATATTTTGTAGATACTTATTGTTATATACATAATGTAATGTAATTAATTTACTTAAAAGTCACTAAAGATGGCTGCATCACCCTGTATAAAAAGAACTCATAGCGAAAACTTTTAACCTCAAATGAAATAATTTCTCTGTAACACAACTGTAGAATTAATCGCAAATTTGCCAAAATATTCGTCACTTTTTATTTTTTTATGGACAACTGAGCATGGGCGTCGCGTAACATTATTTTCCAGGGAGGGGCAAAAAATCTAGTTTTTGAACTCGAAAATTAAGTTAATAAAAATCAGAAATACCTTTATTTTTATTTGTCAAAATTGTCATCATGAACAACGCTGGCCAACTCCGTTATTGTTTTGCAGAATGCATCATCACAGTCGATTAAAGGAGTCACTATCTACAACAAGATGGAAAAAATAAGATATTTCAAAATGGCTTGCATCATTTTAAAAACATTATCAGTCCTCCTAAATCTTTAAAAGCAAAATTACTCGTAATACCAAGGCACGTACACACAAATTCAAAAAATATATTATATACAAAGGACTAACCGCGGGTATTTTTTCAATATTCCTGTTGCATTATAGGAGGGTGAAATTAGCAACACTTTATTTCATATCAAAATCTTTTTTCGAGATGAACTTTTATGAAATAAAATTATAAGTTGAAATCCTTGTTTTATTTAGTTTTTTCCCAAAACCAATAAAAAAAATAAACACCCTAATTTATCATTTTTTTAATAAATTGAGTGGAAAACAGTATTTTTTCTATGAAGCTATTGGTTTTGGTAAAAAATTAAAAAAAAAAAATTATTAAATAAAACAATGACTTCAAGTTATAAAATTATTTCATAAAACTTCATCTCGAAAAAAAGTTTTGATATGAAATAAAGTAAGGGTTGCTAATTTCACCCCCCTATAATGTAACAGGAATATTGAAAAAATAACCGTGGTTAGTCCTTTGCGAGTGCAAGAAAATTACAGAATTTCAAGTTTCTAGCTTTACTGAAATTTTAAAAAAATAATAAAACTCAATTTTAGTCACCACCTCTTAAGGGTGATATCTCGGAAAGGGGTGGGCTGAGGAAATTTTGTTATAGAAAAGACCCATCTTAATTTCATACGAGCAATTACCTCCTGAATTTTGTCGCATGAATTTTGAAACACCCTGTATGTTGGTATATTAAGGTGAATGCAGCAGCCGTTATAATTTTCGGACAAGGATATTTCAAAAAGTAATTTTGTTAAAAAATTAAAATTTTGGCAAAATAAATTAGGTAATATTAACTAGATATGCCTATATTTTAATTCCTTTCAGTTTCCGATAAAAAAATCAGATATGATAATGAAAATAAATGCATTCCTCAACAGCACTATTCTTAATATAATCCCGAAATTTAAGCTCTTAATGTCTTAGTAATGATTTTTTAAAATTCGCCAAAATTAGTGGCTAAAATGTCTCGTTAAGTGCTGCCTTCTGGTGTAACGCGCCTGTAACTATCCTATCGTACACTGTGTCATTATTCGTTTCTTGCAACGATTTACACCAGTTTACACCAGAAGATAGCACTTAACGAGGCGTTTTAGCCACTAATTTTGACGAATTTTAAGAAATCATTAACAAGACATTAGGAACTTAAATTTGGGGATTATATTAAGAATAGTGCTGTCGAGGAATGCATTTATTTTCATTATGATATTTCAAAATTAAAACCCTTTTAGTTTTTTTCGGAAACTGGAAGGAATTAAAACATTAAAATATATACATATTCTAGATATTATTGCCTAATTTATTTTGCCAAAATTTAAATATTTTGAGATATTTTGGCCGAAAATTATAAGGGGTGTGATCACCTTAAGATTGAAAGTGAATTAGCTTCAATGCATGAGATGCAAAGCATCATAATTGTCGCGTCACAAAAACCACCTGCTGATAAGAGAAAATTTTGATTCAACAGTATTGTATATTTTGTGTTGTAAAAGAGACAAAATTAACATTTCGTGTTTTAATAGTTATTTTTTTAATTTAATAATCTATGTGAAAAATTTTTTATACAGGCATTATTGCTATATTAATATACTTAGTTAATTGTTGTAATTGTTGTTCCTTTAATACAATTTACCTATATCCAATTCATCACTTTCCGTATCCATATACCTAGGGTCCGATTACATAACGATTATTTCGAATTTCCAATATACAGGGTGTCCCGAAATTAGACGGTCATATTTTAACAGCGTAATCTACATCTTACAAGTATTAGAAATTAAAAATTTAAAAAAACCGAATTCAAAAACGTGCAGATGCAGTCACCACATCTTAACCAAATTTATATGGGACCACCCCTGAAGTACCCCCTTACTAATCAAAAAAGAATCATATAAATCGGACAAGGTGGTAAAGCATTATCGCTAAACATACATATAAAATGAAGAGTTTGAGGATTTTCTCATGGACTCAATTATTAGATTTTGACCAAATTTATATGGGACCACCCCTGAAGTACCCCCTTTCTAACAAAAAAAGAATCATTGAAATCGGACACCGTGTTAAAGAATTATCGCTGAACATACATACATACAAAAAAAAAAAAAAAAAAAAAAAAAATATTGCGACGAATTGAGAACCTCCTAAAGTCGGTTAAAAATAGGAGTAAAAGTTTATATAAACATAGGTCCGAAAATGTTTCGTTTTCAAGATACAGGGTGTTACAAGTGAAGTCCAGATGGCACATTTTTGTAAATATTTTCTAAAATTTCTTTAGTTACCGGTTTTTCAAAGTTAAAAAAAATAAAATTTCTAATTCTACAGACCTACTAATTATTGTTTACACTTTCGAATAAGAAAACATGTTTTTCTCTTGAAAATGGCTCGTCCTAGCGAGATGCAACAAATGTAGCTTTATCATAAAGAAAATATTGGTTTTCCAAATTTTGTAGTCAAAATTGTTAAAAACTATCCACAAAAAAAAACTTAAGGCAATTTTACCGTAAGCTCCCCCTAATTTACCCACCTATGAAGTTGATCAAAAACTGGGTTTAGTCCAATAAATAGAGCGTAAAAAGGTAAGTATTTGTACCAAATTTTACCTAATAATCTTTAAACGTTTAGAAAATATTTACAAAAGTTTGGTATCAGGACCTCACCTTTAACACCCTGTATCTCGGAAAAGAAACGTTTTCGGACCTATGTTTATATGAACTTTTACTACTATTTTAGGATGTAGATTACGCTGTTAAAATATGACCGTCTAATTTCGGGACACCCTGTATATCATCTATAACTATCAATAAATAAAAAATATTTGAGTTGTTTCGTTTAAAAATAGTATTCCTACATTCCTATAATATTAACAAGCCACTAAACCCCCAGTAGGCGGCGATAGCCAACGAATTACTTCGCCAATTGATGACATACCTGTGTTCATGTAATTGTAATTGGACCCTACCCAATCCTATGATTATTCTTCAGCGCACGACACACGACATTTCCAAATTTATGTAGCGAACAAGGTTCCAAATACTTTAAGGGGAGGTCGTTAGATCCGTGCGGTGTGACGTCAGAAGGGACTGGATTGCTGTTAAGAAAATGCATTGACCATGTTAAAAAGGTGGAAAATTCATTTTGAAAAGTGGATAACTTAATGGACCCTATAATAATAAACCTCAGAAAAGAAAATGATAATGATACCAGTAGTTATAGTAAAGACAGTGCCTTTTAAAGATAGTTCTGGAACTTTTATTTTTTTAATCTATGATTTTAGATACTAAAGTGTTACTTTTATTGCCAAGAGATTAAAAAAAGTTTAATTCCATAAAATATAATCGTCCTTATTAATTACTGGTTAAATAAAATTCGTTTAATGTTAATTTTGCCAAAAACGTTCACTTTTTTTGAAATAATACAACTTCGTATATACCATTTTATATAAAAACTTATTTTGCAAAGTAGAATGTAACGTTATATTCCCACTTTTACTGTACTCCTCTTTATTCAGATTATACCGTTATACATTTGTGAATCACCCTGTCATTAAAAATATTTTTAATTGCACGTATCTACTAATGTACCTATTATTTAAATATGTAGTAAACGTATGTATGTAACAGAAATTCAATCTACCTCGCAAATTTGAAAATAAAAATTCTGAAAAACTAGACAATGTTCAACTTTATCACCCTGTATATCGAAAACTAGTCACAGGATTGAGTTGAGTCTATTGACACCTTTTGGTTACTAGGTTAAAGTACAATACCATACCAAAGTCTCCACTTTACATGATTGGAAGATCAAAATTAGAAAGTATTACAGGAATAAATAATTTTTACAAACTTTGGCTGAACAAGAATAGGTGTGTTATTTTTTTTCATGTTTTTTGATGTTTTTCCAATAAAATTATCAAATTACCCAAATCAAAACGCCATAACTCTTAAATTAACCAGCCTCCGATAACATCACACTACTAAGGTCAGTTTTGTACGATAAAATCATGAAAAAAAACCAGGTATAATTTCTACAGCATTGTACAATTTGATTTTGGCCAGCTAGCAACACTGAGTAGCAGGGTGACATCCCTATCTGTATTCATATTCATAAAACACTTTAAAAAAGTGGCTGATTGCAACTTCACGCCCTGTATATCAAAAACTAATCATAAGAATAAGTTGTGCCCATGGACACTACTGTTTAGGAAGTCTACAACTGCAATATTTCTCCACAAGCCAGCTGTATGATCATAAATATAAAAAATGTATCTATTTTTGTTATTTTGACATAAAAGCTATAGAGAAATGAGTTTTGAAAAACCATGCAGGTACAAGAATTCTAATTCTAGCAATATAGGTAAAGGATGCCCTTTCTAAAAGAGTAAATTACTCATACAAAAATAAAGAGGTTATAATTATTTACTAACTGTGGCAAATAGTTTATCAAATGCCATTTTTCTTGCTTTTTCACATATTCACAACGTCTGAATCAATGAAATATCGTAAATCTATAAAATGTTATAATATTGATTACACTAGATAGATACCTAGGTAGGTACTAATCACAATTTCACCACCAAAATTATGAAGAACTCATATTTGTTATAGTAAATTTGAACAGATATCTTACCTACAACACTTGGATATTTGATTTTCATATTTCACTCACAAAACAAGGTAAATTATCTTATTTCTATAAAATTTTCTTTCACTAAAAGGACGCTAAGGAAGCCATTTTAAATTTAATGCAAATAATTTGTTTTAAGAAACAATCGCCGACTAGATCAAAGACATAATAATTAGGTAAACACTTTTTGCATGCTTCTTTCTCATTCCTGTTCTAATAGATGAGATAGGTATTAATTAGACATGCGTTCTATTAGGCTAAAATGCAGTTGCCGAAAATGTAGACACCTATCTTCGTTCGACAGACTGCGATTCTTATGTAATGTCTCTCTCTATGCAACAGGTTAAAGTGTGGAAAGATTTTCAATTCAAATTCCAGTGGCGTTTCATTGGGGTAAAAAAATATGAGAAAATAAAATGTCTTCTGCATAATGCAAATAAAAAATCCATTTATACAGGATGTTAATTTTATTTATTTTTGTGTTAAATTCGAATACACTTATAATTTATTTATTGTATTGATGGTGTTTTTCAGACGTGGTAATTTTGATGTTTACTATTATATATGAGAAATTATGTTTCTTTTATATGCTAATTTAATATACAAGGTGAACCAACATGGAACTGATAAAACATTAGATCACCTATGTGTGCAGTGTTATCAATGGACAGTAAATACTGCGTTTTCCGGAGATTTTAGGAAGGTACGAATAATTTTGCAATAGATGAGATATGAGTTCTTAGACCACTTTGGTATAATAAGAGGCGCTGAAGGAGTAACGTAGGACCCAAGGAGACGTTGAAGAAGCCTTTGGAGACTCGCGGACGAAACAGAGGAGCTAAAGAAGTGAATCTGAGCTAACGACGATGATGACATAACTGCCAAAAGGTCCTAAGCTTATATATCTGCTATAACAAACGACATTCAACTTGAACTGTCATTTAACTGTCGATTAAAATAGAAAAACATGCGCAGTTGCATTGCCAAATAGATATTATGCAACGATCATGTAATGATGGTTGTTAATACACCAGCATTAACCGGGATACAAAACGAGCCGAAGGCGAGTTAGGTATGGTTTATGTGAGTGTATTAATAATCATTACATGAGAGCTGCATACACTATTTTTTCTACACTCGATAAATAATCAGGAACTATAAATATTATATTTATATTTGTATTATTATCCATAAAAGTAAGTACTACTTGATCCCTCTTTTCATTTAGGGTAATTACATGAGGCTAACATCTAAAATATTCATTGTATCTTCCTTGAAAATAAAATTGACGTATATCTTTACGATATTTAAAATTATTTACTGGAAGGAAGTTTTCAAATGTATATAATTTATTTTCTTTTCACAAAATTAGTTACATGAAAAAAAATGACAAGTATTCTCGAATTTTCTTAAGCTGATATCCTTTTTTGGTAAAGTGCAATCGAATAAAAAGTGTAAACATTAAAAAAGACGCTGTCACCATTCTATGAGGACTTCTTCAATGAAAAAGTGTTGATCCAATATTGGACAATGTTGAATATTTTTGAAAGCAACGGCAGTTTCAATATTTACGCATTGTAAGTGTTAATGGATTGCCAAATATTGATTTTTACTTTGGTAAAGGGAATGTCGATAAATATGTAAATTAAAGTGTATCTAGATATTTTGGTACTTTAAACAAAAGTCGAATGGACCCAAGAATCTGACATCGACACAAAGACTTCTGTTGTTGATATTCAAGGATAAACTTTGTTAAAATAATCCGTCATTTTGAGTTTTTCGAGCTAAATCGAAAAAATGTGTAAAATATAATAATATATAATAATTCTCTCCTTTTTCACTCCCTTAGGAGTGAATTTTTGACCCCAAAAGCAGAGCTTGTGCATATTAGGGACTACTGTTATTATTAATAATATATACCCCTTGGGGTAGTTGACAGCAATTATATATTTTTACAGTAAGTATTTCTATTTTTCAATTTTTCATTTTTATGTGCTGTCTCCTCATTAGCTTCGGTAGAGCGAATATTTTCTACATTATTTAGAATCGTCCACTCCAATTAACGAAATAAATTAGGAATGGAGAAAGTAGGAAAATTAGTACAAAGAAAATTAGTGTCAAATTTAAAAAATATGTATTATTTTTTTCAATATAAAGAATTTCGTTTAATTTGCAGTTTGTATTTGTAACAATATTCGTTTAATCTATATTTTGTAAAACAAATAAATGTTCTGATTTCCGGTTTTTTATTTTGATCATTAATTAAAAAAAGTAAGTTGATTTAAATCAATGATTTTATTGTTCTTGTGGCTGCTTTCATGGAAATATCACTATCACTATATTGCATGTGTATATCCTCATTTAATTCTCCAAAAGGAATATTAACTGTCTTCCTGTTCTGGTTCTTCTTCTTCTTTAGAAGTTATCACTCATTCCGAAGTGTTTACTATTAGATTAATTAGATCTTCTATAAAAGATAGGAGGAATAATAATCTGAATTTCTTACCAATGCCACTGGCAATAAATGTTACATGATTATAACAGATTATTGAGAGGATGGTGTTACTAACTCTAACTAGCCTAAAGGAGTTTTCGTTAGCCATAATCTGATTACCCATTCATTGCGCTTTTTGATTTACCAGTCGTTTAACAAAGAAAAAAAATACAAATCCTTGTTATCTATAAAGTCGTTATCTTCTTCGTTATCTGTACTATCAGATCTTGCATTTGCAAACAGTTAGCAGGTAAATTGTTCGAAATCACTTATTTGAAGAGTAGTCAATTATTAAAGTATTGTTAAAAAATTAAACAATAATACTTAAAGGTGTTAGGTCGGGTTGTTTAAAAAATGCTGTAAACTCAGTGTAAAGAATGATGTTTAAAACATTTTTTTCCCTCTAACAATCTCCAAATAAATAGGAACTCGTTGACAATTGTAAAATCAAACATTGAACCACTTGCAAATTAAATAGCTGAAATTATTGTTTAAACACATTTATTTATGGTCACGTTATGTCAATATTTAATAAATTTCGGCAACTGCTACACATCAGTTGACGTTCTCAATTAAGTTAACAGCTAAGTATCTTTTGTTTGCGTACCTGCTGTGCTTTTGGGATTGTTACTTTTCAAGTGTAGTTCGGAAAGTAATACACTGCTCACGGGAAAGTTTAAGCTATCAATAGATATACTAAAGGTCAAGTGTACTGATTCGGGTAGAGATACGACAATATATGTAGTAATTTCGGAAGACAAGCTCGAAAAATTCCATTTGATCTTCCTTACCAGATAAATCAATCAATCTTTTAATTAGCAGACATAATACATACTAATTAACGTCGTACTGTAAACAGTACAACTATTAGCATCTTTTTTATTCCTTTTTTTAAATCGATTTCCGTAAGAAGTTTTAGATCAAGTACCGCTGGTTTCTGTTTCAATGCTCCGTTTGATTTTTATGGTTTAATTACTTTGCCAAATTTCTTTTCAATAAACAATTACAAATAAAATGATTCTAAAGTGTAACTATTCAATTAAAATAAGTAGAGCGCGAAGTACCTAGTACGGGACTGTCGATTTTTTTTATCGGAATTAATCGCTGTTTCTTTTTTTATCAAGATCGAAGCAGTTATTCGTCTGTTGGTTGATGACTTCATTTATTAAAATGATAGACGAAATTCGTGTTTTTGGAGGGGCAAATAATTATTGACCATTAGTACTACACAAAATATTCTTTATTAAAAACCAAATGTTAAGCAAAATGTAGCTTGCAATTTTTCCTATAAATATATTATTAATGTTATCTATAAAAAAATATATTTTTTTCAGATCTGTCCATGAGGGTACCAAAGAATTTGCAGCCAAATGTGAGGAATGCGGAAAAGTTTTCAACGATAAAGGTTACCTTTCTAGCCATATGAAAATCCATAGAGACAGAAAGGAATACGGCTGTCCTCATTGTCCAAAGAGATTCAATCAACGGGTGGCTTATAATATGCATCTTAGGATACATACTGGTAAGTTAAAATACATTTATACTTATGTCATAAATGGGTTTTCCAGTCAAGAAGACATTTTCTATTTTTGCGTGTTTGAAAATTATTATCTAAAGATAAAATTATAGCTATATCCTCGTATAATATAAAACAAATTATAAATTTTAGAGAGATCAAACGCCGTTCTTTAAAACAATACTTCTTGGGTATAGCCCCAGTGCTCTTGGCTTCTAGTCTGTCAAGTCCTTCATTTCCTCGTTCAAAAATTTTCATAATACTTTGTGTTTAGTTGTAAGATATGGGTTTTTACTGGTACACTTTAAGTTATTTGTTAAAACACCCAGATCTGACTGGTTTTGAATCAATTGCTTCTGATTGGGTAATGGATTTAGCCATATCTATTCCCTTCTGTAGCTCTTTAGCAATAATAAATTCTCTGTAATTTACAGAATGAGTTTCTGAGCAATTAAAACATTTTGCAGGCTATTCCTAGGTTTTATACATTCAGCAGTCTTCTGATAACCAGCACACTTGACACAGGCTGGTGGTATGTTGCAGATTCTCCGGATGACTTCTGTTTGACGTAGTTTCGTTAAAAAAAGAACTTCCTTAACTCTTATTTCTTGTACCAAGATTATATAGCAATTTCAATGATCGTGTCAGTACTATAAAACACCAAGATCATTTTATTAGCGAATAATAATTGACGAGATTGCAGGGAATGTTAATCAACTATAATTTACAGATAGGTGTACATTGCAAAAAGTGCTTGCTTAATTATCGTGACCGTGGACAAATTCTACTAATTTACAACCTGGGCGCATCAATCATTTTTTCCAGGAGGAGACAAAGGTACAAATTTGTACCGTATGACAATACTTTATTCTGTTTTACATAGAGAAATAATTTAAAAAATCTGATGTGTCCAACACATAACTTTCCTATCTAGTTATTATAGGCTTTTTCCGGTTATTTTGTACAATCTATTGCAGCACCTCTATAAATGTTTAGAGGATAAACTAAATGTATACATTTTCCACATACATCTACCTCGAAACATTTTTCAATAGATATTCATTGAAAACGAAAACACTGAAAAATTTAAATTTGGCACTTTTCCTACAATTTTTCCATTACGGTCCATTTTAGAAAAATCATGTATAAAGAAAAATTATAGAGATCGATATCGTAAACAACTTTTAGTTTAACAATTTTCATAAAAATTAGAATTATTATCAATAATATTGCCTAATATTTAAAACTTTGATATGCTAGTAGAAAGAGTTTAGAAAAAGGTCAATAATTCCAAAGAAAGGCATCTTAGAAAACACATACTTCTGAAAAAACCCTTTGCATATTTAACATTTATATATTTATGTTTATAATATTTTTAATAATTGTTTTATTTTTTCTTTTTATAGGAGTAAAACCACATGAATGTCCAACGTGTGGAAAAAGCTTTTCTAGGAAAATGCTTTTAAAGCAACACCAACGAGTTCATACTGGAGAGCGCCCATATTCATGTCCAGAATGTGGTAAAACTTTTGCAGACCGATCAAATATGAGTTTACATGCTAGATTACACACAGGTGAGTGAAATTTAACTTAAATCATTAAATAAACATGGACGTATAAGCAATTTAACTATTGTTGGTGCTATTATATTTGTCTGAAGAGAAAACACAAAATTTTTAACTTGAGCTTAAATCCATCCTTTGTTGAGCTGCAGGGTCGTTCCTAGGGTAGACGCCGCCCGTGTGCGGGCAAAATTATCCGCCCCCTCCCCCTTTCATAGCCTATAAATTAGAAATATTTTTACCTTAAATAAAACAAATTACAGAAAATATAAGAAATTTGGTTTATTTTTTAGCTTTAAAATTAAAAATTAAACAAAATATTTTATGCCAACCAAATATTAGTTGGAGCAATTTTATATTCAACCATCGTCACTTCCTGGTTTTTGATCACCTTTATAAACCTCAAAAAGTTATTCGATTCCTTACCAGATCGTATCAGAATTGCTGACTAATAAACGTTTCGGATTCTACACATAATAAAACTGCCTTCGAGATCCCAACCGCTTGGGTCAATAAACAAACCGACTTCATCTATTCAGATAAAGATCTTTTTTATTAGAGAATAAAATTGTAAGCTACAATTGTGTAGATATAGATTAGCCTTCTATGCAGCTACCGGTTTCATATATAAATTTCTTTTAGACATAATTTTTTCCAAGTATGGACACCGCTATTTGTGGTGTTTATATTAATATAGAGGGTAATACAAAAAAGTAAACAGGTATTGGTTGAAAATTTAAATTGTAACGATACTTTGGTTTATTTTTAAAAAATAGTATAATCGTTTATGTATCCCATTTTTGAACCAGTTAAAATTAGTTACTACGAACATCATATTACTTGGAAACAGGCGCAGATACAAGGAGGGGGATAAAAGGTTAATTACCCCTCCGAACTGTTCGAAGAAATACTGAAATTTATTAGAACAATAAAACTAATAACGTGATTTAATAATTATTACATGAGAATATGTATTGTTCAGATCTTGAAAGTATTTTATTTCATATAAAAACTATAAATCTGAGGAATTCGAATTTACAAGTATTTGAAATATTGTTTCACAGTACTATGGCATGCACTTGAGCGTACAGTCTGTTCGCTATACTTACGCGGGTTTCGAATTAAAAATTTTATGAGTATTTCCAGGTAAGTACCCGAAAGTTTAACCTGTTCTTTGGGGAAATATCAACTGGTCAAATGAAATGAAAAATAATGTGCAACGTTTTAATTAAATAATAATGGAGAATCTTTTGTATAATTGAGAGCAGAATTAAACTTCTTCATTAATGGAGTCTAATGTGGCTATTATAAACCTAATAATAATTTTATATTACAATTCACACAAAAAATATGGTCTATATATGGGATTAAACTAGCAATGATACAGTGGCAGACGTAAAACTTGATGACCGTAACTTTCAATAATCTGATCCACAACAAAGGTTTTTGGTTTTGCGTGTATATTTGCCAATAATAATTCTGATTTTAATATATATTGAGGAAATGTTATATATTCCTTTGTTAACCATTCTTTAATTTTATCAACAGTCCAAGAATTCGTTGAACTTTTGTTTAATACTTTAGAATGGTAAGGTGCATTGTCTAAAATAATTACGCTGGGCTCACTTAAACCTGGGAGAAGTTTTTCATGCAACCATTTTACAAACATTTCTGTGTTCATATTATCGTGATAGTCACTGGATTTTGATTTAGATGAAAATATTAAATCAGCACCTTCTATAAAACACGATTTTCCTTCCTGCATGTAAAATTATGTGTCGCTTCCCTTCTCCATCGGTATGTTTAATGGACTTTACGTTATCATCTTGCCATATTCTCTTGGTTGCACCCCTAGAAAATATCCATGTTTCGTCTAAATATATAAAATTCGCCCCTTCTTCTTTAAATTTAGAATATTTTCTTAGAAAGTTAATTCTCTTGTGCACGACAGAACTTCTTTCACAAAGGGCCTTCACAAAGGGCCTTTCTGTTTTCCTCCTTTTGAAATTTGAAACCCAAGTTATGTATCACTTGCCATATAGACTTGTTCTGCCAATGTCGTCAAATTTGATATCTATTAATTCCGAGAGAATTGTATTTAAGGTCACATGTTCCTTGTTGGCCCTCATTCGATAAATGGTATAACGAATTTCAAATTTCTTTCCACCTGGAATATCTTTCGTTTTCAATGATGGGCGAGTTTTGCGGTTATCTTCTTTCGGCAGTTCACTATTGTGATTTTGTAATACTCCTCTTAATTTGTTTTCACTAATTCCTAGAGCATCGCATACGCGTTGTTGTACAGGCATTACCGATTTTAAAGGACCGCCATTTTCTTTTTCATCCGTAAAATACTTATGTACACTACAAATTAGACTATCTACATCTAACACACGTCTAGGCATTTTTAAAATGTCCACTAAATTTACAATATACATACAATGTCAACACTTGCAAAGAATCAATTCAACTGCAATATTTGTAACAAATTTAGTACCTACCCTAATGTTATTTTAATTCAAATCTGACCATTAGGGCAATTTTACCTAATTTCTTGGTAAGAGGCTTATTGGAACTGGTTGACAATGACTAATTTGCATAATTTTGTTAATCCGAAACCCGCTTAAGTATAGCGAACAGACTGTACATTAGTTACCCCGCTATGCCAATATAGTTTAATATTTGTTTCTATCTAAGTGTTTAGAGTTTTATTATTCTCATCAAATACATTTTCTTTATTTTCAGGAGTGAAGCCGTACGCTTGCAGCATGTGCCCGAAGAGTTTCACGAAAAAACACCATCTAAAAACTCACATGAATTTTCACACGGGACTGAAACCGTACCATTGTCAAAAGTGCGATCTAGCGTTTTCTCAAAGCAGCAACATGAGGACCCATTACAAGAAATGTATGTTGAAAAATCGTTTCGAAAACGAGTCGTTAGCCGAGGATGAAGATAATAAAAGTTCGTCTTGAATGGTTTGTTTTCGAAAAGTGATATTATCGTTTGTTATAATTTATTAAAGAGATTAAAACGGAAATATGTTTAATAAACTATTTTTTTTTATTTCCTTTTTATCCTTAAATATCATCAGACAACGATCTCCTAGTCATTGGAATACAGGCGGCTAAAGCATGTTAAAAACGGAACTTAATAGACCTATTTACCTATATTACCGGTAACTTATATTATAATTATGTCTTAATGAACTTTACGTACTACACATATAAATTTCACATAAAATAAACGTTTACCTACTAATTTCTTTGAAGAAGCTGCAGTAAAATCATAAATATTATTGATGGAAACGGAGTTTAATTACTCTTCACTATTAAAATCGCATAGTACCATACATAAATATAAATTTTACTACTAAAAAAAATTTGTAGTATAGGTAAAAGTAATTATCTTAATTCATTTTATTTTCCTCTCAATAAGAAAACGTATAAACAGCATTCGTCGAGGTTTTTAGACAAGGAAATTCGAAGTGTGCTTAATTACTTTTACGGCTTTCTCTAAAATTATCACACAAAAATTATCTTAAAATACTAGAGAAAATTGAAGTAGATAACAGCTTTTTTAATCACCAGAATTGACGATCACATTACACCCTTATACCAGTGGTAGCTTGTGATAGTCTACGGGGGGTTCTTCTAATTCTTTAAAACCCTTATATAATTTTTTAAAAATTCATTAACTTCAAATGTGTTTTGACTGATTTCTAACTGTAATAAGGTGTAAGAAAAACACATTAATTTTTATACATTTACTAATGAAGCCGAAATTAAAACAAACCAAAATAAAATTACAGTATACAGTATAGCGAACATACTTGCCAACAAAAATGAAAATCAGTCATTATCATCCAAAATATCATAATCGTCATCATCATCACTGTCATTACCATTAATTGTTATTATGATTGGACATTTCGTTTATTTTATTTTCAAGAGTCCACCAATCTTCTATTAGTTTCTCGCACTTGGATATACAGTTCCGCCACACTTCTGGAGTTGCAATTGAAAGTGCTTTTCGCCAAGTTTCCCGAACTGCGTCGTCACTATAACTATTAGGCCCAATATGGTTGTCATAATATTGTTTTGCTATTTCCCATATATATTCGATAGGATTAAACTGGCAATGATACGGTGGCAGATGTAAAACTTGGTGACCCTAACTTTCAATAATCTGATCCACAACAAAGGTTTTTGGTTTTGCGTGTATATTTGCCAAGCGTAATAATTCTGATTTTAATATATATTGAGGAAATGGTATATGTTCTTTTGTCAACCATTCTTTAATTTTATCAACAGTCCAAGAATTCGTTGTTGAAAAAAAAATCCCTCCTCATCAAATATTCAACATGGACGAGTCGGGACTTATCACCGTCCCTAATAAGATTCCAAAGTGTTTGCAACTAGTTGGTAAAATTGTTTATGCATACAGGGACCAAACAGTTACGGTTGTCTGCTGCATGTCCCCGACTGGGATATTTGTACCACCGGGCATTATTTTCCCTCGAAAAAAATTGAAGCCTGAATTATATTATGGAGCACCAGTTGGAACATTGTCGATGATTTCTGACTCAGGCTACATGAAGTCTGATATTTTTATAAACTGGTTAAGACATTTTCAAAGTTTCGTCAAATCCTCAGTGGAAGACCCTGCTTTACTGATACTTGACCATCACGTTTCACATCGTTCTTTGGAGGCAGTACTGTACTGCCGAGAACACCATATTATCTTGCTATTCTTGCCTCCTCATGCAAGCCATCGTCTGCAATCACTTTATCGAAGCTTCTTTGGACCGCTGAAGATCGCCTATTCGGTTGAAGCAGACAAATGGATTACAAACAATCCTGGGCAAGTTATAAACCAACTCTTTGGACAAGCTTACGCAAGAGTGGCGACTATTTCAATATCACAGGAATTTTTCCATATGCAGATGATATCTTTTCTGAAGATGAGTTTAGGCCCTCAGAGGTTACAGACAGGGTTTTGACAACGCCACCTGAAGACATATTTGCATTTAGTTCAGCAAAAGTTATTACAAGATAAAAGTATTGACAGCAAGCAAGTAAAAGCACAAACAAGCACTAGTATCAATACTTTGTTGGCTGAGCTACAAGCCTCGAGAAGCACTAGTGTCAATGTTTTGCCAGCTGAGCCAGCAACCGCAACAAGCACAAGTAAGAATTGTTTATCTGATGCGGCAGAACCGTCAACAAGCACTAGCGTCAATGTTTTGCATGCTGAGCCAGAAGCCTCAACAAGCACTAGACCCAATTGTTTATCTGATGAGGCCGAACCTTCAACAAGCACTAGTGTCAATGTTTTGTCGGCCCGTAAAACTAACTCAGATTCTTCATTTAAAACAATTATTGTCTCACCATCAAAAATATATCCACTGCCTAAAGCACCTATTGAAACACAGAAACGACGAAGACGCTCTCAGAAATCGGAACTTATGACGGAGTCTCCATTTAAAAATGCCCTATTGGAAAAAGAAGAAACTTCGAAGGGAACAGTAAGAGTCAAAAGAAAGGTTTTTGAAAATAAAACAACAAAAAATGAGAACAAACAAAACAATATGAAAGGAAAGAAAAAGGAGAAAAGCCGTGAAGCGCACTGCCCTAATTGCAATATGGCTGAAAACGGAGACGACTAAGACATGTGTTCACAGTGTGACTATTGGTGGCACGTACACTGTTCCAGTTACGAAGATTATGGACCCTTTTTATGCGATTTCTGTACTGCTTAAATGTTGCGTACTCTTGGCCGCATCTTAATCGTACTCTTGTACGACTAGGCCAGGGGTGCACAACATACGGCCCGCGGGCCAGATGCGGCCCGCCAGGGTCGTTTTGGCGGCCCGCCAGCCGTTGACCAGTATGGCCTGCCTACGTCAAATTAAACATTTTTCAGTAACAAACTTGTATTTAGGCTGACGACCTTTTTTTAGAAAACTCGATCAGCAGGATGGGTTATACATTACCTTTTTACCAGCAGGAGTTGGTTTATAATTGAAAGGGGTCGATATTTTGTTTTGTAGGCCCAGGCCTCTCTTGGCGGCCCTCGTACTGTTACGGTTTTTCAAATCTGGCCCTTTGATAATCTGAGTTGTGCAGGCCTGGACTAGGCGGACAAGAGGGCGCATTTCTATTTTTTTGTTAATTTTTTTTTAAAAAACTGTTTTTAATTTTTGATTTCTACTGTGCCATTTTGTATTAAAAGTGTGGACCTTTCTTTATGTAACATTTTTTTGGAATTTGTTTTGTTTATACTTTCCTAATAAATTTTTATTCCTTAAGTGCGAACTCTTGTCCCCTATTATTTATAAGTCATTAATTACCTTCCAAATGGTTTTAATTCTTTTTTCCAGTTTTATTTGGTCTTGAAAATATTTACTTTCAGCTCTTTTTATATTTATGTTGTACTTTAATTATTGTTATACAGGTCACAATATTATCTAATCATCAGCTAGTTAATGTCGCATTGCTAACTACATACTACTTTCGAGTTGTGCATCTAACGAAGGATCGTTACCACTATAGCGGTAACAAAAAAAATTGCAAAATGCAGAGCAATAATGATTCTTCGACGGAACCGGGTCTGTCACACCCACTGATTAAGATTAAATACAACATAATGGTCAAACGAATCACTTGATTAATATCAAATAAAAACATTAATATTCCTGAGAAACAGGATGAACATTTAACATTTTCTATTATATTTTAGTATTCTTAAAATTAACTATAATAATTTGTCTGTACTTATAAAAAATGATCGTATCTGGACATTCATTCATACCTTTCAAAATGATTGATTTACTTTACGATAAAACGGTTACTATTACTCGGAAAATAATTTCTCATATTCACTGCGGCATGCGACATGACATTAAGAATTTAAATGTATCCAGATTCCGAAGAGAGCAAAGTATTTAACAATTTTATTTCTTTTTATTGAATTTGCACATCCACTTTGAAATCGAGATTTATAAGGTTCGTTTAACACTATAATTCGTTTTTAATTGATAACAGGCCATCTGGGTTGGTATTTTTGAAACTTTCATACAGAATTACATTTATTACTTGAAGTTTTCATTTTAAAAAAATATTTCTACGCCACTGGAAGAATAGATTTTGGCAATGAGTATAATAAATGCAATCATTAAAGTTTTTATTTAAATAATTTTTGAATACCCAATTAATATTGGCATTTAATATCGATAAAAAAACATTATTTAAAGCTTCACAACAAATTTGCATAAAAACTAAAAATGATGCAATGGTTTATTTCCCTTTAATAAAGACATTTTATAGTGTATTTTCTTGATCTTTCTTGTTTGACGGTAAATCGGATTTGTGTAGTGTTTTTAACAATTATATTTTTTGCAATTAAGCAGTGTAATCAACAAATAATTAAATTTCTTTATGATCTACCATTCACCTGCAACTAAATAGGATAATAAAACAGAATAGCCACTAAAGGTAAATTACTTTTAATAAATTTGATATCACAGATAAGTGTTTTTATAAATATACGATTTGAATTGGACTTTAATCGAAAAATTATAGTTGATTTATTAGTATAAGGACATTTTTATCTATTTTTGGTGTAATAATCATCTATCTTTATAATGTTATTTTGTTTATTGTAAAAATCTGTAAATTAGGCCATCACTTACATGATTTCTGAATGTATAAAGTATCGTAATCAATTTGTGCAGAACTGAAATCTTAAAGTTATGATTATAGGTTCAAATTACCGTGACACGAACGAGAAAAATCAAGCGCAATGGCATTGCCAAAAGGACCTAAGTCTATATCTTCGTTAATATTAGTCCGATTAAAACAAGAAACGAGCCGCCACTGATGCTGTATAAAATTTTAGTCATAAAATATACCAAAGAGTTACCTCATTTAATATTGATATGATATTTAGAAAGACACTCATTGCGTTCGGTCTGCCAAGTTCCTTTAACTCCTTTAATACTTTTTACTCCAAACGACCCTTTTAAATGTCATTTAAAAGCACCCTAAAAAACTCCGCTTTTGTCCCGCTCCTGCCCCTGACTATCCGAACTCGCCTACTGTATTAAAAACAAAACGGTGTTATTAAAAGAATATTTGTTGTTTATGAATTTATTTGGCTACATGATTTTTTAATACAATGATTTTTTTACATATGGCAGTGAGTTAACAACTAATGATCTAATGACAATCCTATATATAATTTCTCGTATAAATTAGAATCATAGAATAATATTCAACGAGCATATAATGATGGCTATTTTTCATGGGAACGAAGTTTACGACACTAGCCGTAGGCATGGGCGCCGCTACACGAGGGCAAGAGGGGCGTCTACCTCCCACTGAATTTGTGATTTTTTATTGTTTCGCTATGGCTTTTGACGTTTTGATCCTGCTTATAAGACTTATCCCCCTGGAAATTTGTTGAACGGCGACCATGGCCGTAGATTAGTGTCTTAAATTATTCAAGTAAAATAATAGCCATTTATGCGATAACAAAATATATTATAGATAGGTACTTTATGCACGACTATTAAATATTTATTTTGTATTTTATTAACATTATTTAATATCTGCTATTTTCATTTTTTTTAATGTAAAATAAAATAATGTATTTATATTAGAAGAAATATTGGAAAAATTTTGTAATTTAAGATATAAAAAATTAATTTACTTATATTTTAAAACAGATAGGTACATAAATAAATAAATAAGGCACCATGAATTGAAGAATTGAAGAAAAATCATTATTTTTATGTAATACGTACATTAGCATTGAAAGAAGAGGTCTGGGGACTTAGCACCCTATGTTACTAAGGTATACCCGATCTGTACATCAAATTTTAAGTACCCCCTCCCAAGAAAAGTTATTCCGACGCCAATGAATAAGTATAATATAAAATAGTCGTGAATAAAGATATATTTTTTTAACCTCCCCACTAACCCATAAAAATTTTAAATATAATACTGGATCCTTACGTTTTGGGTTCCTAAATATATTTGATATATAGGATTTACGGGGCCACCTTGAAGAAAATTCTTCAATTAAAAGCTTTTCCTAATGTCATTATCTATCATTTTTATTGTAAACATGATGTCCCTAAAATGAACCGTATCTGAGATAGTTCATGAAAAGTATAAGAGTTGGGGACATATCAGATATAAATACGGAAACAATAAAATTTTGGTTGCCTTCTGTTTCGAGGGGGTATAGGTGAGGAGGTTGCTATCGCTTCACGATGCTGCGTCTTTTTTTTTGTACAAATTCAGTTTAGAAAAACATTTATCACGCTACTTAATTCTACAATATTAAAATGGATAAAGCAAAAATCAAAATTGATCAAGGTTTACGTTAATATAATAAGTACATACATATAAATACAAAAACTGAAAACATCTAAAAAATCCAAAGAATTCAATATTCTAATAGTCGTTATTAAAATTTTAATCCAGTAAAATTACTACAGTTCTTTTCGCATAAGCGTAGAGTTACTCGATGATAATCTGAAATAATTGATCTAACCATAGGCGTACGAAAATAATTATTTGAAATTAATCGTATGATTTTTAGAATCCATACATATAGTTTTTTTTTACCAATTTTGACGTATATTTGTAATAATACCACACTTTCACAATTTTATCTCTTCAGCAATATAGCTACTGTGCTATTTAGACGCCATTTTAGGTTACATGTATTACCAACCCAAACTAACACTTCCAACACAATCTAACTTATAAAAATATGTATTTAATCAATACTCTACTAATAATAGGACTTTTTCTACTAACTTCCTCTGCTTAAGGCCTCAATAGTACAGTTCAGTGTTCTAATTTTGATAAAAATCTTATTTAAGAATCCTTTTGTATAACAAATAACGCGATATTATATATGTAATAGTTCTTTTGTTCAACAAATGGTATAATAATTCTATTTATTATTTATCCGGTCCAGTTTGGATATCTAATCGACATGGCAACACTGTTCAGTTAAACCGTAACCGTGACAAAAAATTTTTAGCATTTCTGATTAATGTTATACAGTCATTGGCATGTTGATAAATATTAGGGACAGGTAAAGGCGATTGAAAAGCTACTATGCTTATAATCAGAAATAATGAACAAGTTCGTATCTCCCTTCAGACTCTCCATACACTTGGTGATCAAAAATTAGAAATGTCTCCTTGGATTTATTTGAAGAAATATTGAAAGTATTCGGTTGTATCCATTGCAAAAAAGTTTTTAATGTCGAGCAAGTTTTTTAAACACACATAAATAACTGAAGAGAAAAATTATGTGTTTAACATGGCAGAGAAGTAGATTTATTTCCTTGGCTAATTTCACTCATCTTCCAAATAATAACAGTTTAATTTAAATTATTAGTGCATGTCCAAATCATTATGTATGCATTCTAAAAAGCGATAATTCAGTAAACGATTTTTACAAACACAACAAATCAACCAGAAATAAAAAAAATAAATATAAAATATCACAAACCTGTGTAAGGAAGGGCATCTTTAAACATAGATAATATAATAAAAAAAATCGTGGGTCCTATATAGCTATTTTATTATCATTCTTTATAAGTAATCATTTGATCTCATTGGACCCTATATCGTTAAATTTATTTTGAAAACACCCTGTAGAGACGTAATTTTCGACAAACATTCTATAATAAATTGGAATAACGTTCAACTGTTTATTTTGTATGATTCTTAACAATGGTAGACTTAATAGATGCTAAAAAAAATAGTAAAATAATTGCCAATTTTTCTGCTACGGCAATATAAGATTTTTTTGAACCAAACTGAACCTGTAGGATAAAATCATTTTTATTATCAATAAAATTTCAGTCCAAAATTGCGCAAAACTTTTTTTAGCATCATTTTAGTCTTATCGTATAGTCTTCAAATATACATATTGCCTAATATTCTGTTTTTTTATGCATGTAAAAAAATTATTCGTGTTTGAAACCATTGGCAGTGGGTTCCATAAGTTCTTCTTCTCTCTTCTGAAGTTGGAAATAGACCACGAGCCTTCCGCTGAGCATGAAGAGGAAAACCAAAGCCGGTGCTGTCCTTTCTAGCTTGTCGGCCACCATGTAGTGGGAATATACTGCCATCAAGGTGAGAACGAGCAGTACCATGTTGGATAGGTTTTTAATTTTATCTAGAAAAGACAGATGAAATATTAAAACATAACTGCAGACTCTAGTCAGACAAATTCCCCAGTTTATCAATTAATGTAGCGCGGATCAGTAACTCAAAAACAGTTGTCAAAAAACCTGCATTATATAAACTTAGTAAATAAACAAAACAAAAATTAAAAAATAAGGTGTAAGAACCATAAATGAAATTTATGATATAAATAAAAAATAATTAATCCCGGCTCCACTCCTGACCTGTAGTCTGTCAGGTTTAAATTTTTGACACTTTGACAGTTTGACACATTGACAAAGTTTCATCCTTAGAATATATATAGTCAGGAAGGAGGAGTCCTAAACGACTTTGGAATCGCGATGGCATCTAATATTGACAGTGAACTAGAATATGAAGACTAGTTTTCATAATCCAATGTTTTTGTAAAATAATGAATCCATGGGAAATACTAAGTTTAACTACGATTAAACTTGAAATATATTACAAATTGTAATTGACATGAACATTCAAAATTATTATCCAAGTGACATTCATAAACTACTAAATAAAAAATTAAAATAATACATAGGGGCTCGTAAATAATATATTTTCTACAGTTTTGTTTGGCTTAAAATATAGATTTGAAGAAGTTTCAGAAGTTTAGTCAGTAAACAACTTTGTTTAGCTCAGTTTTTATGTCATCACTATTGTATAACATTATAATAATGAATTTTCATTGTCTTATCAAAAGTGACCACATTTAATTTAAAATGATAATACAATTAATCATAAAAAGTTGTTTTACTTGTCCATCAAGAATATTTTTGAAACTTAAGACGCATAGCTACTGTTATAAATAACTTGTAATGTAAATGAATTTAAATAGGCGTGCTTTAAATCAATTATATTTTTAGTGTTTGTTATCCGCGCTTTTGATGAATTTCAAATAAACTTTACTCTTACTATAATAATTTTGAGCAAAGTATATAAATACTGGTAATGTACGTAAATCGATTAATGATAACAACGATTAGCATGAAGAGAAAATATTGAAATTTTGTAAATAAATATTACATTCAAAAACAGCTTAGGTGAAAGTATATAAATAAAGTTGTGAGATTAACTTAGAGTTTAGATAAAAGTATCCACATTAAAAGACTGATTTGTACTTGTCAATTAATATTCAACAATCAAATTGTACATACAGTGTACCCCAGTGACGTATCCAGAGTTTAAGCGTGATAGGGGTAATTTATGAATGTGTTAAAGGTTCTATCTTTTTATTTATGTGAATCCGAACCTAACACAAATTTAGGGGTAATGACCCCCATTACCACTACTTGTATACGCCACTGGTGTATCCACTAAGATTCACTCTGCAGAAACCCCTAAAATGAAGTGCGCATTTATTAGATATATTAAAACACGGATTTTTCAAATAAAATAAAGTATTACCTTTACAAGCAATTAAATGATTTTATGACTACACTAACACTAATTATTAATATTTTACAACTGTTATATATCATTAATAATTAATTAAACGATATTTGAATCACAAATAAATAATTAGACATAAAATAAACCTACTAATGAGTTATATAGCTTGTCTCACTTATTTTCATGTTCATATTACTTTAATCAATAGACTATTGGATCTGCATCTACACCATTAAAGGATTTTTTTTTCATGTTAAGTTTTATTGCCTCCGCAACCCCATCGGCAATATATTAATAATAAAAATAGGACATCAAATATTAATAGAAAATAAACACATAAAGAACTCTAATAGATAATGAAAACAAAACATATAGGTAGCTGAAGCAAACATGTGGAAAAAAAAACATATATTCAACAGCCAGTTCAACAAAATACACAAAAACGCGAAGAGCTTGGTATAAAATACATAATGTTGCTAGGAAAAAATTTCAAATATACATAATGAAACAAATTAAATAATCGAATATATCTAAAAGTCTCGTATTTTCAAAAAATATTTGCAATGAGAAGCACTCATCTAGAACTAATTGTATATACAGTGTCCCTTGTAGTGTTGTAGTATTTTTAGACTCCTAACATTGACAAAATGTAGGTTGCGGTCAAAAATTTTGCAATAACTAACCAAAAATAAACACCGTCTCACCAATTCTACAAATAAAAGCTGATTTAATTTCGTGTTATTTTGATATAAATTTAACTCATCCACTACGTTGCGTACGTCCTTTACTTACTTGAAAAAAATGTCTGTTTATTGCATACATATGCTACACTGCTCAACAATTAAACTTTTTTTATAAATCTCCATCATTTTCATTTAAGAGGAGGAGTAGTGGCTGACGTTACAGAAATTTGCAATATATCTCTCCTAATAACAATAACATTAAAAATTTGCCATGTATTGTTTCCATAGCTATTAGAAAGTCTAGATACCGCTATGGGTATGCTGTCAATACAATAAAATTACTCCCTTAACTGGATTATCTTTTGGCTACACTGATTTTAGTTTTTGTGTTCTGACAATATGCACTTTGCTAGTACAGCTTCCCAAAACATTAAACCAATTTTCTTTGCCAGGGGTGGTTTTTTGTAACGCAAAGTTTTGAATTTCTTAAAAAAATAACTTTTTGAAAAGTTGTTAATATTTTTCTATATAAATTTAAAATTGTCTATGTTTTCCATTGAAGATTAGTTACGTTTTGTTTCTTTGGCGACATCATAACATTAATAAATAAACTTTGATTACATTTTCTTGCAGTTTTTTATTTGAAATAAGTATTTACCAGTGGCGGTTTGCCCGAAAAGGCACTTGGGCACGTGCTCAGTATAATAAACCAATAAAAAAAATAACTTACATATTTTATATTTTTCTCAATGCCTGTTATTATTTTATCTAATATTCAGCGCGAATCGCGTTGGTACGACACTGGACGACCGGGCGTTGAGTTACATTCCGAGAATTCCGAAATTAAGTGGGCACAGGGCACAGTAAATGTGTGCTTCTGTTGTTTTATCTCTCATTATGATGCGAAAAACAAGGACAACGACAATATCGAATAGCAAGAGATGAACACATGCGATGGATTATACGTCACATGCGGGGCACTGTCCTCAACGTGATGTGCTGTACCCATGATACAGATTACCTAGACCAGATACGAATGTACGCAGCGGCATCTTTACCGGCTCCCTCACAAAGGCGATGCCGGTTTCGGCTTAAGGTGTGCGTTTGTTGGACCACGATAATAATTTATTTATTGCGATTACGAAAAAACGTTAGTTGGACCATTGGAAAAGTTAAGAAATAAAACTACAGAAAAAAATAACTTTTTTTATAAATCAGTCAAAAATATGATGAAAAAAATCAATAATATATATATATATATATATATATATATATATATATATATATATATATATATATATATATATATATATATATATATATATATATATATATATATATATATATATATATATATATATATATATATAAATGGGACAAAATTTTAATTAATGGTGTACATTTTCGCAAATTGTTGGCAAGGATGACCAAATTCTATTTTGCTCATCTCAAAAAGGTATGCGTTGGAAATTCCAAGCTTAGTTGATAAACTATCAAATAAAGATATAAATATTTTTTCTAATTTGAAAACATAAAAGAGAAATTTTTCGCTGGAAGATTTTAAATTCTTCAGAGTCGTATGCTTTAAAATGCTCCTACACGATGGAATTTTTCATCAAAGTGTGTCAATACTATTTATGTTTATAAAGAGGATTTGATTAAATGTCTCGAAGAAATTATGAACACAGAATTCGATAAAAAAAACTATTAATCACACTAAAGGGTTGATAAATTTTGAAAGACAGATTTTAGTTTCTGGTTATTTTTCTTCAGCAAAATAATGCCAAATTGCGATATACTTTTTGATCAACTGCAGACTAGACAGCTCGATGCACTCAAGATTAAGATAAACATATCAAATTTTGCAGCAGCTATTTAAAATATTAGAAATAATATAGACACCAAATCAGGTCCAAGTACAAGCAAGAAGAGACGGTTTGTTGAAAAGGAGGACCCCATTCCTAATTTAAGGATATGTAAGGAAATTTGTGATACCATAGTAGTGCAGGTAAATGAACGTTTTAGTTTTACTACACACCTAACAATTGCAAGTTTATTTGATAGTGAAAAATTTAAAGACTACCGAGGTTGTTTTCCAAATGAGGACGTTAAAACTATGTGTAGTTTATTTCCAAACGTAAACAGCATAAAATTCAAAAACGAACTGTCCATACTTTACACAATGGAGCCGTGCCGTTATTACAAATGTTTTTTGAGAACAATTTGACAATTACATTTTCGAAATGGAGCTGCTAACTATCCTGTGTACAAGTCCCATGACCACAGTGGAGAGTGAAAGATGTTTTTCGACACTAAAACGTATTAAAACATTTTTAAGGAACACTATATGTGCCAAGATAGATTGTGCGCGTTAGCCATGTTATCCATCGAATTTTAATAATCTGGTCATCGATTATTTCACTAGCCAAAAATCCAGAAAAATGGACTTCAACTATAAGAAATAGTATACAACTGCAGCGGTACCTAGCAGTTAGTCTTCAGTTTTGTAATATTTAATTTGTTTTGAAATATATTTAATTTTCATTAAGCGGAGAACTTGTTTTCCTAAGAGAAAAACGAATCCCGGGATTCCTTTCCAGTGTGTGCCCCACTGCCGCTAGTGCCCACGAGCCGCCACTGGAAGAATTTCTTGACATAACCACTTCAATTATTGTTGAGCAGTATAAATAGTAAATTCAATAAAGACGCAGTGTAGTATTAATGAAATTATGGTGATCAGATTTTTTTTAATTTCTATACCTTTAGGAATTATATCAATTATTAATAATTACTATAATATAATTAAATTTAAAATTTACTTACGATTTGGCCAAAAGGCCATGGCGGTACCACAAAGAATTTCCAAACCTCCAACAGTTCTTCTGTACCATTTTGAGGGAATTTTAAAATCTAACATTTCTGATAATGGAAAAACTTTGGCGTATTTTACATACTCCTTCCTCTGAAAAGAAGAAAAAGTATTAATTCGGATTTTTATTAATTTGTGGACTAACAATAAATAACTAATGTAATGAATTAATGTTTTATTTTATGTAACGAGTGAATATTTTCGGAACGAACAGAGCGAGGTCCCGCAACATGAACGAGTTTCCATAAAGTATGGTATATTAAGTTTATTTTTTTAAGTTTTGAGTGAGGCAGATTCAAGCTTGCCGAAAGTTTTTAATTAATATTTAACAAACTTGCAAGAAAACTTGCATTTATATTTGCAATCTTGCGATAAATTTGCAGTAAATGTATTTTGCTTAGTGTAGTAATATTCATTTTTCCTTGCTACACGAGGGGAGATCTAATCTTTCATACTATGTACATTTTATTTAAAATTTATTTTCGAAAAACCAGAAAAATCAAAGACTCCTACGGACTCTTAAAACATAACCAAATTAGTTAAGCATTTATAGAAAAAATATAACTGTAACACCGCTACATTTTTTAAATACAGATCAAAGCAAAGCAACCATAAAAACATTTTAAGTTTTGTATAGTTAAAATATACTTTAATTGGCGAAGTAAATTGCTCACTTTTATTAAACCAAAAAACAAAGTAAATCGTTAGATGTACAAATAAGAAATAGTTAAAATAAATAACAGCTGTTGTTGGCACAAAATGTACATTTTACAATCATAATACATGATGAAAAAATTGTGTCTGTAGACAGTGGCGAGACACTAACCTTCATTTTATTCTAACAGAAAAATTAAACGAAAAATTCTAGAGAGTTTATGGCCTTTTTAATATGCTGCATTTTGAATGACATTTAATCAAACTAAAAGAAAGAAAAAACTCCAAATGAATCTAAGATACATCTATCGAAACATAGATGGGGATGGAAAAGAACTAAAACGGTACAATCTGATAAAAATATGCGAATAGCGTTCTCAGAACTAAAAGTCAGTTTTCAAATATACATTCTAGCTAGAGGGTATTCAGTATTCAACTGATCGAATGTGGCCATTTTCATAAACGAAAATAAAAATACTCAAAATCAGTACTACAAAGTTTTTTTATTTTTCAAATGTATACAAGGGGTAGTGGTTTCAGTCTGGGACTTCCTGTGTAAACTAGACTCTAGGTCAAGGAAAATCAAAAAAACATTCAATTAGAAAATATAAACTTCTGTATATAAATTAAAATAGATATTAAAAATAAAAATTTAAATTTAAACTAGAATATTTTTTAAAAAATGAATGATAAAAGGAAAAGCAGGTACTAAAAACAGTTAATTGTTTTTTAGAAAAAGAACAAATATGCAATAGTCAATAATTAAGTTACTCATAATCAAAATGTATCTAATGTATATTCATTTAATTAGTCAAATTTTCTACCCTAGATCTGATGAAGGCTTTGTACGCCGAAACCTATTGTCAATTTATTAAATAAACCAATTTCGAAAGTTATTCTTAATCTGCTATGGACAATTGTAGGTCAAATTTACCCTAGGAAATCTATATTTTTACAATTTTACATAGACACGCCACTGTCGCGTACCTACACAATAATTTAATATCTCCTTACATTTAAAAATATTTTCGAACAAGCCTAGGCAGGCATCAAGCCAAATTTTGCAAAATACATACTTGTATCAATCCAATTATTAAATAACATTTTTGAAACACTTACCAAATCTTTATGTAAATCCTTAGATAGGACACTAGATATTTTTATAAACCCCACAAAAATAAAAAACAGTCCTAACAAAATCGATAACGATTTTAGCACTATGGAGCCCATTTTTTGATTTTGATTACTCATTTTCGTTATTTATTATTCTTGTTCACTATTAAACAGTAGCACATTTTTTCATTTTTGAATTTCAATAACTTTTTTTTATTGTTTTTTTCGTGTTTAAATCTGATTAGTTTTTTCGAAATTGCGACTTCTCCATTTGGACCATCGCGACGCTTTGAGAAATCAATATACTCGCGTTTCGCGCGGTTCTGTGATACAGAGTCGGCCTCAGACAATTTTTAGACCAAAACACCAAAACAAGTTCAAAATGTATCGTATAATGATTTCTTTTTAAATTTTCTTAGGGTAAATTTTTATTTAATAATCGCTTTCTATACATTTGTTATATATGTAAATTATTTTAAATTGGGAGAGATTTTAAGTAATTTCGAATTATGAATGATTTAAGTTAATTCTATATTAATTGATGGATTGTAAAGTTACCAAGACGTAAAATAAAATAAAAAAATAAATTCTCGAAGCGACAATTCACAAAAAATTGATTCATAAATTCTTTTTGGCAAACATCCTATCAACGTTACCACGTTGCTTTCCGTTTTCATGGCGAAAACTGATAAATTCAAATGCTTCTAACTGCTCATTTTTAGCAAATTATGAGTTAACAAGTTAAAAATAATTTATTTTAAAAAAAGTCCTTTTGCTACCTTACTAACACAAGACCTTCGCCATTTTCTACCGGCCAACCAACTGAAACATGATTGTCACCTAAATATTGTTAAGATCGAGGCCATCAAGGCTTTTAAGAAGATCTTATTAACCATTAATTTTTTTGACATTTCTAACAATATTCAACGTCACTAGATTTAAAATTGGCATCAACATATCAACAAAAATGTGGGATGTTTTTAAAAAGTTAAGAAAATTTGATGCCTACCCAAAAACCCTCGAAGATGTTAAAATACAAACATATGGTGGAGGAGCAAGTATTAAATTTCAGAATATTTAATCGATTTATTTATAATTTATTTCTTTCAGTTACAATTATTAGTGTAATTATAATGAGCTTATTATTCTGGTCAGAATTTTTAAATTATATGACGCCAGACGTTACTGAAGAATTGTTTGTGGATACTTCTAGAAGTCCTAATATCCAAATAAATTTAGACTTTATTGTTCCACACATTTCATGTGATTGTAAGTATTAATATCACAATTCAATTTTGTTTGCAAATGTTTCTATAGTTTTAGCGTTGGATGCGATGGACTCTTCAGGAGAGCAACATTTAGAAATGGATCACAATATATATAAGAGAAGATTAGATTTAGATGGAAAGCCTATAGCAGACCCTAATAAAGTTAATATTACAATTGCGAAAAACACGACAGTAAGTTCTGTAACAGTGTCTATGTTTGAAAAAAAGAAATCAAATATTTTGTTTTTAAAAAATCCATAAATGCTGGTGCTGTGACTAATGTAAACACTAATATATTTTAAACTGTATAATATCATTCAATACAACAAACAGTAGGTACTTTTGAATAAATGTACAATCATTATATAAAATATTACCAATAGATATAATGAAATTGATTATTTAACTACAATATTTTTATAGTCGATTGTACTTTTATCTATAAAAACATAATTATTCTATTTCAGTACTGTAAAAATAGTAAACCAACCCATAAAAAAGAAACTTCAAGGCCAGCAATACTATCAATTTGTTACTTTATCAGCATTTGGTAATTTTATGCTACCGATTTTTAAATATACATATTTTCTATTTACATATTGAATCAAATTAATGATAATAAAAAAATGTATTAGTCCTTTTTGATCACTATACAGTGATGTAGGATATGTCAAAAAAAACCCTTGTAGAATTTCACTGACTTTATTTACATATATTGTACCTCTATATGCAGTTAATAAGAACAAATAAAGATAAAAAGGGAAAAATATTCTTTACAAAGAAATAATGAAAAGCAATTTTATTCATAGTACTTTTTTTATACTGTCTAGTTTATCTTTTAACATTTATATATCAATTTTTGTTTGTTATACTGCTGTCATAAGCAGAACCCCAGCAACTATACAAACTATAGAATGGAGATATAACTGCATTTTTTGAATCAAAAAGAATTTTTGGGTGTTTATATTTTGTTTATTGCAACTTCCTATCCCTTGTGGTTAAAATTAACCATCATGTATGTAACCATGCAATTAAACACTGAAAGTATTAAATAATATTTCTTGCAAAATATTATGTTTTTAACAAATCAATAACAAAGTATATATTTTTTCCTTAATTTTACAGCAATCTGGAAATAAAACAGAATGTGGTAGCTGCTATGGTGCAGCTGATAGATGTTGCAACACTTGTGAAGAAGTAAAAGAGGCCTATCGAGAACGAAAATGGGCTCTAGATAATATAGAAAATATAGAACAATGCAAAGATGAAAAATATAGTGACAAATTAAAAACTGCTTTTACACAGGGTTGCCAAATTTATGGAAGCCTAATAGTCAATAGAGTAAGGTAATAGTAACACTCATATTACAAAACATACTTGTTTCTGTTTGTACTTCATTTTTTATTCATGAAACTTTGTTAAATATTTTAGTGGGAGTTTTCACGTAGCTCCAGGAGAAAGTTTTAGTGTTAGTCATTTACATGTTCATGATGTTCAACCGTTCTCTTCGAATGATTTTAATACTTCCCATAGAATTAGACATTTATCATTTGGTGATAGAATAGAAAGTCACACCCACAATCCTCTAAAAGATCTAGCTGTCCATGCCAAGGAAGGTAAATATATTGCTTTATTTATTGATTTATAGGTTTATTCCTGTTATATAATAAAACTTAGTTTCCAATGAAATATGAGAAAGTTATATGAAAGAAAATTTACTGACCTAAACTTTGATGGTGCAAAAGATCAGTTTAATGACTGAATATTTCGAAAATATAGTTGGTAAAGGGCTTACTTAATAGGTTGATATAAATTAGACCACTGGTTCTTAATCTACCTCATTTAATTGCTTTTTGGGGCTAATTAATTAATTCTAGCTTAAATAACCAGGATAAAATCTGCGAGATGGTAATATTAGGATGGATGCATGGGTTAATCTTATTGATTAGTATATCAAAGTTAGCAATAACAAAAACAACCCCCCTGAGACACAACTGTAGAGCAAAAAGCTCTAGCAGTTAGAAAAGTTAAAATTTGGCAGGGAGGGTATTTTTTATTTTTTTCAGGTGATAAAATGGTACATGTGCATTTTGAGGGGAAGAGAGACATCCTAGTGTCCTCATGTACCTGCTGTACCTGACTTTAAGTCTCACACAGGCATTAGAACCAGGAAGGCAGTTATATAACTTTTACCATGTTTGAAAATTAAATTGTTCTTATGTGATATGAAGATAATTGAATGTTTTGAAACTGTATTAAGGAGTAAATTATACTTTAGAGGGTATTGATCTGAAGTGATACCTACTGATTACCAATTGGATGTGGTTAATTAAATATGTTAAACTTAATAACTTGTCACTAAAAATTTATTTTATAAGAATTAAATAATCACAATGCATTCTTTTTGAGTCTATGACAAAATTTACTGCAAACTGCCACTAACTATTTCAACACCTCAAGCCAGAACCAATGGCTAAAAATGTACCAAACGATCCTCCACCTTGAAGCATCACTTTTCCTACTGTATTTACTAATTCTTTCCCTCGAAGGCCACCCCTGAAATCAAAATTAAATGTACTGAATATTTGTGAAATTTTTTATTGTAAATATGTAATTTGAGTCCTTGTAGTTTTTCAACATCTTAGACAAAAGTTTTTGACTCTTGTACTAACTACTGTATGCCCAGATTATATCCAAAAAATAACTAGTTAATACACTTATACACTCGCTCATATATCCAATGTAAGAAGTTACTACATTTGGGAAATATGTCTCCATAATGGTGATCTACATAATTTAATAAATTAAAAATACCAAAGGGAAAAGCTCCAGTCTTTGTTTTAATAAAGAATTACTATAAATGAATTTGGATGTATCTAATTTAAGTGAATTCAAAAAATATTTGAAAGGCTTGTATTTTTAGGATTTTATAAAAATATTGTTTTTTTGATCCTAAGTTAAAAATTTTAAGATTTAAATATTTAAAACTTCAGGTTTAGTTATTGACCTATTTGGGATAATTGATTACTAGTTACTGACCGGGACTTGATTTAGTGTTTGATGTAAAACATTATGACAATAAAAATTGGATATTATCTAAGAAACATTGTTTTTTATCTAACTATGAGTTGTATCCTAATATTATGGTTTTTTCATGTATTGGAACAGACCTATAGTACCTATTTATCAAAACTTGGCACCCCCAATTCACTCCACTGTTCCCTTAAAGCAGCTTTTATTAGTTTGTTGATCTATTTTTAAAACTTTGTAAGTGACTCAAACTAGACATTTAAGTACCTGGTATTTACCTAAGAGCAGAAAATCCCCCGAATAAGGCCCCGCTAGCCATTCCAACACAAAATCCTAGAAAAAATCCCATTTTCATTCTGTCCACACATGAAGGGCCACCTTGTTGCTGATAAACTCCACCAGGTACAGGCATTTTTTATATAAAATTTTGAGAAAATAGCTCTAATCTTATAAATTATAGTTAATTGTTCTTAGTGGTAAAAACCCTAAATAGATATTTTGCTAATTTTAGTGATAAATTAGACTTTTAATTCATGTGATAAAAAGAACCATTTAAAACTTCCAACGTCAATTGTCTTTAGTACTGTCAATTGTCAATTTTATTATTCAGTATTTAGGCAGTTTTTAGCGAAGACCAATTTAACAGAATTTTGTTTTCAGGTTCTACAATGTTCCAGTACTACATAAAAATAGTTCCTACAGCATATGTTCGGAAAGATGGCACTATTATAAGTTCTAATCAATACTCAGTAACAAAACATCAAAAAGTTGTGTCTATGATTACTGGTGAATCTGGAATGCCCGGAATATTCTTCCAATACGAACTTTCTCCGTTAATGGTAAAATATTCAGAAAAAGAAAGATCTTTTGGACATTTTATTACGAACCTTTGTGCTATTATTGGCGGAATTTACACAGTAGCGGGATTGTTAGATACCCTTGTATATCACTCTGTGAAAATGATACAGAAAAAAATTGAACTAGGAAAATTTAATTAATACATTTTAATACATATAAATCGTTTTATTTAGACTAAAAAGACAACTAATCCAAAAACGACATTCATTTTTCAAAATCCTCACAAAAATACCTTCCCTGGAACTTGAATTATCAAAATTCAGCTTACATATATTCGAACGTTACATTTGACATTAAATTATGCTTAAAACTAGAAAGGCATTGTTAATGTAAAAATGTCATTTTAATCTTCGTTTAGTAATTTAGACTTCGTTTAACGCAACGGTGGAATCGGCCCTAAACGCACCTTTAATTTCTAATTTTGGTATAAAAGCCAAAAATGTTTATTTTTCGTTTTTTATATAATTACTTGTTTTTTTTTTTATTTGTTACTCTACAAATTATAATTATTTCCCTCTGTATTCAAATTTATTATTCATTTTCGATTGACAACTTTTTTTCCACAACTAGTTCAGTGCTTTTTCCCCCACTTTCCCTACTCATCTACTGTTCGAGCAAATTTACAACTGGCAACACTGCTTGTGACTTATGCCTGTCAGTCTTAAAGTTTAGGAGTTGTGGTTCGGAATTTTTATTATTCATTATCATTTCTCAGTTTTATTCCTAATTTATTATTTATTCATTACGATAAGTTAATCAGGCCATCGACCGGGACCACATTTACACGTCATAGTTAAACATGGCGAACAAATCACAAAATCGTAGAAGTAAATGGAGTTTGGATTCTGTCAGGTTAGTTTTCTGTAATCTACAAATTTGGTGCAACAAACAAACCAAGAGACATTTTTCTTTTTTAGAATAAGTCGAGTTTCTACGGAACCTTTACCAGCACCACCAGGTTATAGTTCTTCAACTATTGGATCTAACAGTGAAGTATCAAAAAAAACTGATGTGTCTCGCCTTATAACAAAGAAGTCCTGGGATCTGGCTTTGGCCCCTATGAAACAGGTTCCAATGAATCTTTTTATAATGTATATGGCAGGCAATTCAATATCTATATTTCCTATTATGATGGTAGGAATGTTACTAATGAGACCTTTACAGGCCATTTGGTCCACAAAAGCCACATTTAAGATGATGGATACATCTAGTGCCATTCTGCAAATGATTGTATATGTTTTGGGTAATTTTGTAAATATAGGGCTAGCTTTGTATAAATGTCACAGTATGGGACTGTTACCTACATATGCCAGTGATTGGCTAGCATTTGTAGAGCCCCCCATTCGGCTCGAATATTTAGGAGGAGGTGTTAAATTATGTTAAGTTAAATGTAAACTTTATTTATAATAGGAGTAGGTCTTAAAATTAATAAAATGTATTACAGAAGGATGATATTATTTCTTGTGTTTATCTGCAAAGTCCTTAATTTTTTGGTATAAAGCTGTTGGATCATCTACTCTTGGGACCTAGAACAAATTTTTAATAATACAATACTCAATGTTTAATCTATATTGATACACTTACATCATAATTTTGACTTAGGTATATTCCTGCATAAATTCCAATAAGAAACGAAAACTGCAACAGAAACATGCTTTTATTAAAAAGAAAAAAAGATGCTATGAGTACTTACAATTCCTCGAACCATTTTTAAGTGTTAGGTGTTAATAGCACTGATGAAAATTGCGGCTCCAGAAAAACATACAAAATGACAAAAAAATCACAAACTCCTTTTAATTGTCAATGTCAATACAGAATTGCGTTCTAGCAGTGATTTTAGTTAGAATCAAGAATATAAATTGTGTACTTTCATCCAATGAAAACTCATTTCCATACACTTGAAGCACACTTTGAAGTTCAAAAGAACACTCTTTTCGGTATCACCTGCCATTTGACATCTGTCAATGTCAGTCTGAAATTTTTAGATTGGAATAAAATTTATTTTATTTTTTGTTGTTTTAGTTGTTACGTTGATACAATAGTTACTATTAAAAAAAGGAAGATATGGATAGTTCTTTAACAAATTTTGGTAAGAATTCCAACTACCTGCTTACATGTTCTATAGCGGTTTACCATATTGTTAACATTTTGAAAAAACACCTGATGCTTTTTAGAACTCACAGAAAGTACTGTTAAGATAGATCCTGATTCAGAAAACGGTTCAGGTTCAGATAAAAGTGATCCCATCGAAATATTGGGTTACGGAGATGGCGATTCTTCTGGTAGCAATAAATCTGAGCCGGATACAGACTTTGATAAAAATCTACCTAAAACTGTTACCCTTTTAAGACATGAAAAGACTGGTGCCAAAGTTTATCTTATCGGTACAGCACATTTTAGTAAAGAATCACAAGCAGACGTTGAAAAGGTAAGACCTAAAAAAATACTTCACTTGAAAGCATTAAAATTAAATAAATCTTTATGTTTGAAATATGTAGGGATAAAGATTTGATGTATTTTTACTACTGAATGAAAAATATATGTAATACTTATAGTTTCAACAACTTTTAGGTCATAAAAGTTGTTCTTCCACATGTAGTAGTCTTAGAATTGTGTAGTTCAAGAACAAATATATTATCTCTTGATGAAGAAACTGTATTGCAAGAAGCAAAGAATATCGATTTACAGAAGATTATATCCACAATTAGAACAAATGGGACTTACAATGGTTTAATGTATCTACTTTTGCTGAATATGAGTGCCCATTTGACAAAAGAAATTGGAATGGCCCCAGGAGGGGAATTTAGAGTTGCTTATAAAGAGGTTATTTATATTTTTTGTTTTTAAATTTTGTGGTGGTCTATGTTCTTTTTTTTTTAAATATTGCTGAGACATGTAGTGTTTTCTCTTAGGCTCAAAAAATCCCTCATTGTCGAATTCATTTAGGAGATCGTCCAATCAATATTACACTCCAAAGGGCTTTGGCTAGATTGAGTTGGTTTCAAACTGTTAAATTGGCATGGCACTTGCTTACATCAAGAGATCCTGTAAGGTGAGATTTTTGGAACCGGTATTTTTATTTATACAGTAGAACCTTGATTATCTCAGACAGAGCCTTTGCTGGTTAATCAAAAACATATATAACCCAAAAACCTTATTTTTAATTTTTTTATAATTTATTTAGACAAATACTTATGTCAAAGAAACAAAGTGTGTACATTGAATGATACAAAAATAATTATATATTGACATATCTGATTCAAAAATAATTTATTGAAGTATTTTTTGTTATCAAAATTGATTATTCAACGTTTGATGGGTCATAAAATGCTAAATGGGGTTTAAAAAATTTTGAAGGGTTAGTCATCTAGATTTGTAAAGAAAAGAAAGGTTTTTGTATTTTTATATTGAATGTGAATCTAAAGGAGATAACAACAAATAAAAAAAGATACAAGATAAAATTAATTTTGCATTAATGAAGGAAAAAACTAGATAGCAGAGTAGGAGTGGAAGCCAAGATGTAGGAGCAGCGAAGTGTGGCAAAAAAAGGTAAATTTTATTGTAATTAATACTTTTTTTAGTATCAAAATTAAATGTAAGCCCATCACCTGTTAAGTGGCCATCCATAAGTAACCTGTATTCATCTACCAAGCTGTGGACGTCAGCCACAGATAATCTACTCATGGGTGATCATTTTAAAATGCTGCATGGATAATCGAGGTTCAACTGTAGATGCTTTATTATTTTTTAATACCTCTGAAGAAATTTCAGTAATCACTTCAAAAGTACTACAAAAATAAGTAGATTGTACATTTGAATAAAATTAATTGATTTCAATAGGATTTTTAACCTTTAAATACACAATTTTCTAGAAAATTTATCAGAATAACTTGTTATCCCTAACTACATAGCATTAGAAATGTTAGGAAGGGCTTCACAGAGATTTCACTGATTTTTTTATAATAAATTTATTAAACTATAGAATTGATCAAGATTATTCTACTATTTTAAGGCTGCTTAAACTTCATAAATTATAATCCAGAACATTGCATTATTTAGTTTCATTATAAACCAATTTTTACATGTAATTCTTTTTATTCCTTCAAACACTGAACTACCTTATCAGTGGGATGTGAAATTCTGTGCACTATAGAATAATTATTGTACATTCAATTTGTCTGTATTATTCTTGTCTTTAGTGGACACATCCTTTCAGATATTTTCAGTACCCTAAAAAAGGGCAGAACAAAAAAAATACCTACAAAATTATTTTAATAAAAATATTTGTTCATGATAAAAATGCAATTGGATATCAGAATAATAATATTATAGTTTATTTCAATATATTTTATTGTAAAAATTTGACAAATAAAGTGAAATAATGGTATAATTTTTTAATAGTGAATATGTTTAAAAAAAAAAAGATGTTTCTGTAAAATACTGGGTAATTGCATTATAAGTTTGGTTGTGTGTATATTGGCATCTACAAGAAAAGTTAAAATAATTTATTAATTATTTATATAGTATCTTTTACAATATTTCTAATAGTTTCCCTTTATTATAAATAATAGTTAAATAAAGCCACTTGTTCCAAAAGTAAACCAAAAATACTTATCAAAGAAAGAAGAAAATATAATTTATCTTTTTAGTGTTGAAGAAATTGAAAAATGTAAAGAAAGAGACATGCTGGAACAGCTCTTAGCTGATTTATCAGGAGAATATCCAGCTTTCAGAGAAGTTTTTCTTGATGAAAGGGATATTTTCTTGACGAGCTCTTTGCAATCAGCTGCTGAAGCAAAGTCCAAGCAAGCTCTTGAAGGTTAGTTTCAATTTATGGATATTGATACCTAGATTTCAAAGTACTATTCATGAATCATATTTTAGGTCATGCAGAGCCTATCTGCATTGTCGGAGTAGTTGGTATAGGTCATGTTCCCGGTATCACAAAACTTTGGCCTGAAGAACAAGGAAAATACGTCAAAGCTATCATAGAGATTCCCCCTCCATCCATGACTTCTAAAGTTATTAAACAGACTTACAAAGTCTCCTTACTAGCCTTTGGGGGTTATCTCATTTACAAGTATGTTCCAGTACCTAGATTTTTGAGAGACAGTGCTCAAGTTTTTGCTCAAAAAATAATAGCTAGCATTAAGGCAGAGAATTCGTTTAGGTTAAGCATAAACTGAGGTTATTGTGTTTAGATTGTCGAAATTAAAATATGGAATTCGCAAAATGGGTTAGTGTTTATAGGAAATGTATAATTTTACAGAGCTTTTTTAATGTTCACTGCTATTACAAAATATTCTTTTTGTGTCTAAATTTTGTTTATTGATCTTTTTATTGTTGTTAGACATTTTAATGTTGCCCTTAAGAACATTTCTAGCCTGAATATAAGCATAACATTATCTTTAAATATTCCTGTTAAGATTTTTTAGGATAATATTTCAAATGGTTTTGAAATGCTTTTCCGATTAGCCTAGTCATTGGATAGAAATTAAAATTCAGTTTGCTGTCCAGTTTTATAAACATTTTGAAAATAATACATGTAAATTAGAAATCTGTAGTTTTATTGTCTCATCATTTAACGAGAGCACAAAGGAATATGAGATGCTCTCAAATACCTTTTAATGTATATTTAAATTAGTTTATTACTAGATAAATGTCCCACTTTTGATGTAAAAATATAAAGTTCTAATAAATTATACATTTCGCTTTCCAAAATATTAGGAAACAAAATAATACTTTTTAAATGTTTAATATTGTATATTATGATAAGAAACATCGGTTCTGAATTATCTCAATCAATTATTTATAAGTAATGTCATTAAACATGTTTTTTTTTTTTTAATTATTTAACAATTCCATTTCAGATATAACTTTTTTTTATTCGTATTTTATATGTCCCATGTTGCTTAAAACAATTTTATTTTTGTTCTAAATTTAGACAAAGAATATCACACAACGAAAAACATGAAAAAAAAAATTGAAATTTCTGCCTGCATTATAAAATATGAAATAATTGGTATTCTTTGTCGTAAAAAAATACTGCAAAATAGAAAAAGGCTGTGCAATGGATGGCGTTGAAAATAAAAGTGAGAATTAATACATATTATTATGAACTGTTGAGATATTTAAAGTACATTTGTTTAGCATTAAGTATTGAAATATGTAGTTACATTCCAACTTAATCACTGGTTTAGGGTTTAATAGAAAGAAACAAAGTAAAAAATAGTTTTTTTATTAAGATACTATATTGTACAATACGGTTTAAAAATATAAACACTTGGAAGACTCTTTGGCAGGAGCATGTAAGTACTTAATGGTATACTGCCAGAATTTGATAATTTGAAGCTTAGGTTATTGTCTAAATATCTAGTTTTTTCTTTACATTTTATCATAATTATTATGTTTACAGTTTTTGTCAATAATAACAGCCACATTATGATGTTATATACTGTTGATTTATAGTGCAAATTTTAGTATTTAATGACGAATATTGATTTTCACTATCATATTTTTATAAACATGGCTCAGTCGGCAATTTTAACTGGCTAAAAATCTAAAGATCCCTTTAATAAAACTTTTGACTGGGCTATGTTTTGAAAAAACGTCACACACAATATATTTGTAATACTTTTATCAAATAGGCGTAAATTTTGGTTTCAACAGGCAAGAACCTTAAGCAAATTTATATCTTATCAGCTGCACAACGAAATCCTAAATTGGAAGCGGAACTGTCTTTGGTATTAGATGATCGAGCCGCGCAACGATATCGCCAACAATACGATTCGTGGCATAAAAACGAACCACCTTTCTTCACTTTTGTGTCCTAAAATGTTGAAATGTGATTAGATATATGTATATATATTTTTGTTACATTTCTGGTGTAAATATATCATATGCATTTGGTTTATATTTGTTTTTTCTTCTGCTGTACCCTAACAAACATCAATACTGAAGATTATTCGTTTTCATTTACAGAAATAATAGAATACTAAGAGAATATTTACTATTCTATAGAATTATCTATGATACAAGAACATACAGTATAATTTTTAATGCACTCTTCTAAATAACACTCATTTTTAAAAATAACTTACAGGATCATTTTGCCAGTTATCCTGTGTCCATTCCCAAACATTTCCAGCCATATTGTGCAGCCCAAATTTATTTGGTGGAAATGAATCAATAGGACTTGTAAATATAAACCCGTCTTCACCAGTATTGGTATCAGGAAATTCACCTTGCCAAATATTAGCCCTATAAACAAAGGGCAGCAATTACTATAAGAAAAACATGGTCAGATACTATTAATTACTATTGAAATAATACAGAATAAGTGTTCTTGTTTATGTAAAATATTGCTTTACCAATGTTGGCCTTTAGGAGTTAGTTTATTGCCCCAGGGATATAATTTTTGTTTGAGACCAGCACGGCAAGCCATTTCCCATTCTGCTTCAGTTGGCAATCTTTTTCCTTCATGTTCACAATACTTTACAGCATCATTCCAAGAAACATGTATCACTGGATGATTCATTAAATCTAGAATGACAACATTACAAATTACAAAAACTGGATTTTTTTTAATTATAAATTATATTATTTTTTTAATGATTAAACTTTAAGAGATAATTTTGGTTTAATTTACATTTGGTATATTTAATTTCCAGTATATTCAAATCAAGCATTTGTTAGTAATATTTTCAAGGCTGTGAGGGAATTCTATTTATGATTAAGTATAGGTACTTTTTTCTTTTTATATTGTTTACCCCCTACACAATGTAGTCAATTTAATTTATAAGGAGTGTGAGTATTGTGTGTATACCTAATAAGACTAAAACTTTAATATTCTACAAACCCTCATAGCAGTGAAAAAACTGTATTTGTTTAATGTTTATAAACTTAATAAGCTACCAGTACATGTGAAAAAAGTGCTCATTCACCTATTAATTTTAAGCATTAACTATAGCACTTATTGATAATTTTATATTGCAATATTTACCAGATGATATTTTACTATTGAATGCTAAATAAAGGACTTCTATAGAAACTTGCCTTCTATGGTAGAATCGGGTCCCTCTGGATGTTTCCAAGAAACACCTTTCATCTTAACCCACCAGGGTGCCTGCGCAGCCCTAATATCTTGATACTTCTTTCTATCTTCTTTTGGAAGGCACATTTCAAAGAGGAAACTATCGCCAAAAATTTCAGCCTCAGTGGTATACCCTGTTTTCTTCACAAAATCGTAAAATTTTTGATTAGAAATTTCATATTTATCTAGGTAAAAGGATTTTAACGTAACGTTTCGAAGAGGGCCTTCGTTGTCTGATTCGAAAACGGGTTTGTTTGTACCCATTTCAAAAGTTGTTCCTTCTATTAGAACCATATCGGACGTATTAAGCAATTCATTATCATTATTGTCTGGAATTTCGTTTGATTCTTTTAAGTATTTGTGACTTGGATCTAAATCATCTTTGCACTGACTATTTCTATTTGTACTACACCCGCAATTAGAACTAACATAATATGGGATTGTACTTAAAATAAGTACAAAAGGTATTTTAAAATATAAGTACATAATGGAATGTAAAATATATAACAGATTATACTTAGCTAATTAGTTACTACAACGTGTTAAATCATCTCAAAACTAAATGATACGCAAAATAATAATCTCAAGCTAATTTCAAAAGTTTAGATAAAAATAATTAAGTAAATTTACGAGGTTATGTTTAGAAAAATTAAAATATTTTCAAAAAGTAGGCAATTTGTTTTACTATAATACTGCATTTTGAGTTGCATAGCTAAAAAACTAGCAATTTGACAGATTGTTAGAAGTATGTATGCAACCAATTATACATTAAAATATTTGTTTACGTTTGCCGATTGCTTTCTGTAAATTGTAATTCGCGATTCAGTTTAGATTTCTGAATTAAAAAAGAAAATTACCGAAATGACTAACACTACAGCATTAAATACATCTAATGGTTCTGTTGGCGAAGAGATTCCAGACACGACAAATGTTTTTAAAAGCAGAGATTTCATGTATAAGCTTATCATAAGGTATTTATTCTAACCTTACTTTTGTTCCAATTATAATTATTTAATAATTTCAGCCAGCTATTATATGATGGGCATCAAAATATTGCTACGACACTTATACAAGCTGTGCAAGCAGAACCAAATAATGCACCAAGCGATAGATTATATCATTTAATTGTAACAGGTCTAGAACATGAACCTGGTTTTAAAGATAGACCAAAAACTATTGGTTTTGGAAGCAACAATATCGGCCCAGGATTAGGTAAATGTGTCTATTAAAATGAATAAAGTAGAATCGGATGAGTAATTTTGGGAATTTTTCAGATTTGGAGTTTGAAACTGAATCGAATGTCCCAGCTCCAGAGCCTGCTCTATATGAGACCGCATATGTTACTTCACACAAAGGAAATTGTAGAGCAGGATGTTTCTCAACAGATGGTCAGCTTATTGCTACTGGGAGTGTGGATGCTAGTATTAAAATTCTGGATGTAGATAGAATGTTGGCGAAATCAGCACCTGATGAAATGGATCCATCAAGAGGGGAACAACAGGGACATCCAGTTATTAGAACACTCTATGACCATATGGAAGAGGTTACATGCTTGGAATTTCATCCAAGAGAGCCCTTTTTATGTTCTGGTAGCAAGGATATGTCTATAAAGTTGTTTGACATTTCAAAGGCTAGTGTTAAAAAGGCTTTCAAAACTATTACTGTAAGTATTTATGTATATTTCATCTATTGTAATACCTCCCATACATTGTAAATGTTACTATTTCCTCTATTAGTATCTCTTTATTATCTATAATAACAATTTTTTTTCTACTGTGACACTACATAATACAATAAACAGGCTACTAAAATGTTCAAATCTGATTAATTTCCAATTCTTAGGAAGGTTATAGGCATTTAAGTATAGGTATATTTGGATTTTCAGAGTAAACAAAAGGTAATCCTGGATTAATCTAAAATATGTGTTATAATTGGCTCTTAATATCTATGTAATTATTTCCAGAATAGAGATTAATTTATGAAATTAATGCATAATAAATTTTAATCTAGATATTCAGGAAGGAGTTTGAATCTTTAATTAAAATAAAAATGATGTTCTATCAGGTTTATATTAAAATAATTTATTCCCAAATCAGTTATCTGCAAAGGTACTTTGATGGTACATTATTTTATCATAAGAGTAATCCATTTTATGTTATGCATTTAGTATTTGGCAACTATGCTTGTAATTGTCATATTAAACTTAATGGATCTTGAATATTTAGAATGTCTTAAGGGGTAGAACAGATTAATTATTTTGCATAAAGTAATTTTATTCAGATTACCAGTAAGATATACCCCTCAAAATGATTTATTCTTAATTCTATTTCACAGAACTAATTATGGCTATTTAGTGTTCTAACAAGAATGCAAATAAGTGCAAATTCATTGAATTTGAATATTCTTGGCATGTATTTTAATAACTTCAAGAAATATGCTCTTGATATTTTAAATATTTCTATTGATATTTTATAAATTATCTATTACTTATAACCTCTTATTTAACTGACTTAAGTGTTAATGCTTGTTTTTAAAGATTTAATCATTAAAATTGTTGTATTGTAATGGAGATTTCCCTGTATGTTGTTGAATAAAAATAAATAATTCAATGTTTAATTCAGGAATCTGAACCAGTACGAGCTATTTCCTTTCACCCTTTGGGCGACCACATGATTGTAGCTACAAATCACCCAGTCATTCGTCTATATGACATGACTACATTACACTGCTTTGTCTGCTCATTTCCCAGACACCAGCACACAGGCACCGTCACAAACTTGAAATGGTCCAGAGATGCCAAACTCTTTGCTTCTTGTAGCAAAGATGGAAACGTTAAGATTTGGGATGCTGTATCTAATAGATGCATAAATACTATTATCAAGGCACATGATGGTTTGGAAGTTTGCTCAGTGGAATTTTCAAAGAATGGTAAATATCTGTTAACAGCTGGGAAGAATTCAATCTGTAAGTTGTGGGAGTTAACAACTAGCAGGTGTTTAATTGCATATACAGGTGAGTTTTTTTAAAAACATTTATGACCTATGTGATGTTTCAAATGACTCATTTTAAATTATTTTAGGTGCTGGTACCACTGGTAAACAAGAATATGAAGCTCAAGCTGTCTTTAATCACACAGAAGATTATGTACTGTTTCCAGATGAAGCTACAACTTCTCTTTGTGCTTGGAACTCCAGGAATGCTTCCAGAAAACAACTGATGTCTTTGGGACACAATGGAGCTGTTAGGTTGATAGCTCATTCACCAACTCAGGCTGCATTTTTGACTTGCTCAGACGATTTTAGAGCAAGATTTTGGTACAGAAGAACACCAACATTATAATTTGATTATTTTAGTTTTAAGTTTCTATTTAAGTGCTTTTGTAATGTAATTTGAGGAATATTTATCTAAATAAATCAAACTTAAATCAGTTTTTAAAAATCTTATTTCTTTAGAACATTATGAAAGAATTTGGAATAAAAACATTTTATATTTTAATTTTTTTTGTCAGTTTTCCTTCTTACCTTCTCATTTTCATCACATGGGAAATGTTTATTTTCTGTAAATAGCCCAAAAAAGTTTAAACCAATTTAATTAAATAAAAAGCAAAGTTTGTCAAAATATTTTTATTAATGATGTTAACATTAAACATCTTATTTTTTGGCTTTACTTGCTAAAATTATACCATCATATTTCTGTTGGAACCACTTCATGGCATCTTCTTTAGTCAACCTGTGAGAAAATCCAACTTTTCCCCTCTTTGCTCTCCTGTGGGCTACATTGAATCCAGGTCGTCCCAATACAACATAGAAGTCAAGACCATAAATACCTATACTAGGGTCATATTTGATACCAAGATCAATGTGTTCTTGGATACCAAATCCAAAATTACCAGATGCTAAAACAAAACAACAGTTTTTTAATATAATTTGGCCAAAAATAAAAGTGATTTGATTAAGAATTCATGTTATAGATTGAAACAATTTAATAAAATACTAGAAAACAATTGATCAAACAAGCAGATGCGAGTTAATCATTAGATATCTTTAAAAAATAACTTCCTGGTTTTGGCAGCACTATAGATTTAACTTTTAGAGAAATATGGACTTAATTTAAATAATATTAAAATATAGTTATTAGAAATCAATAATTAGTAAAAAATTACACAATTGCTTTACAATTTCATTAAAAAATGGGTTAAACCTACCTGAGAAGTTATCTCTTCTCAATTCATATTCTCTAACTTTTAAACCCCTTTCCAAGATTTCTTCAGCCTTGGCACCTCTGACTGTGCAATGTACAGCTATTTTTTCATTTCTACGAATTCCAAAAGACCTGACAGTGTATCTGGCTTTTGAGAATACTGGTTGTTGGCCTGTGAGCTGTTCCAATACCTAAAATAAAAAATATTGTAGATATAAGCATGATTTTTAATAGAAAATAGGCATTACCTTAGCGGCACGAGTAAGTCTGTCACCAGATTCTCCAACACAAATGTTTAGGCATAGTTTTCGGATATGCAATTCCCTCATGTGGTTTTTGGTTTTATCTTTAACATCTCTTTTATCTTTAGCATCCTTTGGCTTCGCTACGGGCTAAAACAAATAAATCTTATATTTTAGTTATAAAATTACATTTATTCTGAAATATTTCAAAACATAAGTTCTAGGTTAGGTAATGCTAATATTTCGAAAATAAAACATAAAGAAAAAATATTAATACTAAATTAAGTGTATTAATGAAAGGTAAGGTTTTTGTTACAATTTTCTTCAAAAATTTAAGCTTTTGGATAGATGATTAAAGAAAAATTTTAGCTACAAATTTTTACTCACCGCCATTGTTAATGAACACTTGGTAAAGGTAGGTGGAGCCACAAGCAACAAAACACGAACTGAACAAATCACAATCGAGTAAACAGAACAGATAAGAAAGAGATAAAATTACATAATTTATAAGTAGAAATGAGATAGGTTTATTTTCTGTATCTTTGTATTCTGTAATTGCGTTCCGAATTTAATTTAATTATACTTTTTTAGATTTTTATTACTAGGTATATTCTGGTTCTTCAGAAATATGTTAGAGTATACTGTCTGAGTACTAGATGACTAGATGACCAGTGGAAAGTTAAAAAGTTTCACGAGACGCATAAGTTGTATTCAACAGTTTCACTGGATTTCGGACAGTTTGCAGTACATTCCTACATTTTAAAGAAACCAGAATATAACCAGAACAAGTCTGATATAAGTAAAAAAAATATATTAACATCAACCGCACAAACGCATATAATAATAAATAAATCAAACTGAAACCGCAAAATAAAAAAAAAATCAATTTTCGCTTGAAAATATCTGAACGCGTTATTGACTTTGTTATATTTTCTTTTTTCAATAGACACTAGTTAGTAAAGGATAGAGTGACAATCACTGCTATCAATTGGATAGAATCAAACATCTGTTGAAAATGAGAACTCCTTCTTCACAAAAGATTTAACACACACAAGTAGAAGGGGAAATTGACAGTTCAGTCAGTTCATTTAATTTTCTCTTTCTCTAATTTTTCCCAAAAATGTGTTTTTTCCAAAATATTAATGTGCTCAAGATAATTAGATTAACAATTTATTTATTATAACATAAAATTATAACTGTTATTTGTCGCCGAGGTACTTATAAATCTGTGAATTAAAGTTCTTTCTTCTACCTCATGTAAACATTATGAAGATACTTGAACATTTTTTCGTATTTCATATTATGGAAAATCAGTGTGAGAGATTTAAAGTTTCGTTCTTGAATTCACAATGGTATACAAACTACTAAGAATTATAAATCTCCGATATAATCAATCAAAAGAAGCTGATGGTATTTTATGGGTCAGTGTTTTAGTACTAGGAGATCCCAGGATGCACAGCAGCCTAGTAAGTCAACTATTTATTTTCATATTTTAATTTTGCCACTTTCTTTTACACCCTTAAATAAATGTATTGACAAGCTTATTAATTACTAATAACAAAATCGTTTTATTTTTCTTCATTACTTGAAATAGCAAAATGTAATAAATTTGGAACTAACTTATTGACTGTTTTTTTCACAAGTTTATGATGTATTGATTGGTTGTTAGATGTTATCCTTTTTATTTAAATATTTAAAAATTTAAAATGTTTTTTAAGTACCCAATTGAATGTTGAATATTGCTGATTAAGTTTGCTTAAATTTATCATTTTGTTCTTCACTTATTTTTTTATTGCTTAAAATAAACAAGTTAAAAACTGTCTAGCCTATGTAAAATGTGTTTACTGGTAAGTCATGATTTGGAATATTCAATTAAATATTAAATTTATCTAAATATGTATGGTTTTTATTTAAACGTTATATAAAACAAAACCCTTTATACTATTTCACAATATAGTTAAATATTTAATTATTTCTTGACACATTTACTTAGAATATATTACTCATAGTGATTGTTAAACCAAGGGTGTTGTGTAATTTGCAAAATTAGGTGATATAATTGTTTTTTTATGTGTTTCAAATTCCATATTTTGTGGTAGGTCTATAAAATAGTATAACTTTGGTTTGGAATGAAATGCATAAATATAATAATTCCATAGAGATAGGTGGGGTTAGATTACAATAAGAAAAACACAGCTAAGTCATCACATAAAAATATATTTGCTAAATAACATCCAACTATTAGAAAGAAACTGAGTTAGCTTGAATAGTGGTTTGTAAACCTAGTAAATATTGCAAGTTTTGGAAACTGAAATGGCTGTCAAGTATTTTAAGGAGAGAACATCCAAAACAAATACCTGTGCTATCGTCAAGCTATTAATTAACTTTCTAGTAAAGAAGCTTCATACCTTTTTGATATCTCTTAGTTTTTAACTCATGTAAAGAAAAGCCAACTTAATAAAAAATACAATTTTATCAGAGTTGCCATTTGCTATATTCTGTTTATCTGATAAGGATAGGATGCATTATTTTTACAAAAAAAGTTATAAATATTCCAGAAATTGTTTTAAAGAAAGAAACATCTTTATTTGATTTGCTATTAGGTACCTGACTATAATATACAAAAATAAATAATAATTTTTGGTTGTTACATTCAGGCCCGACAAAAGAGATGGGCAAAATCCCCTAGTCCAGGGCCCAGGAGGGGGCATGGCAGCTTTAGAGAGTACTCAGTGCTAGTCATATAATAATAGAATGAAGAAATGCAATTTCAGATTTTTTTAAGTAGGCCTAGGCCACTTAGATAATATTTTTTGATAAATTTTTCTCAGCTGCTATACCAATAATTGATCAGGGTCAAAATTGTAGCAATTCACAAAGTAATTATGGTTTTTTACAAACATTTTTAGTACCTAATTAGTAAGTACACTCATTTCATCCTATTAAACTTACAAATGATGACAAATTAACACCCTTAGAAAAAGTAAATTATATCAATGACTATTTTATTAATGAAAATAAAAATAGTATTGTACCTAACTATACTATGAATATTGATAAACATCATAAAAGTTTTTTTCTTTTTCCAACAACTCCTAGTGAAATCATCACTATAATCAAAAAAACTTACTTCTAAACCCACTGAAGGTATTGACGAAATAAATGGTAAAATTCTGTTATTGGTTGCTCATTGTATTGCTGAACCCATATCACATTTGATTATTGAATCCTTTTTTTCTCGATTATTCCCAAATATGAAGGAATCTAAAGGAATTCCCGTTTACAAAAATAAGGGATCTGCATCTAATATAGAAAATTATCATTTAATCTGTATATCTAGTCAAATAACTAAAATATTTGAGTCAGCATACTTTATTAGACTCACTAATTACCTTGAAAATTTTAATATGTTGCCACATACTCAAAATGGATTTAGAAAAAAATAAGTCAACATTTACTGCAATTGCAGCTTGCCTAGAGTTTATATATCAAGCACTCAGTGGCATTTGATATGGTGGATCATAATCTTTTATTTAAGAAAAATAAAGACCTACACTCATATGATACTAGATTAAAATTTAACATCCATCAACCTTTTTCAGGACTACAAATAAGCCAGCATTTACCAAAATATATTGGGATTAAGTGTTACAATAAGTTCAGTAACATATTAGAAGATATTACAGGTTATCATCAAATTAGTCATAATGATTTAAGAAAACATCTTAATGATTTTCTTGTAAATAATGTATTTTATAGTATAGAAGATTTTTTGAACTTTTAAACTAATTTTAACATGAATTGTCTATTGTATTTATTTTATTTTATTTTTTAATGTATTTTACTTAACCCTTTTTTGACTAGTCTGATAGGATTTTACATTATGTATCTAGTGTCTTTGTATAGTGTATAATTCTCAAAGATGAATAAATTCTATTTCTTAAAGAGTTTGTAGGCTTGTCAGTGTTTTGCCTTGGGGCCCACCATGGCTCTTGGCGGCCCTGGTTACATCATGATTTCTGCATCCTCCTATAAGCCTTTTAGGTTGTAATAAGAATTGCTGCTTTTAAACAAGATAATTGAAAATTTATTAAAGTTAATAATAAAACTCTCAGTTTTTAAAAGCCAATCACACTTTTGACTACAGCTTCAATGTGCTTGAATTCTTCAAAAGCTCTAAGGTCATTGTTTTATTTGTACTGATGCCAACATTTTTATTTTTCTCTTATTTTTTTTAATGATAATTAAAAATCTTTTGTTGTCTAAAACTTCCTAAAACAGCAAATAGTTTGATACCTTTAATGGACTAATGAAAAATGTTAAAATTTATAATGATACAAAAATTGTGCACATTCTTTGTCCATTAATGCATTACTTATTTTAAACAATGATTAAGGATATTAAACATTTTCATATTACAGAATTCAAGGAATTTTTATGTGGAATAAAACATATTGACACATCACTAGCATGATTTCAATTTTAGTGCTAATTTTTACATGTTATGGGTTTGGTTCTTGTAAAACACATAGCAAGAAAAATTAATTATATTGTTCTTTGTATCATATTAGTTCTTGAAATTTGGTAAACGGGATAAGGTGCTTTATAAAAGTAACTAAACAAAGGTATTAATATTGATTTGTGTTCCAAACCATTCGTCATCCAAACTGGGCTAAAATATACTTAAAAAAAAAATAAGCAATGTTACAAATACAAACTATGTTAAAGTTTCAAACATAAGACTATGTTACAATGAATGGTAATGCATAAATGTTGTACTTTTTGCTATGATTATAAGTCTCTTGGTATCAGTTTTATTTTTTAATAATATATGTTTAATAAATGACAAATAACTTTTTAGATATTTTCGATCCATCTGTGAATATTTTTTTTACTTTCCTTGATGTCAAATTTGTTTATAATGGGTAACTTTCTAAAGATTTTTTTTATAAAATAACCACTAAAATTTTAGGTTTCGTTTCACTTTTGTTTCTTTTGTAGGACATGGTATTAAAACATATTTAGTGCAACAAGCATCTGAAACTGCTTTTTCTGAAAGCAAAACTGATCAATCCATAGAAACTCTGGGCGATATAATGGCCACGTCATTTTCTAATATGAATCTAACAAATCCGATCAAAGGACTTGTTAGTAAAAGAAGAAATAGATACAAGAAGGATGGCTTCAACCTTGATCTGACCTGTATCCTTTTTCTTAATTATAGCCATTTGTAATAATTTATAATTATTGGTTTAAACAATATTTAGTTGCAATATACATAATAATATTTTATAAATAAATTAATTCAAAAATTGAGGTTGAAAGAATATTTTGAAGATTAAGCAATTTACTACTGTCATTTTATTAATAATTTGTAATTTATTGTTTGATTTTATCTTTATCTTTTTAAGTAGCATGTATATATTTTTGTATGACGAACAGACTCATCAATATCATCTTCAAGTTTTACTGTTTATGGTGGCAGTTGGCAATTTTTTTATTCAATTTTCCATGAAACTGGTAAGTCGTAGTAGAAAATGTTTCTTACAAATTTGTGGTAATAGCAATAGGTACGTCGCAGTTATGTTTTGGAAAATTTTCAAGAGTAAAAAAAAAAACACCATAAGACGTGCGCATAATTAAAATAACAAATATTACTCAGGTCCTAATGAATAATATTGTACTACTGAGGTAGGCTGATGTGCTATATTCAAAAGTTTTTGCTTAGTGAGCAAAATTGATATACAACAAATTGCTTTTTCTAACTATGAAAAGAGAAGGAGGCGAATCGGCGTACTCGAATAAGTCTCGCAGCTTTTAATTCATAAATTATTTAATTTTATCTATATAAAATGCAATTTAGGTAAGTACAATTTTGTGTCTAAATTTTTTCTTACATCCTTTAATTTCGGCTTTCCCCTTTTTATTTTGCTAACAGTACCATCAGTAAAAAGAGTCTCATAATATTTGGAAATACCTTCTAAAAATTGTAGAACAGCATCATCTTTAGAAAGTGCCTGATCGGTCTTAGGAACTATATATATGCTGCCACTGTTCTAAGAATTTAGGATTCTATAAAAAACATTTACAATGACAAAATTGGGGTTCAACAAAAAAATAACGGTAGCAACTCTTTATCTAACATTAAAACTATAAAAAAACAAATTTTCTTTTCTAGTAAGTTAAATTTAATGTATAATTATTGTTGTTTGTAAGTCAGGATCTATGATTGTAAAATTTTATTTTATAGAAACTTGTAATAAAATAAACTACACTCCGTGATACGTGTTGTGACTAGTTTATAATAAATATTATATTTAGGCATACATACATTATTAGAAGCTTTAAAAAGACATTGAATTGATTTCTTATTGTGTTTTCTTTAGTTTTACATGTGATTTTTATCTTGTTTTACAATGTGAAATGAAGTAAATCTTGCTTTAATGTTTTTGTCACTTGTTACTTGTATTTAGGTACTTTTTTCACATTATTTTGATACTTTTCATCAATTTTTTAAAAATTACTTCATTTTACATTGACTCATATAGAAAATGAACGTCAGTGATGTTCGATCTGCCAACTATAGGCAATTTACCGAACTTTATAAAAATAAGGACAGAAATTTAAAATTTCGTCATTGCCAATTCGCCTTCTTATATCAAGTCTTCATATTTCTAACACATATTATTTTTTGATGTGATGCAAAGCCAGAACAGGCATTGACCCCGACTCATACGTATAATGAAAATTATTTAACTACAATGTACAATATTTGAGATCCAAAGCATATTTTAGGGACAAAGAAAATAAGTTTTCTTTGATTGTGCAGTGCATTTCAGTATATCTTGAATTTTGGGACATTTATGTTTGATAATTTCCTTAACGCGCGTATTTAGATATTACTGATAATATAATAGCAATGGGATACCCAGCCTCTAAGATTGAAGGAGTGTACAGGAATCACATAGACGACGTAGTCAAATTTCTAGATCAAAAGCATCCGGATCATTACTACATCTACAATTTGTGCTCAGAAAGAAGTTATGACAAATTAAAATTCCACAACAGAGTCAAAATTTTTCCCTTCGACGATCACAATCCACCAAAGATCGATTCGATCGAACCGTTTTGCAACGACGTCAACGAATGGCTGTCGAAGGACCAGAAAAACGTGGCGGTGGTCCACTGCAAGGCAGGTAAAGGCAGGACCGGGACCATGATATGCTGCTACCTCCTTCACAGCCGCAAGTTCAAAACCGCCGACCAAGCGCTCAATTTCTACGGGCAGACCAGGACTCAGGACAAGAAGGGCGTTACAATACCCAGCCAAGTGCGTTATGTGCGGTACTACGAGACACTATTGCGCAACCGACTGGATTACACACCGGTTTCCATGTACATAAAAGAATTTATACTTAACCCAGTGCCGAATTTTACAGGCGGGCAAGGTTGTTTATCCCTCACCATTTCGCATCAGACTATCTGCAAGGAAGGACCGACGCTCAGCGTTAAAGTGCAGAAACTCCGGAAGAATGATACTTTCGAGGTGAAGAAGAGTGATCTGCCGTTTTCGATCAAGTTGGATTATTGTCTGCCGCTCACCGGCGACATAAAGGTCGAGTTTTTCAACAAAACCATGATGAGGAAGGAGAAATTGTTCCAATTTTGGTTCAATACGTTTTTCATTTGCGAAGTCGAAAACGGATTCTTGCAGAGCAACGGTGGCAGCGAGGACGTTTGTTATGTGTTGACATTCGAGAAGAATGAATTGGATATCGTTAACAAGAAGGATAAGCAGAACAAAATGTTTAATGCCAATTTTAAGGTAATTATTCCATTAAATTATATTCAACAAAAATGTACTGACACTATAAATTCTCTAATAGATTAGTATAGCTCTAATTTTCTCGTTTTAAATCTATAAAAACTGAAATAAAAAATTTCATGAAACATAGTTTAGATTTGAAAGGAGTTTGATATTATTTTTACTTGTCCACCGCGACCTTCTCAGATTTATTATGAGACTAGAGTGTCATCTAGCTTGGTGTTTTTTATTTCCTTGACAGTAGCTCCCACAGTAAATACTTGCATCTGACTTTACACTGGCAGGTTTCTGGTTTACATTGATATTTTCCGAGGAGACGCCGATCTGAAATAAATGCAGCAGATGGATCAAAAAAAAGTGAACAGCAAATCAAAGTCTCTTTAATATTCCTCAAGAAAATTAAATTTTTCGCCCAAAACAGTACAATAATAATGATCATTCATTGGAAATTATATACAGGGTTCAACAAATCTCTGTCATAGTCAGTGGCGGTTCGTGGGCACTAGCGGCAGTGGGGCACACACTGGAAAGGAATCCCGGGATTCGTTTTTCCCTTAGGAAAACAAGTTCTCCGCTTAATGAAAATAAAAAATATACATATTTCAAAACAAAATAAATATTACAAAATTGAAGACTAACTGCTAGGTACCGCTGCAGCTGTATACTATTTCTTATAGTTGAAGTCCTAATTTCATACATTTGCAACTTTAAGTTTGAATATCTTCAGAACGGCTCACTCCATAAAAAAAATATATTATAACTTTTTGTAGAGCGTTCAATTTCCTGCCAAAATTATTTTTTACTTTATTTTTACAATGCTCAAATATCAAGCTACAAAAATAAGAAAAAAGAACATTTTTTTCCATGTAATTTAGATGGAAAATGGAAAGTTAAGAACAGGCACCACTAAATGATAATATTAAGAGCTCAAATTTTTAGGGGCTTCTTTTTTCAACTTCTTGAAAGATTTTAGCCTATTTTTTAGTAAAAAAAAAGTTATATAGATTTGTACGGGAAAAAGAAAAGGACTGTTTTTAGGGTTTTCCCGGAAATTATTCGAATTTTTCTCGCCGTAAAAACCATCCTTTTACTTCAACGAACATTAAAAAAAAATAATTGGTAAAATTGGTCCAGGCGTTGTTGAGTTATGCGCTTACCAACACATTTTGCGATTCATTTTTATATTATAGAAGATTTGCCTAATTTACTATTGGATCACTCTGTATAAATGAATATAATTTCCGAATATTTAGTGTTGATCCCTATTGGCAGATATCCTTCAATTAAATTGATAAGTTTTGCATAGTAGGTGTTATATAACGTTTTGACAAAATCATAAAGAATTTTCATCGAAATTCTCTAAATTGTAAAAATGTATAGAAAATTTCGACGACTTGTACGTTTTGGTACAAGTGATTTACCTCCTCGAGACCCTCTTACCGAATTTACTAATTTCCAATTTGTTTTTTAGCTTACATTGCGTCTTCAAAGGATTCCTCGTGACGAGTGTCCCACGTCCTACGAGCGAAACTCCCAAGCGCAAGACACGCCGAGCGAAAGTTCGGCGGACTCGTCCGACGATTATACGAACGACGAAGACTGGGACAGCGGTGAAGGTAATTCGTTGCTGCCCAAACACGAACCCTGTGATTCAAACAAAAGTTGATGATCTTCATTAATTACTAATTATCTGTATAAAGTTTGTTAGATTGTACATTTTAGGTGTACTGTAAATAATTTGAAAGAATATTTTCATTTTAAGTACTATTTATATAGTGCGAGATGGATCAAGGTAATTCCCCCGTCTTTTATCGTTATTACGGATTGTATGGCTGGAAAAAAAAAGTAGGGAAACAAAAATAAATTTGCAGGAACGTTAATGAAAGGTTCGTATAATGTTTGCCAACAAATTTGACAGAAGTTTATTAAAAATAAAGTTTTGATGAAAAGTAATTCATTGTCACTTTTGTTCTATGAAGAAATAAACGCGTTATTTCAAAAAAATTGGGGGAATATTAGACTTTTTGTAAAAAAAAAACTCGGATGAACGGATTTCGTAGCTGATCACCATTGAGGCAGGCCTCTAATGGAATTTGTTTACAAAAAACCGAATATTCGATCTGGTTTGACCGTAACTTTCTTATAGAATAGCGTACTTCAATAACAGTTATTTCTTCTATAGTTAACATTTTATTATAATATTCTTGCTACCTAGAACAAAAATGCTAATTACATTTTAGAAATGTTTTTTGCTTGAAAATATAATAAGTTAAACACATTTCTATGATTTTATTGACTGATAAGGAATGCCAGAATGATTGTTCCTACAATGTGGGATTCTCCTAGTAAAAGAACATTTAAAAATAACAAGAAATATTGAAAAAATCTTAAAAATAATTACTAGATAGTTAAATTTGAGATAGAAAATGTGGGATAGTGTTTATATTACCCATATGTCACCATCTAGCTCACGTATATATGCCAGCATCTGTGGAAGGCTTAACCAGAACATATATCATATTATAGTGTTGTTACGCATCGATACAGTTCCAATGCGTTTTAAATTTAAAACCACAATTTCTATATTTTTTGAAAATAAAAAATAACTGAGGAGAATTCCCCATTCACATAGTTTTAGGAGCATTTGTTCAGCGTTCCTTTATAATTACATCACTGGTAAAATAACCGAAAATGGAAATAAATACGATTTAACACTTTTACCTGCTTGAAATGATATGAATACCAGAATAATTTAAAAATAGTCTGGAAGATGCAATTTTGTATATTATTTTCAATCACGGATAATTCAATGATCTTTTAGTGGCAAATTTGTGATAATTGCATTGAAGGTAAAATAGGGTAAAATATCTCTGAAACTGTTTGAGATATTTGAATTCTGTAAAAGCCAATTAATAAGATGGTGCATTCGTTTTAAGTACAAATTATTTTTGAGATTTTAATAGATGACACTGGATTTTCAGAGATATTTAACTTGTTAATTTTTCATTGGAATACTATTTTCTTGATTTCTACATTCAGGAGTAATTTTGTTTTTATTTTAGGGGTAATTTTATAGTATCTCCTTGCAGGGGTACATGCATGATTTCTTTAAGATAACTTTATTATAGTTATCTTTTTAAGGGACAATTTTGTGATATTTTCATTTCAAGAGTACAAAATTATTGATTTAGTGATTTATTTTAATAAAGGAACTAAATATTTATTTATTTGAATGATTTGACGCTCATATGTCGTATAATAAAAAGTTCCTATTTTATGTTTTTCTCTATAATTCAAAATATAGTACCTTTTTTTAGAAAAATGTCTTAATAAAAGATCCGTATTATTAATTTATTGCTATGACAAGTGACATTGGTGGGTGATATGTGCTTTGTCAACTAAAATGGAAAAAATATATTTAGATGAGTGAATGGTTTTTAAATTTTTGTTTAAAAATTTAAATTACGTCAGTAAATCAAAAAATGTTCTATAAATTGCGTCTCCTCAAAAGCAGTTAAAACATTTCAAATTTTCAAAACTATACAGGGTTTTCCAGGAAAAAGATATACCTATATTAAAGTTTTTTTCCTTTATAACCATACCAAATAGTATGTATAGTATTTCACATGCTATAACCAGTTTTATATTAAAATCATATTGATTTAAATGACCTGAATACTACAGATTTTCGATATTAGTCAACTTCTTATACCGATGCACTTTTTATATAATATTGGTTATAGCGTGTAGAAAACCCTATATAATCCCATACCATTTGGTATTGTTATAATGAAAAAGCGGGGGCAATTCAAATACAAAATTTAAAAAAAAAAACTTAAGGTACTACTTTCTTCGAGAATCCTGCACAATTGAAATTATTTTTAATACATTTTGTTTTGAAAACAGACCAAGGCATTATCGATGGCCCACCCTGTATTAATTAAATTTATTATCATGTTTTTTTAAATCGTGATTAAATGGTAAAACAGTTGCTTGCACATTTATTCTGCCACCAAAAAGACAAAAGCAAATCCATAATACCTCTTAAAGCTTACAAATTATACAGAGATAATTGTTTTTGCTGTAACACCTTTAAAATATTTAAAAACCTGCTCATGACCGCCATCAACAATTTTTTTTATTTGCATTAAAGATTTTTTCGTCTTTAATTCTAAAAAAAAATAAAAATTATATTATTAATTCAATTATGTAACTTCGGTTATGAACAACACTCAACTTGGTTCTTTTATATAAAGCCTTGTTCTTCTCTATCCATTTCATGTTCTGTTTTCTTTTCTTTCCCGTTCTCATATTTATTTTTCGGATCTTTTATGGTATCATTCTTTTGGAATGTCTAAACCATCTTAATTGATTTTCATTTCTATCAATGACTGTATCTCTAAATTTCTGATCCTCTTATTTTCAATTTTGCCTCTTTTACTGTCTTTAGATGGTGTATTTTAATAAGTAATCTTTATATTAATGCTAGTTGTCTCACTTTATACAAAAATGATTTTTTTTTTACATTTAATAATAATAATATTCATCTGCTTTTGAGGAGACGACATGTTCCTCAAATGGTACAAAACCAAATTTATTTATTTTTTACAGTATTAAGACTAACATAATTTAAAATTATCTTGCCGTTTGTATAAATTGAGCTGTTTTGAAGAAAATACTGCATATTATTTCGTTCAAAATAAAAAATTGTCCGCATCTTTAACTCATAGCCTTAACAGCCATAACTACTGTTCAAACAATTTTAATTTATTGATGAAACTGTGTCTAATTATATATCCTTACAGTAATGTAACTTTTTATTTTTATGTTTACTTTTTAAACTCGATCTCTGGATAAGCGATTTTCTCCAGTGGTTACAATTTTTGAACAAGGTTGAGTTGAAGATGCGGGAACAATTTGAAAACGGAATAATTTCGCAAACGGAAATCATATTTTTTTTGAGAATGATCCTTTTAATAATAATAATAATAATACAAGATGGGGATGCCTTTTTACCTGTATGATTAGTTTTATTATTAAATCTAATTTTAAAAGAGGAGTAGTAGTTATGGCTAACCGTGAAAAAATAGAGTACCGATATTTTTATATCTGTTTATTTTCTTTTTTTGATTGACCTTCCCTTTATCCCGCCTTTAAGGCTCCCTAAAGATTCCTGCTTTACCACCGGGTTCGAAGTTAGAAAAGTAACAAGAGATTAAAATAATTATTGTGTTGTGATCTTTGTCAGAGCCACACTTTACAGTTCACGATTCAATGCAAAAAGTTGGCCAAAATTTAGCTAAGGAAACATGTTCACCAATATAGCAAACAATTAAGGGAAAACATCAGTGGCGGTTATATCCCTTCATGAAGGGGGACACCAAGCCCAGGTCATGTACAATGTGTCCCAAATTCAAGTGCCTTAATAGGAGATGAAAGGAAGGTTAAATGTGGAATATTTTAGATAATTTGATGCTGACTTTGAATCCATTTTCAAAATCATTAAAAGTTAGATCTGATATATGTAAAAAAATTGAAAATACCTGATTTTGTTTTATAGATTTTTTTACATGATTCTTAGATAACTTCCGTTCAAATAATATAGATTTTGATTTACTGATATTAATTGATATACAGAATTTTGTGGACAATTCTGATGTTCTCTAGTTGATCATTTATATTATTGAATGCTTATTCAATTTCAGATTCTTTGGAGTTGTAAGATTCAACTGTATGATTTCTGTACTCATCTGTTTTTTAAATAATTATTGATAGAGAATTGCGATTTTGCTGGGTTATCTGTCAAAATATGACCGCAAGTACTTTTAATAGTACTCTTGTTTTACTTTTAGGTACATTTTAGGTACAAACAAGAGTTGTTTGTGATTTTATTCTCTATAACTTTTTGTCATATACATGATTTCTCTAAAATGGACTGTAATGGAAAAGTTTGAGGATCTTATGACTATTAAATTCAAGATAGAATTGTGTATCATCTAAAAATATGATTTCATATATTTAAAGTATCTCTGAAATTGAGAAGTATATAAAAAGAATAAGAGATGACCCATAATAGATTCTTGAGGTACGCCGCGAGAGAATATAATACCGTTTGAACTTTTTTTTTTACCTACAACGACCTTGTTCATTGGTCTAGGTATGATTTAAGCAGATTTAAAGAAGAGCTACTAAATCCTATATGACAAATATGGATCTAAGCATACTTGTGAGTACTAATATGTAAGTTTGTTCATCTAAGACCTTAAGCATTGCAGCCTGACTAAATTGTAGGCAATTTATCATATTGAGAGTCGTGAAGTCTTATTTGTACCGCCATTATTTTTCCAGTACCTTGAACAGTGTATAAGGAATGCTTATAGACCTTAAGTGGTTATATTCCGAGCGATTGAGTAAATTTCGAATCTATTGCGAATTCTTAAATATTCTAGTTTTGAAAACCTGACTACTGAAATAAATTATGGGTTACAAAAATCATACAAATTTTGTAAAGAACATATTTTTATTAGAAATAATGAAACTCGAAGCATGTTTGGGATTTTACACAATTTTAAACAGAATAACAAGTTGGAAAGGAAAAGTGATTAAATTAAATCAATAAGGATTCTAATTTTGAAATTAAGTACAATTTTATAAAATAAGAATAAGGCATTATTCAGGGGGTTCCTAAATGTAAAAATACAAATGAACCACTCTTCCCTCCAATCTGTCAAATGAGTAATATTTATTTTATTTTTTTAAAGCTATAACAACTACATGGTCAAACAATTATTTTTTTGGACCGGCATACCTTTTCAACTACAGATTTGATCTTGCCAGCACTGTATAACATTTATTTGCGAAAATATTTGTACTTCGGTCATTCATTCCACAAATATTACGTTATGAAGATTAAAAAAAAAATAATGTAAATCCTGACAATTTTTAAAGTAATTTTAATGGATTTATAAATTTTATACTTAACAGTAACGTTCCTGGTAAAAATAAACTAATTTAAAACATAATATTGCAATGATGATGGTATAAATAAAATAACTCCACAAAAGTGCTAGTAACTTTTATTATAGTATTAAGTATACTATCTCTCAATCATTTTTATTTTGTTTCTAAACATCACCTACCTCTCGAAAGAAACATTATTATAATAATAAATATAATTCTATTGCTTTAAGGACAGGCCCAGACCGTCAACAATAGCGCTCTGCCCACCGTCGTTGGAGGTGAAATTTGTTATTATATTTCTTTTCTTAAACCTTTTGTTTCTAAATTCTTTTGGGTGATTTTTTGGGAATAACGTTTTTAATCATTTAGGTTTTTTATACACAATGATTATTTTTCTCTTATTTGTCATTTAAAAAAGGGGCTTATTAGTTTATATTTTAAGGTTTTCACTGAATCGTCCAAAGTAGGGATGTTCAGTGTTTAATAGTTTTTATTAAGTTTTATGAAAATAGGATTAATTTTTTTTAATGTGGATAGTTTTCATTGAAATTTCCTTCTGTTATTTGGGTATCCAGTCAAAAAGTTGATGATGGGCCAGGCCTATTCTTAAAGCAAGTGAAATCTATCTAATGTTCCCACATAGAAGAATACTTACTACATGTCAATGAACTCTTAAAAATGTGGAAGTATAGCAATTGACAAATAAGTAGCTATCAAAAATTTTTGACAGTCATTACTGGTGCTCTTTCCATTACTTATAATTATTATTCGCTAGGGCTGTATAAGAGAAATTTTTTCATCAACTAAATTATATAAATTTCAATAACACAGTTCCAATTTATTGTATTGACTTAAATAATACACAGCATACTTTACTATCACTTCTAATTAATCAAGATCTATTCTAGTCTGTAATTGCAATGAACCACACTGAACTTTGCCCTCTCGCATTTTGTTGAATGAAAATTTGAGGTCTTCCATTGAGATGGGACGAAGAGCATCATGATATACTTCATCCTCTTCACTCTCTTCTATGTGGTTGCGAAGGTAGTCTCTCACTCTGTATAGGGAAGCATTTCTGCATAGTTCGCGAAGATCTGAACCAGAAAAGCCTTCTGTTAATTTAGCTATGGCTTCCATATTTACGTCGGGTCCGACAGGTTCATTTTCCAAGATTAATCTGAGAACAAAATAGTAATTCAATTATTATAACATCAAATTGAATTTTAAAATGAAGTAGGATTTGCCAGTGAGTAATAAATAACATCAATAAGGGAGGATAGGTCTATTTTTAGAGAAATATTAACATCAATTATATATATTTTTTTTAATAAATAAAATGAGTCAAAATGTTAAGTTGAACAAAAGACAACTACAAACTACAGATGAAAATAGATATAATGCAGTAAATAAAGCTAAAAAGTATATTTGAAGACAAATTAAAACATGAATAAAAATTTTAGTATTTCTACAATTTACTTACCCAACAATTTGTCTCCTTTGGGCTGTGTTTGGCATAGGTACATGGAAAGTGGCAGGCATCCTCCTTAATATAGCCTTATCCAAATCTTGTGGCCTATTTGTGGCCCCCATAATGATGACAGTACAATTTGAGTCTGTTATAAGCCCATCCCATAAAGACATGAACTGAGCTTTCATCATAGCAGTTGCCTCATGATCTGAACTCGTACGTGATCTTAGAAATGAATCTATTTCATCAATGAAAATAATGCATGGTTGTATTTTAACAGCTAAAGTAAAAACAGCAGCTGCTAGTTTTTGGCTTTCACCATACCACTTATCTGTGAGGATAGAGACATCTAGGTTGATGAAACGTGTGCCAGCTTCTCTAGCAGTTGCTTTTGCTATAAGAGTTTTTCCACAACCAGGAGGACCATGTAGAAGAACACCTAAAAATAAAATGATTATTTTGTTTTAATATTTATGAATCATTATTACCTTTAGGTGCAGTTGTGAGTTGAGAATCGGCAAACAATTCCTTTCTTTGAATTGGTAAAATAACAGTTTCTCTTAATTCTTGAATTAGACTCTCAAGTCCTGCTATACTACTCCATGTAACCTTAATATCTTGTGGATGTACCAGATGTGCAGCTATCATCATTTCATAATCATTTAACTTTTCAATGATCAGTGGAGCATTTCCAGTAGATGTTAATCTGTTAAAAAAAAGCATGAGTGATTCCCCCAAGCAAGTAAAATAAATTTATATAAATAAAATAAATATATACCCCAGAACTTCCTACCTTTTAAGTTGTTCTTCAGCCCGTTGTCGAGCCTTCTTTTTACTTTTATTTGTAGGATCAACTTGATTCATTATCCATTTTATACTTAAAAAGGCAACAGCTGAAACTAAGGTTAACCTCACCACAAGTCCTATTACTTCGTTCTTAGAAAAAGCAGATTGCATATTTATTTGGAAACTATCTTGGACGTACTAAATTATGTCTGTTTTAAAATGATGTAATTAAGCGAACACAAATTTCATTTTAATTTTGAAAAAACCTGACAAATTTAATTCTTGACATTGACAATATTTGACATTTGAATAAAGGACTTTGTTTTGTTTGATGCGTTAACTCCGAATCACAGCATAAAAAACACTCCTTGTCCGAACCACCAAAAACCCTTAATTTATTTTTCATTTTAATGAATATGATAGAAGATCAGAGAAATCCCATTGATTTACCAAAAAAATTGTAATAAATAATAATTCCAAAGAAAATGGTTGCCTGTGGTTTATATGATATGGCAACCCTGTAGGTCATAGATTAGGGAAAATGAACTGTATGTCTGGGGACCTATTTTCAAACTGTGTGAGTACTCATTTCTCTCAAGATTCTCATCAGAAATGTCATACGTCAATGTGGAAATGTTGTTTTTAAAGGCATCGAGGATTAAAATTCTTAGGAAGATTTTAATTCTCTCTAAATAAACCGAGAGAAACAGTCAGTGAGTTCACACTGGCCCTAAGAGCCCTAAAAATACGGTTTTACGTTGACGTATGACATTTCTCTTGAGAGAAATGAATTCTCTCGAGTTTGAAAATAGCACCCCTGGTGATTTGATGTCAATGATATAGATAGTTATATAGATTGATCATCTATGTTTTTCAAAATAAACAATATGCTTTGGAGTAAAAATGTAGGTATTTATTTTTTTTTACTATATTCAAAGACTGAAAATTGGTTTTGAAACACATTTTCTGACCACTTTGAGCAATGCCATATTAATGCCCACAGATAACTAGTTCCAGCAGTTTGACAAGTCGTTAGAATGCTGCGCAGAGTAAATATAACGAACATAATAAAATGTCTGTTAGTTTAGCGATTCGTGATTACGAATAAGAAACAAAGAAACCAGATTTTTAACAAGTTGAAAAGAGATAAAGTTTAGTTCTAAAATTTTTAAATTCAAAAGAACAGTTTATGTGTACGTTCTTAAAATCTGTCAAGAAAATTTCTGCGGGTAGATTTGTCATTAAATAAAATGAATTTTTACAAAATTTAGCAACAAGAAACATTTAATACATGTTAATAAATACATTAAGGGTTATAAACAAACATGATTTCTCTTGTAAGTACTGAAAAATTATATGTGACATAACCTCAATCCCATTTTTTTTTTCAGAATTTCCATAAACTTTTTGAAATCCTATTACTAGTAACATGTTTTTCACTAAGCTACCAATTTTATGTTCCTGGTATGGCACCTACGGACTTCAAAAAAGGTGACCCAATCGAAGTAAAAGCTGTAAAAATGACAAGTATACATACTCAACTACCTTATGAATATTACTCCCTACCATTTTGTCTGCCAAAAGGGGGCTCTGAGGCTATTCATTATAAATCAGAAAACTTGGGAGAAGTTTTAAGAGGCGATCGGATTGTAAATACTCCCTATATTGTAAAAATGGCTGAACCCACACCCTGTAGTTTACTTTGCAATTCGCCTGATAAACCTATTCATTGGAGCGTTAGGGAATCTCAGACAGTGGTAGATAGGATCCAACATGAATATTTTGTTCATTTGTAAGTAGCATTTAATACATTTTAATTATAATTATGCATAAGGCCAAATATATATGAGATAAAAAAGGAAAGTAAATATTTATTTAATGTTTCAAGCATTACTATGACCCTTTTCTTTAATGTCTAACAAAAGATTGGAAGTATTTAAATAATTTTAAATTAAAATGGGAAAATCATACATTTATACATCAATAATTATGCTTTTATAGTTTCAAAATAATAATTTAAATAATAGACAACTTGAGACCAAAATAGATTACTAATATTGATATAATTTAAGCAATTATAGCACTTAATATATTTTTAAAAAGCAGTAATGTAATCCAAAATTAAGATAAAGTTAATCCCTGTGAATATACAGTTAAACTACTGGTTTTTTTTTATTGTTTGTTTTTAATAGAGTACTGTTAAATATGCATTTTTTTCAAAATTTAAATATCTCTTTTTTATCTAAGACATTGAAACATGCAAATTAACAGTTTTAATGGAGTTTTTGTTATTACAAAAAATGAATAACTTTTGGTAATGGTCTGTTTGGTTTGTGTTATTTTTTATTATGCAATAATGTTACTTTGTTATAAAATCAATTTAATAAGACAACAAATTCCACATTTTGTATCCTTTTATATTGCAATAAAAAATATGATTTAAATTTTACAATTTCAGCTTTTTGAATCGTATTATTCTATACCTAACTTGATATATTTCTCTGTTGATAGTAAGAACCTTTTAATTGCTTTAGATTAGTGGATAATTTACCAGCAGCTACACAGAATTTTAACCCAGAAACGAATGAAAATCAATTAGAACATGGCTACAGACTTGGAAACACAGTTGGAGATAGAAGTTTTATCAACAACCACCTTAAGCTTACATTGTTGTATCATAATCCTCAACCGTAAGTAATGAACATTTTGCCATAAATGGGTTAATGTAGGGGGAAAGGGGGTACATACATATGCAATATTCATAGTCTGACTTTAAAGCTAATTAATTATACAAATACATAAACAAAAAATGAGACATGGAGTAGGTCATTATCTGATTCTACAAGTATTCATAGTGTTTGTTATCCAGTTTACTTTAAGATTCAAGTAATATAATTAATTTATTGCATGATTATTCACCCATTTTGATTTAAAATTCATTCTTTCTTTTACCGGCAAATGTAATTATATCTGAAGCACATGTCTATTATGTTTTTTAGTAAGATTTTGTTTCTCTTTTAAATTTTACATTAATAATAATAATAATTTTTTTATTTACTAAAATACATTATTTAAATACTTTAATAAGATGAACACATTTTCTTTTTATTACACATATAAATATACAGTAGTTATTCAATGTTTACTTTAAGATAGCAAATAAAGATGAAAACACCCACAAAAGGAAGGCCTGAGCGTGGGCAATATTTTCATTTCCATTATTATCTATAAGTTTGAATTATATATTTCATTTCAAATTAATTTAAACAAGTAACATGGGACAGTAATTAATAAAGTGTATAGTAAGTAATATAAAAAATAAAACATGAAATAATGTTTTCAGCAAATTTATGAACATTTCTATCATTTTTTTTTTGAGAGACTTAAAAGATTTTCAGACTATAACAAGCAATATTTGAATTTAAAAATTGTTTTACTTTGATGATGGGTATTTGTGAAATCCAGTGACTAATTTTATTTTTGAAGAGATTATAGGAATTTATTTTTTTGAATTCAGAAGGAATATCATTATATAATTTAGGCCCTAGGTAAGTGAAGCATTTTTGTCCTATTCTTTTCTCTGTGCGAGGCACAACAACTGCATCAGTTTTGTGTCGCGTGCTATACGGGTGAATGATAGGTTTCTGTTTATTTTTATTTTTATATTCATATAATAATATTGTTTTGGCATATAGTTGATACATGTTAAATATTTGGGTATCATGGTATAGTAATTCTGATGGGTAAGTACGAGGTTTTTTGTACATATATTTTAAAATAGATTTTTGAATTTTTTGGAGGTTTTCCAGGAGCGTTATTCCAGCGGAGCCCCATGCAATAAGTCCGTAGTACAGATGAGATTCTACAAGTGAATAGTACAGTATTTTAAGGTACTGAATGTTTAAAAAGTTTGACAAATTTTTAAATTTATATACCATAAAACGTAATTTTCTTATAACATAATTCACTTGGATGTCCTATTTTAAATGAGAGTCGATGTATATTCCCAAGTATTTAATATTTTTTACAGCTTGTATTTTTATTGATTGTTTACTATTAACAGAAATTTTAAGATTATTATATTCTGGCAAGTTGTTAAGTAGTATATGATGTGAAAGGTATGTAAAATGTTTTCTCGTAATTTATTGTAAGAGCTTTATAGTGAAAGAAGTTAACAATGGTTTTGAAGTCAGCTTCAACTGTACTTTTGAGTGACTCCCAGTTTTTATTTTGGTAAAATATTGCAGTGTCGTCTGCAAAACTGACAATTTCACCTTTTATTTGTTGTTCATATAAATCATTTATGTATATATTAAATAATAATGGGCCAAGTACTGTTCCCTGAGGAACGCCACATGTAATAACTTCAGAATCACTTAAGGTACCATTGATGCTGACAGATTGTTTTCTATTCTGGAGATAACTTTTAAACAATTTGTAGGAAATTCCTCTAAATCCAATATTTTCTAATGTTTCCAGTAGTTTGTTGTGGTCAACTGTATCAAATGCTTTTGCGAGATCTACAAAGATGCATAGTGAAGGTTTTTTTTGATCTACTGAGGTATTTATTAAATTTGTCAAACTATATAAATTGGATATGTGTATATTATCCTATACACTTTTTTAATAACATTCTTTATTGAGTCTATACAGTGTGTTTTTTGAAATACATCTTTAAAGTGTTTAATATTTAAACTCTCAATGAATAAACAACAATAATTAAGTTTTCAAAATTGACATTAAAATGCTATATTGAGATTTGTATTTAATTTAAATAGATCATTGGCCTGAGTTTACTTCAATATCAATAGCTGTCTAATGCATCTCTTATTGCCCATGCGTTTTGTTTTTAATAGACAAATATTCCAAACAACTTTTGTTTATTTTTCATTTTTAAGTTGTTACAATTTGAGGTAAGTATAATTTCACATCTACACCAACACTACTCTTTTTATGTGAAATTCTATGAAGTTAAGTCCGTTTTGAGTACCAATACTTTTAAATAGTTTAATAAAAATAAAAGAAAACAACAAAAGACGTTGATTTTATTTAAAAATAATCGCATTAAAAAATATTAATTCAGTTTTTATAATTTTTATTATTATTATTGTATTATTTTCAAAACAATTTTTATTTTTGTATTTTTCCATAGTATTTTTATTTTGTTCAATATTAACAATTTTGTTTATGATAAACACCACTTTACAGTTATTATTGATGTTATAAATCAAAATTTGTTGTAGGACTATGTTCACAATCTTAAAAAGGAGCAAAACTCGGAAAACGCTGACATTTTCTTATAAATTTGATTTTATAATATTAATTTATCTGTATATACAAAGAGAAAAGTAATATTTATACAAAGCATTAAAAAAATTACTGATATTTCACTAAAAACGGAAAATTATAAAATAATACTAAGCTATTTTTGATCTCATTTTCTTACAATACGTATTTTTTGACTTATGTCAATTTTGTATCAATAAAAAAAATTCTATTTTTAGTGTTAACTGATTGTTTTATTACACATTATTTTTATTATTTCTTTCTTTCAGTAATGTATACAGAGTTGTCGGTTTTCGCGCCACTGCCAAATCCATTCACATGGACGAAATGAAATTTGAAGGAAACACTTGTCGTTTCACTAGCAAACCTCGTTCGCAGGTAGTCGATCCTGTAGCCGGCACAAAATTGTACTTTACATACGAGGTGGAGTGGAAGGAATCGACTGTCAGCTGGGCTTCCAGATGGGATACTTATCTTGCAATGACAGATGCCCAAATCCATTGGTTTTCTATTATCAATTCCATTGTTGTTATATTTTTCCTGTCTGGTTAGTAGTTTTTTGTTTTGTTAGATAAAATATGCATTTGGAATTGAAAACAAACCATAGAAAAGTTAAAAAAAAGTTGAGAACAAAAGAAAAAAATGTGTCCTGGCTAGGTTTTTGTAAACAATTATTCATGTTTATTTTTCAGGAATTTTGACCATGATTATGGTTAGAACTTTGAGAAGAGACATTGCTAAATATAATGCTGATGAAAGCTATGATGAGACCATAGAGGAAACTGGTTGGAAATTGGTTCATGGAGATGTTTTCAGACCTCCTAGAAATTCTAGATTGTTCGCAGCGCTAGTGGGCTCAGGAATGCAAATATTTTTAATGTCTTTGATAACAATATGTAAGTAACAGTTAATATTTTAAAATAAGCAGACAAAAACTTAATTTACCATAGAAAATTTTACAACTTTTAACTTAACAACTTAATACCTTATGGTCAGGCATTAAGAAAATACTAGGTTCCTCCTATTCCTGGTTAGAACCCTATTAATCATATTATTTACTGTCTGGTGAAAACTCGTTGTTTAAAGCTAGATAACTTTTTTAGAGATTCAGGTGGTTTCAGTATTGCATTGATATTTAGAAATGGACATTAGCAAATCAGTAACTGTTAAGTACATTTAAATATTTATACTACCCATCTCAAAATTCACAAATAGGTACGCTGTCACCTGCCATTCGCCATTTGGGTACAGATGTAGACAAAGAAAGTTTAAGGATACAGACGATTTTATAATTAATCAATAAATGTAATAATTTACTTAATTAAGGGTTTTAATGAGGTTTTGGTGCCTTTACCAACCTATATACCTTTTATTGTACCTATTTTAAATTATATGATTCAAATTGTTATTTTTGGAATACCAGTTAAAAATAAATTAATCCATCAGAAGAAGTTCTGCATATCCTCAACTCAACTCTAGGGATTTCGCTCGCAATTAATGATGTCAATTCAATCCGACATTTAGACAACAAAACTAAACCATCAGAAGCAAAAAATCTTACTACGTCATTTGAAGACTGCCGTAACCAAAATCACGTAGCAAAAATTGTAAAAGGAAAGTTAGACGTTGATAACCAATTGTTCTCTGTAGAACAACTTCTAGAATTGGAAGAAGAATCATCAGAAAATTCAGAGCTGGAAGAAGACAAAGAACAACAACATGTTCTTACGCAGCAAGTTATAGAAAGACTCCACTACAACTTCAAAAAGGAAGCGCTCAAAAATTCAGTATATTCCTAAAACCCGAAACGCCAAAGCTGCAGTTTTAGCAAATAATAAATAGTTTTTTTTTTTAACTTTTTTATTTATTATTAATTTACTATTAGGACTTTTTTCTTTTGAACCTGGTTTATCAAAATTTTGTATGTGAAAATATGCAATTTTGGCCTCAATAACTCGAATTTGTGAATAATTGAGAAAATAATTTGGTAAATCTCTTATTACAATTTAGATATTAATTTATTTTTAAAATATTTAAGCATATTCAATTAATTAATAAATGTTTATTTCCTTTATCTTTAGTGGGGGAATTTGCCATTGTACTTAGCTTTGTTTTCTGTTTTGGTTTAGTTCATAAAATTGTAAATTGAAAATAATTGGGTCAATTTATTACCATTACTACACCTATATTATATATCATAAATTTACTATTCTTTTATGTCTTAATAATTTTGAAAATTGCTCATCTTAACATTTGTTCCATTTTTCCTAAAATTATTGATCTCAGAGAGTATATAATTCAACATAATGTTGATATTATTTGTATCACAGAAACATGGTTAAAACCACACATTGGTGATGATATTATTAATATTGATGGATATAACCTGGTACGTCGAAACAGAGTATTGAATAGAGGTGGAGGGGTTTGTATATTTGTAAAAAAATATATTTGCACTAGTGTCATAGATTCAAGTAATAATATTGAACAATTGTGGATGAAAATACACATAAATAAAATGAATATCGGCATCTGTGTAACGTATAGGCCACCGGACTATACACTGAATAACTTTATAAACCTTTCTGAAGAAACTGTTGGGGATTTATTACCTGAATTTGATAACATTTTATGTCTCGGAGATTTTAACATAAATCTGTTACAAATATTACTGAAAAAACAACCGACGTACCTTTTTAATAAGATTACCATTCAGTCAACTATACACAAACAGAACACTCGCTACAAACATGATATAACTACACCCAAACATCGCACTGAAATATTTAAACGTTCTTTCACGTACCAGGTGCCTAAAATATATAATAGTCTATCAATATCTATAAAAAATAAATCAATCCAATCATTTAAAAAAGCATTGAAATTAAATTTACTCTCTGGGATATAATATTATTGTTGTTTTATTATTATTATTATTAACATTATTATTACCACTACCCGTTATAATTTTATAATTTCAAAGTTATATTGCCAATTACTAACATGTGTTTTTAGAAATTAGGATTTTTTTTCTTTATACAGCTTAAGATGAAAAACAGAAGTTGTGTCTATGTTTCTTTGAAACATATGACACATCCACCTGATTTCGGCTTTTTTTTTTCTTACACCCTTGTTTAATTACTGTATTTTTGTTATTATGGATGTAGAAAAAAATAAAGACCTATATTATTATTATTAAATGTTGTATTTGGTCAATGATCCCATGTAGTGTGGGTATCCTAGCAGTAATTTTTAACATCATTTAATGATTGTTATAACTTGTAACTTATTTTGCTTTATCGCCTCAGCCTAATTTTTAATAAAATATTTTCAATTTTTACCCACTTAAGTACTTATTCCACTTTCATTTAGTTATTAATATATTTTTGTTTGCTTTAGTTTTCGCAATGTTAGGAATGTTATCGCCTGCCTCACGTGGAGCTCTTACTACGGCTGCGATCACCTTTTACATGATCCACGGAGCCGTTGCTGGATATTTATCTGCTAGACTTTATAAAACAATGAAGGGACGAGAATGGAAAAGGGCAGCTTTTCTGACTGCCTCTCTTTATCCGGCAGTTGTTGGTCTTACATGTTTCTTTTTGAACTTCTTTATTTGGGGAAAGGTAATCAAATATTTTATTTATATTTAATTTGACTTATTACCATTAAAGAAAAATATCTGGAAAATTAAAAATCTTATGAAATTAGAGGAAATACGCATATTTTATCACAAAAATTACAGTAGGGGCTTCATCATAACAAATTCAAACCCAAGTAGTGCAGCTATGTATCTAGTGTTGGGTCCATAATCTAAAATTTCAAAATGTATCGCTGTCTGGGAAATAGATAGGCTCCAAACATTTGCAACTACATGAGGTCACGTGAGAGTGGGTATTATATACGGGGGACACAAGAAAATTGGTAATTAAACTGTATAAAGTGAGAATCACTTATTGACAATAGTTCTTTGGGAGAGCATGTAATCACTAAAAAGAATTAAAAAGCATGGCAATAAAAAAAAAGGAATGTCTAATTCGGAATCTAAATTTCAAAAATCTTATGTGCCATATTTTTTTTACGACCTGCGATCACGTTTTTGACAACAGATTTGATAACATTTGAATAACTCTGATGCATAAATGTTATTTCCTTTTAGGCTAGCAGCGGTGCTGTACCATTCTCTGCGATGATCAGTCTTTTGTTGATGTGGGTATTTATATCCTTGCCTTTGGTATACCTCGGATACTACTTTGGTTATAGGAAGCAACCATATCAACATCCAGTTCGAACAAATCAAATACCGAGACAGGTCCCAGAACAACATTGGTATATGAATCCAATGCTATGGTAATAATTAGAAATTAATTAAGAAACTATTTTGTTATTAATTATTTATTTTTCAGTACTCTAATGGCTGGCATCTTACCATTCGGAGCTGTGTTTATAGAGCTGTTTTTCATATTCACTGCCATTTGGAAGAATCAGTTCTACTACCTTTTTGGATTCTTGTTTTTGGTGTTTGTGATCCTTGTGATATCCTGTTCCCAAATATCCATTGTTATGGTATATTTCCAGTTATGTGGAGAGGTGAGTTCAATATGTCAAGCATTAATGATTAAAGGGTATTTCTGTAACGTTATAAGGCGATTTTGACGTTTTACCTATGCACGATTCGATTTTTATTGATTGATAGCCTCAAATAATATTTAAAGTAACATTTACATATTTGACAAATTTTACTTACAACTACTAAACAAGCAATAAATTTAGTAAATTTTTGTTGTAGGTAAATGTTGAAAAATGTCCCTTGTTTTAACTGAAAAATAAAATTGGGTAAAAATAAAACACATTTTTAACAAGTCTAATTTATTTAGAATTACCATGTAATTACATGTGTCTCATTATCTTCTAACTGCATATTCTGAACATAACACACTAAATTATTGAAAAATAAAAATATAATAACCAGCATAGCACATGACAAGGTTTTTGTTATTAAAAAAACTGGATATATTTTCATAAAAAGTCATTCTAATTCTAATATTCTTATACTTATTAACCCCTTTACTGCCTCTAGCCATCTATTTCAATCAATGTATATTTTGGGTACAATAAGCCTTCAGCTTCAGTACAGGTGGGCTTTGAAACACACCCCAATTCAGATAGATATTTTTGCACATTCCAAAAACCTCCATACCCAGGAATATCTAAAACAAAACAAAAATAAAGATGCAGTGTGTATCTTAAAATTAAAAATTAACAGAGTTATAACTTTTTTAAATTCTTACATATTTTCTTGCAATAAAAGGTATAAAAATTTCAATAAAAATAGAAAACATCTGATTTATGCTCTTAATAGATGAAGGATGCAAAAACTAACAAGTTGGCATAAATATAATATTAGTTTTTGAACATATGTCTATATTTGGGTATTATTTGATAAATATAATAATGAATATTACCCAAAAATTGAACAATAACTTTTTCATCATGGTCTTTATGAATAAAACTATGATGAGGTTCTATCTCGTGTTCTAGGACATCTCATAATATTTAAATTCAACTTTAACTTACATTTATTAACGATTATCCCTGTATTTGATCACACATTCTATTAAAGTGAAATTTAAAGGGTTAAATTAGTAAAATTATTGATTTCTCTGTCCTTATTTTTGAAAACATTTTTTATGGGTGTAAAATGGGTTTCAATTTAGTGATAGCAGCGCGCTAAGCGCTTACGGTTAAATTTCCAATAAGGAAACTAGTCCCACCATTTATTCAAACCTTCTCCTTTTATTTTTCTTTGGAAAATGAAAATATTTTGTACATAAAATATTTACCCAACAAATAGAAATTTAAATTCAAATTTCATCAGTCACCTGTCACTCTTCATCTTTATCATTGTGAAATCACTGGCCTATTTTTAATCGATAATTTGGCCAAGTCTTTACTTATTGAATAAGGTAAAGACCAACCCAAAGAACAAATAAAAGAGAAGAAGAACAAATAAAAGAGAAGAATACCAAATTTCTTCAAGACAAAGGCCACGAAAATATTGAAAATTTAGAAGAATGAAATAACCTAATATAACCTAAAATTTCTTGGAAGTATATAGATAGAAACATGTATTTCAGACAGGTAGCCTAAGTAATGAAGAGTTTATGACATGTTGTTACCTATGAAAAATTAGAATAAAATTACAAATTGTTCAATGATTCCCTTTGAATTGCTCCCGAGCTTCTTATTGTATTGGTATAAATGAAAACAAACCATTTTCTGCAATAAAAAACTTATTAATTGTAAATTTTGAACACTTGATGGATATACAGTCTATTTGAATTATTATCACTAACTTTTACAACTTAATTTTTCTTTTTAATGAGAAGATTCAACTGTGTAATTAGAACTTATAACAAAAAAAAAATGTAATGTAAAGTAAGACAATAATGTGCTCTATATGACACAAAGGATAATTATTATTTTTTTAACAGTTGAAACAAGTAATGCGATATATGATCAAGTTCTATTTATGTCCTTGTTTGCCGGCTGATATAGAGGGGCTTGATTTTAAATTGTATTAGAAGTAGCGTCAATTAAGCTCGACATAAAAATGAAAACAAAACTATTGCAATGCATATGAATGAAAAACATTTTATCAAAAGAGAAATAAAACGTAAATTAATAGGTAATCAAAATCTATAGAGTTAAAAAGTTATAGTAAGTTAAAAACGAGATTTATCAACTAGTTTATTAAGTATTATCAGTTTCTATAACCTGCAATTAAAAATAAACACCATTAACACTTTCTATGGCTTTCAATTCTTCAGAATTGATGGCAACATTGTATAGCGGATTGTCTTGGGGTTCATGATTAATAGCAACTCTCATTTCATAGTTATAAAGAAAATCGTCACATTTCAAACCGACTGTGCCGATTTTATTCTGTTTTTATCATTGTATTACTCTGTTTTCTTCTCTTAATGACCATAAATCATTTTATTTTTCTGAGTAGTCGTTTTTCATCCAAAATGTGGACATAAAATGGCGAAACCAATAAATTTTTTACAATGCTTGTTTCGCCATCTGCGGACGAGTCTACAAACAAGGAGATGTTGATGATAGATTTCTGTGTTATGTTCCTTTTATTGGCAGTTTGTTTATAGATGGTGCCAACAGTACAAATAGATGGGACTCCGCCATTTTTTATCCACATTTTGAACATAAAGGAATTAGATGTATACAGACAGGGCCGTCGATAGGGGGGAGTAGCAGGCACAAATTCCCGGGAGAGGCTTAAGGAGGGCACAGCGGCACGACGTCTTTTATTTTTTTTTTAGAAGTTCAGCACAAGAGAGGATTTTTTTTTTTGAGATTTCACAACAAAATTGTTCAATCTGGCTCTCGGCGGCCTTGTATATAGGGGCCGAGATAGGATTGCGACAAGGGATCAATTTAAAAAAACAGGTATTTTTATAAAATCAGGTCTTTTTTATTGGAGAGATCTAAAAAAGAAAAAAGAAAGAACAACCTAAGTGGAGAGCTCTCCTTGGTCCTTTTTTTGAGGGGCTTCAAAAAAAAGGTCTTTAAACCTTTATTTATAATTCTGTATTTAAAAAGCGTGGCATTTAGATAAAAAACAGGGCCTTCCTAAGATATTTGGCGCCCCTGGGCTACTAGAAATTATGCACCCCTCTTAATAATTGAAAAATGATTTAGATAGAAATAATACTAATACACATTGTAACAGAATAAAAAAGTGTCCTTAAATTCACCTTTTTAAATAAAAAACAATTAATTCAGCAAATTACCTTCTAGATTACCTTCTACAAGAATCCTAGGTAATACCCATTTTATAGAGGTTCATTTTTAAATAAATAGGTAGGTATTCTGAATATTGATTATATTATAATAGTTTAATAAAAATGTTTGTCATACTTTAAAAGTATTTAAACCATGATTATAGTATTTAATTTTATATTATAATCAAATTATTAAATACAAAATTAAATTAATTATCAAATTCAAATTATTTTATAATAAAAATAAATTTTGTAGGTGGGTACTATTTGAATTTTTAAGATTTATTCGTAATTAAAACGCAGAAACTGTTAACTTCTTATGCTATAATATAAGAAGTCGGGTACCCTAAGGATCTCGACAAGAAGTCGATGTCGTGAGGACAAAATTTACCAAACGATTGCTCATTGTACCGATTTTGACACTCGACAAAGGGACATAGATGAGGAGTGTAGTGTGGTGTCGGAAAGGGATTACTGTCAAGTCAATCGGTAGTGGTTAGGCCACAGTCCTTTGACTTGCGTTAAAAATACCGACTCTGAATAGACTTCTTATACTTTGTTTTACTATTTCGCGAAATAACTTGAGGGGCGCTCCAGGGCTTTAGCCCATTTAGCCCTGTGGTTAGGGTGACACTGGGTAAAAAGCGGGGTATTTTCTTACTTTGGCGTGACGCTTAAGGGACGGACAATTATGCCTAAAGCGGGACGCCTGGGAATCCTACTCTCGGATCAGCTCTGGAAGTCACATGAAACGGCGTCGCGCCAATTATTTTCAAACTTCAAATTGTTAAAAAATAAAATAAGAAAAAACCACGGAAGCGGGTTTCATTGTTTATAGGTCTGGTGCACCGGAAAATCTTTTGGTTTTCTGGTGAGCCTATATCCGCCCTTGGTTTGTTCACATATTGATTTTTTTTTTGTTAAATATTGTTCATTATTATTATTATTATTTTAACAGATTATATAATTGGCTTTATTGTTTTAGGACTATCACTGGTGGTGGCGCAGCTTCATCGTTTCAGGAGGCAGCGCGCTCTACATCTTAGGTTACTCCCTTTTCTATTTCATGACCGTTCTAGAAATAACGGAGTTCATACCGACATTGCTCTACATCGGTTACACGGGCCTTATGGTATTCACGTTTTGGCTGTTGACAGGTACGATAGGATTCTTCGCGGCGTACGCATTCGTTAGAAAAATTTACGCAGCTGTAAAAATAGATTAATTCTTTTTCGATAATTTAATGTTTTTATTTGACTCAAAGAGTCGAGATTTTATATTTATATACTTTCAGGTTATTTTAAAACATCGTTCATTTACAGTGTTGAAAGTTTTTCTTGTTGTTACATTTTCGAATAACTATGACAATGTCAGTCTTCATATACTGAATGAGCGATGTTTGACTTTCTCAACCACCCAGAGTTCAGATAAAAAAAAACAGTAAAGTATTTTATCCAGAACTTTCCTCGATATAGAAATTGTAAAATAATTGGAAATTTTGCCGATTCTCTAGTTTTTATTTTTGTTAACTATTTTGTTAAACTTTATAAAAAAAAAAACAAAAATCTGTATTTACTATTAAAATACTGACTTTTATGAAATTGTTAATTTAAAAAAACGTTTCTACAAATTATGATCTTTTATCAACGATATTTTAACATAATCATCTATTTAATAAAAAAAAAAGTTTGTGTATATAATATATTTATAAATGTGGGGAAAATGTAAAGTTATGGGGTAATTATAGATTTAAGTTCATTTTTTTATATTCAAAATATTTCTAAATATTGATTTTACATCAGCGATTTGATCTTAAATTTTTCAACAATACACGTATCCCATGTGACAATTATTATGTGGCTAAAAGAAACATTAGTAACTTTAGTAGTAATACTAAAACAATGTCACTGGCATTTTCTTGTCGTTATTTTCTCAGGAAGAACTAGAGTTGTCCTTTTTTGTCCATCACCTACATCTGTGTTGTTCATGACGTTGTATATATAACCTGCTCGGAAATAGGCTGATCTAAGTACGGCTATTTTCTTGAAATTTCTTGTTTTACCAGATCACATCACATGGGATACGTGTATTATTGACGACTCGTTACATAAAATATTAAGAATTATCTTCGTGATATATGAGCAATTGTGGCTATAGGTTTTGTAAGTTTTTTAAAGTTAGCTACAGACTTATGGAAATATATTTAATTTTAATATCTTTGATTATAAAGGGTGTTTCAATAAGAGTGCAAGATTTGAAGGTTCAATGAAACATGTTTTTTTGTAACAAAGGATTTAAATATTTATTGTATTATAAGACATGGGAATTATGTACGCAACAACATCTAGTAAATGACCGTCAAAGCTTTGTTGGCCTTTATTTTCCTTCAGTGCTTCGGTGGTCACGTGCTTGTTAACATAAACCTGTGAGTTCAGATAACCCCAGGGCCAAAAGTTTAACTGGTTTAAAGGTGCTAATCGCAAGAGCGTAGCGGCCAATTCACGTCGCTAAATCAGGATATCACACGATCAGGAAAAGATTCGTGCAAAGTGATTGTTTCAGGGGCAATCGACCTCTGGCATGCCTTACTCATTTGACATCATGACAACCAGTCTGGAGACAATTCAAATCTTGCAATGTTATTGAAACATCCTTTACAATTTTAATTTATTAGTTCACGGCATTATTTTTGTTTTTGATATGTTACAGTTAAAGTAGTTACTTGGCTGGTTTATAGACTATCCAAATGTCTGGCTATTTTGTTGAAAAAACATATTTTTACTAAAATAGCTCTAAATATTTGTTGGTTTGTATATTATCCAGCTAGTTTACAAACTATACAAGATTTATCGTTATAGTACAAACCACAAGAAAAGTACACACATTAATTGGTGTTTTTGGCTAGCTTACAATCTATCCACAGTATTTGGATAAAGTGTGAACTTATTATTCGAAGAAACTTGGTCAGTTTATGTACTAACCGACGAGTTTGTTATGTATTATACGAATATTAAGTTCACACCTTATCCAAATACTGTGGATAGATTGTAAGCTAGTCAAAAACACCAATTAGTAATAATAATAATAATCTCCCTAATTCACCCCCTTACGAGTGAATTTTAACCCCAAAAGCTGAGCTTGTGCGGGGAAAGGGACGGCTATTATTATTATTATTATTATTTGCCGTGGCGCTCCGGGGCGACTTAAAGATGATTGATGGTGCCATTTGACTTACAGGTGAGGAAAACCCGGAAAACCTCACCCACCATCACCAACACCAATGTGTGTACTTCCCACCTTTAACGATAAATCTTGTATAGTTTGTAAACTAACTAAAGTGATAGAAATAGTCCTCTGACAAAAGATATCGCAATTTTAGTTACGTGTTTTCTTAGTTGCGCTTTCTTGTTGCTTAGCAACGTAAACTTTATTATGGTTGCTTCTAAATCTCGCGAAAATTTTAATATCAATTTCATGAGACAATTTTGGCATTAATAATCAATTAACAAATAGTTGCTAATATTTGATCTAGCTATTTTAGTAGAAATATAATTTACCATCAAAATAGCCAGACATTGGTTACTTTGTGTTTTGTATACTATCTAACTGGTCTATAAAGTAGTCAAGTTAACACTTTAACAATTACAAATACAAAAAAAAACATTTTGTATGATAGATTTAGTCTTTAAAAGAAACTGTACTTGAATTTAACTTTGTAAATATTACTATAATAAATATAATTTTTTGTGTAAGTTACTCTTGTGTCTTTTTACCTACATCCGTTATAAAGGCTTTTTTGTGAATAAAAAAATTCATGAAGATCAGAGCGAAAATAAAAATTTCCCATACCACATCTTGATATCAAGTTCCAAATTCGAAAAGATCCAATTTTGTCAATAAACTTTTAGTATCAGGATAGCAGAAAAGCGACATGGTATTTAAAAGGAGGCATGAAAATTTAGTTCCATAATCAAATAATCGTATAAATTGGGGCAACGCAATTTAGGAAAATTTAGTTACATAATCAAATAAACATATAATATAGGGTAACGGAATTTTACATATTTTTAAATGTGAATAACTAGTAAACGGCGCAAGATAGAGACAAGCGGCATGGAGCATTTTAAACTATCCGTCCGGCTCTACCTTTATGTGAATTTATGGAATAATTCGATCATTATTAACTGAGGAATTAAGAAAAAAAAGTTAACCCTTATAGATAGGGAGCAACTGAGTTCACCCCATAATTGCTCTTGCTTTCCTTTATATGTACCCCAATTTTCATCAAGATCGGAGACAAAAAAATTTTTTGTCAAAAATTTTGGAAGGCTATACCCTTTCGATTTTTTTGAAGAAATAAAGAACAATTTAAATTTGCATATGGATAGAGGGTCACATGTAGATCTCAAAAATACACTCAGTTTTTTTCTAACGGCAATATTAAAAAAGTTGTGGCAAAAATAAAAATTTTCGATATCTCCTCGCTTTTCTATTATCCTGATGCAAAGTTCCAAATTCGAAAAGATCCAATTTTGTCTATAAAATTTTGCTAATAGGATAGCAGAAACGCGATAAGGTATTTGACTTATTTTTAAATGCGAATAACTACTAAACGGCTCAAGATGGAGGCAAGCGGCAAGGGGCATTTTAAACTATCTGTCCGGCTCTACCTTCATGTGAATTTATGGAATAATTCGATTATTATTAACTGAGGAATTAAGAAAAAAAAGTTAACCCTTATAGATAGGGAGCAACTGAATTCACCCCCTAATTGGTCTTGCTTTCCTTTATATGTACCCCAATTTTCATCAGCATCGGAGACAAAAAATTTTTTTGCCAAAAAATTTGGAAGGCTATACCCTTTCGATTTTTTTGAAAAAATAAAGAACAATTTAAATTTGCATACGGATAGAGGGTCACATGTAGATCTCAAAAATACACTCAGTTTTTTTCTAACAACAATATTAAAAAAGTTGTGGCAAAAATTAAAATTTTCGACATCTCCTCGCTTTTCTATTATCCTAATACAAAGTTCCGAATTCGAAAAGATCCAATTTTGTCTACAAAATTTTCGTACCAGGATAGCAGAAACGCGACAAGGTATTTGACTTATTTTTAAATACGAATAACTACTAAACGGCTCAAGATAGAGGCAAGCGGCAAGGGGCATTTTAAACTATCCGTCCGGCTCTACCTTTACGTGAATTTATGGAATAATTCGATCATTATTGACTGGGGAATTAGGAAAAAAAAGTTAACCCTTATAGCTAGGGAGCAACTGAGTTCACACCTTAATTGCTCGTGCTTTCTTTTATATGTACCCCAATTTTCAACAAGATCGGAGACAAAAAAAATTTTTGTCAAAAAATTTGGAAGGCTATACCCTTTCGATTTTTTTGAAAAAATAAAAAACAATTTAAATTTGCATAGGGATAGAGGGTCACATGTAGATCTCAAAAATACACTCAGTTTTTTTCTAACGGCAATATTAAAAAAGTTGTGGCAAAAATAAAAATTTTCGATATCTCCTCGCTTTTCTATTATCCTGATACAAAGTTTCAAATTCGAAAAGATCCAATTTTGTCTATAAAATTTTGCTAATAGGATAGCAGAAACGCGACAAGGTATTTTGCATGAAAATGTAGTTCCATAAATAATTGTATAATTTAGGGTAACGGAATTTGACGTATTTCTGAGTGTGAATAACTACTAAACGGCTCAAGATAGGGACCAGCGGAATTGAGCATTGTAAACTATCCGCTGGCTTCACCTTTTTTGTGAATAAAAATAAATACTTATAGATCGAAAGCAAGTTCACCCCATAATAGTTCGTGATTTCTTTACTCTAATTTGCATCAGAATAACGGGAATACAAGGTGTCGAAAATATTTTTAAAACAGCGGGAAAATTGTTGTCTTTTATATTGACTGTATAAATGAAAGCACAATAATTCACAAGTAGAAGTATTTTTTCCTAATTATGATTTTTTGGATGGCAGGCAACACAGAATACACCAGTGCGTAATCATGGTTGCCTATTAGCGGATAACTGAAATTGTAGCTTTATCTACTAGCTAATAGATGGCGCTTCTACATTTTACCCGCTGTTTCTTATCCACTTTTTTAATTGATATTTGAATCAATTTAGGAAATAAAAACAAAGAAGTCTATTAACGATGTTTATTTGTGAAAAATACACAATTTAATACATAATAAAAGCATAAATGACACAGAAATTGTACATTTTAATATAAACATCAACATAAAGAAAGGGAACCCAAAGTTTGATCTTCTCAGCACTGCATAAACACAAACATACTTTTTTAAATAAATTAACGTAATGTTTAATTATACACAAAACTCAATAAACATTTAACAAAAACATTATTTCAATTTAGACTGGCAACAAAAGCCTTTAATATAAACAGTTTTGTAGTTCATGTATTATCAAAATGAAACAAAATTGACCATATAAACCATTAACATGTCTTCTACATATTCAAGATTATCTGAAATTGTTACATACATGTGAAACATATTTATTGAACGAAATACCTGCATTTACAAACAAAAATTGTAGAATTTTAAATAGTCTAAAAGCTGTCAAATGTCAGTCTTCTTCTTTACAATTAGAAAATTAGTGGCCTTTTTCTCAAAGGGATTTGGCCGCCAATTTTTTAGACTAGTTATTGTAAGAGGTTAAGGGCATTACAAATTGAAATTAAAAAAGAAGAAATACCAAATTGCTTAAAGAAAGATACCACAAAATTTCCAAAGTATAGAAGAAAGAAAATAACCTATAATTTTTTAATTTCCTGAAATTTCTTATTTTTCTATGTAAAAATAATGTAGAACGAAACTAATCCAAGAATATAAACAATATTGACAAAGCAGTAAAAATAACACGAATTGGAACACTTTTTGAATTGTTTTTTCTTTAAGTTTGATATGTTCGTTAATTACAATTACAAATGTTAAAAAAACTAATTAAAAGACTGGTTATCCAGCACAATAATGAACAAGAATCACAAGTCTTTTCCACTATACAACTTGTCTCAAATAAAACTTCCTATTTACCAAAATATTTTAACACATACATGTATGGAGACAGGCTTCCATGTTTTACATTTATATTTCCTGTCTTGAAATAGGTATAACAATTTCAAAAAACATTCTCAAAATAATGCAGGTATTTAATATGAAATTAATGATATATACTTACAAATATAAAAAAAATAAACATCAACTTAATATTTTATTATTTAAGATTCGACAACACATAAATCATCATCCTCTGCATCTTTGTCTTCAGGCGGATTGAGTTTTCTCCTTTTTGAAGAACCTTCTTGAGGGTCTTCAAGTTCATTGACTATCATGAGATCATCTTCATCACTTTCCTCCTCTTTTTTCTCTTCACTGCCATTTTTCTCACCTACAAGACAGTTATAGTAAGTTAGGAACAAGATTGGTCAATTAGATGATTAAGTATTATATCAGTTCCTTCAGTTTCTATAACCTATAATAAAATTAAACTTACCATTAATGCTTTCTTTGGCTTTCAATTCATCAGGATTGGCTACAACTTTGTATAGTGGATCATCTTTTTCTTGCGGTTCGTAATGATTAATAGCCACCGTCAGTTCATAGTTTTGAAGAAAATCATCACACTTTAAAATACTGCCATCGACAATGCCGATTTCATTCAGTTTTTTATCATTGTTTACTTCAGTTTCACCCTCTTCAGAAGATATCACGACCATACCTTTACCATCTAGAAGAAAAATCAGAGGTCAATTCTTTTTTTGTTGTGTTTGTTATTGTCAGGAGAGGGTTCTTATGAAAGAAAAAATTAAGAAAATTGCGCGGAAAATTAAAAAAATTCTATATATATATATAAAAATGAATCCCTATTTCCCTTGGTTACGGCATCACGCGTTAAAGCTGGACCTATTTCGCTAATTATTTTTTTGTTGTGTTTGTTTTTATCAGGAGAAGGTTCTTATGAAAGAAAAAATTAAGAAAATTGCGCGGAAAATTAGAAAATTTCTATACTTATAAAAATGAATCCCTATTTCCCTTAGTCACGGCATCACGCGTGAATCGCTGGACCGATTTCGCTAATTCTTTTTTTGTTGTGTTTGTTATTACCAGGAGAAGGTTCTTATAAAAGAAAAAATTAGGAAAATTGAGTGGAAAATTAGAACATTTCTATATATATATAAAAATGAATCCCTATTTCCCTTGGTTACGGCATCACGCGTTAACGGCTGGACCGATTTCGCTAATTTATTTTTTGTTGTTTGTTTTTATCAGGAGAAGGTTCTTATGAAAGAAAAAATTAAGAAAATTGCGCGGAAAATTAGAAAATTTCTATACTTATAAAAATGAATCCCTATTTCCCTTAGTCACAACATCACGCGTGAACGGCTGTGCCGATTTCGCTAATTTATTTTTTGTTGTGTTTGTTTTTATCAGGAGAAGGTTCTTATGAAAGAAAAAGTTAAGAAAATTGCGCGGAAAATTTCTATACTTATAAAAATGAATCCCTATTTCCCTTAGTTACGGCATCACGCGTGAACCGCTGGACCGATTTCGCTAATTCTTTTTTGTTGTTTGTTATTGTCCAGAAAAAAAAAACAAAGAATGTTGTATATCATGAAGCATTAGAATAATAAACACTTTGTTTCTGAAATATTTTTAGTTAATTATATGAAACCGAAATTAATATTCATAGTTAAGACAGGACAACGTCTGTTGGGTCCGCTAGTTATTATTATATATTTATTTAAGGATTTTTATATCGTTTTAGTTATATTCACCGATAGTGACATAGTAGAAATAATTTATCACTGTTTAATAATCCTTCTTGTATAGTTCACTACATAATCATCTTTTAATAAAACAAAACTGAAAAGACAGAGAAACAAAATAACTTACCCAAAATGGCATCTGGTGCCACCATGTTCAAACTCTTTTTCAACAATTCAGTTTCAAACTCCTTCACGGTCATGGTCTGGGTATTAACGAACACGTTGACAAATGGTTGAGGACTGCACACATAACATTTAGGATTGGCTTGCTCTATCTGTTTATCAGCGGCCAGCACGAATTTGGAATGAATCGATTTTTGACGCAGATAGATCGAAGGGCATTTCTGATAGTCTTGGAGAAGTACGCGAAAAGCGTGAAGGACTACTAGACCGGCTATCATCGCGTTGGCAGTGGCAATGGCTGGGATAATGTTACCGGCAATCGCTACAAGAAAAATAACCGAAAACGTTTGAATTCTATATATTTTCATACTTTTGAATTTCAAATCTTATTGGCTAGATTTTATAACCATGTAAACTACTTCAATAATATCCCGACGGTAGCGAATTTCAAGTTTCAATGTTCATAAATTAATGAATTTAAAACAAAATTAATATGGGTGACATTATAACTAAATAAGATAAATTTGAACCTATTATTTTTGACAAGAAATGGTTTTTTATAATTTTATACACTGTGTTAATAGTGAGTTAAAAAGCTAGTAGTAGTAGTAGTAGTAGTAGTAGTAGTAGTAGCAGTATTATTTTCTATGCCTTTGTCAGGTCATGTTATGTTCAATAGTATGATTGATGATTTAGGTTGATGATTAAGTGTTTAAATGTAGATGAACAAATAAAATAAAATGAATACAAGAATATAATATTATTACAAAAAATATAAACAAAGATAGTTAGTGAAAGTATCTGTTTATGTTCCTAAAAGAATTCAAATAACAACTTACATTTAATTTCGAATCTAGACTTTGTAGAAATAGTAAAAATGTGGGCTCTGATATTGGCACAGGCTGTAACGAAATCCATGGCAGGTTTGTCGTCTTTGTCCCAAACTAGAAAAGTTTTTCCGGCGAGTTCTTCTTTCAGAACGCCGACTGTATCAGCAAAAATTTTAGTGCATTTGCTCAGCGACCAAACTTTCATGTCTTGCGATTTAACGTTGTTTTCTTCTTCGGCCGTATCGCCTTCGTGAGAAGCTGCCTGTTCCCAGGTCAAGGGAACTGGAGGTTTGCGAGTTTTCCAAAGGTTTTCTGAAATTCAATTTATTTTATTATACATTTTTATTTACTTTAATTAAGTTCATAAGATCTTTGAACTTAATTGTTGAGTAGAGTGGTAGGATTTTAAAGAAGTTTCATGTAGGTGATAGAAAATGTGGTTAATGGCCCATGAAAATTATATAGAAAAATGGGATTATAAGATAACAAATTTATACACAATTTTGTTTGTAAAAAAATGAAAACTAAATTTCTTTCAAGAATTTTATTAAATGTAATTTTTCGAATTAAAAATAAATGCTCGAAAATGCCTTACCCATTTTCAACAGATACTCAATATCATTCTTGAAAAACTTGTTGAATAATTGTGCAGGATCATATTTTATTTCCTGGGTCCACTGACGTGTTGACGCTCTTTTGATGTTTCCAGATTCAGTTTCAGTATGCTCTTGACCCTCAATTTTTGCTTCTGGATCTTCTGTATCAGGCGAAACGTCTTGATCTGGATCATCCTCTCCAAATAATTGGCTAAACAATATTTATTATGCATTATAAAAATAAAATTATTTAAAAAATACTGTTAATGAAAATAAAATTAACAGTTTTGTGATTATTAACTCTTTAAGTTGTAACTTAACAATAAACACTATGTTCATTAAGTTTTAATCAAAATTATATACATAGATTTCAGAAAATACAAAATATTTGAAAAACATCTGCTTACTTAAATAAGTAATTAACAGAAAGAATATATATTGTGAAAAACTAAAGAATACTTAATTCAGATATGTATGGTTGTTTGTTTGGCAAAACTAATAAAACATTAGCTCCTGTTGCTATGTTATCAGAAACTTTTGATGTATTGAAGCTTCTTTATTATAGATTGGTGCAGTCTACTCTTCAGTATGGCCTAAAATGTTGAGATGGATCATCTCAGATCAACAAAGCATTTGTCATCATCATTCAAACCAATTTTGGAAAAATCTGATATTATCTAGCTCTACCATGCTTTTTTATCTATCAATTAATATTGTTCAAGAAAATGAACATACTTAAAATTACACACCTTTCTCTAAAAATAGCCCAACATTCATCTAAATAAATTATAATTGAATGCTTCAATAAATTCAGTAGCATATTAGGTAAAAATATAAGTTTATAAGTATAGTATTTGTAGCATAGGCAACCAGTATCACACATGTGTGTATATCATGTTGCCTATATCTTAATTATTAGAGTTAGCTGTATGCGAAAGTCGGCGCTACTGCAATGGCTATCCTTTGGTGTTCATGTCCAGGTCATGCCATGCGGTCTCGCTGCTGTGTTAGTATCGCTTGCTATCAAATAGTAATTTATACTATTTAATACCTTTCCCTGATTAATTTTAATTTGACTGCGCCATATAACGTGTTCGTTGTGGAAAGGTAGGTATTTAGTATTTAACGTAGGTTCACTATTTATTTATTAAGTACAAGCGATACTAACACAGCAGCGAGACCGCATGACATGAACACGGAAGGACAGCTATTGCAGTAGCCCTGACCTGAGCATACAGCTAACTCTAATAATTAAAATATAGGCAACATGATATACACACATGTGTGATACTGGTTGCCTATGCTACAGTATTAGCAAAAAATATATTTTAGTCTAGAGGAATTTGTAATTATGTGTATTCTGCGCTCTTAAAAACAGGTACCTTATCTACAAACAAAAACGAATTTTAATACTTTTGCATCAATAGGTTTATGGCAAGCTAAATTAACTTTTTAACAAGCAGAAATGCTGTGTTTCCAAAAAATATATAAAATCCAACATAATTAACAGTATTAATTTTTTTTCTATTATTAAATGAGTGTTGAAAAAGTTCTTTATTTTAGAAGGAATAAATTTTTCTATTTGTCCAATAATAAACTACACATAATAATGTTATTCTACTTACTTAAATAAATGTTTTGCCCAAACAATACAATGTACTGGTTCAGATGGTGTATTTCTAATGGTGCATCCAGGGAAAGTTTTCTGTGGTGGTTTAGGCTGGCATTCATAACACTGAGTTACTCCTTTTTTAATCAATTCAACCTGTCCTGAGTAACCGGATGTGCCAGACTCTATTAGAGGAACATCAGCAGCTAGACACATTCTATTAACATGGTTTCTAGCAGCTCTGTTATCAAGAGCATTTAAAACAATATTGAATCTTTTGAAGAAGTTCAATCCATAATCTTGACTGTAACAAAAAAAATAGTATCACTAAAATATTTCTCTAGGTTGAAAATTAACATAATTGACCTTAATGGTTGGAAAAAGACTAAGAATATAAAATATACAAGTAGGTTTTTAGGTTATTTGGGTTTTTAAGGGTTGTAGCTCATATATGTCAAACATTATTATTAATAAGTTGAACAAAAAAATACAAGAAAAACAGAATTTTATTGTATTAAAAAAATTACATTCTGTAAACAAGAAAAAACTCAAAAAATGGTATTTTTTTAATTGGCCCTATCAATAATATCAATATCAAGAAGTTACAGTGATAATCTTTGATAAAATATTTGGATGTTTTTATATAGTTACACAAATTTTTGCATCCTTTCTGCAGAGTTTAAAAAAAAAAAATAAAGAAACCTGTGCTTGCTAACCCTGTTTGGTCCTTTAGTTGTTTTAGTAATTCAGTCTCATTGATATATTGAGATTAACATTATATATTTCATGATCCTTAGTTGGTTGATACATGTTTCATTTACTTTTCCCAAATCCAAACGAAATATTATTCATGCAAAAAAGTGAAAAAATCTTTAAATCAAACACACCCAGACATCTACAGGGCCACACAAAGAATCAATGGTGTAGCAGGTTACAAAGAAAACACTTTTCAACAAATATAGAGTGGTGTATACATTAGACACAAAACCAATTACAGGAAGACTGTAACAGCTGCTAATGTTAATCAATTTAAGGCAAGAATTGATAGAGAAGTAAAATCTAGAATTGTGCACTAACGTTTATGACAAAACATGTAAATTTCCTGTACTAATTATTGTAATAGTAGCTTAAGTTCAGCTTCATTGGCTATGCCACTTGCCTGATCTCTTTAATAATAAAAAAAAATTAATTACCTTGTAATACTGTCATGATAAGCCTTAATATTAATATCGGGGTTGTAACTTAAGATACTTTCACGTGCTACAACTGCCTTGGGTTTTCCAACGTGCTCTTTGCGAAATAAGAACTGTCTGTTTAGATTACTCACATCTATTGTGTCCAGATCAATCTAAAAAGAAAAGAAGTAATAAATCGTAGGTATAGATATTATAATAAAACGACAAATCATACAATTTCTATATCCTTGAACCCGGAAAGAGCCAAATTCTTCAAAACTTCGCAACCAATTCCTCCGGATCCAACAACCAATACTTTGGAGGTCGCCACAGCTTCTTTTAGAGGGACATTCATGTTTCAACCTTAAAGTTAGATATGTTACAAACAGTATTATTTAAATTAATTAAATTTTGTATTAAAATTATTCAATGTATACAAAAAAGACGCCGGCTTCTGTGGAAATAAAAAATTTCCTGATTATAGAAATGACAACTAATGACTTGACGTTTGACGTTGACCGCATTGTTGCCAGAATATTTTTTTTTTTGGTATGAACTAGTTCGTACTAGATTTGTCTAAAAAATGTACCAGATTTTATTTGAATTAAATTTATTAGGCATTCCAAACAAAATGGTTGCCCGTGTATCGTTCCATTTATACAAATTGTATGGATGGAACGATATTTTCCTGTCTTCGCCCATAGAATCACATCTCAATCCTATTGACAAGCATTCTACCCCACTCCAGTTCATTGACTTGCAACCATTTTGTTGAATGCCTACCGGCGCGAACGCCATCTACCTGCAATCCGTCAAAAGAGTAGTTTCTGTATATTTCGGCGACTTTCCAAACAAGTAGAATTCTGTGAAACGCATTAGAGCCGCCATTTATCGACTAGTTGCCAAAAGTAGATTTCTGTTATTGTCCAAAATAATATGGACATAAAATGGCGGAGATGATTTGGCAATTTCGCGCCAATTAAGCTGTTCGATTATTCATTATTGATTTCTTGGAAATTAGGACACCCATCATCATTTATATATAAGAAAAACAAAGAACAATCATTGAATCATTTAAAAAAATTAATGTCTACGGCGAATACTAAATACAATCACACTATGATTATATTCAGAGTCCCGAATCTTAAATGACTTTAGATTAGATACCTATTTTATACAAAAAAAATTACTGAACATAAAAATTGTAATTTATTTTCTTTTTCAGCTCAGTTTACATCCCACCACACAATTGCATTAGGTGGACGCTTTACTTTTACTTCACGCATCTAGAATTTTGCTAGACCTATATGTTACCTACTTTATTCGTTTTTAACTAAGGAAACTGATTTCCTATTTCTATTTTTATTATCACATAACTTTTATTTTTAAAATAAATTTTATCCATGTCATATCACTATTGTTTTCATTTAAAAACCGCAAAAAAGGAAGCAATTTATTTTTATTCTCGAACTTTCTGGAAAAGACCATGAATCAATACATTCCTAGTTACCAAACCCATTTTAAAAATTCAAATTTACCGCCACCGTAAGCGGAAATAAACTAAGATAGAAGATATTTCTCTCTCAAGTTATCGAACAATTTTACACTTCCATCTGTTTCCAAAACCTTCTCGAAGTTTCTAGATTGTTCCAGATCGCAGTAGGCTATAAAAGCGACCGACAATTTGAAAACGCGTCAAAGTTAATTCAACTGCGAGTACGAGAAGCGAAGCTTCAGAGTGACTTTCCAAAGCATTTTCAAAGCGATTTTTCAGTGAATCGTGTTTTATTGGTGATATTTTTGAGAAAACTCATCAAAGGTAAGTTTTTTTATTAAAATTTTAATTAATTGTGACCAATTTAAGTAAGTAATTTAAATTGATGAAACTTGATCCACTACACGTGTTTACCGGTTCCTGACAATTTTTAATTTTATATAAAAATTCAAATCATTTTAAACAAATTGAAAAATTTACCACTATTAAATATATTGTAAGCAGAGATCAATTAATTCTTTAGTTAACTTTGTTCATGTAATAATTTTTATTTCTGTTACAGATGCCTGAAGAAACACAAACCGCTGAGGTTGAGACCTTCGCCTTTCAGGCCGAAATCGCTCAATTGATGAGTCTGATTATCAACACCTTCTACTCAAACAAGGAAATCTTCCTCAGAGAGTTGATCTCAAACTCCTCAGATGCATTGGATAAGATCCGTTATCAATCACTCACAAATCCATCATGTCTTGACTCTGGAAAAGATTTGCACATCAAAATCATTCCCAATGAAAGTGAAGGTACTTTAACCATTATAGATACTGGTATTGGTATGACCAAAGCTGATCTTGTCAACAACTTGGGTACCATTGCCAAGTCTGGTACTAAAGCATTCATGGAGGCCCTCCAAGCTGGAGCTGACATTAGCATGATTGGTCAGTTTGGTGTTGGTTTCTATTCAGCATATTTGGTTGCTGATAGAGTAACTGTCGTCTCTAAGAACAATGATGATGAGCAATACATCTGGGAGTCTTCTGCTGGAGGCAGCTTCACTATTCGCCCTGATACTGGTGAACCTTTAGGCCGTGGTACCAAAATCGTTCTGCACATCAAAGAAGATCAAACTGAATTTGTAGAAGAAAATAAAATCAAAGAAATTGTAAAGAAGCATTCTCAATTCATTGGTTACCCAATCAAATTGCTTGTTGTGAAAGAAAGAGAAAAGGAATTGAGTGAGGATGAAGCTGAAGAAGAAAAAAAAGAAGGTGAAGAGGAAGACAAAGACAAACCAAAAATTGAAGATGTTGGAGAAGATGAAGACGAAGATAAAAAAGATGAAAAAAAGAAAAAGAAGAAAACAATCAAAGAGAAATACACTGAAGATGAGGAATTAAATAAAACTAAGCCAATTTGGACTAGAAATGCTGATGATATCACCCAAGAAGAATATGGTGAATTCTACAAATCCCTCACAAATGATTGGGAAGATCATTTAGCAGTTAAACATTTCAGTGTTGAAGGTCAACTTGAATTCAGAGCCCTCCTCTTTGTTCCGCGTCGAGTACCATTTGATCTATTTGAGAACAAAAAGAAGAAGAACAACATCAAATTGTATGTCAGGAGAGTGTTCATCATGGACAACTGTGAAGACCTCATTCCAGAATATCTCAACTTCATCAAGGGAGTGGTAGACTCTGAAGATTTGCCATTGAACATTTCCAGAGAAATGCTTCAACAAAATAAAATTCTTAAGGTGATCCGTAAGAATTTGGTTAAGAAATGTTTGGAATTATTTGAAGAACTTACTGAAGATAAAGATGGTTTCAAGAAATTCTATGAACAATTTTCAAAGAACATCAAATTGGGCATTCATGAAGATTCTCAAAACAGAGCCAAATTGGCAGATTTGTTGAGATACCACACCTCTGCTAGTGGAGATGAAGCTTGCTCTATGAAGGAATATGTTAGTCGCATGAAGGAGACACAGAAACACATTTACTACATTACTGGTGAAAATAAAGAACAAGTAGCTCATTCTGCTTTTGTTGAACGTGTTAAGAAGCGTGGTTTTGAAGTCATCTACATGACTGAACCTATTGATGAATATGTTGTCCAACAACTTAAAGAATATGATGGCAAGACTCTGGTTTCAGTCACTAAGGAAGGTTTGGAATTGCCTGAAGATGAGGAAGAAAAGAAGAAACGTGAGGAAGACAAGGCTAAGTATGAGGGGCTTTGCAAAGTCATGAAGAGCATCCTTGACAACAAAGTTGAAAAGGTAAGAATTTCATCTTTTATTAAGTTTTTAAACACAATTTTACTGGAAATGCCATTCAATTTGATTTTGTTTTTTGAAAATAATAATTTTTATAATTTTTAAAGTAAATTTTCTTTTCAACTAATTTTTAAAAACACAGTTTTACTGGAAATGCTTTTAAATTTGATTTTTTAAATGAATCCTTCTGTATATTTTGTTTTTTTTTTTTTTAATTTACCATTCAAAATAACATTATGACTATTGTCAAATTTTATTATTCAAGTATTTTTGTATATATTTTGTGATATGTCCTGTTTTTTTGAAAGAAAATCTTCAATATAAAGAAGTCTTGAAGTCATTAACAGTTTCTCTTTCTTTTTTCCAGGTTGTAGTTTCCAATCGTCTCGTAGAATCCCCATGCTGTATTGTAACATCTCAATATGGTTGGACAGCAAACATGGAACGTATCATGAAAGCCCAGGCTCTTCGCGATACCTCAACCATGGGTTACATGGCAGCCAAGAAACACTTAGAAATCAACCCTGACCATTCTATCATTGAAAATCTAAGACAGAAAACAGAGGTCGACAAAAACGACAAAGCTGTTAAAGATTTGGTCATCCTGCTCTTTGAAACTGCTCTGCTTAGTTCTGGCTTCACATTGGATGAGCCTCAAGTGCACGCTTGCAGGATCTACAGGATGATTAAGTTGGGTTTGGGAATTGATGAGGAAGAATCTATGCTTACTGAAGAAACTCCAGCTGGTGATGCGCCGGCCGCTGAAGCTGGTGATGGTGAAGATGCTTCCCGAATGGAAGAAGTTGATTAAATTTTGGAATAGTTTTTCTTTAATGAGCATGTGTTATAATATGTTCTCTGGCCATCTCATTCCTTAATTTGTAAATATTTACTTTGATTTTTATACTGAGTATTATAAAAGTTTTGATTCGTGACTAATGTGTCATTGGCTGTGTGGAAGTACTAACGACCAAATGTCATCAGAAGTTGTACTGATTTTCCTTTTTCTGTAATAAAATATTTTGAGTTCAACAAATTTTATTTTTTTTTACCGTTTTTTATTTTTTCTGAGTGAGAATGATAATACAATAAGGAAAAGTAGAAGAGTATCAGTATTTTAAGGTTCAAATTAATTTTATTTAAGAAAAGAATAGTAGACATGGGAGGGGATACAAATTGGGATGTATTTATCTTTACTTTCTACTCAAAATTATAAAATTTCATTTTCTTGAATTTACCAAAACTTCGACATTTTTCTTCCAAAATTTTCTCTTATTTTTAAATAAAAAAAATGGGAATTAAAGAATTCAATTTACAAGGGATGAAGTCACAATTTTGAAGAAAAAGTCAAGTTTATTTAAGACAAGCTTACTTGGCAAAATATGCAGATTTGGTTTTGTTGAATGAAAAATTAAACTGTTTTAGATAGAAATCAACAGGCTACACTCCGACATTGCTCTCGTTTCTTTTTGTACTACGTACCTGCATTTTTCCTTGAGGATTTTTGGATTTCGATTTGGTTGAAACTGGGAAATGAGTTCTTTGATATCTCTAGCCATTTTCGAGTTATTAGTGAAAATGTAAATATATATATTTTTTTAACATTTAGACTAGTTCTTTAACATAGATAATATTGAGAATCATTTCTAAAGATGTATCAAAGAGAGAGAAGCAGATACACCAGCTAGGTTTTTTTAAATTACTTTCCCTCTAATCTATCTGTTCTGTTTTACATTTTTTATATAAATTAAAAAGCAATTCATCGATATATAGTTTCCAAGAAAAGAAAAAAAATTGATTTGTTCAACGCGTTACTTTCCTGTATAGTTATTATATAGGCTTTTTCCAGTTATTTTGTGTTATAACAATGTATCACCCCTGTAAATATTTGTAAAATGAACTAAATACGTTGTACATTTTTCACACATCTTATTCGAAACATTTTTTTATATATTTTTAATCATTATACTTACGAAAATACTGAACAATTTAAATTTCACACTGTTCCTCAAATCATGTATCGTAAATGACAGAAATATTCGTTAAACTAATAAAACGACACTATAAACTACCCTCCCCCCTTCCCAGATGTTCCGACTATGCCCAAAATCTAATCATCTCACCTATGGACTAAAGCTTAATTTTAAAATTTGGTGTTTTTATGTTTATCGGTTTATGAGTTATCGAATATATAGACTGACATCATCGCGAAAATGGTCAAAACAGATTCAGGGACCCCCAAAACATAAAAATCCCTCGATAAATCGAGTTTGCAAAAAATCATGATTCCTATACTTTCCTTATCTGTATAAAGGAAAGTAAAAAGTAATATTCTATTATTTACGATATATTTATATCCAAAATGTAGACATGAAGGGGTAATTTTATTCTATTAGGCATTCCAATTAGTTTTTCTATGTTCCAACGACCTGTCCAAATGGCTACCAGACTCAGACACCAGGCAATACTACATCGAGCCCACAGTTCCGCTATGAGACGTGGAAGAGCCAATAACAGCGCGCGAACGCCAAATTATAGGCGGGGCATAAAAGCGCGCTCGTTTTGAAAGTAACTGGGGAGGTGGCGAGGAAAACGATGAAGGTGTGCCTATGCTGAAACTGAGAAAATCGTTTTTTTTTTACTTCCGAGCGTTGTCTCATAGGAAGCGCAAATAATACACAACATTTATTATAAATATTAATTACACAATTACTAATATTTGACATAACTAAATTAGATGAATAATTACTACACTTTTAAAGGCATTTTTCTAAAAATAAAAATCAGATTTTAAAAGCGTTTGATTACGTTTAATAAGCTTTCAACGAACAAATTCACCTAAAAATTACCAACAAATGATCATCTTGACAATTCAAACAATTAAAAACAAAAATTCGATGCGGTTATGACAGGAAATTTCCAACAAAACTGCCGGTATTTCTACAAGGTGTAAAGGAAAATACTTTTGTTTTAGAATTTTACTATCATTTATTTTACGAAAAATATTGTATGTAACAGTGTGAAAAGAGTGCTTTTCGCACTAGTTGCATAAATAACTGTTAGGTGTATTATAGAGATCTTAATCGTTTTGCAGCAACTGTTTACCAGGCATATATTATATACAAAAATCTTTAGATGGCACCATCCACCCCGAATTTGATCGTTTTTCCCGCCAACTCCTCAGTTACGATAATTACTTTTTATGCTACAGCTACATTACCTAAACGGTTTTTAAATTTAAATATTTCATTAGGAATTTTAAAAATAAGCAGTTTAATTTAAAAAAATAGTTTATTTAACTAATAACATTTTTTATTTAGTAGGCATTACGCATCTACTTGTATCATATGTATTATTACGTAATCGTTTTAGTTGTCTTGATGATTTTTTCTTAATTTTTCTTCTAGCTACAGCAGTACTTTGTATAGGAATTTTTCGTCCTCTTCGATTTTGGCCACTTCCTAAAAATGATAATAATTCTAGTCAATGAAATAATTTAACAAAAGCTTTAGAAAATAAAGTTGTGCACATCCTTAAAGAAATCTATACAAATTTAATTTCAATTATTTGTGTTGCCAATTTATAAATTGAATTGGGACACAAAAAATAATTAATTAGTGGTATATTTTACAAATCTAAATAGGAAGGTTTACATTATAGTATACCTAGTTCATTAAATTGAACTAATACAATTTCAACAATATCTGCTGTCAAGTTAAATTATTTCTAAACATACAAACGATAAATAAAAAAATACATATTATAACCACCAAATAAAATACCAAAACCGAACCAAACCCATTTAATTAAGTTTATAACATACCATAAACATTTCTAGAATGTTTGTTATTGTTTCTCTTTTTTCAGCATTGTACAGTGTAAGATTATTTTCTAAAAACATTTTCGCCTCTGTATCAAATTTCATAGGTCCATAATTTTCTTTAAACTCTTTCATATATAGATCATAACAGTATTTATAGGTTGGACATATATTACGGTCTGCCAAAGCTGTCACATAATCATCCCTGGTAAGCTGAATGTTACATTTAATCATCTCCAAAGCTGTTCCTGCTGTATGGCCATTCTTATAAAGACTTAGTAACTCTTCTCTTACATTCTTAGAAACTTTACGAAACCGTAAAGAATCTGCAGTATTGGTCATATGGTTGTGTGTTAAAATAAGTTTAACCTCACAAGGCGCCTCTTGTAAGAGTTGGAAATTTTCTTTCTTGCCCCTATACTTTTTTCTAATAACATGTATCTTTACAGTTATTTTCGAAGGACAATTGGTGTTTCTAGTTTTGTTTTTTAAGGACGGGTTGTAGGTTTTAGTGCACCGTGTAGAATGATGACACCTAAAATTAAATTTTCCAGGTAACATAATAATAAACTGTAATAAACCTACATGTAACAAATAATATAACCTACATTATAAATAAGAGCATAAACAAATGTGATATTTATTACATTAATTTACTACCTAATTTTTGTAACCTGTAAAATCTGTGTTTTCCAAAGGTTTTATTAATAATAAAACCTTTATTACCTTAGTCTTCTTTTCAGTTTCAATTTAGCTCCATTCTCAACGTCTGTACAGGCGATAACGTATGATGAACTTGTTGAATTTTCAAACTCCATCAACCACTTTCCAAACTCCTCTTCATTGGTGCAATTGATGAAAAAATGCAATTCTACATTCGGGAACTTATCTTCACCCTCTACTATTTTTTTACCAATAATTGTTGTTCCCCAACCAGGTGGAAAAACTGACTGAAAAATAAAGATTTAATTACACAAAAATCCTAGCAGTTTGTTTGTACTTTATGTTTATGAACATACATGTAGGTACCAATTTTCTCAGCAAAAATATTTAATTAGTAGTTATACAAAAGAAAACAAATATGAACTTTTACTTGAAAGGCTTAATTTTCGTCTTAGAGAAACAAGGTACAAAAATGTTGTACTTACATTAAATTCATCATTCAAAGAGGGTAGTGGCGCGATATCCATTATTTCGGTAAGCAACTATGGTAAAAGCAAACATCAAAACCACGATTGTACATGGATTGTATGTACACACACTATAACTGTAAATCATGGAGGAAGGATTATTACTGTAAATATTTGGCCGTGAGCAAAACCAAAACAAAAACTGGCACAAACTAACAAACAAAAATGTTAGGTTAAAAAATCTAACTGCTACGTGTTAATTGTCAATCGATCCCGCCCACAGTCGTGACGTATCCCGTTCTAATTGGTTCTTTTTAGTCCCATAACCAAAGTGAGTGCTGGATGTATCATTGCAGACACCAGTGGGGACTGACAGTTTAGATATGGCAACCCTGTTATTATGTTGTCATTAACAGGGTCAATGATACATATATAGTTATATAGATTGCTCACAGCTGGTCGTTTTGCGAGCGGCCATATTGCTTGGCAAATATTTATTAATAGAATCGGTTTGGCAAAAATGTGTTTTAAAACCAATTTTTAGCCTTTAGATATTTAAAAAATAATAATTGCTTACATTTTTACTTCAAGGCATAAACTTATGTTTATTTTGAAGAATATGGATGATCGTAACTATCTATTTCATTGACCGTGTCAAATCACCAGGCCTACAGGTTTGCCATAATTTTGCCATATCATAATCTGTCAAAACCACGATGAAAGACGGTTCCAGTTTAATATATATGCTGCGTTTGAGAATCCACATCGGATGCATCTGAGATGTAAAAAATCTTTAATCACGTGATTCAGTATACGTAAATGTAATGGGACAGATGTGTCCGATGTGGATAAAAAAACGCTCGAGATGTAAAAAATGCATCCGATGTGGATTCTCAAACGCAGCAATAGTTCGGTGGTAATGACAGGTTTTTGAAAGAACCCTGTGGGCCTGCTGATATGACAGGTTTAATGTTATATATATTGATCATCCTTGGTTTCAGAATAAACATATACTTAGGGGTCTATTCTGTAACAATTCCTTTATATTTAACGGCCTTTAAAAATATTGGCGGCCTTTAAAAATATTGGCGGCCTTTAAAAGTATATTTGCATTCGTTAATTTTCTTCTGTCATTATTTAAACGGATCTTTAAAATACATTAGAGGACTACCTTAAAGAAATCTGTTTAAATAATGACAGAAGTAAATTAACGAATACGAACATATTTTTATAGGCCGTCAATATTTTTAAAGGCCGTTAAATATAAAGGAATTGTTACAGAATAGACCCCACTATATTTGATTTTAGCGCCCTTAAATTTTAACGGATGTGTTACAGAATAGACCCCTTATGCCTTGAAGTAAAATGTGGTTGTAATTATTTTTTTTACTACATTCAAATACTGAAAATTGGTTTTAAAACACATTTCTGCTAAGCCAATTCTGATTAATGGGCACTTGCAAGACAAATATTGTCGCTTGCAAAATTACCCGCTTTGAGCAGTCTACATTACTATATATCATTGACCCTGTCAAAGACAACATGCCCGCATGGTTGCCATATCATAACCTGTCATTAAGCACTGACCACATACACAAAAAATTTGAAAATAATAAGAATATTAAAAAATATCAGAATTTTAATAAATATAATATACATTACAAGGTACCACTGGTACCAGCGCTGTTTGTATAATAGGTATTAATAATATATAAAAAGAAGAAATCATTTGGTTGACACTAAAATGACAGATTTTAGGTTGTAAAAAGTAAATAAACAATCTGTATTTTTTGGTATTTGTGCCTGAATTCGCCAAAATTTTAATAAATATTACAATGTGCACTTTAAAATTAAAAGAATCAAATAAAGACCTTTCTAAACAGGAAGAAAGTAATGTTTTTTTTTCATTTTATACATATATTTTAGTTTTATTTTGTCAATTTTTTAGTTGATGAAGAGGTTAATTTCAGAATATACAGTATACTTTCCTATTTTGTGGTATTAATTGTAGTAGGATTACCAATATGGTGGTACACAACGAGAGTATACAGAGCAACCTTACCAATAGGACAAATGGAAGATGCTAATTTAAATAATTACACAGATAAAGAATTTGGAACGCCTTTAAGTTTGGAATATGATATTTTAATAACTTTTGTGCACCCAGATCCTCTTAATCCCAAGATTCTAATAAAAGGAGAAGATATTGAAGAGCATTTACGACCGTATTTAGATAAAATATCGCCTATATCTGAGTTTATAGTAAAATCACAATGGTTGTATCTTCTAGACCTAGGAGTATCTCCTACAAAAAATGAGGATCATTATTGTCTAAAGAAAGATCAATTACCTCACATAATTACACCTTTAGAAGCTAAATTGTGGTCTCACATGTCACCTAGACCTACAATAAATTTATTGATATATTTTCAATGTTGCAATGATTTGCCTTTGTATATTTTTGATGAAAAAAACGAAAGAGTAGCAAGTAATGCTTTTTTAAGTTCTAGATGGGGCGGTATTTATATAATCAACCCTGATAAACAGTCGTGTGAAAATGGAGTTTTTAAACCAAATATGCAATCTATCATTTCAACATTTATAACCCAAATCCAAAAATTATTCAAAATCGATAACATTTTAGATCCTGACAATATTTATGAGTTAAAAATGAGGAAAAGCACAGAAATGATAGATTCGACAAGAAGGACTCTTAGATCACTAGCTGAGCTTCTGTCTGAGATTAAATCTATTGTCATTAGTGAAGAAGTGGGAGAGAAAATAAGTATTGCTGTGGAAAGTGCTGATGAGGCAGAAGAATTTTTGAAAAATGGTGATGTTGATAAGGGATTAGAAATTGCCAAAGTTGCTTTTAAGAGTTCTGAAGAAGCTTTTAGTGACCCTTCATTGTTGTCCTTGTTATATTTTCCAGAAGATCAAAAGTAAGATATAAACTTATTAAAAATGCAAATATTTTTTTTAATAAATAATTGTTTTTTATAGGTATGCTGTATATATTCCTCTGTTTTTGCCAATTATGATTCCAGTCATCATGTCTTTATCAACCTTAAGAACGTGGATATCAAATAAAAAATTGAATGTAGAATAATAATTGTAAAATAAAAATTCACCCAAATTTGAGCTAAGATCGTATTTATTGCTAAAACCTCAAGAAAACTAATTATCTAGTTTCATCTATTGTAACAAAAAATATTATTAATTTTGAAAAAAAAATGACATTCATTTATCTTGCCTTGACAAAATTTTATTAAAAAAAATTGTCCAATACATGACTTGCCTATATCAGTTATTATAGGCCTTTTTCGGTTATTTTGTATATCCTACTGTAATACCCCCGTAAATGTTTAGACATTTTTTTTATATATATTGCCAAGGAAAATACTGAAAAATTAATATTTTACACTTTTTGTCAAATTTCTCGAACACGGGTCATTTTAGGAAAATTATGTATAGAGAATAACATCACAAGCAACTTTATTTGGAGAATTTTCTTCTCAAAGCGTAAATAAAATTTATTCTATAAAATAGACAAAAGTACCCTCCAAAATATAAACGGCTCACCGCAGGATGGATTAAAGCTTAAATTTAAATAGACAGACATCGCTAAAATAGTCAAAACGGATTCAGTGGACCCAATGCTTTTCTTATCTGTATCCAGGCAGGAAAGTAAAAAGGTCAATATTAACGTAATTTTACCCACTTAGCACCGCTATTTACTCCATTTTCCCATTAATTTTTATTAATTCAAAAAACTAAAAATACTCCCTATTTTGTAAGTTTTGTTAATATTTATTTGCATACTTTCAATTGGAATGCCTAATTTAAATAGCATTGGTTAGAGTAGGGAGTTATTACTATATTCGAAAGCTGAAAATTGGTTTTGAAACACATTTTTGAGTCTTTAGGCAATATGGCAGCTCGCAAAACGACCCGCTTTGAGCAATCTATAGACGATTTTAAATCAGATACTATGTCTTGAATATGATTGACTACACTGATATAAATCAAAAACAATGACGTCATATTGAATATTGTCTTGAAATAGTCAAGTTTAACATGACTACAGTAAAAACGTGGTCATCACAGGTATGAAATGTCAAATGAAATGACAAATGTAAAACTTTTACTTTTTAATTATTAAATCATTGTTTGGTTGTGTTATTTGTAAAATAGAAAGAAAGATTTACGAAAGGGAAAAGTGGGACAATGGTGACGATAGGGTACAGGTTTAAAAAACAGGTATTTTTTTAAAATAAGCTCCTTTTTTGTAGAGATCTAAAAAAAAGTCCTCCGCTTATATTTATTTAAACCATTAGATTCCTTTTTCTGAGCTTCTCAAAAACAGGTCAAACATTGTCAAAAATATCATTATATATAACTTTGAATTTAAAAAACGTAGCAATAAGATAAAATGCGGAGCATTTTTGTACTTTGGCATAACGCGTGCCAGCAAGTTAAAAAGCAGGACAATTACGCCTAAAGCGCGACGTCTGGCAACCCTGGCTGAGTACCTAGATATGGACGCATTTAAGGTTTCTGCAAATGAAAAGCCAATTTATTTTCAAGGTAGGATTTATTAATGAACATGGCTAAAGTTTTGATAAAAATCAGAGGCCAAAGTAACTATAATACCAATTTTCTCTTCATCCATGATCAGTAAACAAAACAAATATTTATTTTTTATCCCTACAAATTCAAAAACAAATCCTACTACTATTACATAACACACAAACAAAAATTCATGATATCTGTCAATGTTATACCCATTGTGAAGTTAGTGTCAATATAAACCAAACATTTTTAAATCAGATTATTAGAACGTCATTATAATGACGTAAGAACCTTGACCACACTTGACTTGGTCACATTTCTAGTAACTGATTTAAAATCGCCTTAAATATATACATATATCAATGCAACCTGTCAAAGATAACAGGGTTGCCATATCATAATCAACGGGAAGTATTTTGACAGGTTATTGGAATGCATAAAATCTTTTTTCTTTGACCAAAATAAAAAAAATTAACTTAAAAAGTGGGGATAAACAGTTCCTATATTTTATTTGTGAAAAAAAACTTATTAAAAAACGAAATAATAGAAATGAATAACCATTTCTGACTAAAAGCAACTTGTTTAACAGAAACGTGCAATCTTGGTTGCCTATATTCTGGCGAGGGGATCGTCCTGCGGGAGGAAGTTTAGTTTTTAATATATCAATATGATGGGGAATGACCAAAGATTTTATTTCTGCTTTAGAAATATCCAAAATAACTTTCTTAGATATACCTACAGGTGTATAAAACATAATTAGGAAGCTATTTCAATTTAATTTCATGTCAAAATGGCCCAAAAGTTACGAAATTAGATAATAAAAATTTACCACAAGAATCTTGAATTGACGAGTATTTTGGGGGGGATTTTAGTGCATGGCCAGGGTAGTTTTATGCAATTGAATAAACAAAAATTGTTGCTTCACAAAAGTTTCACGTCTTCTCAAAACGTGAAAATGCTTGTCCACTGTGTAGTTATTATATTTTGTATACACCATTGCTTTTCTGTTAGGTGTGTTGTCAAAAATTAAAAATATCTCTCATCAAGATAGCGCTCTCGGAGCCTTAACATTAATCCACAACGGCTATGAAAAACTGACAGTGTCAATAGCGCATATATTTTAATCACAAGTTTGAAATTCCACATTCTAAAAATTTTTCGTAAAAATGATAATTACGAAGAAGGACACTTACAAGAGATCTAGGAAATCGAGAAAGAAATCTAAGAACGATTTGAAATCCAATATAAGAGCCGCTACATCGGTCATAAGTTCAGTGGCGCTTCTCCAAAGGTTGGGCTTACAAGCAAACATCAAAAGCATCAAGCAGTGCATCCTGCAAAAATGTCGAAAACCAGCGCGACAACTCCTGCCTATCGTGCCGTTTTACTTAAACAGAGCATGGCAGCTGGGAATATTAAAGAAAACATCAACCGGAGCATATAAACTCGAAAATTTCGAGATTAAAAAACCTAGACGAAAGAAAATTAAGTTGGCATTAAAGAAACGCGAAGAAATTGTTTCTGAACAGGATTTAGAAAGTCAACAAAGGCATGAACCAGTATGTACAACACAGTCCGTTAACGCTGTTTATTCCGAGTGAAATGTATTGTAATTTTATTGTCTCTGTATTGGTTTTATGAAATAAACGAAAATATTTTCCGAAATATGTTTTAAGCGCCGTTCTAACTCACTAAAACTGCCAAATGGACCAATCCCATCAAAATATCCTTCATTCTAAGTTTTTGTGTGATAGTTTATCTAATTTCGTAACTTTGACGCAATTTTGGAAAATATAACTAAACACCCTTAACGTTTAAATTCATTTTTTTTTAAATTAAATTTTCTACGCCTTACATATACTTTTATATACATATGTAGGTTCTAAAAGTTATTTTGAAAATTTTTGGAAGAAACAGTTTTTTGATAATTTTTATATTCCCCAAGAAAGCCAAGGCTTCTTTAGCAAATAGAAAAGCAACTAGAGACGAGAGCCTAAGCAACAATATAAAGAGTAATGTAATATCAAAATCGGACATCTTCAATGAAATTTTAAATATATTCCAAATAAGTTAACATCAGGTCCAGATGATGTTCCTAACTTTTTATTAAAGAAATGTGTTAATTGTTTTACCCTTATTTTTGCTATTTAACAAATCGTTGGAATGTTCTATTTTTCCTGAGATCTGGAAAGTAAGCAATATTGTTCCTATTTTCAAAAATGGGGGAAAGAACAACATCGAGAATTACCGTAGTATCTGCTATTCGCTCCGTGCGAAGTCATGGAAAGGGAAGCAAAAGCGATACTAGCGCTAGCTGCGGATAATTCGTGCATTTTAGGGGGATATTTTGTAATTTTGGCATATCAAATACACGTATACATTTTACTTTTTTTCAAAAAAAGTAGGTAAAAACAATACAATAAGCAACCGGAGTTACTGTGTTGAAAATTGTACAAATACTAGCAATAAAAACAGTGAAACTTATATAAAAAATTTCAGTAGCAAAGTGGAAATTAAATTAAAGAAATGAATGGATAGATATACAATAAGAAGGAAAATTACCTTTATTTTTGTAATAATAACCGTAATGCTGCAAATAGTAGACATCAGAAACTTGAAAGGTTTTAAATCAACAATAGATTATCATTTTACGATGTTCTTTAATATCCCTTATTCTTAAATGTTCATTCAGCAAGGACTAGATTTCAAGATTTCTGCCTTTGATTATTATATGTGGTTGGAACGCAATTTTGTAAATTACTGATAGGAAATCAGTTTTAATCATTCATTCTATGTTTTCTTTCGAACAAAAATGAATATATAAGTAATGATCCTTTTTTATACATTTTAACTTCACGCTATTATTAAATGGTATTTTTGTATTTTGACAGAATAGACTAATTCTTCAATGAAAACTTATTAGACTTAGGCAACTTCTCATACATTTTCCTGTAAATACTGTTGCCTGCCTATATTTTATTATGGATTTTTATCAATTATACATAATTTTCTTTAATTTAAGCGATAAAAATATATAATAATAATAAATTAATGTTTTACTTGTTTTACAAATCCATATACTTTTATTAAAACTAACATGTATACTTTTTAATTACGAATTCTATTAAAAGTTGCATTTGTCAGTATACGCCGAAATCCTCCATTAGTATCAAAACGAATTGGCGCTGCTGTCGCGCACGGAGCGAATACCAAAATTATTTGATTGCCTAGTTAGCAAACAACTGACTTGGCAATGTAAAGGCTTAATTTGTCAGGAACAACATGGTTTTTCCCAGAACAGATCAACTGTTTCAAACTTAACAACCTATCAATTAAATGTTCTTCAAAACATGGAAGACAAAAAACAAACCGACTCGATCTACACAGACTTTTCAAAAGCATTCGATCGAGTAGATCATATTTTGTTAAATAAGTTGCTTTCAGTTGGCTTCAACTTAGGCTTTGTTTTTTGGTGGGAAAGCTCATTGACTGATCGTATTCAAAGGGTAAAAATAGGTTGTTACTACTCAGATACAATTAATGTTACATCTGGTGTACCTCAAAGGGGCCATAGCTCACCTCTTCTTTTTAACATTTTTGTGAATATTGTTGGTTGTTTTGTGTACAGCCAATGTGCTAAGTTTGCTGACGTGCTCAAGTTTTGAAGAACAGTAGAGAACATTTGTGATCAAGAACTCCTTCAGGAGGATTTGAATCGCTTAGTAGAGTGGTGTAATAAAAACAAATTGAAAATAAATGTTGCTATATAAGTTTTTCCCGTAAAGCTGTTAGGATAGCAACAAACTATTTTATTAATGATCACCAACTTGAATACAAATCAACAGTAAAAGATCTGGGTGTCATTTTTGATGAAAAACTAGCATTTGTTGAACATATAAACTCATTCTCTATTAATGGATCAATAATGTTAGGATTTGTTATAAGAAATTTTAAGTACTTCTCCACTGATGCCACCAGAATGGTCTACTGCTCGTTAGTTAGATCCGTGCTTGAGTATGGCTCAATTGTGTGGTCACCATTTTTTCAAATTCATTTTGATACCTTGGAAAGGGTACAACACAAATTTTTGAGAGTATGTGCAGTTAAAAGTAATGTCAGAATTTCAGATCATGATTATAGTGCTGTAGAAAGTTAATTAAATTTGCCTCCTTTAAGGGAAAGACGAGACATATTTGGCTTAGTATTTTTATTCAAAATGTTAAATGAAATTATAGACTGTCCTTCTCTTTTGAGCGGGATTAGCCTAAATGTTCCTTATTACTTTGGACTGAGATATCCATTAACATTTAATATACCGTTTCATAGAACGAGCTATGGCGTCAACAGTCCTATTGACAGATATTTGTCTATGTTGAATAATCTTAATTTAGATATTTTTAATATGGGATAAGCCAAATTTAAAACCAATTGTAAAAATGTGATACATGTTCCTTAACTTATATTTAACGTATATTTAAATTCACCTTAATTAATTACTGTAAAAACTCTCTTTTGTACTTTGTTTTTTGTTTTGTTTTAGTAATCTTATAGTAATAGTATTTTTCTACTTGCCTTTTTATATTGTAAATTGTATAAATTTCTTTAATGGGGTTATCCCGTATAATAATAATAAATAAAAATTCCCCACCACATTCCCAGAATCTCGGAAGCGTAGAAGGGCCACGATTTTAACGAATTTGTTTTTTAGTTTGTGAATATACAATCAAAAATTCGCTGGCGCTCAAGGCAGAAACTAATAAGTTGTAAAGGTTCTGGACTAACTGTTTATAACAATAGAAGGAAAATACTTTAGAACTAAAAACTTTTTAGTGGGTATAAGAAATCTGGAGTTGAAGACCGCGTAGTGAGTGTGTAGAAGAATTTTATTTACAAAAAAAATAATTATTATTAAAATTTTGGTTAAGAGAAATAAAAAAAAAATCTCATGCTTAGAAACGATTATTATTAAAACCATTAACATTAATACTACTTATTACTAATGTTTATTCTCCCTCTTCAAACTTAATATGCTTCGCTCTCTCCTTCTCAGCTTTCTTCAACAATTTATCTCTCCCCCTCTGTTTTTTAACGTTTTTTGAAAATTTACTGTCCCTATCAGCTTGGATTTTCTCCCAATACGTTTGTTCCTCGTCTCCTTCTAAAACTGTTTTTTCTCCGACCGACCCTTTGGAACAAAAGTCTTTGGCGTCTTTGTTGTTCGAAAATCGCACGAAAATTTCTTCACTGCCTGCCGGCAACGGAATGTCCACGTATTTGATGTCGCTGGATAAAACCTTTATTTCGTTCTGGATCAAAAAGCCTTAATAATTAAAAATCCCTTTGATATTAAGGCATTAGGATGGAAAAAAGAGGTTACCAAGCAAAGAACCAAATATTATATTGAAAAGCTGTTAAATCTAAACGACAGGAAAACAAAATAGAAGAGAAAGCAGTAGTGAATGATACAGACCTAAATGAATACAATATGGAGGAAATAATAGCAACAAAAGAGGCAACTTAACATAAAAATTCCTTTGATATTTTAGGTAATCCTGCAGGTTAAGTTTTTTATTCAAATTAAATAAATTTTTTAAAATCGTTTTAATGTTAATTATTATTAAGTACTTTCTTTTGTTCCTTAATGATATCCGAATATTTAAGTGTGTGAATCTACATGAAAAATTGAAGATAATTTGCTTTATAAACTATGGTCGAAAAATGTTCCATTACGAAAATACAGGGAGCTAAAGTTTTAGTGATATTTAGTAAGCAGTGGCAGTTCATGAAAGTGCATATTTTTCAATACAAAAAAAATTCAGCTTTAACAGTGGCGTACGCACTAGCACTGACTTCCGATATTTTCCCTCCCATTGCTTACCTTAATTTTTTTGGCATCTATGATTGGCTCCGGTAACTTGACTTTAACTATAACACCGGAAACAAATTCCAATTTTTCTTTGGGTTCGTCTTTGATTTGTGGTATTTCAACGTTTATCTTTCTTAAATTTTTGTCGTAACCCCTCGGGGCGAATCTTTGTCTGTTTAAATACTGCTTGAACTCTTTCATTTTCTTTTTCTGAAGGTCCAAATATCTGTTTCGCATCTTCTTCCATTCTGGCCTAATATTTAAAACAAAAATATATAATTTATCAAAAATTATTAAAAATATCCTTAAAACTGTTTGAAATAATAAAAAAAAACCAATATTAATAGTATAAAAAGGCATAATAAGAGCAATATTTTAATATAACCCTATCAACAAAATGACTAAGCAATACAAGGTACAAATAGATGTCGGACCATCTTGAAACCACAGTAATGTGGTGAACATTGACAACAATTTTGTGGTTTGAAGTAAAATATCTTTGCCCAATACCTCCATCAGGTACATTTTTTAAATAAATATGATCAATACATTTATAAACAAATCTATGAAAAGAAAACATAAAATATTTAGGAATAACTGTGGATAGGCACCTTAGATGGAATTTACATGTTGATAGGGTTACTTCAACTTTACGTAGCTTACTATACAGATTTAAATATTTAAAAAATATATTAGATCAAAGTCAGTTAAAAATACTATATTCTGCTTTAGTAGAATCGCGTATATCATACGGAATTGTGGGATGGGGAGGTTTGGCGGATAATCACTTAAAGAAACTAGAAGTATTACAAAAGAGATTCCTAAAAATAATATTAAATAAACCATTTCTCTATCCCTCTGATACATTGTATCAAGAATCAAATAACCTTGATATTAGACAGATTTATTTTTATAAAATAGTTACCTCTATTGAAATAGAAACAAACAGTCATATTCAACATAACTATGAGACTAGACAAAAAACAAATAAGTTATTAAAAACAGTATCAGCTTCAAAAACCATTGGTCAAAGAGGTTATAATTATATTTCAAAAAGGCTATACAATTTCCTTCCTCTCAATATTCGAAGTTGTAAATCAAAAAGTATTTTTAAAAAGAAAGCTAAAACTTTTGTATTAAATTGTGATAGAAAAGTGATTCATAATTTAATTACGCCTTAGTGTTTACATAATTTATACTAAATTATTTATATATGTTTGTGTGTTAAATATTATTGATATTTTGTATAATATTTTAATTTTAATACATTAAAAATTGGAGACGAGCAAAAATGGAATCACCCACGGACAGGTCATACCTTTGTGGGTTACCATTTGTTTACTCTACTTTTAGTAATAATTGCTGATAAGGATTATATGTTTATAAATTTATATTAATTAATATGTTTTATTATCTGTTGTGTCATCATTTTGAGTGAATAAAATTTATAAACGCACAAACGCAGAAGACATTTATGTGAAGAAACTAGACACATATTTTGTAAGACAGAATAATCAAGCTTTTCTAGTGGGAATAGATCCTCAAGTATATAAATCAGATTTTTGGCCGAAAAATATAATTTATTCCCGATTCAACTTTAAACAAGGTCAGCGATTCACAAAACCAGAGATCGCATAAGAGTGAAGAACATTTTTCAAACCTAGCCTCTACTTCAAACCTGATAAAATAGGGACCTCAAGTAGTCCTTGAGGTCCCTTGGTGATAAAAAGTGCATTTGAAGTATGTGGTGGAAAAATAAAGATCGATTCTAAACTTTTTTTATTTATTATTACTGTGTATAATGTATAAGCCACCTTGTACTAAGTTTAGGACTTTTATAAATCAGCTAGAGCTATTAATTCATAATATTTATTAAAAAGACAATCACTATTTTATCTGTGGTGATATTAATGTAGATTTTTTGATTGAAGGTAATCAAAAAACTGTTTTAATTGACTTATTGAAGGAATTTAATATTAAACATCATATAAATGTTGCAACGAGAACAATAAGTACAACCTCAACTTGTTTAGATAATTTTTTTACCAATTTTGATGTAGATAAGGTGGGTGTATGTATATGATACTTTTTTGTCTGATCATAACTACTTATTATGTTCGATTAAACTACCTAATTTTGAAAATAACGAATTTAAATAGATATAAACGAGATTTAAGTGATCCTAATGCAATAACTTTTATAAATATTTTAACAGTTGAAAATTGGCTACTAATTTTAATGATAAATTTTCTATCTTTTATGAATCATTCCTATACCACTAAAATATTGTATTTACGAAAACAAAGAAAGCGATAAAACCACAAAAATTAAAAAATCAGTTTCCACCTCATATTAAAAAGTTACATAATCTATTATGTTAAATGAACAGGTTAAGGAAAGAAATAAATTCTACATATTATACAGAATGTTACAATAATTTAAAAAAAGAGTATCAAAAAATAACAAAACAATATTTGAGAAGAAAAAATAATGATCATATTTTAAAAATTAATAACGTAATGAAAGAATCCTGCAATAAAATAAACGAGAGTAGGGGAAAAAGAAAAAACAACTTATTGAATCCTATTAAACTTACAAATGATGACAAATTAACACCCTTAGAAAAAGTAAATTATATCAATGACTATTTTATTAATGTAAAAAAAAAATAATATTGTACCTAACTATGACTATTAATAAACATCATAAAGTTTTTTTCTTTTGCCAACAACTCTTAGTGAAATCATCACTATAATCAAAAAAACTACTTCTAAACCCACTGAAGGTATTGCTGAACCCATATCACATTTGATTAATGAATTCTTTGTTTGGGGATTATTCCCAAATATGAAGGAATCTAAGGGGATTCCTGTTTATGAAAATAAGGGATCTGCATCTAATACAGAAAATTATCCTTTAATCTGTATATCTAGTCAAATAACTAAAATATTTGAGTCAGCATACTCCATTAATAATAATGTTTATTTACAAGAAACAAAAAATACAAATTATTACAAAATAATTTTAGATGTAAATAAACAATGCTGAGCCCGTAAAAACCAATGGTTGTGCACGGGTTGGACTTGTTTATTTGCAGCTAGTGAAGATTAGCAAGAAAAAAAAAATGAAATAAAAATATATTAACTCAATTAAAAATACAATATTTAAATGATATGACTTACTAATTACCTTGAAAGTTTTAATATGTTGCTAGATACTCAAAATTGATTTAGAAAAAATAAGTCAACATCTACTGCAATTGCAGCTTGCATAGAGTTTATATATCAAGCACTCAATGATAAAAAACATATTTTGGGACTGCAACGAGGCATCTCGTGAGTTTAACCAGTATTGTAAAGATAACGGTCTGGCATTAAATGTAACAAAAACAAACTTCATGCAATTTCTACCCAAAAACATATTACCAGATTACAAACCCTACTTGCACGTTGACGGAAAAACTATTCAAAGCATTGATGACATAAAATTTTTAGGAATAATATTAGATCCTAAATTAAATTGGGAAGCTCATATAAAAATGGTAACTTCAAAATTAAGTACTTGTTGTTATATCATCAAAAATTTAAGGGAGACATTATCTTTTGATACTTTAAAACTATGCTATTTTGGTTTGGTTCATTCAACTCTACAATATGGGTTAATATTTTGGGGTTCTTCACCATACTTTGAAAGAACTTTTGTATCTCAAAAGAAGGTTCTGAGAGCCATGTATAAGGTGACACCAACATCATGTAAAGAACTTTTCAAAAAAAAGCAAATTTTAACACTACCTTCCCTTTTTATTTTTCAACTAATTTTATACATAAAAGATAATGAGCATATATTTAAGAAAAATAAAGACCTGCAATCATATGATACTAGATTAAAATTTAACATCCATCAACCTTTTTCACGACTACAAATAAGCCAGCATTCACCAAAATATATTGGGATTAAGTGTTACAATAAGTTCAATAACATATTAGAAGATACTACAGGTTATCATCAAATTAGTTGTAATGATTTAAGAAAACATCTTAATGATTTTCTTGTAAATAATGTATTTTATAGTATAGAAGATTTTTTGAACTTTTAAACTAATCTTAACATGAATTGTCTATTATATATATATATTTTATTTTTTAATGTATTTTACTTAACACTTTTTTGACTAGTCTGATAGGATTTTACATTATGTACCTAGTGTCTTTGTATAGTGTATAATTTTCAAAGATGAATAAATTCTATTTCTATAACAAGACTATTTGAAAGACTGCTCCACAGAATCTGTTACTTATTAGTTTGTCCGAGAAAGCATTAATAATACAAAAAATTAAATTTGTAAAGAAGTTTTTCTACACCAGTTGGACACCAAATTGAGATTAATGCATTAAATACATCTATTTTGTAACCACTAGAATGTTTGACATATTTGTGATTGAAGAGTGTACATGATTCACAGTTTTAGTCAGAAAAAAAAAACAATAATTTATTAAAACAAAAGGAAAGTCAAATTCTAATAAACTTTAGAATAAAATACTTATAAGTAAAAAAACTAGATTGCAGGAAATTACAAAAAGATTAATGATTTAATTTTGGAAATTGTTGTAACAGTAATTTTTTTTAAATAAGATTGAAAAAGAATACAAATTTTAAAGGTAAAAAAATGTAAAATTGGTAAGTTTTCTTTTTCCTGCCTGATCAAAATCATTGACAATAAGATTAAAGTGTTTGAACCCAAGTTCTGAGAGTAAATTTTATATTTCATTTTTCTGAGCTAGTTTTTTTACAAGGGCATTTACATATTTAATATCAAATATTTTTATTACATTTCATGTCAAAACGGTGCTATTTTGATGTTTCTAAATGAAGAACTTACTTGGATAGTACTTGAATTCCCAACTCTTTAATGACATTTTTTTTCTTATCTTTCTTGTGTTTCTTCTTTTTCTTGCTGTCTGCATCTTCTGCTTCCATTATTTGATTGTGTTCTTCAAGTTTTGGTTCACTTTCAACATGTTCTACTTTTATTTTCTTACTTACTACAGAATCTTCTTCTTCTAGCTTCCTCTTGGAAGATTTTTCTGTATCAGACAATTCTTTCTTTTCTGAAATCTCTTCTTTTACATTAACATTACTTTTTTCATCAATTTTCTCTTCACATTTCTCCTCTGTAACATCCATATCACTTTTTTCTTCAAAGGTTTGTATACTTTTTAAATTTTCTGGACTGGTTTCTGATGGCATTTTACATCCAATGGTTTCGAAATAAGTCAAGGCATTTTTAGCACCTTCTTCATTTTCAAATTCAACAAAAGCGAAACCTTTGTTGGTTTTGTTGTGTTTGTATTTTGGAATGGATACATACACTACATTTCCGAATTCTAAGAAAAATTGTGAAACCCACTCATGATCAGCATCTGCTTTGATATTTTCTACATATACCGTGCAATTGTCTACGTTTTGGTTCAATTTAATTGGTAATTTTCTTTTAACTTTTTCCCTATCATCCGATAATTCTATTAGGTCTGATTTACTTATTGCTTTGCGTATGTCTTCTAAGTCGCAATTTAGTTTTTTAATTCTGTTGAATTTTAAAAATGTACTCAAATCGATATCTATAAAAACACAAATTAATAAAATCCTACAAATAAGAAGTAAAAGTACTTACAAGGATCCTCGTTTATAAGTTGGGACAAAAATCTGTCTTTAGCTAGGTTAGAATCGCTAAAGTAAAATTCCATCAGTTTTAGAATTGAATTGTACAACTGTTTCTTTCTATGCCTTCCTTTTTTGGATACTTCAACGTGTTCGTAATCACCTTCGCCCATTATTGAAAACCTGCAATTCTAATAGAATATCGAATAAATTCTTTTATCAAAAATGTTTAAAAAATAAATTCGAAATTCGAATACTGTCAACAAATCATACGTCAACGTCAAAATGTGGACACATCATGGACACCATCTATTAATAGGTCGCCAAACTATGCATTCCAGACAAAATGGCAACCATGTGAGCTTGGTGATTTGACAGGGTCAATGATATAGATAGTTATACAGATTGATCATCCATGTTTTTCAAAATAAACATAAGCTTATGCCTTGAGGTAAAAACCGATTTTCTACTCCCTCGAATTCAAGAATAGCTACCATAATAATTAATAATAGTAATTGAATAGTTCTCCTTTCCAGTACACGCCATAAATTATCGATTTTTTAATTTTAAATAACTGACAACACTAGGTCTGTTCTGGTTTTGAGAAATAACGATCCACAACTGTCGGGCTCATGCGCAGTAGATAAAAAGTGTTCTGGTTTTTCTGGGACTACTTCGGATCTCTCAGTCCAGTGTTCTGGTTTCGTATCCGAAATAATCCGTGATTGTTGTAAACAGTCAAAAAGTGTTCATGCTTGGGAGTGTGGATCGACTCGGACTGTTTTGACCGCGCATGCGTTTTTGAAGTGTTATGAATATTGTATTGGCTTTTTAGACCATACGAAACGTATACAATCCCAAATTGTTTATTTATATGTGGACGAATGTCTCTTGTTCTTGTTTTATTTGTAAATTAAAGCAATTTTAGAATTATTAATTTTTTAATATTCTGTTTTTATTTATTCCATTGAAATGTGATGATAATGATAAACATATACATGCAAATGTTATTTGAAGCTGAGCTTTCAAAAGGAACTTCATTATTATAATAAACAATAAACAAAACACCTTCATGACGTGTTCTGGTTTTCCAAGAATTTCAAACAGTCGGGGATTTTTTGCCTTTACGCATACGGTACGGCGCAGTTTCAAAACAGTTTTCATTTTGAGAACCAGAACGAACCTACTGTAAAACGTAAATGTCAAATGTCATAAGTGTCAAAACAACTGATATTCAGTGTTGCCAGTTTGTTACAATTGTAACAAATCTATTACATTTTTGAAGGGTTTATTACATTATTACATGTCCAATAAATCTATTACATTTTCACGATTGATAAACTTGAACCTAACCCTTGATTTTCTATGTTCCTAATATATTGTTTATTATTTCATACAACTAATACCATCTTAAACAGGTTTATTTGGTTGTTTATCCCAAACATATTTTCTTGAACATGCCCAAAGCGCTTAAAAAGTTTCTTATATCATTGGACCTTGCATTGGAGACAGAATTTCTTTTTTCTTCGTTTTCTTTACAAAAGATTTGTTTCAACCCCAGTACAGAACCGTTCTGAATTTATCTGCGACAAGTTAGAAGTTTATACTTTTTAAATTTGAATTTTGAGATCAACCTAAATTTGAAATCTAAACAAACTAATTACTTTTATATTCACGCTAGCATAAACAAAGGATAAATTGACAAACTTGGCTTCACAGAAAACTTACTTTCCGGCATGGAACGACCACCTCATTCACATCTCATTTTAAATCGAGATGTAAAAAATGTAATCTGGATAGGTACATCTCGGATAAACAAACGCAGATGTAGATGTGTCCGATGTGGATAAACAAACGCTCGAGATGTAAAAAAATGCATCGGATGTGGATTTTCAAATGCGACAAAAATCAATACAATTGCCGCGTTTGAGAATCCACATCGGATGCATTTTTTACATCTCGAGTGTTTTTTTATCTACATCGGACACATCTGTCCTATTACATTTACGTATACTAAATCACGTGATTAAAGATTTACTACATCTCAGATGAATCCGATGTGAATTCTCAAACGCAGCAATAGAATCGTATTTTTTATGTATAGTTCATTTTAAGTTGACTAAAATTTCTATTACATTTTCTTGAAATTTATTACAATTTTGAGAGTTCATCTATTACATTCCTTCAGGGTACTCTGGCAACACTGCTGATATTCCAATATTACTAATAATTGGTAAACTATAGGTTTTTTTTGAATAGTTTAAAATTGTTTTTACGTTAGATTAGTATTATAATGACCAAGAATTGAATCCCGCATCCATTTTAATACAATGGAGAAGCTACCGGTTGAAGTTCTTGAGAAAATTTTAACTAACGTCAGATTATCTGTTCAAGATGTTGTACATTTTTCATTGAGTTGCCATCATTTTTACCAAATTGTTACGAACAGTAACAAGATTTGGAAGACGAAATTATTTCAAAAGTAAGACACGATTTATTATTGTAAATATTTGTTACGTTCCAGCTGATTTATTTGTGCAGGTGGCCACAAGTTAAGACTTTATTGGAGAACAAACAGATTATATTCCAACATGAAGTCAGATATATCTACGAACTTAAGAAAAGAACTCGCAATTTGCTCGAAAAGATGCCAGCCAAGTTTTATAAGAGGTACGAAATATCCGATTCGGATTTACATGAGTGGAACAATATTTTACATGAAAGAGAAGAGGTTTATAATTACCTTGTTCTTGATTTAATGGAAGTTGTTAATACTGATGTACCTATTAACAGTATAGAAGTTGTTCCTTTGACGTAAGTACTTTATTTATTATTAGAAATGATGTATTTACATTGCTTTGCAAAATTTAATGCCTATTCCACATTCTCATTATTAGTGTCCTAAGAATAGCACGTTTTGATTTAAATACCTTTAAAAATAGCAGTACAAGATGTTTTTAGGTATTCATATTTATAGATTGTGAACTGATAAATTTTACAAATCTTAATGTCCACAAAGTTAATTTGAAAACAGTTAATAGATGATTCTTTGCTGCAAACTCTACTTATGCATCTCCACTAGATATGTTAATTCAATGTTATAAACTTCTATAAAAAGTCAGTATAGATCTGTTTAATATCACAATAAATTTAATGAGAAATTCGCTTGACAAAATTAATTTGAAAACAGTTAATAGATGATTCTTTGCTGCAAACTCTACTTATGCATCTCCACTAGATATGTTAATTCAATGTTATAAACTTCTATAAAAAGTCAGTATAGATCTGTTTAATATCACAATAAATTTAATGAGAAATTCTCTTGACAAAATTATTTTGAAAACAGTTAATAGATGATTCTTTGCTGCAAACTCTACTTATGCATCTCCACTAGATATGTTAATTCAATGTTATAAACTTCTATAAAAAGTCAGTATAGATCTGTTTAATATCACAATAAATTTAATGAGAAATTCGCTTGACAAAATTAATTTGAAAACAGTTAATAGATGATTCTTTGCTGCAAACTCTACTTATGCATCTCCACTAGATATGTTAATTCAATGTTATAAACTTCTATAAAAAGTCAGTATAGATCTGTTTAATATCACAATAAATTTAATGAGAAATTCTCTTGACAAAATTATTTTGAAAACAGTTAATAGATGATTCTTTGCTGCAAACTCTACTTATGCATCTCCACTAGATATGTTAATTCAATGTTATAAACTTCTATAAAAAGTCAGTATAGATCTGTTTAATATCACAATAAATTTAATGAGAAATTCGCTTGACAAAATTAATTTGAAAACAGTTAATAGATGATTCTTTGCTGCAAACTCTACTTATGCATCTCCACTAGATATGTTAATTCAATGTTATAAACTTCTATAAAAAGTCAGTATAGATCTGTTTAATATCACAATAAATTTAATGAGAAATTCTCTTGACAAAATTATTTTGAAAACAGTTAATAGATGATTCTTTGCTGCAAACTCTACTTATGCATCTCCACTAGATATGTTAATTCAATGTTATAAACTTCTATAAAAAGTCAGTATAGATCTGTTTAATATCACAATAAATTTAATGAGAAATTCGCTTGACAAAATTAATTTGAAAACAGTTAATAGATGATTCTTTGCTGCAAACTCTACTTATGCATCTCCACTAGATATGTTAATTCAATGTTATAAACTTCTATAAAAAGTCAGAATAGATCTGTTTAATATCACAATAAATTTAATGAGAAATTCGCTTGACAAAATTAATTTGAAAACAGTTAATAGATGATTCTTTGCTGCAAACTCTACTTATGCATCTCCACTAGATATGTTAATTCAATGTTATAAACTTCTATAAAAAGTCAGTATAGATCTGTTTAATATCACAATAAATTTAATGAGAAATTCGCTTGACAAAATTAATTTGAAAACAGTTAATAGATGATTCTTTGCTGCAAACTCTACTTATGCATCTCCACTAGATATGTTAATTCAATGTTATAAACTTCTATAAAAAGTCAGTATAGATCTGTTTAATATCACAATAAATTTAATGAGAAATTCTCTTGACTATAGGGTGTTTTTTTTATGTTAAAATGGCTAAATTTGCCAAATGTATTTATGCATTTTTATATTTGTTGTCTATCTATTTTGTAAGTTTCTCTTACTCATAATTACTTATTAAAGGTGCCTATAAGGCGTACCAATAAATTTTATTTCAATAAGTTGGATGTTTTTAATTAAAATTTTAATTTGCTGCTGTTATTCTTAGATTACAGTGCACACTGATAATACAAACTAACTAACTACTACAAAATGTTTTTAATTGATTTTTGTTTAATTTCATTCATTCTTCCTGATTTTGTTAACTGTATAGTTAATATCCCATGTGACAAAATTGATATCAGTTGGCTAAAAATAATAATAATAATAGGAAATAGGCATTCCAAAACAACAAAAATTTTTGACAGTTAAAATGGTTGTAATATGAACTTGACTTGACTTCACACATGGTTGCTGTTGTGAGCATTATACAAATGGTTTAACAAAACTGGTTCACAACACATGTCATTTCCATAGAAAAGAGTGAAATAAAACTATAACTATTTCTATTATTAAACAAATAAACTGATTTATTTTACAGTACTCCAGGTAACAAAACATTCCAATACTACGCCAATAAAGTTCTTAGATATATTAGACAGCTACATTTGTCCAAAGTTTGGAAAGAATACATATCATTGCCTCAATCGAGGCAGATCTTAGAAGTAGGTGCTGTGTTTGTAGCTCAATGGTGTCAACCAAATGTGGAAGTTTCAGTCGAAGATATTGGCAAGAAATTGGACAATATTGCAGATGAAGTTAAAGCAGCTTTAAGAAGTTTCTATCCAGAACATCCACTGTTTAAGGTAAAACCCTTTTTTTAACTGCCTGCTACCATTGAATGTGCATGCAGTTATTGTCATGAATTTAAAATGCAGAATTGGATTGATTGAATATTTTATAATTGTAAAATTAAATATTTGTGGTAAATGTCTGTAAAATATACAATCTGAATCATTGTAACAAACAATTGGCCGTAGTAGTCGACGCCAATGACACCAAATTAAAAAAAAATATATATAAAAACGAAATTTTTGAAGGCTACCCAACAGCAATTGGATCTGTGGCGAATGGAGAACCGCGACCAGAATGAATGGAAGGTGAATGAGTGCCGACAGCTTATAACAGTAATGAGAGCTGTCCTATTCCAACAGATGAAATTCTGCGGCAACAATCACTCCTATTACATGCCACAGAATTCCTTCATCAATGAGGTGTTGGAAAAGAGACAGGGATTGCCCATCACTTTGGCGATTGTGTTTGAAGGTGTCGCCAGAAGGTTGGGGTTGAGATGTGAGCCAATCAGTTTCCCTGCTCACTTTCTTTTGAGGTAATTATTTTTGACTTGGTCTAGTCAGCATTGTGAGATTCATATTTATTTTCGACAGGTTTTGTGAAAGTTTGGATCCCGAATCGGATTGGTATTACATTGACGTTTTCAATGGAGGACAGATAGTCAGAAAAGGCGCTTGTCCACATAGCAGATTTTCCGGTTCAAGGGATTTGTTCCCTGTAGCTACAGCAGTACAGGTTTGTAATTATTTTTTATTTATCTGGATACGATTTTTGATGCCTTTTCTTCCAATTAAAATGATTTTGTGACTTGTTATGTCACCCTCCATCTGAATTTTTTTCCGTAAGAGATTATATATTGTTAATATTCATCTTTAGGTGATTGAACGTATGGCTAACAATTTGGAAGTATCAGCCAGGCAGCATGCTCACCCGAATGGCAAAATTACCAGACTCAGATCGAGCTTGGAATTGCTGAAATTGGTCAATCCCAGAGACATTTCGGCGTTGGTTAGTTTAGCCAGATTGTACATGTTGCACAATATGGATACAAAGCCTTTAGAAAATTTCCTGCTCTCTCAGGAATTCGAAGTTCCAGAACAAGCTCAAAGGTGAATAATTTCTAATATTTTATTAGTATTTTAAAGGTAAAAATATTATGATTATTATTAATATGTCTTTATTTAGGTAAAATCTGCAATGGAATTATCATAGTTTCACTTACAAATGTAAATTCGATTTAGAGACATTGTAATATAAAAATTTGGTTATTTTCTATGCTTTCATTGAGTTTTGAAGGCATAGAAAGGCCACATAATATGTATATATTTTTTAGGTTTGACTTTAAAGTGAAAATTCCGATTTGAAACTCGAAATTTTGACCTTTTAAGTATTGATTTTGTTTCAAGTCTTTTTTCCTCAAGGATTTTTTTCAATTTTACCTTTAAATGCTCTAATACTTTTAATAATACTTGAAGGGTGGTTCACATGCTGCGTGACTACGAGGCCCATCACGCCCGCAACGATCTCGGACTGTTCAGTCAAGTGGAGGCGGCACCGCGTAGCCCGAATCTGCATTACGCCGTCGGCATGGTGATGAAACACTTAACGTTGAACTACAAGTGCGTGATATACGATTGGGATCCGGTTTGTTTGGCGGCCGCCGAGTGGCAGGCGCAGAACAACGTCGACAAGTTGCAGCTCAAAGACGAACAACCGTTCTACAACGTTTTGGTCGAGGACGGTTCTCATAGATACGTTGCTCAAGGTGAGATACATCTTTTCATTTATTTATTTATTATACGGGATAACCCCATTAAAGAAATTTATACAATTTGCAATATGAAAATATAAAAAGGCAGGTAGAAAAATACTATTATTATAACATTACTAAAACAAAACAAAAAACAAAGTACAAAAGTGAGTTTTTACAGTAATTAATTAAGGTGAATTTAAATATACGTTAAATATAAGTTAAAGATAAGTTAAGGAACATGTATCACATTTTTACAATTGGTTTTAAATTTGGCTAATTCCATATTAAAAATATATAAATTAAGATTATTCAACATAGACAAATATCTGTCAATAGGACTGTTGACGCCATAGCTCAAAGGCCTTGGTCTGTTACCACCATTTTTGATTTGTCCTACAGGAACAACTTTCTTCACTGAAGGGAGTTCTTGTTGCAGCCCCAGCTGAGGAACTCTCTTGACTTCTCAAGTCGTTTTTTCTTAGAGATTCTCTCTACAATCTTTTGTTGCTGAGAGTCCTTTTTTCTATTTTGTTTTAGGGTTTCCTCTAGTTTCCTTGAGACTCGAATGTTTACTATATATATTTTTTTTCAGAAAACTTGACTCCTACCTCGGACAGAGAGGAAATTTACTTGAACGAGGATGTCGGTCGACATTTTTCCCACTATTTCGAGACACATTACGTGCCGAATGCCGAGAAGGAAAAAGAATATCCAGCTGACAAGAAAATCCGACACTGGTTCCATCACCAAAAGAAATTGGAAAGTATTAATCTGTAACGATGACTGGTAGACGTGTAGATTTGATATTATATTTTTGTTGATTATTTATAAAAAGTATGGATAAGTTTTTTTTTTAATTTTAATTTAACAATTTGATTGCATCACAGCAATTTCGAGCTGTAATATAATCAATCTGGATGGATAAAAGCGTTATAGCTATCGATCCAACCAAAGCGCCGTGGTTAAACATTCTTATATATAAAAGTATTATTGGTTTTTATTTTTGTTTTCTAATTTCCGATTTGGGAATAGTGTTTTAAGAAAGTGCAAAACCCTGAAACATGACTACTTAAACATTGTAAATATAAAATTGATGTTTATATAAATGTTTCCCTTTTAGTTTAGATTATTTTGGTTAGCGATAACGCCAAAATTAACAATCCAAAACATTTGCCGATTTATATTCATTTTAATCTGAGAGTCAATCTCAAAAAAGGTTTTCTACCTTCTACTGTTCTATACTACTTCAACTGATTCGAATGAATCCGTTCCCACTTACACAGAATACAAAATCACATAATACTATTTAAAAATGATATTTTAATTTACACTGACAACTTTTATTCAATTTCACAAGCTGTCAAATTTAACAGTTAAAAATGAAATTAAAATTTTTCACCTTGTGATGCTCTTCTAGTCGTTTCTCGTCCTACGTTCGGCGCCAATTACTATGGAAACGCTCCTTACCAAGAATAATCTCTTTTGGGTCGGGTTCTGTGAATGAACCTACGAATTTACAATTCTAATTACATTTTAGAGATCGATTTCATAAAAAGATTTCTTGTTCTTTTTTCTCTACCTTCTCGTTGTTTGATCTTGACACGAAAAGTGTTATCTTCTGGTCAGTAGCGTCCTCAAGGAGTTTGTTTCTATCTCGATGAGGGAGACCAAAAAAAAAACTACACCATTTTTTTTTGCTAATTATTTTTATTTCCTTATTCGAGGTTTCCTCTCGAGCTTTATTCTCGAGTAGGGTAAACTGTCCCACAGTGATTCACTTTTTGTTTAGGCAAGGCTAGCTGCAGGGTTTCACTATTCACTTTATATATGAAATTTGTATATTCTGCACACTCTGTATAATTCTATCACTACACTATATTTTAATAAGCACGCAACTGCTGTCACGTAGCCCCACGTTGGGCGCCATTTGTTTTCTAAGATATAGTCATAATAATTATTAGAAACTTAAATTAAACTCAACATTACATAAAATTACTTACGTCGACTAGCTTTTCTTTTATTTAACACTTTAATTGTTTAAGAACACGAGTCTTCTTTATCTCATCCTATACCTTTGAGTGCAATCACTTTTTGGGGTTTTTGTACAGTCGTCGTCGCCGTTTCACCCAAGTTGTATACTCGAGTACCATCTGCAAAACTTGAGTGTCGTTTCAAAACATTTTCAAGGTTTTCAAAGTATTTTTGAACGTTTATCCGATTGAACTCTTACGTACCTGTATTTCTTCGATTATCAGCACAACCTACATAAACAACTGCACGCTCCCGACTGACTGGTCAAATGAAAGCTAACAACATATGGCTTCAAATGCCCCATTGCGTTCATTTTTAAAACTGATACGTTCGCCATTATGACGAATGATTCACTGTGTACCGTGGTTCACTATGGGACAGTTTACCCTAATTTTTGCCGACTCTTCAGTTCATTTTTCGTTTTTTAGGCATTACCTCTAGTTTTCTTGGGATTTGTTCCCCAGTTTTTCACAAAACCTGCCGACAAAAAATATGAATCTCATCCGATTACCTTAAAAGAAAATGAGCGGGGAAACTGATTGGCTCACATCTTAATCCCAACCTCCTGGCGACACCTTTAAACATAATGGCCAAAGTGATGGGCAATCCCTGTCTCTTTTCTAACACCTCGTTGATAAAGTAATTCTGTGGCATATAGTAGGAGTGATTGTTGCCACAGAATTATGAGCTGTCTGTACACTCATTCACCTTCCATTCATTCTGGTCACGGTTCTCCATTCGCCATAGATCCAATTGCTTTTGAGTATCCTTCAAAAATTCAATCTATTAATATCGTTTTTTACAATGATTCGAATTGTAAATTCTTTTGATGTATTTTATAGATATCTACTACAAAAAAGTGAAGTCCGTTCTCTATATTTTTTTTATTTGTTGATTTTCTTCAGTTCCTTATTCGTTTTTTTTTGAGGTGTTTCCTCTCTTTGAGTTCTAGAGGTGCTTTTTCTTTAAACGACAGTTTATGAAACCAAATAGACCGGCAAATATGTTTTGATATAATATAATCTACATCACTTTCAAATCCACTGTCATGTCCTGTAAAACCCTGGCTGTATGTGTCACTGAGCAATCTTTGCGAAATATTCCTCTTCTGTGAAATAAATGACTGGAGGCGCGCTTTATTTGTTAAATAAAATGAAAGATAAGCCTAGCGGTTATTATCTTATATTTATTTAACGTACACTTTTAATTCTATTTGTTATTTGTAATAATAATATTATTATATTTCATAGAATTTTTAAAATTTGGTTTTCGTAAACACAAACTTTTGGGTCTATTTGTTATTTGTAATAATATTATTATTATATTTCGCAGACTTTTTAATATTTTGTTTTATTAAATGATACTACGATCAATGTCAATGTATAAAAAATATATGTGATGAAAGAAATTTTGTTTTATTTTATTTGAGTACCTTTTCTTGAAATTTAAGACGAAAACAACCACAAATCAAGTCGTGGATAAGGAATTAAAAAATTAGAAACGAGGATACTTGAATCAGCTATTGAAAAATGGAGTAGGAAATTCGAAAATGTCTTTCTACTGATTTATTTTGAATTCTAACAAAGCCAATAACGGTCTGTTGAAACCGAAACTATCTCTAATACATTCCTATACTTTCTTATGCGGTTTTGCGTTATTTTAGACGCATTAATGCGCTCTTATACTTTCGTAGACTTTCTTGTGCGTTCTTATACGTTCCTAAACGTTCTAGTTTCTTACACGTTCTTATAGGTTCCAAAGCGTTCACGGAACATGTACATGAAATATTTAAGTGTTTCTTTCTTGTCTTTAGAGAAAAGTCTGTTATTTTCCTTTTTAAATCATTTAATTACATTCATATTTAATCTGACAATAATCATCTATCAAAATCATAAACTATATCCTAACTAATAACCTCAAGTATAAAGTGATAACGTCTATAACAAGTATTAGAAATTAAAAATTAAAAAAAAACCGACTTCAAAAACGTGTAGATGCCATCACCACATCCTAACCAAATTTATATGGCACCACACTTCTTACTAACAAAAAAAGAATCATATAAATCGAACAAGGTGGTAAAGCATTATCGCTAAACATACATAAAAAATGAAAAGTTTGAGGATTTTCTCATGGACACAATTATTCGATTTTGACCAAATTTATATGGGACGACCACTCCTGAAGTACCCCCTTTCTAACAAAAAAAGAATCATTGAAATCGGACACCGTGTTAAAGAATTATTGCTGAACATACATAAAAAAAAATATTGCGACGAATTAATAACTACACAGTGGACAAGCATGTTCACGTTTTGAGAAGACGCGAAACTTTTGTGAAGCAACAATTTTTGTATATTCAATAGCATAAAACTACCCTGGCCATGCACTAAAATCCCCCCAAAATACTCGTCAATTCAAGATTCCTGTGGTAAATTTTTATTATCTAATTTAGTAACTTTTTGACAAGAAATTAAATTGAAATAGCTTCTTAATTATGTTTCATACACCTGTAGGTATATCTAAGAGAGAGTTATTTTGGATATTTCTAAAGTAGAAATAAAATCTTTGATCATTCCCCATCATATTGATATATTAAAAACTAAACTTCCTTCCGCAAGACGATCCCCTCGCCAGAATATAGACAACCAAGATTGCACGTTTAAGAGCAAAATTGATGGTGTGACGTTGTTTCTCAGAATTTATTTATTTATGAATTTAATAGAAAACAAACAGGTTTTGTAATGTTCTCTTTAAACAAATAAACTTACAACTAAATGCATTTACTCATCCTTAAAAATAAGGTTAATAAAAAAGAGAAAAAAATATATAAGTACAAAAACAAAAAAGGCATTATCTTAAGTTAAATATCAAATAGTTTGTAGTTAATACAGACACAAAAATCAAGACAGAAATACCTGATTTATTTCTGTTTATGGATTACCTAATGAAAATGGTTTTTCTGAGATTTAATTGCCCATTTCAATAAAAAAAACTTTTGATTTACATATTGTAATAACTTATTTAAACGAATCACAAATGTACATATACCTGGAGGTATATTATTAAATATAATTACTAAAATTATTAATTTCATTATGAAATATTTACAAAAATCCCCAAGTAATAATTGCATCAATAATTTTAATACAGTGTCTACCTACAATACTAATTTCTCGTTATTATACTTATTATTATTTTAACAGATGATCGAGCAGACAAAATGGAAACAGCAGGTAAATAATATTAATACCTACCCTTCACAAGCTCTGTTTCTAGGGTTAAAAATAGGGATATTATTATTATTTTTATTATTATTTAGTTGGGAGTGAAAATAAAAAAAAAACACTCAAAATACTGAGAAGCATTTTACAATTTAGTAGTTTCTAATACATACAAAAAAACGTTAAGACAACATGAAATATCTGTGTGTCCTCATTCCATAATATTGATGCTGACCTCTCAATCTAAATTTAAAAATTGTATATTCACAAATCTATTTTTATTGTATGTATTACTTTCTGAAGAAGATACATATCGAATCAAATTAAAATTATTTAAAAATAGTATTTTATTTATCATATCTTTCAAAATTGAGATTTGATTCCGATTAATCGATGATTCATACAACTCGTACGGTTACTTTCAATTTTTCATTGAATCACAGATTATCACCTTTTGATTAATTTTGAAGAGCTAATTAAAACCCAAACCAGTTTCAATAGTCTTCATGCATTGAGATCCACATGATATAGCTACTTTTGTTTTGGTTTCTTGAAGTTGTATTTATCAATTTGAATTTAATTTAATAATAAAATTTAAAAATTCTTTTTAAATATGTTTCTAAAGGTAGTGTATTCCTTATTGGTGGTTTTTATTTTGTTGAGTGTCGTCAAAAGTAATAGTAATTCGAAAATTTGGAGTCCAGATGAGTTTGAGGCACTTTTAAGTAAGTACATTTTGTATTTTTTTTTTATAATAAGTCACGCCAACGTTTATTTTAAAATTTTTAATTTTATTATTATTAAAATAAATGCTTGGTAATTAAATCCATAGTAAAAATTTAGATGTAAAGGCCAAAAGAAGTACCTACATGCAACATTTTTAATAACCTTTTTTTTTGTAATATTTCCAATTATTAATTGTTTAAATCTCTTTTTAATTCATCTAATCTAATTATTGCGATAAAAAAACAATATTCATTATTTTGGTGACGTATCTTAAAATGTACCTACCTATATACAGTGGCGGCAGTGGGGCCCCATTGTGTTGCACAAAGTCATCTCGGGTGTAAAGTATGGACAGTTCGTTTTTGAATTTTAAGCTGTTTACGTTTGGAAATAAACTACACACAGTTTTAACGTCCTCATTTGGAAAACAACCTCGGTAGTCTTTGAATTTTTCATTATTAAATAAACTTGCAATTTTTAGGTGGGTAGTAAAACTAAAACGTTCATTTACCTGTACTACTATTGTATCACAAATTTCCTTACATATCCTTAAATTAGGAATGGGGTCCTCCTTTTCAATAAACAGTCTCTTCTTGCTTGTACTTGGACCTGATTGGGTTAAGTTTAGTTCTTGTGGGTCTTGTTGTGATTGCCATTCTTCATGAATTAGCGTGTCTATATTATTTCTAATATTTTGAATAGCTGCTGCAAAATTTGATGTTTATCTTAAGAGCATCAATCTGTCTACTCTGCAGTTGACCAAAAAGTATATTGCAATTTGACATTATTTTGCTGAAGAAAAATAACCAGAAAATAAAATCTGTCTTTCAAAATTTATCAACCCTTTAGTCTGATTAATAGTTTTTTTATCGAATTCTGTCTTCATACTTTCTTCTAGACATTTAATCAAATCCTCTTTATAAACTTAAATACACTTCGATGTAAAATTCCATCGTGTAGGAGCATTTTAAAGCATACGACTCTGAAGAAAAGGTGTTTGGCAATTTAAAATCTCCCCAAAAAATATTTATATCTCTATTTGATAGTTTGTCAACTAAGCCTGGAATTTCCAACGAATAGCTTTTTGAGATGAGCAAAAATAGAATTTGGTTATCTTTGCCAACAATTTGCGAAAATGTACACTATTAAATTATTTATAAGACTCAGAATTTTGTATACTCTTAAATATGCAAACAGAGATTTGAAATCCTCGAAAAAGTCAGACAAAACCAAAAGAAAAATTAAAATTTTGTCCCATTTATAAATATTATTAATTTTTTGTCATCATATTTTTGATTGCTTTATAAAAAAAAGTTATTTTTCTTTGTAGTTTTATTTCTTAACTATTCCAATGGTCCAACTAACGTTTTTTCGTAAATAAATTATTATCATGGTCCATCAAACGCGCACCTTAAGCCGAAACCGGCATCGCCTTTGTGAGGGAGCTGGTAAAGATGCCGCTGCGTACATTCGTATCTGATTGTTTATTATACTAGGGCACGTGCCCAAGTGCTCTTACGGGCAAACCGTCACTGATGGAAAAAGAACGTTGTAGGGAATTCACCTCCATTAATTTTTAAACTTAAAATTGCACATATCAAATTTATTTAATTAAAAATCGTTAAAAAATTGCCTTTTTTTTAAATGCGGATTTGACAGATATTTATAATGTCATTAACCAACTTTGATATGGACTATTTTAAGTTTTATGGCACACACTGTATGTTATAAATTCTGTGATCTTTTGTGTTTATTTCTATTGTTACTTTTGTCTTTGTATAATTAATACGAATAAAATTATGATCTTACATTATTAAATTGTATTTTTTAGAGAGAATGGAACGATTGAAATCAAGAAATCAATTCAATCAACCCGAAACAACCACTGAATTTGAAATAAATATGAGAAATGTTTTTAATGTTAAATGCTTTGATGGGTACGTTTTCGTTCACGGAAGATGCAGATACATTCGAAAATAATTAATAAAAGAATTATCAACTCAAAGGATTTATCTTTATAAAATTTACAAAAAATGTTTTTAATTTTAATATCTATTGCCCCCAAAACTGAATCTTTATAGGTATTTAAATTCTTACATAACTTTTTTTACCTTTATATTATTATCTTAGTCATAATTTGTGTGTTTCTAAATTATTAATTGGTAATCTGTTTATTAAATTTATAAATAGCTATTTTTTAAATTGGATAAGCAATAACCAGTTTTTGTATATTTATTTATTTATTTATTTATTTTGACGAATGTGATACATATTTACGAGACAATAAAATAATTAAAAATATAGGTAGTTTTTTTTAATGAAATGTTTGGATATGATTCGGATAATTTATTTAGGAATGTATCATCTATTAAGAGGGGAATTTTGTATGTAAATTTTAAATCTTAGTGAAAAACAAGCTAAAGTGTTAAAAATATACCTTTTCCCGATATAAAAATACTATAGGTTATAATGTGAATCAAAACAACAAAAAAGAATTTCTTTTTATAAATTTTAAGAACATGCAATTAATCATTTTTTATAAATTAGATATTATTTCACGAATAATTCTTATTTTGTTATATTAAGAACTTTTATTTATTTCTCTAATGATTTAATTTGCTTTAAAAATTAAACTACACACAGTTCTTATAAATTAAATTGAATTTCTGATTATTCAGATTAGCTACTTTAGTACTTTATACACCTCTATCTGTTTTGAAATAAAAATATTCATAAAAGTATAGTTCTGTAAATATCGTAAATACAAAAAAAAATTTCGTAGACTATATGTAATAGAACGAAAATGTTTTTATTAAATTTACCTAAATAATGTATTTAACATAAATGAAAGATCAATACATTGATTATATAAATTCAAAAAATTATAAACAGAAAATTGTGACAACTATACTCGATCTCCTTACCTAGAAGTTCAACTTATGTACTTCTCCATACAATTTTTATAAAAAAATAACATTGTTTTGATATAAAACGTACTTTTAAACTAAAATTAAAGAACCACCCTATAATCAATCAAACTGAAAAAATAAATGACATAAAGTTGAGAATGCAAAACAACAAACCTGCTCAAATAAAAACATTTACATTTTTGAATAAATTTAAGACATCTTTATAGATATTTATGTTTTGGTATCGTCTTTAAATGCATCAGTACCAGTGAGTCCTTGACAACAAGCAAAACCAGTGTTTAATATTTGTTGTTGAATTTTAAAGTATGCAGATCTCTAGAAAATTGTTGATACTTTTTGCAAATTTAATTTTCCTATTTTTGGTGTTGGCTCAGGGTAGAAATTCACATATTCCTCAAAGAGAATGGAAAAATGGTAAGTAAAAGTTGTTTTTGTCTAGATATATAATTTTTATTTCATTTCTATTGATCCTTTCCAGTGGCGTGTCTGACGGGCCCGCGGTGCGGGAGGGCTCCGGGCTGTTTGAGGGCCTCAAATTAAACAAGGAATTCTTATAAAATTTCTTTTTCACTTATGTCAGTTAAAAAAATTCACAAATTATTTCGCAATTTTTGTAGCCGTCGGATGCTTTAGAAATGTTAGTAGTTTAACTTTAACATAATATGTTTATTATTTTTGATATTTAATTTTTGTTTTGTGTTTATTAATTTTTTATTAGTTGTTAATTATCTTATAGATCTTAAAATGTATATCAGAGTCGTACTTATTTTTTATTTTATGTTCTGCTCTTTAATATTTTTTTATAACATTTTTTGTTTGTTTATTTTTTTAGATATTCTGTGAAACTCGATACGCCCCTGATCCATTCCTTCTGTAAAAATTTAATTCATTATCTGACATATTCCAGTCTTCTATTGTTTCCCTTTCTTCTTTTTTTACTTCTAAAATTTATCACTGTTGTGTGCATATTACTATTTTGTATTCCTATAATTTGTATAAGTATTATTGTTATTCTATTCTTCTGTTATTTCCATTTTTTCATATTTAAATTTCAAATAATTCAACATTAACCTATATTTTTACCATCATTTGTTCAAATCCTAGAGGTCTTAGTGACTCTTAGATCAACTTAATGAGGAAAAATAGTAGTGAAAACAAAATTAACTGCTACGGTTATTAGCCTTGTGATCTTTATTACCGTGTTACCGTTTTCCAACGCCACTTTAGGAACAGCATTGTTAATTAGAACCCAACACTGTCTGGTCGAGTGAGGAATCTGTTATTTATACTTCTCATTTTAGAATTACAATAACCCCAATAATATTGTATATACACCTTTTTTTTTAATTAACGACTTACATTTTTTGCAGAACATGAAACTAAAACTGACAATAACAAACTAAAAGTCAATTTCACATTGGGAGACCGCAATTTGTTCAACGTTCCTTGCCAACTACCTCTCAAAATGATCAGAGGAGATTGTCGAAGAGTTTTGTAATGCGTATATGTCAATATTTATTATTAGCTATTATTTGTACACATTAATTTTTTTTTATATGCACTATTATGTAAAAAGGTTTAATAGTAAATAAATAAGTGTAGACTTTTAAATTTTTATTTTAATATTTTGCGGCAAGTATTTTAAAACATAAGTGGCTGGTAAAGGATCATAATTCTGAAGGTCCTATCTCTATCAAGTGACAATAAAGAAACATTTATCGAATTTATAGCACAGCTTATACAATACAGCTCCACAACTCCGTGTCGGCGTCTTTGATCTGGCGGTCGAGAACCAAGCAAGACGGAATGGTGCTATCTCTGTTAGATTAAAGGGAAAAGTCGGGCCCGGATTAAGCAATTTTTTTATTATTGAAAAAATTGAAAACCTTGACGTAATAAGGTTGGTTACATGCCATGTTAAGTAAGTTTTGGGAAATTAAATTTTTAATTTGTTTTAAATCTGTCAAATATAATTAAAAAAATTATTTAAATATAAATATTACGAAAAATAGCACATCTTTCGGATTAGAGGTAAAATAATTTGTATGTGGCTAGTAAAATCCTCGTTAACAAATGTTTTGAGCTAAAACAGTCACTTCACGACAAATTGTGACTTGGATCCTTTTTACACCAAGGGCTTCAATTGTTAAAGAAATGTGTCACGCTCGTGGATGCAAATCAAGTGGTACCCCGTGTCTCTGGCAAGTGTTACTCTTCGCGCAAAGGGTTTATACCTAGATAAACGAATGCTTCGACTGAGGTCTGGGAACTCTATGGTATTTTGGAATTATAAAGAATTTGTGCTTTTATTTTAACAATATTGGTTATATTTAGATGTATTCTTATTAATTGAAATACAGATTTGTAGAAGTAATACTTTAACAGTTTTTATTAATATAATATATTCAATTTTTATCTGACCATACCGAAGTAGGGAATTTTGAAACTTTATAGTAATGTGAAATTTGAATTACAATATTACACGATATTACATAATTAGTACTTATTTTAGGTAGGTACTAAATTTGTACTTGGAGAAAGTAATATCGATTTTTACAAGAAAACTTGAAAAGTAAATTAATTTAGTTCTTATTTCTGATGTAAAACTTAAACCAAGAAAACAAATAAATTGTAGTTTGTTCAACAAGGGTGGATATGATAGCCATATCACACAAAGATGAAGTTTGAGCACGACGTCGTAGGCGGAGTACTCAATCGTCTGATTGTGATATGAACAATCCACTCGATATGGTCAGTATATTTTTTCTACGACCCACTAACGAAAATCTACAAATTTAAAAAATTATTTTAGGTTATTTAGACAAAATAACTAATTTTAAAATAATTTACGAAGTTGACTAATTTATAAAATAAAATAAACATGAAAAGTTAATTAGTGGAAGGCAGATGTTCTGTCCTCATCTTCACCGAAACTTTCAGGACTTTAGTTTTAATACTCGTAATTAAATTAGTATCATGTAGTTTGATTAAAATTTATTTTTTTTTAAATGTGGACATAATAAAAACAAAAATGCTATTATTTATAGAGTCTACACCAAAATTTTAATGTATATTTAATATCAATAACTAAAATATATATTGACAATTAGTTTAACAGAATTATCACTTATTTAAAAATTTTTAAATAATAGGAGTTGGGTGACCAAAATATGAACTGTGATTTGTAGATTTAATTTTGTTAAAGTGTTCTCACTACCTGAAATGGATATGAAATATATTCGTAGTTGAACGCAATAACATAATTTTTCGTTTTGTAGTATGTGCGTAGATTGGCTAATATCCATGCACAGATTACAAAACGAAAAAGTATGCTATTGCCTTCAATTGAACGAATATATTTCATATCCATTCTAGGTAGTGAGAACACTGCAAAAAAAAATAAATTCGCCAATCACCGTTCATATTTTGATCAACCGACTGCTATTATTTTTAAAATTTTAAATAAATGACAATTCTGTCAAACTAATTGTCAGTATATTTTTTAGTTATTGAGATTAAACATACAATAAAATAAGTTATTCTTTTGGAAAACGTTAGCATGGATGACTAAAGGGTATTGTGTTAATTAATTCTAAAAGTGTGGTACAAATGTTATTTTTTGTAGCCAATTCTTCAAAAATATTTTAAAATATCTTTTCAATATTGAATATTAGTTCTACAAATTCATCATTTGACAGTTGCAGATTTCCAAATGTATCTGAATTGGCGTTATCATATGCCTTTTAAAAGCAATAAAAAGAAAAATCGTCTAATTCAACGTGATCTTTGTTATATTTAAGACAGGTATCGCAGGAGTGGATCCGCAAGGCTTTTATTAAAAGGTAACCACACACATACCTGATAAAATTTTTCTGTAGCAATTCGTCTTTACAATAATTTAGGGTATTAATAATTTCATCATAAAATAAAATACAAGGTGTTCCATTTAAAAAACATACATTTTAATTTTCCAGGCAAAAACGTGACACCCTGTATATCCAAAGATATTTTTAAAATATGTAGGTATTTTTCAAATCCATATAACTTTTATTTAAAACTTTCTTGCGTGTCTACAACAAAATAATGAACAATAACGCACTAATGAGACACCCTGTATAAATTATATTTTTAACAATGAAAATTTCTTATAATGTAGTACTTATCAGTTTGGGTCCTTGGGAAAACTAAAGAATGTTTTCTTGCAGGTATAACCCTTATTAAAACAGCTTTTGACTGCACAAACTCATTCTACTCACAGCTAAAGAGTCACCAAAATAATAACAGTACCTTTAACTCAAACAAAATCAACGAAATTATAGGCTCCACGAAATTATACAATCAACGAAATTATACGCACGACTCAACACCTTGCCTAAGTACGCTTCTGAACGCCAAAACCGTCTTTTCCCTTCGAAGGCGGAGCTTAAGCGATGCGCGACGAAATCGACGCAAACCGTTGCCGCCAAGAGAGTGTTTTAGCTGTATTGTATAAGCTGTGTTTATAGCTTGAAAAAGAAAATTAATACATCAGGCTGTACCATGGAGAGGAATAAGATCAATCATCTCTTTTCTGCTACAATGAAGTCCTTTTGTTCAGTTTTCATTGAGGAGGTTTAGTCTTGGAAACTAAATATATAAGCTATACGTGAAAAAATTAAGTACACAATGTTTCTCATTTTAGAATAGCAATTATATTTCAAAACATGAGCCACCCTAATAATTGATCAAACATCGTAAAATCCAATACCATTAAAATAGGAATTTTGTTCGGAGAATAACAACACATTTCGATGATTATTCTGATTATAATTAACCAATGAATATCAACTACGTATGAAATATTAATTTACATTTTTGAATAAATTATTTAACTCTTGATTCAGTCTTTAAATGCACCTGTGGCTTCAGTGAAACATTGAGAATAAGCACAACCAGTTCAGTGTTCATTTGTTGTTTTATTAACAGTTTTCTTCAACTTGCGATGATGCTGGTGGCCAGAAACTTGATACTTTTCGGAAGTTTAATATTCTTCTTTTTCGTGCAGGCTCAGGATGAGAATTTTACCAATCCCCAAATTCATCTTGAAGAATTGAAAAATGGTAAGTGAAAGTTATTTTTTCTTACGATAAGATAACTTGTTTAGTAGCTTTTATGTTATAATAATATTATTATTTTATTAATCCTTTTGGGGCACTACATTATACGGCATACAAAATATAATATATGCATTATACAAAAAGTAACTAAGAATATTTATAATATGAATGTTTTATATTTTTTTGACATGTTTAAAGACTTCACTTCATTAATACCTTGGGGTAGGTGACTGTATAAAATAAATCCGCCGCTGTTTAATGACGCAGCATCGTTTAAAAACGACTAAATGCGCATGCTCAGTATTGCCGCAACGATCTTAGTGCCAAAAGTGAATTATGATATTGGCGATATAGTGGTTATATTTATATATTGGTGGAACACATTAGTTCAACATCATTTATGACAATAAGAACTTAAGACGGGGCTATTTGTGGTACTTTCTCCTTAACATTTATTATATTGATTATTTGGTGTTTACCATAACAACTTTCTTACGATTTTGCAAATATAATTTAATATGTTCATTTGCTAATTGAAACTTTACTCAAGCCACCCTAATTAGACGGAAAATCCAAAGTCATAAAGTTGGCAAATACGTTCCAAGGAAACTAACAAATTTAAACGTTTATTCCGATTCTAATGAACATCCAACTAGTTACCTACCTAGAAAAATATTAATATATTTACATTTTTGAATAATTCGAAGACATTTAGATATTTATCTCTTGACCAAGCTCGTCTGTGGCCATTAATAATGTAATCAGTGAGATACAAGCAGCGCTGCAGTGTGTTTTCTTTAATTAGGTGTTTGTTATTTTGTTAAACAATTTTGTTCATTTTGTGACGATGAAAATCTCGCGAAAAACGTTACTGCTGTTCGGAAATATAATGTTTCTTGTTGTGGTGTTGGCTCAAAGTAAGAATTTCTACACACCCGATGAATTTGAGGAACTGAAAAGGAATCATTTGAGTAAGTCTTTTACGTAAATCAAAGTTGTCTTTTTATAATTAGAATAACCTGTTTGGTAGGTTCATGTGAATTACTAAAAAGATTACTGTCCCTTTTTGTTTGAGTGAGTTCTTCGTATAATAATATTAAAATAGATTATTTAGTTTTATTTAAAAACGCATTAAATTATAGTACCGTTATTCATGTCACAGGTTATAAATCCATTTTCATTTTTTTTGTCGATTTCGTATATCTTTATCTTCATTTCTATCGATCAGTAAAATAAGTTTGATCCAAAACCGGTTATAACAATGTTAAAATTATATTTAAATAGTAGGTTTTAAAGTAAAACCGGCCAATTCCAATTACTAACCTTATGGCTAAGGCATTTCCAATATAGTGACTGATTTAGAATGATATAAGAACCTTTTAGTACCTCAAGAGGAAGACAACGAGGATGAAACTAACGTCATAGATACTGAGAAATGTGTGTGTCGTTTTGATATTGAAGCTTTCCTCTTTAGCTCTTTTTTTACGAAGAATATGCCTTGTTGTCTGTTATTTTCTAGTATTTCGATTTACTTTATTAATATACCCAAAAATAAAGTCTTTCTCCACATTTATTTTGGTGGTTTGAAGCCAACCTGGCTATTCAAAACATTTTTTAAAATTTGTGACAATAAAATTATGTCTAATCAATCCAGTACATTAAAGTCCACAAAAAGCAATTCTGTATTTTTTGAAGGCCAGGATGGATACAGTCGGTTTGGCATGCAAGATTCTTAATTAAGAATTACCAACAACTGCCTTGCAAGAAACGTCATTAGTCGTTTATTGTCAGATCAATCTTAATTTCCAGTACTATCGGAAACGTTTTCGCAAACATTTTTGTAAAAAAGGTAAAAAATATACTTTTCTAAACATTGCTAAGCAACGACATACCCAGCTATTTTATTTGGGGGACAATAAGATTTTTGTTGAACCTTAAAAAAGAAATAAGACACTTAAAGCATGTACAATAAAATATCTCCTAAGATACACTCACAATAAATATTTTTATTTATTAGATCATTAAAAAAACGATAGGATAGGGTACCAAATCCAGCCTCTTCTCACGTATCTAGTGATCCACAAGGCCCAATTGTAGAGCCTCTATTTTTTATCATCATAAAGGATATAGGTATAAATCCAAATGATTTATGCAGATTACTTAAAGATTTTTCTGAAGAAACGCGTTTTTTTTTCCTTTTTGGAGCTTTATTTAGACTAATACAGAAAAATTACTAGAAATTTCAATTAAGAAATTTAAAATATTAAAAATATTTTGCAGATTCTATTTTATTTAGTTTATGTAGTACCTTTGGCATTTACTAATTATACAAATAATTATTCACCAAAGATATATAATTTCATGTTGACCTTCAATATATTTATGATTTACATTAATACGGAAGAAAATAAAAAGTAGTTATAACCACATTTTACACATTTTATGATTCATCATTTACTAATTGGTTCTGTCAGTAGCGCAACTGCAAAAGAAACTAGTTACACCTATCTAAATATTTTTTTTTTGTAATTTTTATCCAGCAAATATTTTCTTCTTTGTCCAATATTCTGACTCAAACAACAGTGATTTAATTGTGCTTTTCTAAAATTCTAACTTGGTACTTCTTACAGTTATATAGTGCTACAAACTAATGAAAAGCATGGGATTTTTTTGCAGAAAGTCGATTAGGAATGCTGATAGAAAAAGAAAACGAAACTACAACTGACAGTGACCAACCAAAAGTCAATTTCACATTGGACGATCGCTTTTTAGTCGACATTCCTTGCAATCCACCTCAAAAGAAGATCAGAGGAAGATGTCGAACAGTTCTTAATTGAAACATTTGTGAAGAAAACATTTTGCATTTAAAAATGTAGTAAGTATAACTACTTTTTTTTTATAATATCTACACCATTTATTTGATAGTTTCTTAATGATAAATTTAGAGGCAACAAAATCAACTGTATTATGTCATCAGTTGCAAAAATAAAACAAATGAATAAACCTTTTCTGGTTTTAAATTTATTAGGTATATACATTAATATTGAAATTTTATATCAAAGGAGGGCACTTTGGCTACATATAAATAGAATTCGGTTATATTTCGAGACACCCTTTTGACTTATGAGCAAAGCTAGTTGCGATATATGAATTCTTCAATAGTTAAAATTTAAAAATATCCTTTAATATGTTAAGACGCGTACATGATGTACAAGTGTACCTATTTTCACCTTTTTTTTGTTTCAGTGCTACCATTAAGACCACCTCGACAACCGTTAAGCTCAGTTGACATTGTGAGGCCCATTATTAAAATTGCGAATATTTATATCGAAAGAAATTACTAAATATTATCTATTTTTATAAGAAATGAATTAATATTAAATACAGTAACAGCCGATATTATGTGTTTTTCAATTGTTCATTAAATTTTAAATACAAGTTAACTTTTAATTAAGTTATTGGCCAAATAAGTGTATTTTAATGAATTAATTATCAGATTCCAACCTCTATTTTTTTTTTAATAGTAGCAGTTGAATTTTACTATATACTTCTGCGATTATGGAGAAAACCGTTTGCTCAGGCTTTCGATAAAATATGCCATAAAGGTTCAATTCACAATTTGAACATTAATTCTATTTAAGTCCTATTTATCAGAAAAAGTATTTTAGATTAAAACTGGAAGAAGCCTATTTTGTATGACCTAAGAAAAATCAAGGTAGGTATGCCTTAAGGTAGTGTCCTAGGTCCAGTACTCTACTTGATATATCAGAGATATTCATATTCTTGAACACACTCGCAACATTTAATGATAATACAGTAATCCTAGGTGCTGATACTGCTGCAATACTGACTAACAGGTAGGTATCTTAAGGTGGAGCCAGTCGAGAAAATAACAAAATTTGCCAGCAGTACTGCTCCAACATGGGAACGTTGAGGTTATCCAGCCTCTCAACAATCAAGTAAGAAGACTCTCTAAGGTAAAGTAGTGAATAGGGTCTTTGTTTATTAAGTTTTTCAATCCTAGATAAGTTAGGTAAGAATATAATTGCTCAATGAACAGATTAAAATAATCAGAAATGCTTCATTTGTGGTATTTATTAATAAAATTTACTAAAATAAGAAGCAGCCTAAATGCAATACCCTAGAAAAATGTTTTAAAATTGAGAAAAAGTGGATAAAGTTAGATTTTCAATATTGTTAGTTTAGTTGAAGATATTCCACTTTAAACAAAGTCAGAACTCAGTTTAAGATTTGCTCAGGAAATTTTAGATCAAAAGACAGCATATTTACAAGTGGATAAGTTTTGGGAAGCCAAATGAAGCAAGAAAATTAAAACATAAACTCTACGGAATACTTTGGATCATTCTGGTAAATAACCTACTTTGGACAGGGGATATATTTCCAATGCTATGATCGGGGTATTATAATTAGGGTGAAGTAACCCCCAACATCCTTTAACAAGTCTTAAATACTATCCATAAATGATACTAGATGGAGCAAATGTTAACCACCAGAAAATTATTATTGTCGTCGTCTCCAGGGAAAGAAAACCCGACAAGCTTCAGCAACCTACCTTGGGAAAGTGAACCATTCCTTTTATAGTCTCCAAGACATTAAGTGAAGTCAATGAAAGCGTATTTAAAATAATAAAGAACGGACGTATCTCTTGAACGTTTCAAGAAAAATAACACATTTAAACGTTTATTCCGATTCTAACGAAATTCCAACTAGTTACCTACCAAGAAAAATATTAATATAATTACATTTTTGAATAATTCAAAGACATTAAGATATTTTTTATCTCTTGACCAAGCTTGGCTATGGCCGTTAATAAAGTTATCAGTTACATACGACACAAGCAACGCTGCAGAGTGTTCGCTTTAATTCGGTGTTTGATTTTTTTTTTAAACAATTTTGTTAAATTTGTGACGATGCAAATCTCGCGGAAAACATTACTGCTATTCGTAAATGTAATGTTTTTCTTTGTGGTGTTGGCTCAAAATAAGAATTTTTACACACCCGATGAATTTGAGGAATTGAAAAGGAATCAATTTAGTAAGTCTTTTACGTAAATCAAAGTTGTATTTTTTATAATTAAGATAACCTGTTGTAGGTTCTTGTGAATTATTAAAATGATTACTCTCACGTTTTATTTGAGTGAGTTCTTTATATAATAATATTAAAATAGATTATTTAGTTTTATTGAAAAACGCATAAAATTATAGTACCCTTATTCCCATCACAAGTCATAAACCCCATAATTAAAATTATTGAGGACCTTTCGTTCAACTTTTATTATTTATGACATTCGACCAATGACTGGAATAAGAATAAGAATAATTATAATTGTCTTTTGCCTTTTATTGTCCTACAGAAATTTGAAGCATTATCTGTCACCATTTCTAATGATATTTGTTGCCAAAAACATGTTCGAATGCAGGGTACCAAATCCAGCCTTTTTTTACGTATCTAGTGTTCCACAAGGTTCAATTGTAGGGCCTCTATTTTTATTATCGTCATAAATGACATAGCTATAAATCTTAATGACAAGTTTTTGATTTATGCAGACGACTTAATGATTTTTCTGAAAATTAAAACTTCGAATCAACATGGACAATATTACTTTATGCTCTAAATTGAATATACTTATCCTTAATTTATCCTATAAAGGTCGCTGTCAGGAGAAACTTCTTCTGAAGTTTTATTTTTTACGCAGTATTCCTAAAGACATCCCAATTTTGTTATATTTGTTTAGTATGTTTACTAAAATAATTTGTATATTTTGTAAAGCTAGTACTTTATTCTCATTTATAGATATTATATCTCACCCCACTGTATAATTAACCTTGTAGTGTCGATTTGGGTCAAATAAATAAAAAAATAGAAATTTATTTAGACTAATACAGAAAAATTACTTGATATTTCAGTCAAGAATTCAAAATATTACTACCTTGGGCATTTTCTAATTATAAAATATTTATACATGTTGATCTTCAATGTATTTATGATTTACATTAATACGGAAGAAAATAAAAAGTAAATATATCCACATTTTACACATTTTAAGATTCATCATTTACTAATTGGTTCTGTCAGTGCAGAAACCATAAAAGAAACTAATAACACCTATTTAAATATTTTTTTCTTTGTCAGCTTTCTTATCTCAGCAAATATTTTTTTCTCTGCCCAACATTCTGACCATACAACACTGATGGCTTATTAAAGCTTTAATTATTTAATTGTGCTTTTCTAAAACTCTAACTTGATACTTCTAACAGTCATACAGTGAACATCATAAGTCTTATCCCCCCCCCCCTAACTAACTCGTTACTGGAGTCTTGTTAGGATAATCACCGAGACACATCGATTTTTGATTTCTACAATGTACATTTTTGTGTAAATAGTTTGCCCTTAATTTCATCCCTTACTGGAGGGGAGCAACCCTTTCGAAAAATTTAAATAGCATGGGGTGGGGAGTGATAGCTCATTTGAAAGGGGGTTTTATTCTCTATCCAACCGTGCAAAAAATTTTGAAATTTGCTTCATTACGTGTTGATTTATTAATGTTTAAAAATAACAAAACATCACAAATAGGAAAGCAACTGAACTAACAGTGACCTTATCTAATGGCAAAAAGTCTTACTTCACGTCTGAACTAAAACCAATATCATGCAGGGCAGAATTTTAATTCTAAGGATGAGTGCGCTACGTTAATTTCTGTTATTCTGAAACAATATTTAGTCGAGAATTAATGAAGCAAATTTCAAAAATTTTTGTATGGTTGAATAGAGAATAAAACCCCCTTTCAAACGAGCTATCACTCACCACCCCATGCCATTTAAATTTTTCGAAAGGGTTGCTGCCCTCCAGTAAGGGATGAAATTAAGGCTAAACTATTTATACAAAAATGTACATTGTAAAAATCAAAAATCGACGTGTCTCGGCGATTTTCCCAACAAGACTCCAGTAACGAGTTAGATAGGGGAGGGGGGGGGTAAGACTTAAGATGCTCACTGTATATTGCTACAAACTAATGAGAAACTTGGGATTACCTTTCGTTTCAACTCAAACATAACACGAAATAAATTGGCGCAGGATCAGTAGGCAAAATATTTATGCTATCTTTCAATCACATGATACAATAGATCATGGATCAAATTGGTATGATCCAAAGAGTCCATAATTTCTAAACAACATCCAATTTATAATAATTGAATCATTTATTTTTAGAAAAAAGTCGATCAGGAATGCCGATAGAACAAGAAAACGAAACTACAACTGACAGTGACCAACCAAAACTCAATTTCACATTGGATGATCGCTCTTTGGTCGACATTCGTTGCAATCCACCTCTAAAGAAGATTAGAGGAAGGTGCCGACGAGTTCTTAATTGAACTATTTTTAACGAAACCATTTTGCAATTGTAAACGTAGTAGGTATAATTACTAGTACCTTGACAAACTTAGCGCTACAAAACAAACTGTATTTTTTTACAGGTCTCTATATTTGTACCCTAGAACAAAACTTTAGCTAAACCGCTTATGAAATGAAACATATCTTCATCTTATTCGGGATTTTTGCGTGATACAAAGGGAGAAGTTAAATTGTTGTATAGTACGAAGATAAATATTGCTTAAAATATTTATAATTATCTGCTTCCATGTAAATTACTTCAAAATGATAATACTGTACATTCGAGCCAGTTGTTATCTATTCAAGAAGCCATTATTTGAAAATCCACAGTTTTCTTTTTGGCCTTTTGAATCATTGAGTAACTACCATTCACCTGTAACCTTCTAAGAAATACCGGATTTAATACTAGATATAACAAAATGCTGTAATTCGGATAAAAGTACTATGATGTGACTTAATTAATATCGCTGTAACTCAGCCAATGCATTTGTAAGATGTTCCATTTAAGTAAAAAGCTATTATTGAATAGTTTTGTTTTGGTTTATTGATTATAACCTCTCATTTGCTAATAAATAATTTCCTTTTCAGATATAAACTACAAGACTGTCAAAAATACCTTTTGTCCAGTGACTTTTTTGCTGGCTTCCACATGAAAAGCGACTAGAATATCTAATCGTCAAAATTTTAATTTAAGGTCGTTGTGCCAAATATAATATTTAATTATTAGAATTAAATAACTAACAAAACATTTTGTTTGTTTTTTCTTTTCCTACATTTTTGTATATTGACAATAGCAAAGTATTTTTTAATCCGATTTCCATTCTGTGACAACCAAAACTGCTTTAGATACCTGTATAGAGCGTTTATTGTATTCCCTTCTTTAGCATAACCTTAATTTACTGTAATTAAAAAAAAATACTAAAAATATAACTTAAAATATAAAGTACAATGAAAACATACGTAAATACAAATGTGGAAGGCAAAATAAAATAAAATTAAGAATAAAATTTTATTTCTACTTTTGCAACCATGTTTTTTAAAACAGAGATTTGAATACGGATTTGGTAAAATCATTCTTTAAAACCCTGTATCTCACATGTTCAGCATATTGTTACAAAATATTAGAATTGACACATTCTTATCAATTTGAAAACAATTTTATAGGGTCACAAAGTTCACTAGTACGGCTTACTACTTACAAAATATCAGTTTTCAATCAAATTCAAACGTAGTTAGTTTTAAAATGGCACAACTTCATATATTTTCATTAATTTTAATAGTTATTAGTGTGAATTCACAGCAGTATGGTTATCCTTACCAAACTGGTTACCAATACCCAGTATCTCAACCAGAAAATACGATATACCAATATCCAATAAATCAGCCAGACAATGCAATTTACCAGTATCCAATTCAGAGGACAAATCAACCAGAAAATTCAATTTCTTGGTACCCGCAAGTTATTCAGCCACCTAATCAGAATATTGGTTATGGTTATGAACAAATTCCTATAAATTATTATCCTCAATCTCAGAATTATCCATATAATAATCTTCATTATTATCCTGTCCAACAAACAAAAGTTAATGATGAACCGAAGCAACAAAAACAAGATCAGCAAAAAATGGAACCAATAAATCTACCAGTGGATCCAAAAACTTCTGATAAGTATGCCAATGTACCAACAGAAATAATCGATGTGGATCCTGAGAATTTTAACAGAATAATGCAACGTTTACACGGTCAACCTAGGATCGTATCCTACGAAACACGAGTTAGGAAAACCAAATTGCGACAACCTCAATACAAAGTAATAACCGAAACTAAGAAATCTAATAATACTAATGCACCACAATCCATTCAACGGCATGAGATTATTAACAAAAGTTATTCTTTTAATAAGACCTATGTGCTGCATCCTGGTAATGACAGAAAGGAGGTAATCAATTTGAATTTCGTTAATGGAGTGCAAGTTACTGATTCTCCTGAAAATTACGAAGATGGTGCTGATGAAGCTGCTACGGTAAGCACCACTACTGAAATTACTACTACCACTACAGAAAGTGAGGAGCCAGCGGCTATTGATAGTTTTCTACATTTTAAATAATATATTGTAAAGCAAATTAAAAATTGAATAAAGACATTAGAGTAATATGTTTGTTTAGTAGCGTTGATGCGAGAGGAGGATTCAAAAAATAAGTAAAAGAAGTCGTAGAGGTGACTAATGGGAAGTTAGCAGACCAAACTTGGCAGAAAAATACGCAGTGGCGTCGATTTCAGGTTAATTACATTTTTGTTTGTTCAAACCAATAAAATTTTTAAAAAATATTAATATTAAATCAGAAATAACATAACTAATAAAAAATATTCAAATCAATTAGCTGTATTAGTATCAAAGTTACCTAAAAATTATAATTAATCAATATTTTTGCTGTCATTATCGAAATATTAAATTAAAAAAAATATTGGCTGCCAAGTATGGTCAGATAAGTTCAGCTGTATGAAGCTGGTCACAGAAATTCGTGTAAAGTAACTTTTTTGACAATTCTCAGAAACATAAATACTTAAATGGCTGAGTGCCTGCTGGCACCAAGAACTGTAGATTTTTCAAAATTGCATGCACCATGGGTTTGATCAAATTTTTACTACAGTCTGTTCGCTATACTTACGCGGGTTTCGGAATAAAAATTTAATGAGTATTTCCAGGTAAGTACCCGAAAGTTTGACCTGTTCTTTGGGGAAATATTAACTGGTTAAATAAAATGAAAAATAATGTACAACTTTTGTATAATTGAGAGCAGAATTAAACTTCTTCATTAATGGAGTCTAATGTGGCAATTATAAACCTAATAATAATTTCATATTACACTTCACACAGAAAATGTGGTCTATGTATAATAAGAGGGTTATTTATCTCAAATAAAATATTTTCTAACATAAAAATCTGTTCCATGTAGACAATTTCTAATGAAAAATAAAAAAATTGAACTTGCAAACAAAAATGAAAATCAGTCATTATCATCCAAAATATCATATTCGTCATCATCATTAATTGTTATTATGATTGGACTTATTTAGTTTATTTTATTTTCACGAGTCCACCAATCTTCTATTAGTTTCTCGCACTTGGATATACAGTTCCGCCACACTTGTGGAGTTGCAATTGAAAGTACTTTTCGCCAAGTTTCCCGAACTACGTCGTCACTATAACCATTAGGCCCAATATGGTTGTCATAATATTGTTTTGCTATTCCCCATATATATTCGATGGGATTAAACTGACAATGATACGGTGGCAGACGTAAAACTTGATGACCGTAACTTTCAATAATCAAATCCACAACAAAGGTTTTTGGTTTTGCGTGTATATTTGCCAAGCGTAATAATTCTGATTTTAATATATATTGAGGAAATGGTATATGTTCCTTTGTCAAGCATTTTTTAATTTTATCAACAGTCCAAGAATTCGTTGGACTTTTGTTTAATACTTCAGAATGGTAAAGTGCATTGTCTAAAATAATTACGCTGGGCTCACTTAAACCTGGGAGAAGTTTTTCATGCAACCATTTTACAAACATTTCTGTGTTCATATTATCGTGATAGTCACTGGATTTTGATTTAAATGAAAATATTAAATTAGCACCTTCTATAAAACCCGATTTCCCTCCTGCATGTAAAATTATGTGTTGCTTCCCTTCTCCATCGGTGTGTTTGATGGACTTTTGTATATTGGTCAAACAGGCTGTACTTTCAAAAAACGCTATTCCGAACATTATAATAGCTATACAAAAAACAAAAATAATTCTACTTACTCAAATCATATTTTAGCTGAAAATTATTCTTTTACAGACAACTTTGAAATTTTACATGTAGAAAATAAGAGCCTTAAATTAAACCATTTAGAAACACTTGAAATAAATAGATTTAAAAATTCAGATAACTTAATAAATGATCAATTAGATATTAATAATTCACCCTTATTAAATCTCTTTCCCAGTTTTCTGTGAGATAATCCCGGTAATGGGCTATCTTATTTTTATCTGATGGATATTATAATTACCTAAGTACCCTTATTTACTTTAAATAGTTAGTTTATTTTGTAATGTTATTGATGTTTTCTTAAGTACCTACTTTGTTTTGTAAATTATTTCGTATATATATTGGATACCGAATTGTAAATAGTCACATTTGAAAAAGAAGTTGTACTTCGAAACATATGTCATGTTAGTGTTTTTTAAAAAAAAAATTTTTAAAATAAAAGTGTGAAAATCTACCAAATTTGGTTTTACTCTTTCAAAATTAAATGGATTTTCATCAAGTAAAGGCCGAAACAATAAATAATAGACTATCTACATCTAACACACGTCTAGGCATTTTTAAAATTTCCACTTTTACAATATATATACAATGTCAACACTTGCAATGAATCAATTCAACTGCAATATTTGTAACAAATTTAGTACCTACTCTAATGTTATTTTAATTTAAATCTGACCATTAGGGCAATTTTACCTAATTTCTTGGGAAGAGTCTTATTGGAACTGGTTGTCAATGACTAATTTGCATAATTTTGTTAATCCGAAACCCGCGAAAGTATAGCGAACAGACTGTATGTTATACTATTCATTATATTTTTTTTAACCACCCCTTTAAACAATTTCAAGGGGTAAATTATAGAAAACCAAAAGTTCTGGAACGAATTTCAAATTTGAAAAAATTATCAATCGTTTAAAACTATTTATAGACATTTGACCACCCCTTAAAAAATTCAAAAGACCCGAGAGGGGGTCAAAATTCTTTGAAACAATTTATTAATTTAATTTTAAAAAGGTTTAGAATTATATTTCGACGTGTGACAACCCCCTAAAATGATTTTAATGTGCCCAAAGAATTTAAAAATTAAAAAATAGAATTTCCAAATCGAATTTTGCACAATAAATATCCAAAAAGGTTTAAAATGATATTTAGACATTTGACAAACCTTTAAAAATGCAATGTGTCAAATTTCGTAAAATATAAGTTATATTTTTAGAATTTTCACACTTTTTGGGCTCATTATAATTATTTTAGGGGATGGTCAAACGCCAAATTACAATTTTAAACTTTTTGGATCTTTATTTTGCTTTCTTCTCGATTGACCATTTTTCCAAGTGGAAATTTGATTTGGAAATTGTATTTTTTAAATATTTACATTTTTTGTGTTATTATAATTATTTTAAGGGGTGGTTAAATGTCGAAATATAATGCAAAACCCTTTCGAATCCTTATTGTGCTTTCCTGTCGATCGACCATTTTTTCTTCTAATTGAAAATTGAATTTTCACAAACTTCTATACCTTTTTGAATTGTTATTGTGCCATCCTGTCGATTGTTACTACATATTTGAATTATTCTTGTTTCGTTAGTATTATTATATTTTAATTATCAGTATTCGATAACTTTTGACATCTAACAAGCTTATTATGCGATTATTTACTGTTTGGTGAATTTTACTCTAAGATGAAGGTTGTGCTCGTTGTATTTCTAACATGTTTATTTTTTCTTCGGCAGTCTACCGCAGAAAATGAACTTTTGAGAAAGGCTGGCAAAAAGTTCATAGACGTACCGGCAGGATGCGAAGAAGGGGACGGTTATTCAGCAACAGGTGGATGTTTTGCTCCCTTTCATATGCATATTAATGTTACTGATAGTACTGGCACTGGTAAAAATAATAGTAATAGGTAGGTACATGCTCATTTTTTTCTTAAACCAATATTTAATTTACATTTTTAATCATCCTTTAAGTAATTTTGTGATGCAAATATTATGCTACTCTGTAGTAGCGTTTTCACTTTATTTAAATGTATTTTTAAATAAAAATTATTCAATTATTCAATATACAGGGTGAGTCCTAAGTTGATACTTTTTTTAACAAAATAAACAACGTTTTCAAATAATTTTTTCAAAAAATCTGGAAAATTTTAAACTTATATTAATTTATTCCAAAATATATTCAATACGGTCTATTCGCCTTGATGTAAATGCACTTTATCACGCACTTTATGTATTCTCGTATCGGTTATCATACTATGTTCTCGCAAATTACCTGTATCCCGTTGAGAGAGAATAATAAAAGTTTTGGCACTAGAATAGGTTCGCGAGGTAAAGCTATTGAAATTCATACATAAGAAAAACCAGAAAAAGGTAAAACAGATAAAAACATAAAGATACTTAATTTTTAATACAAAGTCCAGACCCGGATTTAGATTTATGTTTATTTTAACCATTTCTAAACACAGTAAAACTTAGGAATTAACCTGTATATCACTCTGGCTTTATTTTGGATGATTATTTTTCATTGATTACCCAATACATATTTTTAAAATGTCAATTTTTTGCTTATTAACCTAATTAAATTAGTGATAATAATTAGTTTCTATGTTTATCATAGATATAAATACGATAGGTAATAAAATTAATGATTTATGTGATATTAAAATTGCCGCCTTCTGCTTTTGCTTTGATAAACACAAATTATTTACTTTAGACACTTTATGATACGATATAATCAGATAAAACTTTTATAATCTTTTAATAAGTCTCGGCACCTCATACTATATAACATTTTTACTAAAAATGTTAAAAATTGCCATACTCTTTTATTTGCTGTTGATTATTTCTAATAACGCCTTTATGGCATACAATTCTGCTGATGATGGTCAAAACGTCAACTTGCAGCCAAGTGATGTTGCCTCTTTACCTGTCAAAAAGGGAAGAAATATTTTGACGCCGAGGTCTTGCAAGAGTGGTTATGTGTACTCGAGAGGAAAGTGCTTCAAGCTTCTTCAAAAGACCACCAAGGTAATTTAAAATTAAGCAATTTTTATCATCAAACAATTTTATTTCTAATGAAATTATTGTTTATTCTGAAGTTTCACAAGAATCCTATTGTGGTCTCTAACTTTTCAACTTATTTGTCAATGATATTTCTAAGGTCATAACAAATACAAAATTCTTGCTCTTTGCAGGTGATCTAAAGCTGTATGTATTATGTAGTAAAGTTTTGAAAATCTATACAAATGGTCTATATTTAATACTGGAAAATGTTATGCAATATATCTTTTGTTATATATATATTTTTAAATTGGTTTCCAATACTTTTTATTGCAATCTACGAGCTCCATCTATGTCATATAAGGTGCAAATTATGGCTACAATGACCTTATCATAATAGTACTAAGAAATTTTAGCAAATTTAATATTGTCTCATATTCTGTCTATAAACTTTAATTGTGAATATGTATAGCATGTTATTTGTACTGTTAGTTCTTTATCAAAGCAATATTTAGTGATATTTATAAATTAAAATTATTAATATATTATTTAAGTCATTTTGAAAATATAGAGAGAGTGTTAAGAAAGATTTTTCATATAAAAATAAACATAGTACATACCAATTTTCTTTTATTACAATTATTATCAAATGATTTTCTAAAAATGTGACAAACGCTCAATATTTATTGTCAATTATTGACGTAGTAATATAGAGTTTTAGTTTTGAATTGACGTTTATGTTTTTGAAGTGTTATATTTCCTTGTAAAATGTTTTATTTAGTTTTTTAGAATTAGGGCAAGCTGTACTAACTTTCGTTTCATAAAATTAAATTAAGTTTTGGTTATATTAACTACTCAGACCTGCTATAAGTGAAACGACCTAAGTCCCAAGAAAAACAGTTGAAAAATATAGTCCATAGGCATCCCAGTGTTATATTTAGGATATTCAAATTAAAATTATATATTCTTAAATACAGACGCACATACATCATAGCGATAATGGTTAAAACGCCTTCAGGGGACCCTTAAATATAAAGATCCGTTGAAACCTCAAGTTAGAAAAATATCATGCTTCCTGGAATGCAAAATGGAAATAATCCTAATTGGCGCCACTAAATACCAAGAAATATTGTGAATACCAGCTTCACAGTATAGTATTGATTCAGATTTTGAAACGAATTTATCTGATTTACGTTGATAAGATAAAAAAATATCAATAACTGTAAATACCGGTCTACCATCCAAACAGTTTACTCCCAAAAATGTTGAAATCAGGCGTGAGTTGTATTCTTGTTATATTAATTTTTAATGCATGCTGTATCCGAAGTAAATGGATGACCTACGAGGATTTCTTTTCACTTTTCCTCAATAAAAGAAAATTAAGCGGAGGAAATATTATTTGGGCTCCGAATAATTGCCAGAAAAATTACGTTATGGTGGCACCTGGAATATGCCGAAAAAAATTTGGAACCTAATTTATGTACAAGTAAGGTTTTCAATGGATTTTTTATTGTTTGATTGGTTTGCTGCTTCTTTTAGTACATCAAATTGATTTGATTTTTAGCATTTATAAATATTTTATTTAAACGGTAGCGGTATAGTTTAAATTCAGTTTGAAATGAAGTAATATTTTTATTTTCACGAGATTTTCCTTCATCTTATCATTATAGAAGTTATTATTTTGGAATCTACGGTTTCATTTTTTTATATTTATTGTTATAATAACGTTTATTGTGTCTGCAACTGTTTTTTAAATTTGTAATTATTTCAATGAATTTGGAAAAATTATATTTAGCTTTTCTTAATAAATAGTAAAGATATACATGTCCTGCAGTTTACGGAACTTTATTCCGAAACACCCTCTATATTCTTCAGTCGATATTAAAGAATCAGCCAGAGAAGTACATTTTCTTATAACGAAGAGGTAACAGAAGCTGCTACTGTTTTTTTAAAAGTGCCATAGAGACTTTATAGCTCCACTAGAATAAATATATTCAGTTTAATAAAAGGGGATTGGCTTCGAGTTTTAAAGTTTGCTTTCATTTGTAGATAGTAGATAGTAAGTTAGGAATAGTGAACAGCTATCAGCCATTTTCCAAAAATATAATAACTACTAAGAATAAAACAATCTCAAAAGTAATGAAAAATATAAAGCTTTACTAAATCATTTTTTAAATTCATTTTATTGCGGTTAATGTTTAGGTGAAAGAGTAACAGTCAGATAATAATAAATAGGAAGTTCTAACCAAGACAAAAAACCTACTGTAGATAAGCAATTATATTATTCATTTCTTATTATTCATTAAAAAAACCGCTACTATGTAAAAGTATATTTATCCTTCAGAACAAACTAGATAATACAGTCGTCGAATGACATTGTAAATATGCAGAAAGTGCGAATTATTATCTGCATTTTTCTAATGATTTTGAGTTATGTGAGCTGTGAATGGATGACCTATGAAATATTTTTAAAAAGGATAAGGCAAACGGACAGAGAGTAACAATATTTTCAAAAAAAAAAAAAAAAAAAAAAATGTTATTAGATGTTATTATTTATTATATAACAGAACAACTTCATTGATAGTTTAGATGTTATGTTATTCATGTGAGTATATTTATATAATTATTATATATGCAAAATGTTTACGGATACTGCTCTAAAATAAAAAAAAATATATTTTTTTATTGTCATTCTGGATTTATACCAAGGTGTTTATATAAAAGACAATAATAATTGAAGAAGAAAAATTTATACAAAAAATTTACTCGTGCAACTATCTTGCATAGACATATCCGCATCCAAACATTTTTATTCAAAAGATTTTTATGATATGTATATCAATATTTTTCTGACTAACCTACAATTTTAATCTAAAAATCTTATAACTAATTACTTGTCTAAGAAGTCCCCATTGGGCTGTCTTAATTGTTTCTCTAGGAAAGCATCACAAGTTGGCGTGACGATTTATTACACTGTTTGACACTAGCACTAACATTAACGTTCACTGCACTAGCTCAAATGGCTTCTTCCTTTTGAGCCTTCTGTTGAGTGTAGAGTTGTCCAGTAATTGCAGCGCTTCTTCGTTGACGTGGGAGTGGAGTCGACCCTCATGTTTCGCAGCAAACCTCTTTATTTCTTCTTCGATTGTTAGCATCTTCAGGTCTCTATGAAGATAATCGTTTCGGTAGAACCAAGGTGCATCAACAATGCATCTTAGGACTTTATTTTGGAAAACTTGTATCATGTTGATATTACTCTTGCTGGCACATCCCCATAGCTGTATGCCATAAATCCAGATTGGTTTTAGGATTTGTTTATAAATCAGCAGTTTGTTGTGCACTGACAATTTGGATTTTCTTCCTAGGAGCCAATACATTTTTTTTAAATTTAAGTTCAAGTTCTTTAAGCTTTTTTTTATGTACTCTTTCCATTTTAGTCTTACATCTAGGTTCATCCCTAGGTCCATCGATTGATTCTGTTGCAGGTTTCCTGAAGTTTTTCTGAGGTCTCTGTATTAGTTCCGGCAACTGCTAATATTGCAGTGTCATCCGAAGATGTTGCTATTTTAACAGATTGTTGTTGAGGAATATCGCTGGTGTATAATGAGTAAAGAACCGGTGCTAGCACACTACCTTGTGGGACACCTGCTTTAATTTCTTTAATTTCGGAGTATGCCTCATCTTGCTTTACTCTAAACATTGTTCCCGTTAGATATGATTGTAGAATGTCGACATATTGTCTAGGGAGCATTTTTTTAAGTTTGTGTATTAGGAGTGTCTTGATTTTCATCTAATTGGAACGTCTTTTGTAGATGGTCAGCGAAAATATCAGCTTTTTGTTGATTGTCTCTTGTCCATTTGTTATCTGCTATTCTGATTGGAGGACATCAATATAAATTTTTCAATACTTAAAATTCAAAATTATCCCTTAATATGTACATGACGTAACGTGCACCGATTTGTACTCTTTTTTAGCATTATTTGATGTATAAATATTAAAAAATTAATTTTTGTTTCAGTACTACCGTTAGGACTACCTCGAAAACCGTTCAACCCAGAAGACAATATGGGGCCCATTATTAAATTTTCGAATATTTCGAAAGAAATTACTTAATATTATCTATTTTTATAAGAAATTAATTAATTAATACATTAACAGCCGATTTTTCAATTGTTTATAATACGTCAATTAGAAGAATATGATGTGTTTTTCAATTGTTCATTAAATTTTAAATAAAAGTTAACTTTTAATGGATAGAAAGGCATATTTTAACGAATTAATTATCAGATTCCAACCTCTATTTATTTTTTAATAGTAGCAATGGAATTTGAAAACATTATTATATATTTTTGCGATTATGGATTCAAAGTATGGAAGTATTCATTTCTTTCAAGTATTTTATGAAAAATGTCATACGTCAAAGATGGAAAAAATATTTTTAATAGTTTATTTCCAGATAATTTAAATTCCCACTAGCTTTAAAAATACTGTTGCTACGTAGACGTTTGACATTTCTTATGAAAATCTTGAAAGAAATGCGTTCACCCAAGTTTAAATTATGATAGAAATGTGATTTTTATCGACTATGAACCTAAAAAACTAAGTTAATCATACTAAACAGATTTTATTTTAGTCGCACAAGGGCAACATGTAAATATTCCTCTTCTTAGCTGAAATTTGAAGTCTATAAAAAGATGAAATATAACAATAGCATATTTTTATGTAAAATAGAACAGTTCTTGTTTTTTTAATAAAATGTTAATACAGGGAGTTTATAAATACATTGCTACAAACCATATTTTATTCAGAATGTTTGATATTTTTCTTATTTTTCTTTATCTAACTAATTAGAATGTAGAAAGATATAAAAAGACATGAAAAATTGGCATTTTTGTGAATGACATAGAGAAAGGATCTTCATCTTCTTCCACCTTTCGTGACTTAGAAAGAGATATCATCTCTATCTTCGAATATATTTTTCTAATAGATTTAACCGTCATTTTTTATATAAATCCTAATCTCTAAATGCAGTTGTTAATTATACACATTTTCTCCAATAGCCAGTTGTTTTCATAGTTTTTTAGAAATATATTTGTTTATTATAATATAAGTACTGATAATGTGTAAATACTTCGATATTTTAGATAGATAACTATAATTATTATAATACTTACTAAATGTTAAACATTTTCGAATAATAAAATTATTTTTGTTAAATAAAAAATTTATTAAACTGTACCTGTAAAAATAATATGGTAAAAAACACTTATTTTAAAAAAGAGAAAAAGTTTTTTTTAATTTACATATACATTAATAATTCAGTTTCCACAAATTATCAAATTATCAATGTTAATAACAATATAGACATTTTTTTTCAGCTTTAACCCAATTGTCATTAAAAAACAATTACTACAATATTTCACTTCTATAAAATTTATTAAATTATCTATAATAGTGTCTCGGATGAATATACGTTTTTAATAGCTTTGTAAATGATGATTTGGTTAAAGTTTTCTCAAATTTTGCAAAAATGAAACTAATATTTTTCTTTAGCGTCAAAAATTAAAAAATGTACTGTTTTTGCAAGCATATATAAATAAAACTAGCAATAAAAAATAAATATATATGTGATAAAAACAAAGAAATTGCAAGTAATACAATACGTAAAATTTCCCATCCTGACTACAGCAAAACGGTATAGAAACATATTAAATAGACAAAACTATACTAACACGCCGTCGACTACGGAATGCATTATCCCATATGATTGAACCGATTGCTCTCTTTATCTCATGTCCAATTATAATCAAGCGTCTCATCTAATCATGTTTTAGAAGTGGATAAAGTTGGGTTTTCAATATTGATAGTTTAGTTAAAGATATTCTACTTTAAACAAAATCAGAACTCAGTTTAAGATTTGCTTAGGAAAATTTAGGTCATGAGACATAGCATATTTACAAGTGGATAAGTGTTGGGAAGCCAAATGAAGCAAGAAAATTAAAATAGAGATCATAATTTATAATGTAAACTCTACGGAATTCTTTGAATCATTCTGGTTGATAACCCGGCAGGAGATAGATTTCCAATGCCATGAGGATCATCCAGTTATCATAATTAGGGGAAACTGACCCCCAACATTCTTTAACAAGTCCTAAATACAATCAATAAATGATGCTAGAAGGAGCAAAAGTTAACCATCATAAAATTGTTATTGTCGCCTTCACTAGGAAAAGAAAACTTGACAAGCAAAGTAGGTGAAATATTTGAGGATTGTCCTATATGAGACGCTCACCTGGAACCTCCATCTGGAAAAAAACCATCAATAAAGCCAGATTATCACTCTGAATCCATATATGATTCTGTAACGTAGAAAATAAATCCGTAGAATACATTCAATGTACCTGCTCTGCACTTGGAAACAACTTGGTTTCAGATTTTCGGGTCCACTCGACTGAAGCCTATCCAAAACTCAGTCATGACCTTCAGATTGTATGGTGTACTACAGGTTAAATATGCACCACACTAAATAGTATGTATATAAATAAAATATTTTCGCAACATTTTCTTGTAGAATTAGAGAATTGAGATGAACATAATTACTTTCAACTATTTTTTTATATTTCCTGAAGATTTAGAAACTATTAATTTTTAATAGAAATTTTTATTCGAAAATTTATCGAAATAACTGACATAACTGAAGCCGGACCTGTACATCACAACCTCATTAGTGAGAATCACGATGGGTCACGACTTGAACTGAATATTTTTGATATTTTGACGTTCCAAGTTCCAAATGTCTTTTGAAATGGCCAGATATTACGCGTTAGTGATATGTTTGTTACTTTTTTTGAACTACATCAGCGGAGAAGTAACATCTTATAGCGATTTTTTCAAAAAATTGTCCAAGTCTACCACCGAACGTCCAAAAGAGGCTTACATTATACGAGTGGGGTGCAAAATTGGTTATAAATTTATACATGGAAGATGCAGGCAAATATTTTAGGTTGGTTTCTTCTTTCTTATCTTATTCTCGATGTTTATTTTGTTATTTTAAAAAAAATCATATCTATCAGCTATCATTTTTGTTTTTCAATTCGTTAATGAAGTAATAAATAAAATATTTCTCTTTTATTACATTTATTAATCAATTGGCGATATCTCCTAATAAAATTGCCCCTTTTTTATTAGTTACAATTACAAGAAAATAAAAGAATCCCATGTTAACAGCACTGATAAATACAGCATCCCTTCACATTTCTAATCCTAAAGCCAAAATGTTGCGAGGGAAGAAATGCTGATTAAATGAATGCTGCCAACATGAATTATTCTATTTAATGATGAATATAAAACTAATTTGAAACTATTTTTTAAATTCTAAATGCCAAGAAATTTAGATAAAGACACTTTTGTTTAATTGCAATGTAATTATTTTAGATTATTGAAAAAATCTCGAAATAAAAGTTTATTTTTGGTGAATTTATATATTGTTTTCTGATTTCAGCTACAAATTGAAGAGGATCTGTGATTTGTCAAATATAATAATCGGTTTATAATGAACAATAAACAATAATATGTTTACTTCAATTTCCTAAATATATTTATATTAAATATTAGTAGTCCTTTCTAATAGATTTATGTTAAATTATTTGCAATTTAACCAATGTTTAAAAGTTTCTGGTGTGATCGTAAAAAATTTTCCATTATTGAAAAAAAAAAAAAAAATTAAAAATAGCTTTGTGAATAAATAACGCCCAGCATTTTTATTACGATAAGATTTTTTTTAATTCTTTATTATTGAAAGATAATTAAGAATTAATAATTATATTTTCAAGTAATAGGATATAACAATATTATGTATCTAAGTTGCCTGAAGAAATAAAAGTTTAAAAATCGTCTATTCTTATTTTTGTGTTGTAATTATTTTACAGGATGTTTCATAAATATAGATAAATATTTTAGCAATGTAAGTATTATAAAAGTAAACATATTTAATACAAAAAATTAAATTTGAACCAAACAAGGGTGAGAAAAAGGGTTAGTAATAATTTGATCTACATATCCTTTACTGATTACCTAGCTAAATATAATAAGAGGTTAGAATGGTTACTAGGTCTTCATATATATTAGGTAAAAAAATGTTTAAAAAGCTTAAAAAGTAAGTATAGGTAAGAAAATTCAAGAGTCAATTAAATTAAAATTAAAAATTATATTTAACAAATATGCACAAATGAAAATGGCGTTAAATTAGATTCATAAAAAAGATAAATTGTTTTAAAGTCGATAGGGTCTATTCTGTAACAATTACTTTATATTTTAACGGCCTTTTAAAGGGATTTTAAAATTCGCCTTTAATTTTTAACTGTTTTGAATTGAAAATTGAGGATTTGTACGGTTATGTTTTCAAACTAGTTCAAATTATTCTTAAATGCGATGTTGTCTAGTGTTCTCCTGCCATTTTTAAGAGAATCCGTTAAAATAAATAATTTTTAACAGGCCTCTAAAATTGGTGTATACAGAATACCATTTTTGGTCAAAAAAATTAACGGGCCGCTAAAAGTGTAATTTTTAAAGGCCTCTAAATTTTAACGGATGTATTACAGAATAGACCCCTATATCAACTTGTAACAAACATACCCTAAGTAATTTAGTCAAAATTAAGTAATTCTGAGTATTTAGTTAGTTAAAAAATGTTGGATACTTTTATTGTCTGTTTTTGAAGTACCTATATATAGTTGTCACATCCAGAATATCAATTTTAAGAGAAAGACAAAATTTGAAGTACCAATTCGAAAAATATAGTCAGAAAATCATTTACAAAGGGACATTGCTCTTTTACAAGGCATTTTTGAGTACCTGTTTTCAGGAATTATTGTTTTATTTTCACTTGTATATTACGCTGTTAAAATATTATACCCTGTATACACATACCCACTTACACATTGTAACATATCGACAAAAAAACCAAAGAGACATTCAGCAAATTTTCCAGGAGATTGTAAATGCTATCCAAAATTTTGGAATGGTAATTTTTTAACAATTCTTTAATAATTAAAAAATCTGATTCAATATTCTATTTTTTACTTAAAGAAATGTCGCCTACAATCTTTACATTTTTTGTTTGTTTCACGTCTTTTTTTTTTGAGAATTCATCTTTTCAAATTCTTTAACTATATAAAAAATAATTAAATTTGACAAAAAATTTGTAAAGTCTAAGCCAGGGGCTGGTAACTCAAATGGAAAAACATGAGGACGGTAATTTAGTACCACTCCAATTAACGGGATGGCGCTCGTATCGAAATGTCATGTCAGTTGTCAGCTCGTCAAAACTTTGAGAAATTAAAATGGCTATATTTGAAGGTGTATTGAATTTTGATTCATCTAGATTTATTTTATTTTTCAACACTTTCCAATTTTAAGTATGTTTTCAAACGACGGGAAGATGGATTTCAGCAACAAACAATAAAGCACCCCCATATATTGGTAGTGATGCAATTTATACCACATTAAATATGCAGTCATCATATTAAGGATAACCAAATTGTAATAAGTGTCTTAATTCAGTATTAAAATAATTGGTTTGTTATTTAAATTTCTTTTTGTTTTCAGTTTTTAAATGATCATTGTTGTAAAGAAAATGTTGGCCCTCCAAAATACCCTGTCAATCGATGAAATATTTGAGCCTCAACCATCAATATCAAAAAACTGATTCAATGCCATTGACATCAAACAAGAAAACGCCCTAAAATCTTCAAGGGTACAAACGTGTTTAATTTTAATTTATGCTCAAAAGAATTCATTTATCACAGTGCCCACACGATGAATAAAAATTTGATAACTACAAGTGCTGTATAAATGAATCAAGAAAACAATTATCGGATGAAGAAATGCTCCTCAACCTAACTAGTCGTCTCGATAACCGTATGGCAAATTTTATCCACACTCAAATTTGCCTCGATAGTAAAAAAGGATGATGCTTCAACTTCAATTTTTTCAAACTTATTTGCCACTCCAAGTCGCAAAACTTTTATAAAGGCCTTGAGCACTTATATATGCTGATTTTGTTACTTAACACATTTTTGATAGGTTTGTGTTATAAATATTTAATTATTTAAATGGTGTAAATGCATATTTGTTTAGAGTATTTCCATGTTTAAATAGACAAATTATATGATGCGGCGTTAATTTACTGTAATAAAAAAAAAATAAAATAAATTGCATTTTATTTCAAGTTTGAAATTAATGCAAAAATATGATGAAGTAAAATCAAATAAAGATATAAATTGGCAAAATATTTAACTAGTTTCAAATCACAAAACAGTCAATATGGTTGTTTTATGATCTGAATTTAGTCAAATATTTTTCCAATTTTTTTACTTTATTTGATTTTCTTCATTACATTTTTGCGCTACTACAAAGTTAAATTTCAAAAAGCCCGCTCGTGGCGGCCATATTGAATTTTAGTACCACTCCAATTTGATAGATGGCAGCACATCGACTCAGAATTTTATCATTGAGTTTCCCATCTATTCACATTAGTAATCTATGGTCTAAGCCATCTTATGATCAATGTCAATACCGTTGTATGAAGAAATATCTTCATACAACGTCAATACATATACCTTGCATCGCTTTTCGTGTAGAAATCTTCCAACAACTCACATTTGAGTTCGGTGACTTTCCGAAAGATGGACTAGTATTATGTAGTATTACTTATCTTCATACAACGGTATTACCTCAGTTTACAACCCTAATGTTGTAGAATTTTGTTTCGAATAAAAACAATTATGCACTATAAATCAGTTAAAGTTAAAATAACATGATTACAACAGTGAGAAAGAAAAAGCAAAGTATTATCAATTAGTTTATGTTGCAGTTACCGCTAATTTTTAAGATATTCGCATTTTTGGTTTCATTTCGACTTATCGTTTGTAGATGACGCTACCAGTAAAACATTTTAATTTTTGAATCTTCTATTAGGAATAAAATTATAGATACAGAAAAATTAAACGAGGGATATACTTGAAGCTTTTCTAAAATGAGATTATTAATACATTCTGTTGAATTTCTCCATCTTATTGCATTTCTCCATCATTGTTCCACAAAATTCCATCTTAAAAAATTACTTAGTTGTTCGGAGTTTATATTTATGTTAACTTAGTCTTATTTTTTCATATTTTTTTCAAAATTAAAAATCAAATATGTGTACTAACCAGAAAAAATATTGCAAAAACTTTTAAATTATTGTAATAATTGTTAAAAAAAAAACAATGTTAACAAATTCACTCTTCAAATCGATTTTACTATTAATACAGACAAAACATAAATTAAAATAAAAATGATCTGGGATATTTAACAGCTGATGCTGAAAATAGACTTCTAGTTCGTAGACTGAAACGTGGCATAGGTTACTAGGGACGAGGGTGTGGCGCAGTACCGCATTCAGTGTGGAGGGTAGTAATAATATTTAAGATTATTTCTATTAACAATACATTTTTAGTACTTATAAAAACTTATAATTAAAATTTCCTGGGGGGGGGGGGGGTTAATTAACTCCTTACTTCCCCCCGTATATGCACCCCTGGTGTGACGTCACTGAATGAAAAATCGAGATGACAGAAAATATTCTGCTTAGAAAAATCTAATATTTTATTATTATTAAGTGGTGTTTTTATGTTTATTTTTGGACTATTTTTTAGTCTTAATATTTTTATATTATCAATAGTATGATTTTCTGAGAAACAAGCTACAAAACAGCAAGGAAAAATGATGTAATGATGTCCCTAAAATATAAACACTATTAATTCTTACTCACTCCTAAATTAGGACTCACTTTAGGCCTCCCCCTGTTCTGTGTTGGTACTTATGGGAATACCCTGTATGTGTGAAATAATTAGCAACAAAGTATTTGTTAAAATATTTTAATTTGCTACGTACAAGTGATATATTTGAGTTTTTATTAATTATAAATTACACAACGAGATATTTTATCTAGTCAAGGCTTAAGAATTTGAAAATAAAATTCCATGATTGAAATATTGAGAAATACCATCATACGTACATTGACGTAATTATTGTAAAATCATTTTCTATGTTGAAAGTAGGTATCAAATAGATTCTGACAATCGATTTATATCCATTTTATAGTTTACAACGATGTTTATATATTTATATACAGAAAAAGTTTCAAGTTAAAGTAACTTGAATTTATTAAGTCTATAAAATGGCGCTTATTTGTGACCTGTAGGGTCATGAATCATGAAAATGAATAATAATTTTGTCTAAACTATTTTTTTAATTATTCCTTCAGTTTTGAAATTGGCGCGTGTTGATAAAAATGTAATTTAAAAATTCACTAACCACCGATGGTGTCTAGGCAAGCTATGACAATGTTCTCATGTACCTGTCAAACTTAAGGCTATTAAATATTTGTCTTATTAAAGTTATAAAATAAAGGAAAATAAAGACAAAGGTATAAACTGGTCCTTTTTCTTCTCATACCTTTTAAAAATTAAGAAAATACAATGTTTTAGGCTACGTAGCGATAAGCCCTTAATGTTTCTCTTCACTTAAGACTGGTCTTTCAAATGAATTTCCAACGGTTGCAAAGAATCAATTCAACTGCAATATTTGTAACAAATTTAGTACCTACCCTAATGTTATTTTAATTTAAATCTGACCAATAGGGCAATTTTACCTAATTTCTTGGGAAGAGGCTTATTGGAACTGGTTGTCAATAACTAATTTGCATAATTTTGTTAATCCGAAACATGCGTAAGTATAGCGAACAGACTGTAAGAACCAAGAACTTGATTACAGATATTAAAATGTATACTTTACATTAAAGAAATATCTCCATTTCATTTAAAAAATATTTACACAGTTAATCCAAAAACATTTTGTGCCGGATCAAATTTATATGTACATAAATTATTTCTCTGCATTTATTATTATTAATCAATAATTTTATTATGTCAAATCAAAGTTTAATTACACCAAAATGTAAAATATTGGGAACAACAAGAAGACATACAGGATATTGTTGTTTAAGTTTTATTTTAACAAAACAAATAAAATCGTTGTTTTGTCAAAATGTTTAGTCTGTTTCTCTGTTTTTATTTTATATATTTGACCAGAAATGGACAGAAAACGAATTTTACCGAAAACTAATTGCTGTAAAAAAGTCGATTTTCATAAATTTTATATTTTTCTAGATACTGCTTTAATCTTATTTGTTTTTTAACACAAATTAAAAATAAAAAAAATGATGTCTTAACACTGTTTAATAAAGTTAGCAAATACATTAAAAAAGGTTTTATTGTGTCAAAAACTGTTTAAAATATGAATTAAAGATAAAACATTTCTACATTATGGTTGCTCAGTAGAATGATTCTATGAGTAACAATTGAACTATTAATGCCCGATTTTGTTAACGTTTGGATGGATTAATACACAGGTATAAAACCGTTTTGAATAATTCATACTACAACCACAGCTTAACAATACAGCTAAAACACTCTCTTGGCGGCAACGGTTTGCGTCGATTTCGTCGCGCATCGCTTAAGCTCCGCCTTCGAAGAGAAAAGACGGTTTTGGTGTTCAGAAGCGTACTTAGGTAAGGTGTTGAGTCGTGCGTATAATTTCGTTGATTGTATAATTTCGTGGAGCCTATAATTTCGTTGATTGTATAATTTCGTGGAGCCTATAATTTCGTTGATTTTGTTTGAGTTAAAGGTACTGTTATTATTTTGGTGACTCTTTAGCTATGAGTAGAATGAGTGAAAAAAAAAGACATCATTCTGTTTGTGCAGTCAAAAGCTGTTTTAATAAGGGTTATACCTGCAAGAAAACATTCTTTAGTTTTCCCAAGGACCCAAACCGATAAGTACCACATTATAAGAAATTTTCATTGTTAAAAATATAATTTATACAGGGTATCCCATTAGTGCGTTATTGTTCATTATTTTGTTGTAGACACGCAAGAAAGTTTTAAATAAAAGTTATATGGATTTGAAAATACCTACATATTTTAAAAATATCTTTGGATATACAGGGTGTCACGTTTTTGCCTGGCAAATTAAAATGTATGTTTTTTAAATGGAACACCTTGTATTTTATTTTATGATAAAATTATTAACACCCTAAATTATTGTAAAGACGAATTGATACAGAAAAATTTTATCAGGTATGTGTGTGGTTACCTTTTAATAAAAGCCTTGCGGATCCACTCCTCTGCGATACCTGTCTTAAATATAACAAAGATCACGTTGAATTAGATGATTTTTCTTTCTATTGCTTTTTAAAGGCATATGATAACGCCAATCCAGATACATTTGGAAATCTGCAACTGTCAAATGATGAATTTGTAGAACTAATATTCAATATTGAAAAGATATTTCAAAATAATTTTGAAGAATTGGCTACAAAAAATAACATTTGTACCACACTTTTAGAATTAATTAACCCAATACCCTTTAGTCATCCATGCTAACGTTTTCCAAAAGAATAACTTATTTTATTGTATATTTAATCTCAATAAGTAAAAAATATACTGACAATTAGTTTGACAGAATTGTCATTTATTTAAAATTTTAAAAATAATAGCAGTCGGTTGATCAAAATATGAACGGTGATTGGCGAATTTATTTTTTTTTGCAGTGTTCTCACTACCTAGAATGGATATGAAATATATTCGTTCAATTGAAGGCAATAGCATACTTTTTCGTTTTGTAATCTGTGCATGGATATTAGCCAATCTATGCACATACTACAAAACGAAAAAGTATGTTATTGCGTTCAACTACGAATATATTTCATATCCATTTTAGGTAGTGAGAACACTTTAACAAAATTAAATCTACAAATCACAGTTCATATTTTGGTCACCCAACTCCTATTATTTAAATTTTTTTAAATAAGTGACAATTCTGTTAAACTAATTGTCAATATATATTTTAGTTATTGATATTAAATATACATTAAAATTTTTGTGTAGACTCGATAAATAATAGCATTTTTGTTTTTATTGTGGCCACATTTAAAAAAAAATAAATTTTAATCAAACTACATGATACTAATTTAATTACGAGTATTAAAACTAAAGTCCTGAAAGTTTCGGTGAAAATGAGGACAGAGCATCTGCCTTCCACGCGAAAAGCCCGGGATCGAATCTAGGCCGAGGACTAATTAATTTTTCATGTTAATTTTATTTTATAAATTAGTCAACTTCGTAAATTATTTTAAAATTAGTTATTTTGTCTAAATAACCTAAAATAATTTTTTAAATTTGTAGATTTTCGTTAGTGGGTCGTAGAAAAAATATACTGACCATATCGAGTGGATTGTTCATATCACAATCAGACGATTGAGTACTCCGCATACGACGTCGTGCTCAAACTTCGTCTTTGTGTGATATTGCTATCATATCCACCCTTGAACAAACTATAATTTATTTGATTTCTTGGTTTAAACCAAAACTTAAGTTTTACATCAGAAATAGGAACTAAATTAATTTACTTTTCAAGTTTTCTTATAAAAATCGATATTACTTTCTCCAAGTACAAATTTAGTACCTACCTAAAATAAGTACTAATTATGTAATATCGTGTAATATTGTAATTCAAATTTCACATTACTATAAAGTTTCAAAATTCCCTACTTCGGTATGGTCAGATAAAAATTGAATATATTATATTAATAAAAACTGTCAAAGTATTACTTCTACAAATCTGTATTTCAATTAATAAGAATACATCTAAATATAACCAATATTGTTAAAATAAAAGCACAAATTCTTTATAATTCCAAAATACCATAGAGTTCCCAGACCTCAGTCGAAGCATTCGTTTATCTAGGTATAAACCCTTTGCGCGAAGAGTAACACTTGCCAGAGACACGGGGTACCACTTGATTTGCATCCACGAGCGGGACACAATTCTTTAACAATTGAAGCCCTTGGTGTAAAAAGGATCCAAACCACAATTTGTCGTGAAGTGACTGTTTTAGCTCAAAACATTTGTTAACCAGGATTTTACTAGCCACATACAAATTATTTTACCTCTAATCCGAAAGATGTGCTATTTTTCGTAATATTTATATTTAAATAATGTTTCTAATTATATTTGACAGATTTAAAACAAATTAAAAATTTAATTTCCCAAAACTTACTTAATATGGCATGTAACCAACCTTATTACGCCAAGGTTTTCAATTTTTTCAATAATAAAAAAATTGTTTAATCCGGGCCCGACTTTTCCCTCGAATCTAACAGAGATAGCACCATTCCGTCTTGCTTGGTTCTCGACCGCCAGATCAAAGACGCCGACACGGAGTTGTGGAGCTGTATATTGTATAAGCTGTGCTACAACTTCCAACCTCTTAAATGGGACTCAACTAGAGCGCAATATACACTTTTAGCTGGTTTAAAACCTATTTTTTATGACCAGAAATTTCATTATTTCATTACATTCAATGTTAAAACTTTCAAGGGTTAGATTAATTTTTGTTAGAAGCAGCCCTTGTGCCATTTAAAGTTGGACAGTTCTAATCTGAAGATATCGAACACCGTCAGCAAAACTTTCACAAGTTATTTAGGAATAGAAGACAATGAACCATTTAGGGTAAATAGCCATAAATTGTTTACTCTTTCTAGTCCAAGATACTTAATATATGTTTTTATTGAAATATGAGCATTATTGAAGTCGGTTTATGTAAGATATGTAATGTGTTGTTCAATAATAAGGGGCAGGAGACAAATATTTTTATTATTGTCAGCTTTGGAAACCTAGAAAAATGCATCAATCAGTGATTAATAAAAAATGTTATCAGCAACAATTGTTGTTCTTCTGATTGGTGAATGGTCGTGATCTACTAAGATAGACACACATGTTTTGCATTCGACAGAAACAAATGACATTGTAACAATCGCGAAAGATAAAAAATTAACTCATTATTTTTTACGAGTCTCATAAACTAATGAACCCTTGTTATTAAACGGAAAAAAACGTTTATCTTTATAGCCAACCCGCTTCTTTCATACATTTTAAACAAAAACAAAAAACTTTTCCACTTATACAGTTCAAAAGAAACGTTTTAATAATTTTTTATAACGACAGGAGAAAAAAACTTTGATTTAGTTACAAAATTGGTTTCAAATAATTCAAAATTTAACGAAATTTATCGCAATTGTATCAATTAATAATATTTAATATTTATATTTTGGCTTGTCGTTAAGGTTATCTGGGAGATGATGGAGTCAAGTTTGACTGCTTCGTTTAATGCACCCATTCCCCACTCTATACAAAAAATTGATAGGTTTTCCTTTTTCTGAAACCAAAAATGTAGGTATAGTTTTTTTTTGTAAATATACTCGTTTTACTTTACTAGGCTCAAAGAAAAGAGAACAGGCCTTCTAAATAACCACCTAATTAACAGAAGTGCCACAAGGAAATTAGTAAAAACTGAAAAAAAAGCCGGGGAAAAAACATTTTGTGCATGTAACATTATTAGGCGGAGAGCTGGCGACACAAAGACTCGGTAAAGTCAAAATTTTGTTGTTTACAGTTTCGATTGCTGCCAACATAGCGAGAGGCAGGCAGTCAGAAGTCACCCTGGAAGTATAAAGTAAAGGTAGGGGGTTAAACATGCAATTTTTTCGCAAAATCAATGATAAAAATATATTAAATAGGGCTACCCAAAGACTGAGAAGAGAAATCTTACATCACAAAGAAGAATCCTTCAACAGATACCTAGTAGGGCTAACAGATGATAAAGAAACTGATTATTCACACTGGAAGGCAACTAAAAAGATGAAAAATTCGTGTAAACACTGTCCTCCAATCAGAATAGCAGATAACAAATGAGCAAGAGACAATCAACAAAAAGCTGATACTTTCGCTGACTACCTACAAAAGACGCTCCAATTAGATGAAAATCAAGACACTCCTAATGAGACCATTTATAATATGGAACAACTTGAAATTAAGCTAGTTACTCCCAATGAAGTTATGAAAGAAATTCAGACAAACATCAACTCACAGAAAGCCCCAGGATATGACCTTACTACTGGAGAAATATTAAAGAAATTACCACGGAAGGCTATTGTTAAATTTACATACCTCATAAATGCAGCATTTCGCCTTAAATATATACCTGATGCGTGGAAAATGGCTGAAGTTATCCTAATTCCTAAGGCAGGAAAACCTCTGAATGAAGTGTCATCATATAGACCTATATCATTGTTACCGATAATATCTAAGTTATTTGAAAAACTACTACTAAAACGACTAAAACCAATAATTGAAAATAAAAATCTGATCCCTTCGCACCAATTTGGTTTTAGAAACAAACACTCGACAATAGATCAAGTACACAGGATAGCCGATATCATCGAAAGAGCTTACGACGAAAAATATATATGCTTAGCTATATTTCTTGACGTAGCCCAAGCATTTGACAAGGTTTGGCACGCTGGCCTAATAGAGAAACCTGAAAAAATGCTTCCTAGACAATATGTCGACATTCTACAAGCACATCTAACGGGAAGAATGTTTAGAGTAAAGCAAGACGAGGCATACTCCGAAATGAAAGAAATTAAAGCAGGTATCCCACAAGGCAGTTTGCTAGGACTTATTATACACCAACGATATCCCTCAACAACAATCTGTTAAACTGCAACATTTGCGGATGACACTGCAATATTGGCAGTTGGCGGAACTAACCTCAGAAAAACTTCAGGAAACCTGCAACAGAATCAATCGATGGACAAAAAAGTGGAAAATAAAAATAAATCAAACTAAATTAGTGCATGTTGATTTTACTCTTCGACCAAATGAACAAAAACAAATAAGAATAAACAATGACGTTATTCCGCATCACGATTCGGCCAAGTGCCTAGGGATGAACCTAGATGTAAGACTTAAATGGAAAGAGCACATAAAAAAAAGCGTAAACAACTTGAACTTAAATTCAAAAAAATGTATTGGCTTCTAGAAAGAAAATCCAAATTGTCAGTGCACAACAAACTGCTGATTTATAAACAAATCCTATAACCAGTCTGGATTTATGGCATACAACTATGGGGATGTGCCAGCAAGAGTAATATCAACATGATACAAGTTTTCCAAAATAAAGTCCTAAGATGCATTGTTGATGCACCTTGGTTCTACCGAAACGATTATCTTCATAGAGACCTGAGGATGCCAATAACTCTTCTCCTAAGCTCACTTATTCTGTAATATTCAACTTGTTATAAAAATCGAAGATAAATATAAGAGATTTAACAATACAATTCAAAAAATTGAAATAAATTTGGATGATACTGATGATGATAGTGAAATTATTTCAGGACATGAAATTAGTGACTATGAAAGTGATTTAAAAATATAGACGTTTTTAAATTCATTTACCTACATTTCCACAAAATAAATCTAGTGAAACATATTCTTTTTAAATTATTACTTAATAATTTTAGTCAGTTTCAATTTTCATAATATTTTTTAGTTGAACATGTTGTGTTTGGAAATAAAAGCTTCGTTATTTTTTTTTTAGCGTGTTATATTTTTTATGTATTTTAAATGTTATTAAAAATCCTATGTACGTATTGTAAATAAAGTATTTAGAACGCAAAATGATCTTTGTAGAAATCAAATTATAAAAATTATCTTTAACATTTGAACAAGTAACACTCAACCTAAGCCGGTTCTGATCAGCATGTTGGCGAAATATTGAAGAGTTTTCCAAATTATTGCGCATTATCTTGCAACGGACTATACAGGCAAATGAATACTTTCAGCCATTTTTTCTGGATATTAATAATATATTGTTAGTGATTCTAATATAAAAAGCAACATATCTATGTTTATTTATACCTTTATTTACTTACCGACTTATTTTTTTTTTTAAATCGGATACGTATTCTAGCAAAATCACAAGTTTTTTTAACAAAATGACTATGTAGACTACCTAATGTCTAATACATTTAAATTTTTTTATAAAATTGGAGACAGTTTGAAATAAAATAATGTAGAATACATTAAAAGACAAATTACTAGACCTAGGAATATATGCACACAAAAAGTAGTTAAATATGCGCATATATATGCCGTAAAATACTTCAATATATGCGTAAAAAATTGAAAAATATGCAGAGCATATGCAATAAAGTAATTTGTTATTTGATCGAAATAGTTTATTAATATTTATTATTTGTTTTATTTTACAATACCTAATATAATACTTAATAATTATTTATTTATTACCTAATTTTATTTACAAATCAACATTATTATAAAACGAATGAACAATTAGATGTTTTTCTAAATTATCTGTATTAAATGATTGTCTTCTATCAGTAAGTATGTACTTGTACAAAGACAAACTCCTTTCGACATCTTCAGAAGTAATAGGTGCAAACTTAAATTTTCCTGAAATATCTGGATGAATAGTGTTAATATCTTCAAAGTTACCAGAATAAATATTAGCAAGCTTTCTTAAAACAATAAATCCTTCATTTTTTAAAATTACATTTGAAAATTTATGAAAAATCGTCTTTCCAATATCGCCCTGGACATTTTTACATTCTGATTCAAACGTCTTAATTAAGTTTACGGAAGTCACCAAAGGTAAATTTTTTTGTTCTAAATCTAATATAATTTTGGGTACAAATGCATAATTTTTTAAAAACACTAATTGCTTTGGTAATATGTGATTTTGAAACAACTTCTTTGTATTAGATATTCCCTTAGATGAATCATCAAAATCAAATACGATTTCTTTAATTTTTTCATATTTATCTGCGTAAAAAAGGCAGTTTTAAGCCAGGTACCCCACCGAGTAATCACAGGTTCCGGTGGCATCTGTAATTCAGGAAATTTTTCTTTATACAATTGAGTTCTTAGAGGAGCTTTAAGAAATATTTTTTTTACATTACTAATTAAATCATTTATTAAAGGAAAGTTAGACCTAATTTCTTCTGCAACTCTGTTAAGGCCATAAGCCAAACATGTAACATGGATTAAGTTTTCATAAAACATTTTTAAATTTTGTGCGGCTTTTACCATGTACGGGGCAGCATCGGATAACAGGAATAAACATTTTTCTGTTGGAAGGGCCTCCGGAAGAAAAAAGAAGACAATTCTGTCTGGATAAAACGAGTTATTGTCAAGTTATTTGTTTTATCTAATTGCTTTGAAGCGATTAGATATGGACCAATTTGCATTTCTTCGCGTAATGAACCTATCATTAAATGGGCTATATATCGACCACAAGAGTCTGTTGTTTCATCCACAATAATGTAGAAATGATTTCCAACGGTAATCTCACGAATTTTTTCACGAGTCTCAATGTACAAACTGTCAACACCACGTTTGCGTAATATACTTTGCTCTGGAATATTAAATTTACAGTATTTTTGCAAAAATGATCGTAGATTTGGATTATTTAATCGTATTAAAGGGATATTCGAAGTCACTAAAGCTTTGCATAAATCTTGATCACTTCTAGACGATTCAGATTCTAAAAATTGTTTCAAGGGAAGTTGACTTTGTCTGCGAGTGTCTTTAGATTTCTGCTTTGCTATATGTGAGGGTGTTTTCGCGTGTTGGTCGATTTGAAACTTTTTTTTACATGGAATCTAAAACAAATAAATTCCTGTAGATGTTGAAGTTTTAATTAAATTAAATAAATGCGTACGTTGTAAAGTTGCCCAATTTTTTTTTTAACTGTGAGTTAAAATAATATTTTACTGTCGTTTTACAAAACACCTGGTTATCACCTTCTACAACAAAATCTGAATAAGTTTTTACCCACGACTCAATTAATTTTGCCATTTTTTCCACTGGTTAACACAACACAACAATAAAGACAAATGAAGTTGAAAGTAAACTGAGTCATTTAGAAATTTGAAGATATTAATACAACTAACTACCTGAAAGGATATTTAGCAAAATTTGTTAGTTTAAGGAGAGTGTTTATAATTGAATCGGTGAGTGAAAGAACAATACAAGTGCCAAAAATGGTAATTTTAACTGAGATAGGCAAATTGTTTGGAATTCATAGGCCTATCACATAGCGAAAGAATAATACCATCATCATACGAGCGATGGGGGCTTGTTCAATTTTTGACCGAGTGAAAAAACAGTACACGTACGGCGCATGTACTGTTTTTTCACTCAGTAGCCATGTCGTTTCGTAGACAAATTTGACACAGATTTCAAAAACTGGTGGTCGCAATTTCATAAATAACCTCTAAAACAGCTGATGAACAAAACGCTAATTTTTTCTTTCCGCAGTACAGCCAGTTTACACACACTGGTAAAACTCCTGGATATGTTACTACAAGTGCCTTCATAGGCGGTTTTCTCTCGCACACTTATGTGTGAGGCGCATTAGACTGATCAAACCTAATGTCAATCTGCACTTACCCTTATGGTGGGCATACACGCTACGATCTGTATGTGCAAGTGTGCCTGCACTGGTAGACATACACGCTACGACATGAAGCCGACCCGCGGAGGCACACCTGCACAGGTAGACCTCTCCAGTAGACTGTTGCGTGTAAGCTCGCCATTAGAAAAGGCATACTCAGAAGTTGTCCCTATTAACGTAAAGAAGATAGCCAATATAAAGATACTTTTATCCTACTTTAGTGATGAAATCCTAGAGTTTTACTACCATATATTATTTCTTGAGAAGTCAAAAATGAAGATTCTGATTAAAAAATTACAAAATAAGTGTGTTAAATAATAAGCAATAAAGCTACAAAAAATTTTTTTTTTAAATTGAGTGAAAGAACAGTATAACTGCAAGTCATTTTTTTCAAATATCACTTTTTGCATAATTTTCTTTTTAAATTTATGTACGTATTATTATCGGTTAACAAAAATTCTATAACTTCACAATACATCATTAGGTCGAATAACCTATAGTTCTTCTTTAAAACGGTTTTTTTTTGTTTTTTTCAAAATGGTCATTTTGGATATGTATTGTTCTTTCACTCACCGATTCAATTTAATCCTCTCAAGTACCTACACCATTAACCGTAATTTATTACAGGGAAAAGTTAATCCTTCAAAATTTTAGGAAATTGACGAAGCATTTCACAAAATATTATTTTGGTCCAAAACTTATAATCTTAATATGTCCAGCCAATTAGTACGTCAGATATATGCCAAAAAAATTAATAAAATGTCAATATATGCATTCAAAATCAAAAATTGTATATATATGCAACATATGCAAAAAAATATGGCGTTTTGCATATATTCCTAGCTCTACAAATTACTATTAGCTGGTCCCTTAAATACATACATTTCTATCTCTTCGGTACTATTTCTGATATACTAATATTAGTTACAAAAAAACCCTGTATATAAAAGTTCCTCTAGATTTAGTAAAATTATTTTTACAAATAAAAGACAATTAAATGCAATTTATTGATCGATATAAAAGTGGAAATTTTAATAAACCAATTATTTCATCACGTGCTTAAATTCCGCGAACAATAAATAAATGAACAACTGTATTAAATTCATATCCTTTATTATAAAATTATAAATATTCAGAGAGGAAAATTACTGAAAGATAAGCAAAATTATTTACAATTCTATTTCGCTATGTATTTATTAACATTGTGAAAATAATATCTAAGTAATGTATAGCGGATTAGAATGTTTTAACAAAAATCCTTTGATAATGCTAAGGTTAAAGTGGTTAATTATTTCCTTTCCTAAGAGATAATGAAAAATTGCGTTTGTCCTTTAGTTTTTATAGTTGATCTTTTTGACCTGAAAATAAAACAAAATTTATTTCTTTTGACATACTGGGGTCTATTCTGTAATGGATCTTTTATATTTTAACAGTGGATAAAATATTAAAGAACAAAATATTGTCCTGTCAATATTTAAACAGACGATTTTACACGGGAGTAGACTAATTTTCTTAGACTACTCTAGAGTAATTCTCATTGGCCCAAAATTTTTGAACATCAACGAATTTGAAAATTGAAGTTTTTTTTCAGTTATTTATTTACAGACATTTTATAATGTTTTTTATTTTTATTTGTACATTTAAATTTTGCTATATTCTTTGAGCAAAAGTATATATTTACTTTTATAGTCGAGGATCTGAAATTATATATGTACTTAGATCACAGTTTTTTCAGGTTTGAAATTTTTTTTTCATACTTACTTTAACTTACCTGTTTATGATATTTACAGGTATATTAATATAGACTAAATAAAAAAAGAAACAAAGAAAAAACAATTTTTCAACATACAACTTACATCTTTCATCGAAATTTCCTCAAACACTTGCCCCCCACTTGGACGTATCCACTTCTGCAAGGAACTTTGATTATACTTTGCAGTATGAAACTTTTATTTTCTACTGCAATCACAATGGTGATCATAATGACCAAAAACAGGAACAACAAATAGTTATTTTTGCCCCACATTTTTGTTACTAAATTAAACTATAATGATTCACTGAGCTTAATATATCACTGGTTATAAATTTAGCCGATTATCTGATTTGATAGATAAAAGATAGAAGTATATATGCAGATATAGGGTGGCTCAAGTTTGCATTTAAAAATCCTGTAAAGAAACGATGAGAATAAAGTGAGATTGAATAAAACAGTGTAGAGAAAATTCTGGAATAATTTACAAAAGCAATGTCAAAACATGTTTGCTAGATTTTTTATATTTTTAAAGTACAATTGATGTACAATTATGGATCATTAATCAATTTAAAGTTAGTGAAATAATCATTATATGCATACATGCAAAAAATATGCCACAATTTTGACAATTTTATTTCAATTTGGTCAAAAGTTTCAAGTTAAATTTCTTTACATGTCAATTACATTTTGCTAATCTATTTTATAATATTCCTTGCTATAAATGATAAATTTTATACTGTAAATAATTTCACTTTGTTAAAGAATTTTTTTCTCGGGCAAATATTTTGCGATTTAAATGGTTTATTTAAGTCACCCTGTAGATTCGTGCTTCCTAGTGAAAGGAGAAACATTTCAGTCACAAAATAAATATTGATTTTAGATAATGATAAATGATCTAATACGTTTACTTGATATTTTTAGCAGAGATGGTTTTTTTTGAACGAGATATTTAAAAGGATCGGCAGATCTTAAAATAATGTGTAAATGTAAATCTTGATAAAAAAATGAAAATAGAAAGGAAGGTAGTAGTGAATTTAAGTATAGAGCATTCAATATAAAAACCGATGCACGTCAAAGATGACGTCAGTGACAGTCATTGGTACCACATACACTAATAAAAATAATTAAATTTTATTTTACAAATAAATGAATAAATTTAGACGAATGGAGTTCATTTTTATAAAATTGTATATTAAAAATGTATTTTTTATCATATCGGAATACTTTCTAGTGAATTTCATAATAAAAGTTGGCATCAAATGTGTCAGCTTTCAATTTTAATACTTTGTTGTCAGTTATTTGTTTTGTATTATTTTGCATCGATCGATTTCTTTTCAACAAATTATTTGTATTTTAGATTATAATCGCTGCAAGGAACTAGTGGCTTCTCTAATATAATTATTTTGTTTCAGCATGTCGCAGAAGCACTTAATCTCAATTTTTCTACTGTTAGTTCTATTTCACAAGCTGTAAAGTACAGTGAAGTTCTAAAGTCACCATCAAAAAAGCGCCCTAGGCAAAATAAAGTTACCAATACAAGAATTCTGAATACCAGTGCTCTTCGAGATGTTATTTATAGCATGTACGAGTCTAGTAAGTGTATATGTATATCAATTATTATTAAACAATTACAAATTAATGTATGATTTCAGAGGAGCATGTAAGTTTAGATTCTTTGTTGGTGAAACTTAATGAGAAGGAGTTGTTCAATGGATGTCGCACATCATTGCATACCTTATTAATAGAAATAGATTTCAAATGGCAGAAAGATGAACCAAGGCGAGGTCTTATGGAACTTCCAGATATTGCCGTAAAACGGGCAGAATTTTTAGGAAAATATACCAAAGAAAAGGAAGCAAATTTGTACCAGTTTGTTTTTATTGATGAGACTTGGATTTTCCAAAATGGCACCATAAACCGTTCTTGGCAAGACAGCAATAAAAGAAATGTAAAAAGTACAAAAGTTGATGGTAAAATGTTAATAAAAAAAACACTAATGAATATATACATGTTAACTGTAGATTGCTCTTTTTATAGATATATAATTCTTCATGCTGGAAAGGAAAATGGATTTATTGATGGTGCCAAAGTCATATTTGCTTCAAAAAGCAATGATTATGATTATCACGGTGAGATCAATAATGAAAATTTTTTAAAATGGTTCGAAGAACAATTAATTCGAAGACTGCATGAACCATCTTTAATTGTAATGGACAATGCTTCATACCATAGCACATTGGCACACAAAACACCAAATAGTAATTCGACTAAGGTTCAAATTCAAGAGTGGTTGACGAGTCAGAACATACCTTATTCAGTCACCATGTTTAAGGCTGAACTTTTGAACCTTGTTAGACGGTGAGTAATGGAAATTTACTTTTTCTGTATTTTTTAAATGATTTTATTTTTTTAGTAATAAACCACCAAAAATATATGTAGCTGATATGCTGGTTGAACAGTATGGACATAAGGTGTTACGTCTTCCTCCTTACCATTGTATTTTTAATCCAATAGAACTGATTTGGGGTATTTCAAAACAATATTATAATAGGCACACTGGTCGATATGGAAAGACACAAAGAGATTGTATAGACATGTGGTCTGAAGCACTTCGAACCATTACCCCACAAATGTGGGCAAACATTGTAAGACACACTGAAAAATAAATTTTTAAATGGTGTGAAAGAGAGCATATACTGGACCGATTGGAAATTGCTGCCATTATTAAAACACAAAATAGAGATTATTCTGATTTTAGTTCTGATTATTCTGACTGATTTTAGCTTAAATATTATTTAAGTTTTAAAATGTCATGTGTTGTTAATTTTACTACCTAACTGTTCTTATTATTGTTACTTTTTTTAAATATGGATGTTTATAAACTAACTGAACATAATTATTTTTTACTGTAAATTAAATCAAGCCTAAATAAAATTTGTTTGTTTTTTAATCCTTAACCTAACCTTTTTGTGTCATTTTAAACCTCTTGTGCAAAATTTATTACTATTAAATTCAGTGTTTTTCTAAAACTTCAATTTAAACATTATCAATGACCTTCATTGGCTTTTATATAGAATTCATTATACATTTAAAATTAATTGTTCCAAATAACATAGCCAAAAAATATAACCTCATAAAATTCCTACATTCTTAGACTATTTTGAAGATTGGGCAACACTGCAAGGCTATGACTTCACAACTGATTGATGACGTGTATCGGTTTTTATATTGAATGCTCTATATCAGCAACATAACACAAGGTATAAAAGTAATTTTGAAAAATAGATTCCAAAATCATGTAGATGTCATTACATATTGAGTTTGCTGATTTTATTATAGATTCCATCATTAGAACTTGACCAATTTTTTAATGTACTACCCTTGAGGGACCCCCGTTCTAACAATACTTATTTATTTCTGCATAATTATTTTTCTATTTTTACATCAATTTTTAGAAAATATAATAATCGTAAATCCCCCCCAAATCAAATTCTCGGTAATATTTTGCGCGAAATTGAAATACGAAGAACATTTATTAATGAACGCTTACGAATATTTAAACAATAAATTATTGATAATACTTTTATCACTGAAACCATTCGTACCAGTCAGTTTGCCACCACGCACGCAGTGGCGTAGAATATTTCATTTATTTGAATCAATTTATAAGTTTAATAAGAAATCCATTGACATAAGTCGTAAAAAATTACAATTATTGTAAAGAAAATTATCATACTGGTTTTCCTTCCAAAAGTCACAAGACTGAAGCCACAATTGTAACTAAATGGACATGTATCTATTTAAGATCGGTCATTATAATGTGTTTTGAACTCAGTTGCCTTATGTTTAAACCTTTGATGAAGAATTTCTACCTTCCTTCAGTTTTTGGCGATTTTTAACACAAATAATCTTCGTACTATTTTGTTCTTCTGTGGGAATTTGACGACACTTGGTAGTAGAACCACACTGTGATAATACAAATTTCGAAACTCTGTATTTTGGAAATTATGGAGTCTACAGAGACTGTTCTTGGCTCAAATTGTAGTAAATTTGGTCTACTTTGAAGGCGTATAAGTAAAAACTAGTCCATTAGGGTTAAAATCGCTAAAAACTGAACTAAAAAAATGTTTTCAGATCTACCTGATCTCACGCTATGGTATTTTAAGTACTATTTAAACTAACGTTATGTTTTTGAAATTTTAATCTAAAATTGGTAAACTTGGTATGACCTGACTTGTAAAATACATATTTCAATTTGTATACTTTTTGATTAACTTTTCTTCTAGACCTAATCAATAATTTTGCCCAAAAATGCCTATAAGCATAATTACAAGGATACGTTTCTACAAATAGTAAGTTTACTAATAATATAGGTTAAAAATGTATATCAAAGTAAGCGAGTTTCATAATTATTTTTAAAACAGTCCGTTGGTTAGCCCCGCCACTGTGTGTAACCTTTAACACCTCGAATACATCCATACCAAATGAATCAGTTGTATCAGAATCACTTGTCAATTTACTACGGATTAGTCGTAACCAAAACAACAAACAGACCAGCCCCTGTCCAGTGAAAATAATAAATATGAGCAAGTTTGTGAGAATATGCCTGCTGATACTGGTCCTGACCATCGGGTTCCTGCTGGCTTTCCCTTCTCAAACGAACAGTGCAGGAGTCAGCATCAGCGACCCCATACAGGTCAAAAACAAAAGTGTATGTTTGTATGGTTTCGAGCTTAAAAATGGTACTTGCAATGAGATTTTTTGAAAAAATGTAAGTATTTTTTTATTAATTATTATTAATATTATTAAAAAAAAGTACTCATTCGATATAGTGATTTAAAAAAAAGCGAAAAACCAACAATTTTCTGAAAATTAAATCAAAAGTAGTTTAAATTTTGTAATTCTCATACAGTGTTGTACAAAGCACAAAATTAAATAGGATTCAATATGTTAACAAACATTTTCCACGAGTTTGGTTAAACAGTAAAAATAGAGCTTTTTATTATAATAAATGAATCATATTTTTTGTTAAAATATTACTTCAATAATTTAGTGATAAAACTTGTACATCTGGATTCTTTATCAAAAACAAAATAACGTGTCTGGACATCAGAGGCCATTGACATAAGTATGATAATATACAGGGTGGAATTTAACACTTTATACAGGTTCCATTAGAGGTTCGAATAGAGAATGTCTAGTTCTTGCTGATGAGTTCTGATAAGGACGAAACCGGTTCTCCTTAGTAAGCAAAATCAAAGTTAGAGTATTGAAAATAATTTTTTATCTCTACTTCCATTTCCTTTAATTTTATTTTTAAAATGGTCACATTTGATTATTGGAATATATATTTTTTTATTATAAACTTGCCTCCTCAACTGAATATATATTGGTACGTTTTTTTTGGTAATTCTCTCATTGAAAAAATTCAGTATCTATAATACTTTTAAATTAGATAGTTGTCAAATTAATGCAAAAATAATATAAATATACTGGGGATATTCTAAACAAAGCCAAAAGACCTAGTCGTTGCTCCATTACCACACATATTTTAGTTTTAATACTAGAATTAAATTTATTTCATATGGTTTTATTAAAATATATATTTTATTTATAAATATAGACGATTCTATATAAGAGTAACCCATTTTAATGTTTATTTAATCTCAATAACTAAAAAATATACTAACAATTAGTTAAAATTTAAAAAAAATAATAGTAGTCTAGTGACTAAAATATGAACTGTGATGGCTGATTTTCGTTTTTTGCTGTTTTTTTTACTAGACAGAATAAATATGAAATATATTCAGTTGAACGCAATGACATACTTTTTAGTTTTGTAGTCTGTGCGTCGAATAGCTAATATCCATAGATTATGCGGGGTCAGTGCCACGTACAGATTATTATGATAAGTATCATTGATATCCCAATAGGAAAGTACCTGATACCCTAATAATAATAATACCAGCGTAAGTCCTTTTATTTAATTGGATTACTAGATAACTACCAATACTGCGTAGACAAATCTTTCCCAGCTGACCAACTCAACTTAAAACATAAAATAAAACTTTTATTCCTTATATTATTTAGCTGAACGATTCTTGAAGTATAATGGATTCAATATGAAGGTTAAAAATTGTAGCTACATCTATGTAGGAAAAGATTAGCTAAAATTAAAATATACGTCATATTATTAAAAAACTGAAAGCACTGTTGCACCCTTAAGGATTAATTTTAAAAATTAAAGTACATATTCTAAATTTTTTAAGTGGGAGTGATTATTTTAATAATTTAATATATCAAGACACTCGGAAGTTTATACTAGACCATAATAAAAGGCATTGTTAAATATACAGGGTGTCCTTTAAAATGTGTCCCAAAATTCTCAGGCAGATTCCTTAACCAAAAAATGGAAAAAAAAGTTCCTATAGACCTATGTCCTAAAGTGCCCCCTAAGCGAGCAACAGCCTCTCGAAATCATTTTTTTTATTTTGATTTTTTGAATTTTCTTAAAAATGGAAACAAATAAAAGAACCAAATTTTGGCTGTTAAATATGATCAATAATAGTGACCTTTTGACACCTTCAAAAAGAAATTATTTCGTCAGGGGTGTACTTGGGAATTTTTTGAAAATTTTGATTATTCATAACTTTTTTGTGTTTTTGGTAATGACTTATCCATATTTTTTTTTACATTCTACATTGAAAACTACGTCAAAAAGGAATACTTGTTTGATCTCGATTGGAGCAGCTGTTTCCGAGAAAACATCATCCAAAGATATTCGTCCACTTTAGCTTAATTTTCAATTTTCCTAAATTACCTCGGTGAATCTCGTAAATAAAAATAACTTTTTTAGCTCTCTCTAAATAATTGTAGTTCAAATGTCGTGGTGGGACTATTTTTATTTAATAATAAGAAACGGTTTAAAAAAATATTTATTCTAAAAAAACAAATAAAAAAAAATTAAAGCAGATGCTCAATGTGGCGACCATTGGTTTCCACACACAAGCGCAACCGTCGCATCATAGACTGTCTTACACGAAAAAATACTTCAGGATTATTCCTAAGAACTTCGCAATGATGAAAAACTCGTTCTTCCAATTCTTCAACTGTTTCAACAGGACTGGAATAAACCAATGATTTTAAATAACCCCAAACAAAAAAATCCATTGGATTTAGATCTGGTGAACGAGGTGGCCAGTTAACAGGACAACCTCTGCCAATTACTCTACCCTCAAATCTTTCGTTAAGGTGCTGTCTAGCTTCAAGGCTGTAATGTGGTGGAGCTCCATCATGCATAAACCACATGTTATGTCTGATTTGAATCGGAATATTATCAAGAAGCTCATGTAAGTTATTTTCCAAAAAAAGCCTGTATGCTGCTCCATTTAACCTATTCGGCAAAACAAATGGTCCAATAAGGTAATTATCAATAACTCCAGCCCAGACGTTTATTGAAAATTTATCCTGGTGGTGACGTTCAACAACCGCGTGAGGGTTATCTTCAGCCCATTCGTGCATATTTCGAAAATTTATTATACCATCTCTAGTGAAACCAGCTTCATCGGTAAATAGCACTTTATTAAGAAACATTGCATCTTGATTACATCTTCCAAGAAACCATTCAGAAAAGATAACTCGCGGCTCATAATCAGTAGCTGAACTTTTTGAATGTGGTAAGGGTACAATTGTTGTTCACGCAAAACTTTCCATACCGTGTTACGTCCGACTCCCACTTCTGAAATTAAATGAGAGAATCTGTGTAGTGAATAGTTAAGAAAGAGAATCCATTGATTTGGGAAATCAGATTTTTTCTGCATAACGCAACTCTTTTCGATACGAAAAGTCGTGAAATGTAAGAGAAGCAATAACAAGTAAAAAAACTAGTTTTATACGATAAGGTACGTGGTAGCTAAAATAATAAATAAGTAATTACTTACCATTTGCTATTTTTCTGGTACTTGTCGATGGGGTTTCAGCTACCCTATCCAAAATTGCTTCTTCCAAAGCAGGAGTTCTCACATAATTTTGTCTTCCACTGTTACTAGAGTTTTTCTTAAATGTACCAGTTTCCCGAAGTCTATCGTCAATTCTAGAAAACGTCTTAGCGCATGGAAGATGCCTATTTGGAAAGCGCTCCTGATAAAGTCTGCGAGCTTCATTGGCATTTCCAGAAGCGAGTCCAAAACATAAGTGCATGTCCGTCATTTCGCCGAATGTGTAATCATTATTGTAGTTATTGTGAGCCATTTTAAACAAAATAATAACAATACAACGAATCGCACCAGAACACTTTTAAAAATAATGTTTAACTGAAGAAACATTTTTATCAGTGAGCGAAAAAAATTATCCATGAAACACAAAAACGCCAAAAAAATACATATTTTTACTTTTTTATTCTAAACAGCTAAATACAAACCTTATGGTCTTCATAATAAATAAATGGAAACTAAATTTTTAAATTTTATTTAGAGAGCTAAAAATAGTATACAGAGTGATTGATTAGTGCGAGGAAGCTCTGTAGATCTGTTATAATAAAAGTAGGCAGCTTTAAGCTTCACATTTTAAAATTAGTTACGATGTGACAGGGTGTTTCATAAGGCCGTGCCAAATCAAAGTTATGTTTTTTAAATGGAACACCCTGTATATTTTTATATTTTTAGAATCTGCTCGATAATCTGATTTCAATGATATATCACACTTGTTATCTAATATGAATAGTAAAGGATCTACAGCTACTCAATAATCACATTTTTTCAAATTCAGGTGGCTGTTGTAGCCAAACAGTTGGAAATCGAGGAAAACGGCTTACAGTCCCTATCCTAACTTTTTAAGGTCTATTCAGTGACATAAAATACATATTATTTGATACAGGGTGATCAAAAATCCAAAATCACATCCGATTTTTAATCACCCTGTATCAACTAATATTTTTTGCCACTGAATAGACCTTCAAAAGTAAGGATAGGGACATGTAAGCCGTGTTCCTCGATTTCCAACTTTTTGGCTACAACAGCCAAAATTGAAAATTAACCTAAACTGCACGAATATCTTTGGATGATGTTTTCTCGGAAACGGCTGCTCCAATCGAGATCAAACAAGTATTCCTTTTTGACGTAGTTTTCAATGTAGAATGTAAAAAAAAATATGGATAAGTCATTACCAAAAACACAAAAAAGTTATGAATAATCAAAATTTTCAAAAAATTCCCAAGTACACCCCTGACGAAATAATTTCTTTTTGAAGGTGTCAAAAGGTCACTATTATTGATCATATTTAACAGCCAAAATTTGGTTCTTTTATTTGTTTCCATTTTTAAGAAAATTCAAAAAATCAAAATAAAAAAAATGATTTCGAGAGGCTGTTGCTCGCTTAGGGGGTACTTTAGGACATAGGTCTATAGGAACTTTTTTTCCATTTTTTGGTTAAGGAATCTGCCTGAGAATTTTGGGACACATTTTAAAGGACACCCTGTATATTAATCTATTTTAGAGGATTTAAGAGTTTTTATAATTTTTTATACAAAGAAAAAGCTCAAGACTCAAAAAAAAAATAATTTTCTGTTCTGTTTAAATAGATTATATAAAAAGGTTCGATACTTCAAGATTTCACAATACATTCATTAATTACAAAAAATATTATCTAAAATTGTCACATTTATCATTTTTTTTAGTGGGTTCATCAATTACAAAAAATATTATTGAATGGTTTCTAAGATTGTCAAATTTATCTTTTTTTTTAATGGGTTCAGTTAAAAAGTCAAATTTACGTAATCCGACTACCAATGTATTTACAGTGTGATTTAAAAGAAGTAAATACGATAAATGATTTTTTGGTAAAATTAAAAACAGGTCATTTTTTTTTGTAAATTCAGCACTTTTTGATGTAATATTTGAATATACAGGATGATGCGTGTAAATAATATTAAAAATGCAGTTTCCCCTCTGCATAATTATTTTTCTTACAAATTTTCTGTGGATTTTGAAAATTTTCGGTTTAACTTTGGTAATTTAAATATTAATGTTTTTAAAATGCAATACATTTCTTATGGAGCTAATTTAATGCACTGCAACTCTTGCTGCGTTTAAGAATCCACATCAGATGCATTTTTTACATCTCGAGCGTTTTTTTATCCACATCGAACACATCTGTCCCATTACATTTACGTATACTGAATCACGTGATCAAAAATTTTTTACATCTCAGATGCAACCGATGTGGATTCTCAAACGCAGCATCTATATGATTGTCAACTGTGAACCAGACATTTTATATATAGCTGTCACCAGTGGCGGCTCGTGGGCACTTGCGGCAGTGGGGCAGGAATCCCGGGATTCGTTTTTCCCTTAGGAAAACAAGTTCTCCGCTTAATGAAAATTAAATATATTTCAAAACAAATTAAATATTACAAAATTGAAGACTAACTGCTAGATACCGCTGCAGTTGTATACTATTTCTCATAGTTGAAGTCCATTCTTCTGGATTTTTGGCTAGCGAAGTAATCGATGACCAGATTATTAAAATATAAGTTTTAAGATGAAATACAAGTGGATCTTACACGAATAAATAGAATGGTATCGATGTTTTTTGCACGACTTTTAACAAACTCCAGAGAGAACTTGTATTTGAATATGATATTAAGCAGCAATTTTTTGATATGGGAGGCTTAAGGGGTAAAGGATTCAAATATTTTTACATGGACAGAATTAAGGGAGAAAGAAACCAAATATTTTAATATGGGAGGCTTAGGGGGTAAAGGGATTCTTAACGCTCCTTAATGAAGATCTAACCGATGTTGAGGAATTGAAATAATGTTTTTTAATTCTATTTTTGTTTATTGAAATAAAATTAGAGAGTCGAACAATCTAAAACAAGAATTTTGCAACTTTTATAGTGTCATAACGTCAACAGATTCCAAACAAGTTCTGTAAACATAATCACTTGATACAACCAATGAATCACATAAAAGTTTTTTAGTTCTATGCTTAAATTTCAACAGTTCTAAATAGTTTTCAAATTAAAAACTTTCAATAACTATTAATATTTGATTTGACCCGTTTTCAGGTAGCACACGTTTCAAATGACAAGCCAGTCCAATCAAAAAATGCCCAATTATATTTTTTTCATTATTATTATTACAACGATTAGGAGTCCTAGGTGCACTGCATGTGTCTTTTAACAACTTTGATCTTTGACATTTGTTATCAAAATTAACTACGTCAATAGCTGGATGGTGACCTAGTTAGACAAATAAGATGACAAATCTAATATGATGGTTTTTGTATTATCGTTTGCGGCGTAAAACCAAAAAATAATCTTTAAAAGGAAATTGTGAAACAATGAATACGTTTTATAAAATCCAGTCATGTCATCAGATTAAAAAGAAATCTTAACTTTTTATTGTTCTATATAAAAAACATACTAAATCATTTGTTTCTTACAAATTTATTCTTTTTGAATAAACTTGTTTCAACAGGTGTGGTATTTCAATGGACTGTATAGAAAATTGTTATATCAATTTTTATTTAGTTAATAATAACATTAATATTCGCGTTTTGTTCATATTTTATATGATCTAATCAGGGCCTCAATCACTATTTCAAGCAGCAGATTTACATTTTTAATAAATCAAAACAAACTTTTAAATATTTTGATATTATAATTGTTTTTATTTGATAAATTAGATTTAAAAGTACCTTTGGATAAAGGGAGTAAATTTAAAAACCTATTTAAAAAACCTAGGTTGACTAGATGGATTAAATAGACTAAAAACAAGGGAAGAAAAGTAGATGGTGAACCCTAAAATTAAATGTAAAATCACCAGAAGTGATCTAATATTATACAGTATGGTCTGAGTTTACGAAATTTTAAAATAGAAATTATACTTAAGTAAGAACTATAGGCTGTGACGATTTTATTTTTTATGTTTGTTTGACTATTTAGTACATAAATGTACTTACATATCAGAAGTGGAAAAAAATATCAAATGGGATTTATAAACCCTGTATTCATGTTCTGATTTTTTTTTATATTTATATTTGGCTTTAGCTGAGGCGACATTGTTTAAGAAATCTAATAGGTATATATGTTGTTACTACCCCCTCACATTTCCCAGCTATGCATCCATTATAATTTCTCCTCATTTACTTCTATGACTTAACTTTGGCCATTAATATGGCTGTGCTATATCAATGACTTTGGCTTACTGTCAAAAACAGACTAAATGACAGACAGTGGCGGCTCCTGACCAGAATATTGGGGATTCACAATGACAGAATATAGATCTCAGCATAGATTTAGGTAAAAAACTTTCAGTGTTTTAGAAATTTATATTATTAATAATAAAAGTTTTTTTTGTCTATATCTGTAGTGAGATCTATATAATGTCATTGTAAACCCCCAATATTTTGGTCCAGAACCACCACTAGGGACAGATCGTTCTGTACTATATCTCAATAAACCGAAATCTTTGGCTTTGTGAACTATTATTGACTTATCAATGTTTGTGCAACAAAAATAGTTATGGTATAAGAAATAAACATGTCAATGTTTTTATCAGATAGTAAATAATATTTAATTAAGATTCATTCATGAAATTTGAATAACACGACCTTCATCCAATGTCATCGATCTGAAAACAAACAAAGTACCTACGTTTTAGCTTTTCTAAAATAAGAAAAACAATGTATTTATTAAAAACATGTTTAGGATATACATACTTATATTATATTGTAATAGATGTATTATGTGTTGTCCTTTTATATAAAAAAGTATTATATTTGGAATTTTCTCGCATGTTTATTATAATAAATTACGGACAATTTAAACAAAACAACTAATTTTACAGTTTACAGTTTTTTACTACAAACATATCACGGTTTATTTATTTTTAAAAATTGTAACAGAGAATGGGGTCTATTCTGTAACAATTTCTTTATATGTAACGACCTTTAAAAATATTGGCGACCTTTAAAAATATGTTTGTATTCGTTAATTTACTTCTGTCATTATTTAAACAGATTTCTTTAAGATAGTCCTCTAATATATTTTAAAGATCCGTTTAAATAATGACAGAAGTAAAGAAGAAAATATTTTTAAAGGCCGTTAAATATAAAGGAATTGTTACAGAATAGACCCCTATAAAAGCTAATACAGTTAAAACATTTTAAACAATGATCAAGAAATACTTAAAATATGTTCATACATAAATTAGTAAATTTACAAAGCCCATATACAGAGTGGTTCAATAATAGATACTAATTAAAAACCTATAGTCTACAACGTTGTCAAATTATGCAACAGTATTTTGTTTTAAGTATTATTAAATAGTATAAAATAATTAAATTTTACATTCATATTGGCAAATGTTCCATTAAGAATATTATGGCATGCAGTGGCGGCTTGCGGTAATTTAAAATGGGTGTTCACTTTTTCCAATAATTTTAACATATTAGTTCGGATCAAAACTTTGTACAGTTTGTATATAAGTGTATTTATTATTATCAACATCATACTGTTTTCAAGCACTACAACTATTAATAAATGAATACTTTTAGTTAGTGTGATATTTGTTTGGTTTTTAATACGTTGAAAACCATCTATAAACATTATTAGTTAGTAAACTGACTTTTCTTCATAATTTGAGATTATTTTTAAATATATATCAGGTTATGTAGAAAGCTTGACATTGATTTTTGTGTAAAAAATTTTATATGAAACTTTAGCTACCATTTTTTTAGTTTTTATTGTAAGTTTAATCATTTTCACAATTTGTCACAGTTGTCAAATAAAAAATATAATTTTAAAATACCTTTTCTTGGCAAATAAAATAAGAACTAAAATGTTTTAAATGTTTATTTTATAAAATCAGTCCCATCACAATACATAATATTACACAGACACAAACTAGAATAAAGATATATAATGCCTGGCATTTTAAATGATACTCTTCGCAGTTTAACAGAACCCCTTAACCCCCATTTTTAAGCAGATTGTTTCCATGTTGATATCGCTTTTGAAATTTAATTATTTTAAATTGACTTTAGATACACTTAAATACAAAAATATTAAAATATAACCCTTACTCTATTCCTATGGTCATCTACAAAATTATGCTGTGCCTGTAGACAGATCAAACGAACGTAGCTATTTGTGAATTGTACTAGACTGGCAACACTGGTTTGGCAACCTTGTTTGTGAGCGGCGCGCCAATTAATGTGTTCTTTGACAGTTTGAAGGATCTGTTGGCGTGTTGTCTTCTCTTTTTAGCCTCGTTTTAGGTTCACTCATTATAATGCGCCACAGACATAGTATACTTAGGTATACTGTGACACAGAGACGCTATCAGCCAGAGGACAATGATGTACAAAAAATATAGATTACCACGTATGAAAATAAAAATATTAAAATTAAATTTATATTTTTATGTTATTTATGTAATATTAAAATAATGTGTTTTTATGAAATTTAACTGGGTGTTCACTGCACAAATGAACCAATGGAGAAACAATTTCTTAATTGTGGTGGGTTGGATTTAGTACACTGTTGATTTAAGATACCCAATAAAAATATCCGTCGGGGTTAAATCTGGCTTTTTAAGTGGTCATACGATAATTATTGTCTTACTTCATCAGCACATTTTTGCTGAAACTGACTAGGTTTTCGCGAACACTTTTGATTAGATTAAAATATTTATAACGTTCTGAAATTATAGCAAACAAATGCTTTTTCAATGATAATTAAATATTTAATTTAGTAATTAATATATTGTTTTTTTATTTTCAGTGAACCTGAGTGGTGCAACCAAAGATTGAAATGCAAATTGTGATTTTTCTATTATTTATTAACTATTTATTAAAGTCTACAACAATAATAACAGAACAATCAATAGTTTAAAAAACCAATTCTAGAGATGGAAGCTGAGGAATGATACCCAAAAGAAGTAAACAATAGTATTCATTAAAGTGTATAATAATAATAATAATAATAATAATTACAATAATTATTAATATTATAAATCAATTCTAATTTCAGATCATATAATTTATTAATTTGTAAGAAATTCTTTTTTTAATTCATAATAATGTTCACAAAAGTCTGTAAATATTTTTAGGTGGTAAGAAAATTGTAAACATTTATATCTAAGTGGCCTAAAATTGTCAGAAAAGATTGATGTAAAAAAATAATGATTTTTGTTGAGTAAAAAAGGTATCTAACTATTTAAAAATCATAAAAACAAATAATTATACACGGTTTTTAAATAAATGCATTGCTAAAAATGTTCAATTAAACTTATATAAGATGATTTGAAAATTTCTTTTCTTATATTTCAAAATTCACAGAAAGATTTGCAAAATTTTCACTTTTCCAAATAAATATTTTATTATTACTATTATTATTATAATATATCTTATATTCATATCTTTATATAAATGTTTTTTGCACTTTATTTTTGAGATAAAGTCATATGTTCATGGACAAAATTATAAAATATTTTTCACATGTAAATAGAATATGACAAAAATATTTTGTTAAATTTTTGGGTTTGAGCATATTATATTATTAAAAATCATTAAATGGAAATTATTACTATTGGTACTTACTGTTACATCTAGTGACTTAAAAAACATAAATATACTATTACTATTATTCTTATTATGCACAAAATTTAAAACAGTGTGTGTAAGTTTTATTAGGTCTTTTAACTTGACCCTATATTATATTATATTAAATTAAATTATTTTAGTATTAATATTGTATTTAGAATATATTTTATACCATGTACCTACATAGTTAAAGCTATTCAAATAATATGTAAGATAATATTGTTAATAAAAGTGTTAATATGGGATATATTTTTTTATAAATAACCATTTTTTTCTCATAATTATGAATAATATTTTTTCTCTTTGCATAATGTTTTCGAGTGCGCTAATATGAAAGTTAATTATTTTAATACTTCTGTAGGCCTGAAAATAAAAGACACTCGATTTAACCAAACGTATTTGGTATTATAATTTGTCATATAGATTAACAATTAATAAATTAGATCAAGCAGGATGCAAAAGAAAAAATAACACGAAAGATATTAAATTTAAAATAAGAATTAAAATAACTCATACTATTATTATGTTAATGTTCAAGAACTAATTTTTTTGTTTGTGCTGTAATAACCTAATTGCTATAAATCCACTAATGACATTAGTTTTTTCTTATTTCTTTTGTCCTTGTGTAAATACAAACCCATTTACACTATAACCAAAAATTGTAATAATTATAGCATTTACCCTAACATTTGAATATTTATGATTTCAAAATCTGTTTTTATTTATAAAATTGTGTTTACGATTTAATTCTTTTTCTACACCCGTATTATAATAATGCACTTATATGCCCATAATCCGTTTCATAATGATACCCATTATGATACAGATTTTTCATTACGATACAGATTTTTAATCAATAGAAACCTACAATTTTTCAATCAAGCATGCTGTTTGACGTTTGTCCTAGGTTCCTATGTAATTATTTTAGTTGTCAAAACGTATTAAATTTTCGTTTAGCTAAACTTCGATAATTATAATATTAAAATGTCTGATATTAGCGATATAGAAGACTCCTCCACACATATCGGAGAAAGCAGAAAATACAGTACAAAATATTTTACCGCAAAAATCTAGGGAAATACCAATACCTGAAGTAATACCATTAATTACAATTTTGTAGAATTTTTTATAGAAATACGAGTAATTACTGTTATTGTGTTCAATACCAATATAAATATAATATTTATAGGTCTTGATTATTTATCGGGTGTAGAAAAAATAGCGTATGCAACTCTCATGTAATGGTTATTAAAACACTCGCATAAACCATACGAAACTCGCCTTTGGCTCGTTTCGTATCCCGGTTAATGCTCGTGTATTAATAACCATCATTACATGATCGTTGCATAATATACTATTTTTGACACCTAACTTCACTTTTTAAACCAAACAAAAGTGACACATGACACAGTAGAGTGAGCCAACTTCATGTTGGACTAGTTACCTCGTACTCTGTTTAGCCGCGTCTAAGATTACAAGTCACTATGGTCCAAGATTACAGGATAGCTATTCACTAAGTGATGGGAGCGCTCCCATGGGAGTGTTCCCATATATTTTGCTCTCTAACTACGCATGTACCTGGGCTAAAAGTGAGCAAGCACGATATACCCACCTAAGAGTAAGAGAGCAAAATATATGGGAACACTCCCATGGGAGCGCTCCCATGACTTAGTGAATAGCTACCCAGGTCACTATTTTGCAGGTTATGTTATAGAATCTTCTTCTTCTTCCTTTATTGGACTATATTCCACATGATAATTTACCCAGCCAACAACGGGGAGAGTATCTTTGTCTTGCTCTCAGCAATAGGATACCCTCTATTAAATTGATATATTTATATATTTCAAAGTAAAAAGCCTATTAATGTTACTACTTGAGTTATATACGTAGAAGGGCATACAACGTTAGTACATAGTACATAGTTATAGAATCAGTAACTCGCAAGCCAAATTTCGTATTAAACCGGTCTAATAGTGAGTCATTCCCTCAATTAATAAATAATACAATCGATACTAGGTAGTACCCACGCCATTCCGATGATTAAATAAAATTTGATTGAGGAAATATTTGTAGTGGAAAATAACAAATAACATAACATTACCAGCTGGTGCCACATGTGCTAAATGAGAAACGTCTGTAAAAAGATTATTAATTAGCAATCGATTCGAGATTCAGGTTCAAGGTCCGAATTATTGAGGATGTGACTGACTGTTTGCTCGTTAATTTTGTTGGTTTTTCATAACAACTTTCATAACAAAATATCGTTAAGAAAATGATGAATAGCTAAAATTCTTAGAAGAAAAATTTTCTAATTAAATTTTACCGCTAATTAAGAATATGTTTTTGTATTTTAATCTTATTCAATAATAAATATAAATAAAATATCATCGTTTGTATTTTTGTTAGAACAAAGTTAGTGACAAGTAGTGGGTAATTTTTTGATTGCAACAACATTAAGATGACCTCATTTTCTCCCGTTACCACCGTTTTTGAAGGAATCCCGAGTGAATCTAGTTTATTGGGTTAAATTTATTCAAAATATTTTTTTTAATACGAAATTATGGATAAATCCTCTTATATCACCTGCCTTGTGACGTTTAGGTATACAGCAATGGGTAATTGTAACAAATATCCCCTTTGACTGACATTCCACTGACATCTAATATCCTTCTGGATGATTCGGTGTTCCGGGTTGCAGCTCTGTCCTAGTATATATTTGGGTCGGTGACAAAGTGCATCATTAAATATTAAATCAAGCTGCCAAGTAAACAGAACTAACATTTACTGTCAATAAATTGGTCTCTCGTATTACTGACCTGTTAAGTCCTTCCTATATAAGCCATTAAACCTCTAGAGTTGCTATTATGATGCTCTCTCGACAGCTTAATATTAAAAATTAAAACATTTTTGATATTACCTCGTAATTTTTAAATATAAGTAAGATACCAGTAAATAATGTTCATTTTATTTTCGAAAAACAGCCATTTTTATGAGGTTAAATTAAAAAAAAACAAATTTGCCGAATATTGCATTAAAAATTAATAAAATACGTTGAAAATTAAAGCAAACTTGTTAGGCAAATTAATTCTAACCATCAATTAATAGTTTACCGACATTGGACATTTTTTGAACTGATTTTAAATCTCCAAAATATTAGCTATGTAAATATAACACATCCTATAAAGAAATCAATTAGGCATCAGGAAAAATGTCTAAACTGAAGATGCATTACTATTATTAACCAAGAAAATACGCTTATCTATAGATTCAGCATTTTAAGTACGAAAACTAATACAAAATTGATATATTTTAAAATTTTTGTAAACAAAATAATTTTACCATTTATTTAGTGTTATATTACAATAAAAATTGTTCATAGTAAACCTCAAACTTTGTTTTATTTAAAACCGCTGTTATTTTACTGCCATTATTATGACACCTTCTTAATTTTGCTATACGTCGGCTATTTTGCCTAATTCTTCAAGCCATGCATCGTAATCCTCGCACCCACAATACAGCTAGAAAATAAACAACGGAAAACAAAAAAAAACAAACAAACCTGACGATGCGACGTTAGGAATAGAGGCAGCAGGAGCAGAGAGCAGGAGAGACAGCAGGAAGTCTCAGCGGCAGTCGGCGTGAAACATTTCCGTTCCCAACGTCTGACGTTAAGCATGAGTTATGACATCATGAATCTAAGACATCCAGCTTAGCCGGTTTATTATAACAAGTGAGATGTCCTGGTTCGGGGTGATCCTTTCCAAGGACGCACGTATAAACATTACGTAAGCGTTAAGGATTACGGCAGAGGCTGTGTGGCGGAATTGGAAAAAACTGTTTTCTTAGGTGATTTAGATATGTGGGAATAGTAGGGACGTAATAAGTTTACTAGTTTCGGATTAAAAGCGCTGCCTAAACTTTAGTTGTTTGTCTTTTCTTTGAACTTACACCTCTTTTAACAACCAAAACTATTCTGGCCCACTAAAAATTAAATCAAGTCTCATTTTAATATCTGGAAAACGATATTAAATTTACCTATAGATGCCATTCATTTCTAGTTTCTGCTATTAGTCATTCTGTATTCAAATCTCAAAGTGTTTGTTAAGTTCATCTCTAACAACGATAAAGTGTTCATATAAAGCTAAAATAGTATTTTATTATAAAGTCTACATAATGATAATAATGACTTTAAGGCATGGCAATGATATTTTATGGTATTTTAAGATAAGGCATTGCCCTGTAGAATAGTAGTGCACGAGTAAATGAATTAGGCATTCCAAACAAAATGGTTCTGTAGGTATTGATATGGCAACCCTGTGGCCCTAGTGAAGTTGACAGTGTCAATAATAAAATAGTTATATGTTTTTTAAAATAAATATAAGTTCATGCATTAAAGTACAAATGAAGGTAAATTTTTTTTAATAAAATCGATTATTTAACTTTATAAAACCCCTAATGCAACCCTGTTCACTAGTACAGTCGCGTTTTACGCGCCTGTCTTTACTTATCTTTAACTAAGATATAGTATAGGTATGTGACAATAATTTGTTAACAGAAAAAAATAAATTGAAATTAAAAGACTTACCAATTGAAACAATTCATTCCTCCTTCAATCTCTGTTCCATGTTGTTCCAGTTTTTTTGTATAGCTTCTCCAAAATATTCATTATTTCCAGTTGATTTTCCCGATTAAAACAGGCCCGGAAAAATCTTCTTTTCCCGACGATGTTAATGATCATCGTATCATGTTCGAAAAATTAGCGGCGATTAAAATTTTCTCACGAAAATTCGCTGAAAAGAAAAAAACATTACTAAAAATTTATTAAATTGATAAAAGAGGTTGATATTTATTAAAAAAAACACTAAAACAGCACCTTTTTGCAATTAAAGCCCTGGCTGCAAGAAGGGGCAACTTCTTTTTTAATAACTTTTTGGAAATAAAAGATAACGTTCTATAAAATTTTCCGTTTTTTGAAAGTAACTTTTAATATTTATAAATATCAGCAAAATAACGTTTACCACAAAGTATTTTCGAAAAATATGAGCATTTACAAGTTTAAAACTCTGTATCTCAAATAAGTACTTTGTGCCCATGGATACTCTTATTTAAGAGATCAAAAATTGCAATGTTCAGGGTGTTTAAAAAAAATGGGCCAATGGGTAGATTTCTCACATCAATATAGGTCCGATTTCATGTTGTTTCGGACCTACAGAGTGTCAAAATTTAAAAAAAGTACAATATTTTTTCCCAAAATCTAAAAATCCACGGGAAAGATTGATATGAGATTTAGGCGATTAAAAATATCCAACTGGGAGCATGTTCTGATATGTTGATCGAATAAATGTGATTTGCAGGCCCAAGCTTACCGTTAAGTCCTTAAAGGAAATTAAAATGAACACTCGTATGTCACTGACGTTTTAACTTAATAAAAAAAAAACATTTAACATGCAGGTAAAATAAAACCAGTACAGGCGTACCGCTTTTTATTTTCTTTTTCTTTTTGGACATGTCTGTAAGTCCGGTCCTGCAAATTATAGTCATTCGATCAACATATCAGAATAGGATGTTTCTAATTGTCCAAATATCATATCAATCCTAGGTTTTTAGATTTTGCAAAAAACAAATTAATTTTTTAAAATTTTTACACGCTGTAGCTCCAAAACAAAGCAGAACTATGTTAATATAAAAAAAGTCTTAGTTATATGTGAGGAATTTACTGTCGAACGTTGACCCATATTTTTTGAAACACACTGTATAAGAAAAAATAGGCATCTTTTATTTCTGCGATTATTGGAACTTTAAAAAATTCTAGTTGGCAGGCTCGTCGGTGTTAAATATCATATCTGTCATAGTTGTCATACATTGATGTCTATGTTTTGCTTAAAAAATTATTCACAATAAAATTTTTACTCATAGTAATAAAATATATACTTTTCTCCACGACAATGTAAACATTCTTCAACTAGTGGAATAATGAAATCAACCAACTTTAATTTTCATAGTTCTTTAAGTACCTTTCTCTGTTTTCAATGTATTTAACTAATTTATTTAACAATAAAAATATCTTCAAAACACTACGCTTACTTAGTTAATTATTCTTTTATTTGTTATTCTTTTCCAAAATCCCGACTCTTGCCTCCAGTATATAAAATATTTAGATTTTGAGATCACCCTGTATAACAATCTATAATAGTCGTAGAGAAAGTATAGTCTTTAACTCGCATAGAATATGGCTATTACTCTATACTCGTTTAAGAATATACTATTTTAAACAAAATACCCTGTCCCAAAAATTTTTATTTGCTATTTTTATCTATGATATTATAACACCAATTTATTATTTATTTTCTTATATTTATTTTCTTTGGCATTCATTACCTATATCCAAAAGATTTTTCTCAAATTTTGATGATCATGAAAATTTACACAATTTTTCACATTTTTTAAATTGGTTCTTGAAAATATAGTAAATATTAATTTAATTTTTTTTAGTCTATATGTCAAAATTATTGTGCGAATTTTTTTAATTTTTTTGACATCAAAAGTAAAGCCAACCATTGTAAATAAAATAAAAAAGAATGAGATTTGGAAATAAAAAGTAAATAAATTAATTAATAAATGGGTGGTATTATATTTTTGAGAAAATGGAGAATATCGTAACCTCGTGTTTTGACATACCCTGTATACATCATAACAAATGAATGAAAATGCAAAACATTTTTAGGAACGTTAAATGTATTAAAATTGTTTGACGATTTGAAAACAATGTTACGCGTTGGGTTCACCCTCAATAATGAACCACCATGTATATTTAGGAATAATATTTAAAATATAGTACAGTAATTTTGTGTACAAAAGTGCGTAGTGATGAAACACACTGTACATAAATAATAGGCTAACATGTTGGTATCGTTGGTTAGAAAATTTTATAACAAATTTATTGCTAAAATAATATAGAACGTGTTAGATTGGAAAAACTTTAATAAATTGAAATTAAAATTATCCATATTTATGACAAATTTAGAAACACTAGAAACACTGCAATTTAAACAATTTTGAAATCAATACCTAAATTATAATAATTTTATTTTTGTCTGCTTCATTTTCTAATTTCACAAAAAAATTGATTTTTTGGCCACCCTGTAATATTTTTCAAAAACATTCTAAAATTAAATAAAATAAATAAATATGAAAGTTAAATAAAATAGAGGGTATTTTATTTAAAAAATTGTACATTATTATTTGTCTATATGTCTAAAAATATTTTTAATATTTCATTTCAAATTCAATCATATTTTTCAATTCCCATCAACACTTTGAAATTTAAAAGTATTTTACACTTTATTTTAAATCAATATGTTTGATTTTCCTGTATACTACTCAATTTTTATAAAATATAATGATCGATTCTGGATTTTCAAATGATTTCATCAAGAATATATTTTTTTATTTGTATACACATTTTTAGGACACCCTGTAGATTTGAATTAATCAAAATGAAAATAATTCTTTTATTTTTATTTAAATAAATGCATAATAATTTACTGTGAATTTAAAAATTAGTTATATCTTCTTAAACGTCAAAATAATAGGCAACTTGATACAACTAAAAACATGGGTACCCTTTTTAATTAATAATTTACAATTTTTAAGATATTTCCATTAAATTTAGAACTTTAACGCAATTTTATATTCATTTTTCTAATTATTTAACTACTATTATCGGAAATTAAATAAATGTTTAAAGAATTTTGTATATTATATAAAAACTCACCTCAAATTTATCCAAAATATGTAGTAAACTGATTTTTCACTTTTTTAACAGAACACGAAGGTCAATCACAATAAACACTTTTTGCTTTGGCTTAGGTGAAATCACTCATGTACAAAAATTTTACGTATTGTTAGTGCGTTTTGACAAGTTTTGACACGATTATCGACTATGATATGGCAACCTCGTGGACCTGGTGATTTGACAGTGTCAATGATATGAACAGTTATATAGATTAATTATCCATGTTTTTCAAAATAAATATTAGCTTATGCCGTGAAGTAAAAATGTAGGCAATTATTTTTTTATTATATTCAGAGGTTGCAAATTGGTTTTAAAACACATATTTTGTAAACCAATTCTGATTAATGAGCACTTATGTCAGTTTCTACTTGTCAACATTTTGACAGGTCGTCGACATGCCTAATACGATAAAGTCGATAAGTAGGTGAACAGTGCAATAGATCAAATTTACAAAATCATAATCATCCCAAAAATTAAGTATTCTATCGATTATATTCCGATATTCTCTATATCGTTGTCAAAATCTATTTAAAAAATATCAATTTTAAAAAATACTATATTTTTATTTTTGACAATGACAACTGTCACTTTATATTATAGTGGATTTTAATTGTTACACTATGTGTAAGTTTTCTGCACTAATCGCATTTGATTTTTCCGTGTAGCTTCAAATATTTGACAGTAGCACACGTGTAGCATATACTTTTAACAAGTATGACAGTTCGAATACAGTGTCGAGTGTGACACTAGTGCAACAAATAAAATCCACTTATTGCAAGTTCAATAAGGTCAGTCACTATTAGTGCCGCTCTTACTTTGACATCTAAGCATGCGCAGATCGTTTATGTTCTAAAACTGACTTTATAAAAGATTGTGCCCTTTCCTTAATTGTGGATGTTTAAGGGCAGCAGGTAGTGGCGACTTTATAGCTTTCGGATGCACTCGCCCACATTCGGATCCGTTCGAAGTTTCGAATAAAAATAATATTTAAAAAACCCGCTTATACATTTCTTCATTAATTGACAGGCTTGGCGACTACTATTTCGAATGAAAATGGCGTCCAAGATACAAGACTATGTCACTACCCCTTAGATATACAAGAATTTCCTACTGGTACCTATTTTTTGACAGGTCGTTGGAATGCATAATGCTGCTGTCAATGTCATGCAAGAAAATGATATGGTATCAGAAAATAATAAATCATATAAAATTACAAAAAAGGCGTGATAAATGCATATTAAATTGCTTTGCTATCTCACAATTATTAATAATAAATTGTGACAATAGCCCGAACTCACTTTTTAAACGCACATGCGCAGTTATATTTTCGACGTAAATTTAAGCAATAAGATCTTCACTATGTTCATGCCTATGTTATTCTGTAACTTTTGTGTTTTTGAAATAGGTGACATGCCATATAATTTTTTTTCCATATTTTTAAAAATAAGTGTATCTCTGATCTAATTCCTTTTGTTTTTACATCCCCCGTATATGGTAAAACATTTGAAATTTATTATTTCTGTAACATACATAAGTTATAATAATTTTTAATTGTTTCCTAACCCTGTAAAGTAAAATACAGTATTACCAGACCATTATTTTTGGTTAGTTTATTTTAAAAATTATGAATATTTCTTAAAATCTTCTCTGTGATATTTTTTGTGCCGAATGCTAATCAAAGTGCCCTGTAAGCACGCCTCTGAAAATACAGGATCAACTGTAACATCTCATAACGTTGTCAACAAACTGTGAAAATTTCATAACCTTTTTTAAATATTTATAAAAAACTATAAAGAAAAAACTTTAACACCCTGTACTTTAAAATGGAAACAAAATTGGACTATATTTTACCAAGCAAACTACCTTTATTTTTCAATAAACTGACGATATAAGCTAGATCATCCTGTATATGAACAGTTCTGTCATGAAGTTAGGCTGTTTCGTTTTTAAATGCAGGTCTCGGTTATGAAACATAAAAGTTATCATTATTGGAAAATAAAAACTAATAAAAATACAATTAATGTATTCAAATTTAAATAAAAAATATATTTTCATACTTTTAGAAATAAATGGCCATGTCCTGTGCACCTAAACATGACATGACATTTTTGCACATGACATTTTTGCACATGCGTAAATGATTTCACCTAAGTCAAAGCAAAAAAGAGTTTATTAGGTTTTTTATCAAGACAGCTATTTTAAGAATTCTTTCTTTTATAAAATGGCCGTTTGTGTGGTGTTCAAATACGAAACATTTTTAATAAATAACAACGTGATTTACATTCGTTTGATTTAAAAAAGTGAAAAATCAGTTTACTACAATGTATTGATAAATTTTAGGTGAGTTTTGATATAATTTATCTTAAAGTTTATTGAATTTCCAAACCCTACCTATCTGTGCTATGGTTTGAATAGGTATTATGTTCTATAGAGACAGAAATTTCAAAATATTTCAAGCATATTAGGTTACATAATTAAAAAAATGAATGTTATTATTGGAAATTTAATGAAAACATCTCAAAAATTGTAAATTTTTAAACACATAGGTATTTTAAATGAAAAATTGGATCTATAATTTGACGTAGTTTTACAACGTTGTCACGTATTTTGATTTTTAAGAAGATATATAACTATTTTTTTAAATTATGGTAAATTATTATACGTTTATTTAAATAAAAAAATAGACCTGTTTTTTGATGAATACTTTTTATTTTGATTAGTTTAAGGTGTCCTAAAAAGTTGTATACAAATAGAAATATTTTTTTATTTTACAAAAAAAAATTATACTTGAATCATTTGTAAATACAGAATCGATCATCAAATTTTATAAAATCTAAGTAGTATACCGGGAAATCAAATATATTGATTTATAATAAAGTGTAGTGTTGATGGGAATTTAAAAATGTGCTTAAGTTTAAATTATTGCACTTGTGTTTAAGTGATTTCAATTTATATTATTTTTTCCAAAAATATTTCTAAAGAGTGTATACAGGGAGTACCATTAGTACGTATTTGCTCGATATTTCAATTTTTAAATAAAAGTTATATGGATTTGATATTTTAACAATATTTTTGGATATACAGGATGTTATAGTTTTGCTTGGAAAATAAAAATGAATATACTTAAATGGAATATCCTTTATTTTTTAATTTAAATTTTTATTTATTTTATTTAACTTTGAAAAATATTACAGGTTTGCCAAAAATCAATTTTTTTTTAATTTAGAAAATCAGCATAGGATAAATAAAATGATTATAATTAAGGTAACGAATAGTAATGATAAAACTGGTTCATTTTAAGTTCAATTTATTACATTTTTTTTTAAATCCAACACGTTATACAGGGTGTTTCAAAAAGATTGGTCATAAATTTAACCACGTATTCTTGGGTTAAAAATAGATCGATTAAACCGTACTTACCTATATACAAAAGTGCACCCAAAAATAGTTACAGGGTGTATAAGATAAAAATTTAAATGAATTTTTTTAACGTTGCTCTTAAACAGTTTGACATTTTTTCATTAAATTCGTTAATCATTTATTTAACCAACTATACCAACATATCGTATTATTTATGTATAGTGTGTTCCATCACTGCGTAATTTTGAACACAAAATTTATTCCTGTTATTGTACCATATTTTACAATTATTTCTAAATATACAGGGTGGTTCATAAATGAGGGGCGAACCAAAATTATACTTTTTTTTATTACAGTTGGCATTACAGATTTGATTGTTTTCATATCGTCAAACAATTTTAATAGTCAACGTAACAAAAAATGTTTTGTATTTTCATTCATTTGCTATGATCTATACAGGGTGTTATTGAAATACACGTACATATTAAAACTGGGTATTGCGCAGATCCCCACTGAATGTAGAAAAATATTATTTTTTAAAAATACCCCTTATTAAGGGAGTTATTAATTTTTGAAAATTAATTCTAAAACAAACGTACTTCACTGATATGTTGAGGATGACCTATATAAATTAGGTTTATTTACCTATTTTAAACATCAACAGTAATTAATATGCAAGTTTTTGTCAGATGATAAGAAAACTAGTCTTGTAAGAAATAACCATGTTGCCAAGATTTTCGAATTAATTTTTATTTCCGAAGACTGGTTTTTACTACCCTCGTTATCAAAAAACTAGAATATTTGATAAATGATTGTTTTTAAACTATACATTTTTGAAACTATAGATTATTAAAATTTTAGTGGATTTACGAATCTGGCTAACACGAGCGCGTCATTTCCAAGTTGGTAAAAAGTGTTGTTACGATTACTTTTAAATATTTTTTTACGATGCCACTATTTACGAATATTGAACTAACGGATATAGTGCTGGTTTATGGGGCAGCTGGAGAAAATTCTCGGCAAGCACAAATCCTGTATCGCAAACGGTTTCCAAATCGGAGAATTCCGGACTGTCGTACGTTTATTTCAACTGTTCAGCATCTAAGAGACCATGGAAAATTTGAGAGTGTCAATGCAGATCGAGGGAGAACAAGAACACAAAGAACATTGGCGGCCGAAGAAGAAATATTGGAAGCTGTTGAAAACCGGCCTCAATTAAGTTGTAGAAGACTAGGTCTTGAAATTGGAGTGTCCTCATTTGTTGTGTGGCGGACACTTAAAGAACAAGGTTTACATCCTTATCACATCCAAAAAGTCCAGGCCTTATATCCAGGTGATGAAGAAAAGAGAGTGGAGTTTTGTGAATGGATGATTCAAAAATGTGTTGATATTCCTGATTTTCTAAAAATATTATTGTATATTGACGAGGCTTCATTCACTCGTGATGGCGTGTTCAATATGCACAATACGCATATTTGGAGTGATGAAAATCCTCACGCCATTAGGGAAACTGGACATCAAAGAAAATTTTCAATAAATGTTTGGGCTGGCATAATAGATCAGTATTTAATCGGGCCTTATGTTCTCCCGAACAGATTAAATGGGCCAGGATATCTCCACTTTTTAGAAGATATTTTGCCAGTACTCCTAGAAGAGATACCGTTACAATTAAGGCAACGGATGTGGTACCTACTAGATGGCGCTCCTCCTCACTTTGATTTAAACGTACGGCAGTTTTTGAACATTAGATTTCCTCAAAAGTGGATAGGCAGAAATGGACCTACTAAGTGGCCTCCGAGATCTCCGGACTTAAATCCATGCGATTTCTTTTTGTGGGTTCACATGAAACAACTGGTTTATAATGAACCTATTAATAGTGTTGAACAATTAACCAATAAAGTTAATGCGGTAGCCGAGGAACTACGACAAAATTCAAGACTAATTTCTAATGTTTAAAGTTCTTTGGAAAGACGATTGCAAGTGTGTGTAAATAATAATGGACGGCATTTTGAACAATTACTGTAATAAACTTTATTTTGAATTAATTGGTTTTGCTACGGCAACAGTGCAATTTCTATGGGTAAGTTCAATTTCGATTTATTTTACTTCTTTAAATATGGAAACTAGTAGGTCGGAAAAGGGGACTCTTCCCCAATATTTAAATTTTAGAATTTGAAGTTAAAATTGGTGCCAATCGTTTTTGGTCATTACATACTATTCCCCATTTTAATATGTACGTGTATTTCAATAACACCCTGTATAGAGTATGTCAAAATACGATGTCACCATATTCTTAATTTTTTTCTAATAAAATACCTTGTATCTTATAACAATAATTTATTACATTTCTATACTTTCTATTTTATTTGGCATTTCCAAAACTAATTTTACTTACAATGGTTTGCATTACTTGAAAATAAAAAATCACCCTATATTTTTGACATATAGACTACTTAACAAAAATAAAATTAGTATTTACCACATTTTTAAAAAATAATTGGAAAAATATGAAAAAATTATTTAAATTTTCATGACCATCAAAATTTGAGAAAAATCGAATATAATAATAAAAAAAATAATAATAATTTTTTGGTATAATAAAAACTCCCAGGCCGGATATTTTAGTAAGTAATAGAGATGTTTTAATTCTGTAAAAACCAGTTCACAGGGCACTAAGAAAGCTTCAGTTTTAGATAAACATTGATTTTAAATAGTTCAATATGAAGATGGCGCTGGGCTCAATAATTTTTTTTCGATGGAAGGATCTTTCTTGTGTAGCGCATCTTGTAAAAAAATGCATTTTAAAGCAGATTTTGTTTTATGAACTAATTCGATAAATCTAGCCATTTTTGATATACAGAGTGGGTCACTCAAAACAGCTTCATCTTGTTTTTCGGCATTAATCATTGGATTTTTAGAAAATGCTGAAACAGATCGATTTTAATTCCAAATTAAACACATTTTTATAATACAGACATCTGTCATGTGTCAACTCCCTCCCTTTCATTTCTCCAACTTCTTAATTTTAAATAAGGAATGTACCATGTACAAAGGTAATTTTATGGGGAAGTCAGAAATATGATGCGATACTTTTAATTTTAGCGCCCTCTAACGGGATAAAAAAAACTGTGGCGTATTATAAAGTGTGACACTTCATTTGAAAGCTAATTTAATTACTAATTTAATGCACCACATAACATTAATATAAATATTTCCATATTGCATTTGAAAGAAAATAAAGTTAGCAATAATGTTTTCAAACTATTGCAAGTGCAATATGGAAGATATTTATATTAATGGTATGTGGTGTATTAATGATGTAATACTACAAATTGTAGTGTCACAGTAGTTTTTTATCCCGCTAGAGGGCGATAAAATTTTAGTAACGGAATGTACAGAAATATTTCTGAATCCCTCATTAAATTACTTTTTCAATGATGTGCCATACATGGTACATTACCTATTTAAACTGAAGGTGTTGGAGAAGTGCAGGTGAGGGGGTTGACACATGACAGATGTCTGTAATGTAAAAATGTTTATAATTTGGAATAAAAATTGACCTGTTTTAGCATTTTCTTAAAATCCAATGCTGAAAAACAGGATGAAATTGTTTTAAGTGATCCACGCTGTATATCAAAAATGACTAGCTATATCGTATTAGTTCATAGAACACAATCTGCCCAAAAATGCATTTTTTAGAAGATGCGCTACACAAGAAAGATCCTCCCATCTACATATTGACCTATTTAAAATCAATTTATATTTAAAACTGTGAAGCTCTCTTAGTGCATCTCTTAGTGAATCAAAACTCAAATACATCATTTTTTTATATAATACCATTCAAAAAGTATCCTAATTATATAGGGCTTAACAAAAAGATGTACATTAAATTTAACCACAGTTTCTGGGGTCTAAAATAAGTCGACTTAAGCTAACTTTCTTTCATAATTATTGAAAAGAAAAAACCTATAGGGTGTTAAAGTAAAAATTTTATAAGTGATTTTTTGCTTTTTCTCTAAAACGGCTTAATATATTTTTATGAAAATGTACATGGAGAGTGATAAGTGTTCTTAGCAATATTTATTCTTATAATAATTATTGTTTAATGTACTTATATTATAAATATTATTTACTCAGTCATTTTTGAGAAAAAACAGAAATGTGCTATCTCGTCAATGGTCCATGAGAAGATAATTCTATGTGATATGCTACCAACACACAAAGAACAAAAAAATACAGATCAAATCTATTTTATTACTATACAGGGTTGGGATAAAGTAAATATCTTTAAAACGAAAAGAACGATATTTACGAAACTTTGCTGGCAAGTACAATGACGCATAACGCATCTGATGCCATATTTTTTGTTACTACTGTACTTCCGGTTTCACCGGAAATACCCTCAACTTTTTTAATTTAAAGGGGACACTCTGTATATTTTTAAATATTTTAAAAGATCTTGTTATTCTGAATTCGTACAAGATCTTTTAAAATCTGCAAAAATATACAGGGCGTCCCCTTTAAATTAAAAAAGTTGAGGGTATTCGATTTTTCAGAGTATGATCACCGTTTTAAGGATTCTGCTTTTATTTTTTATTCCATTAGAATTTTCTTTTAAGAATTCTCTAGAGAAATCTTTCCTTTATAATTTGTATTGAAAAAATATTTTTTAATTTTAGTTTCAGTTTTGAGATACAGGGTGTTGAACTTGTGAATATTCATATTTTTAAAAAATATTTGATGTTAACGTTATTATAAATAATATAAATTACGGTTTGAATCTGTCTGAAATAAACGGAAAATTTTATAAATCGTTCTCTCTTATTTCCCAAATATAAAGCTACCCCCTTTTTGCAGCAATGCCTTCATTTACAGAAAGGTGCTGTTTTAGATGTTTTCAATAAATATCCACCACTTTTAACAATTTAAAAATTTCTAATAATTGTTTTTTGTTTCTTTTCAGCGAATTTCCGTGAGAAAATTTAAATCGCCGCCAATTTTTCGAGTTAAACGGTAATACGATATCAATGGTCTGAGCTCATGTACTTTTCACCACTGACAATAAAGACGTTTGTTCTTGGAAAGTATATCCTGGGATATACACTTTCCAGGATCAAATGGACAAGGCTGCAGTTATATTACCTGAAGATACAGCTACGTATCAAAGGGTGATATAGAATTGAGCATGATACGATGATCATTAATATCGTCGGGAAAAGAAGATTTTCCGGACGCGTTTTAATCGGGAAAATCAACTGAAAATAATGGATATTATGGAGAAGCTATACAAAAAACTGGACCAACAAATGGGACAGAGAGTGAATGAGAAATGTGCTATTGGTAAGTCTTTTAATTTCAATTTAGTTTTTTCTGTAAACAAAGTATTGCAACATATCTTTTCTATATATTAGTTAAAGAAAAGTTAATACAGAGGATCGCATTAAGGGGTTTCATAAAATTAGATAATAGATTAAAAAAAAACGCATTTTTTTATTTTTTTTTTAATAATTTATGAAATTCTTTTTTTCATTTTAATATATATTATTAAAAACTATAAAAATTAGAAACATAGAAAATCATATTATATAATCCAATTAACCAGCAATAAACTATGTTATCGCAAAGGTCTTCACCGACAATGAAACGCAGTTTTCGAGAACGTACGGAATCCAAACTCTTTCAATGCACTCCTCTGGTTATCAAAAATGTATTCTGCCTGTTTTTAATACCCTGACAAACATGTCAAACAAACCATCTCCTGGACATTTTTTATAGCCCAGGACTTTTTTTTAAAATTTATATAACTATTTATAAATTACAGTTATAAAAAGAAAAGCTTTTTTTAATTTTTTTTTATATGCTCAATTTCAATTTTAGCTATTTGTTTGCAGAAATATTGATAAATGTTTATAAAATTTTGACTTTTAAGTTGTTTCATGTACTCAGGAATTCTATTATAAATTAAACTGAAAGATCGTCGAAATATTTCTAGTTTAAAAGCAGGAGGACTTCATAAGCCCTTAAAACATGTATTGAGGATATGCACATCAGTACGGTATAAATATGGAGGCGTTTTGTTTATTTTAATTTTATGGATAAGCATAGCCGCATGTAATGTCCTCCTATGTTTCATGTTCAACCACCCCCATCTCTTTTAATTTATATGAAATTGATTCTCTTCTAATTCCAAAAATTAATCTTAAGCAAGAATTTTGTACTTTTTGTGTTTTATACTGATATTCTTTTGTTAATCATGGAACATGACCGCAAGTTTCAGAAAATATTATAAAATAATAGCATGCACTAAAAACATAAAATACCTATACAGGGTGTTTCAAAAAGGTATGTCATAAATTCATCCTTAGATAGATTTTTGTAAAAAAGTTATTTATAATATTGGATTGACGCCATAAAAATGGTGTATCACCCGTCCTCATGGGTTCACCATGCCACTGATAAAAATACACTTTAGTTGTGAAATGTATTTATTAACTTTATTTTAATTAAATAATTAACAAAAAATGAACATTTGGTAATAATTATTATTATACATATTTTATTTAATTAAGTAAATATTCAACATATCCTCCTCCTTCTAGAATACAAAAATATAAATAAAAGAGGTAGTTTTTGCAGGGGCGGCTCAAGCACAGCCCTAGGCACGCCACTGATTTTTATATGCGTTTTTTGTACAATAACTCCTAACCAACTCTTAGTAGTTATTATCTCGGTTAAATCTAAATACATTTTTTGATTTTTAGTAATTCCAGGTTTACAAAAAAAATAGGCTTTGTAGAAACAAAAATAATTGAAATAAACATTATATTTTTTGAATAAAAATACGTCTACACACTTATTTTTTTTTTAATTTTGCTTTGTTGATATATTAAAAATGCTTTTTTTTATATATATCAAAATTTGGACCCCGCATCCCCATTGTGCACGACTCCATAAATAAGCATACCAAATTTCATAAAAAAATATTAAAAAATAGGAAACTTGGAATTAGTTTTAAGTCAATTTTAGTACATGGATAACGCTCTTAACGATGTGTTTATTCAAAATTGAAACATTTTTTGCATTTAAGCTTCTTTTCAGAAACAAGAATGTAAAAAAATTAAATATGCTTGATAATGGTGAGAGAGTCGCCTAAAAAATGTTGTGAGCACCTCGACCGTATGATCTTGGACTCTGATTCGGCCAAAAAAAGACCAATTTTACGGCCTTGGTACACAACTATTAAAAATAAAACAAATAATTATTCTGTTAAAATAATGTGCATGAACATCCTATATAAATAAATGTATAAACTTATTTATTCTGAAGAAGATGATGAGTTATTATAAGTGATTTAACTTGTATTTTAATTGCATTATTTGATGCCCACAATCTTTTTTCTAATTTTTCTACATTTTTGCTACCTGTTGAACACATTTTCTCTATTTATCTGGAATAACGGTGGCAATAGCTTCATAGCAATAGATTCTTAACACCTATAACACTGTCAAAATTTCTGCAATTTTGATATGTTGGACTTAGTAAGTAACTCAATCATATGACTAATTATTCGATAAATAAAGTTGAAAATTGTCCTGTTTTTGGAATTTTTATTTTCAAATTTACAAGTTAGATTTAACTTATGTTGCATACATACATTTACTACATGTTTTAGTAATACATTAGTACATACGTACAACATAAAATATTTTAAATAACAGGGTGATTCACAAATGTATGACACTAATTCTACTGTGTCGTCAGGGAAGCATATATTCAAAAATTACTACAAAATATGGTATTTAAACAAAAAAATCTTATGCAATACATATTTCTTATACAAAAAATCACAACCTATAATTATTATTTTTCAGGATTAATTGAAAATTATGTACTTATGAATTTCGAAGTTGAAGATTACTTCATCTTCAGGCTCATGAAAATGGGCAAATTAAATATAAACATAAACAAAGGGAATTTATTTATAAGATCAAAATCATGTTTTAACATTTATGTTATGCTTTTAAATAAAAATTTATATCGACCGATGTTACAGAAGACATTTTATTTATTTCTATTAAATTCGACTGAAAGTTTGAAAATTATCATGTATTAGTAAATAAGGGCAGTGACAAACATAATCATACGTATGTAGGTTGTGGGGTTAGACATCTGAGAATATAAAAATAAAATAGCACATATGAGGAACGTCTGTCTTGTTCTGTCTTCGACAATCTTTTTCATTTATATTTCTTCATGTTCTTTTGTTCTTCCCCCGCTCCATATCAATGGTCTTCAAGGCTCGACTAATCAGAATGTACCTCAACGAACATCGAGCCGAATAACCTCAAATAAAAACCACCTAAGTCTTAAACTGAAATAACATAAAAGTCAAAACTAGAGGAAAGATTATGTGAAGCTCACGATATCGCCACATGATGATAAACTAATTTTTTTTAAGTCCCCTTAAAACTAAATTAACATAAATTAAACTAATTAAAGACTATTTTGTATGAATTCAATGCAATAAAATATTTGAAAACGCCAATGATGAATTTTTACAAAAATATAAGAAGAATATTTCAAAACTATGATCCGTATGTAACCCGAATCAAATGATAAGAAATCGCAGACCAGTTTAAATATTGAACAACATGAAGTATTTGTTATTGATATTCTACGTCCTAATTTTCATATTTTTTAATATGAAAAACGCATCGACATACGTGCCAAGAGAAAGAAATTTCACGTATATTCACAATATAATTCAACCATGTCCTGAAAACGAAATCTTGCTGGGTGGAATTTGCAGAAAAGTCCACAACGCATATACCGAATGATCGATTGCGTAAGTTGGTTTTTGAAATTCCTATTTTCTATTTTTGTTTATTAATTTAGGAATGGAATGTGTGGTAATCTCGTAATTATGATAATTTGAGGCTAGCTGTTATAAATTTTGCAACGTTAATTAATTTGACTCACTTCCTAAAATGTAGATAATGTTACAAAGCAAATACAGCAAAATTTTATTTTCAGAAAAAACTCTTAAATAGGTCAAATTTTTAATTTAATTTACCACATTTTTCAAATACTTATTAATGTACCATAAAGTTTATAAGAAGAGATCAAAGCAGGTCCTTTATCCTATTAGTTTAATTTCACTATCATTTAAAAAGAAATTGTCCAAAAATGTTATTTAAATTTTATTTTCAGGTACAAACTGGCAAAAAAATGTTCATATAGTAGAAGAATAATTATTACAAACCATTTTTACAGTTACCTACAATATTGTATTCAACTGTTATTGTTATAATTGTACACCTGTTTCTTAGAATTAGTCATTAAATTATAATACTGTTGTTTAACTTTACTTCAGAAAACGTTGAATGAATTATCCCTAAAATAAAAAAAAATTAATGAGGACTATATTAAATTTAGACATATACCGTCAGTTCGTCAAAATATTTGATTTATTTTAATAAAATAGAGCAGAACTCTCTTTATACATTTTAAAAACATTTCTAAATTCATACTCATAACAAACGAAAATTACAGATTATAAAACCCCGCTTACCTTCGTAAAAGTCTCCTGCATTTTCCTCTAATTCGAGCAAATCCTTCATTGCATGGTTTCAATGGAGCATACACCATTCCAGTAGAATCTTCAATCAAAATACAAACAAACATGACAAGTAACAATAAAGCAAAAACCTTAATAGAAAACATTTTGATTTTTGTTCGAGTTGTCTACCAAAATATATTTTATTCAGCACTGTTTTCTAACGTAGTTACTGAAATAATATTAATGATTTAATAAGCGTTATCCAGAATAATGCAAGAGGAAGTGGCTAACCACGGGAAATAAACTTACGTATCCGTAATCTGAATTACTAAGAAAAAATAATATTTTACATCTATAGTGTTGTAAAAGGCGTATACGTATAATCTGCAAACAGAGAAAGTATAAATATTCTTTACTCGAAACTTCGAATTCTTAAATTAACATTTCCATGTTCAATTTTTGAATTAGAAGCTATAAATAAGCACAAACGTAATTAATTTAAAAATCAAGAATTTTTTTAGGCACTTAATGTCCAATAATTAGACAGGAAACGTACTTCAATCTAGAAATAATGTACTTAAACTGAGAATAGATCTTGTTTCAAGCTACTTTTGTTTAAAATTGTTTAAAAAATGCGGCTACATTTAAATTGAGCAAAAGATTTTTTTCGGTTAAGAAATAACGAGAATAAAATTAGAAGTAAACTTCTTACTATAAGTATGCAGAAGTGACTTTTATTAAGAAATTTTTTAAAAATATAAGTATGAGACTTGAATTGAAAATATTTTTAATATGGGTAACCATCTTTCGCTTAAAATTTTTTTAAGAATACTTAAAAACAATTACTACAAATTTATATACCCCACCCCGATACTGTTATCTCTAATTTTTACCTAAGACGTCATTCTTCAACCTCCAGAAATGTATCTTACCAAAAATAATTCTAGTTAGAGTATATACAAAACGAACACTCCAGTAATTTGTCAATAATCATCATGTAATAGCGACGGAAATCATTTAATAATTACTCTAATAATTCCTGGCTGTATATTGGCCGATCCGAGTCCACTGAAATATACAAATAAATCATTAATATTGGTTTCGGGAGAGGGCGGGAGGTGCGGTGCGGTCAACAAGCTATGGAACACTGTCATGTTTCTACGTACATTTTAATTTCCTGTTTTGTGATCCTATTATGTATCCAATACATGACCGGAAGTGACGTCAAAGTTCGATTGATTTCGCCCACCGCCGACAGAGTGTTTCTGCAGAGGATGAAGAACAATGGCGGCGCCACTTTGGAAATGTCCTGGGGGGGTGTAAAAAGGATTAGAAAATTGTTACCAAAGTTTAAAAACATTTTCTTTTACGTAGACAGACATTTTCTGTTTCTTCCTAAAAAAGTACTTCAAAATAATATTAAACAATGTAAATAATTCAAAATTACAAGTATTCTGCTATTTTTTATTCAAATGTAATAAATGATACCCATTTATAGAAAAAATAGGTTCCAAATGATTACACTGTTAGATTGTCATTAAGCTTGTTTACCAAGCAGATATATGCATCCAATGTATTACTAATTAATATTTAATAAATAAACAAAAAAGTTTTACATTAACACAATGCTATAATAAATAAGATAAGTAAAAAAAAACTATAACAGTAAATCCATTACCTACAAAATAATCAAATTACAGTAGTACATTTAAGTAGTTTTCATAGAGAAATAATTTTAAAAATAGCACACAAACAAATCTTCCTTTTAAATTTGTAATATTTTAAAAATTTTTTTAAATAAATTAAAAAATGTATCATTGGAACATGACAGACTATTCAATTCACACGATATACTTGTAAGTGGATTATGACGACCATAATTTGTTTAATGTCTATTTTCATATACCAATGGTCCATTACTAGTTCTTGATACAAAAATAAAGTGAACTAAAGGCAAGCAGTTCCGGTTAATTTATTAAGGGCCGATTCCACCGTTGTGTTAAACGGAGATTAAAATGACATTCTTTGTGATTTTGGATTTCTGTTCTCAGTCTTTGGGTAGCCCTATTTAATATATTTTTATCTTCTGGTGATCTTGTCATCTGCCATTTCTTTCTTAGTTTTCTTTTTTCTGCTACTAGTTCTCTTATCTCGATAGGATAGTTTTTTCCAGCTGTTAGTCTTCTTACTTTTGGTGTGTTCCTCCATGCAGCTTGCTGGATTTCAACTATAAACCTTTCCAGTTCTTCATATAGCTGATTTTTCGTTTTTGGTGTTATGGTCAGTTGAATAGTATTTGTTAAGTCCTCTTGGAGACCTTCCCAATTAGTTTTTCGATTTGCTAGGGTCGGTTTGGCTTCTTTTTGAATAACATCACTTAGAGTAAGGATTACTGCAGAATGGTCTGAATTCATAACAAAGTTTTCTTCTACTTGTGTTTAGTTTCGTGAAATTTTCCTTAGAATAAAGAAATCCTAAAGGTCTGGAATCTTATTTGGGTCGGTGGGCCAATAGGTGGGTTTTTCAGAAGATTGATATGTACAACCAAGTTCTGATGCAGCTCGGTGCAATTCTTTTCCTTTGACTGTGGTTAATCTTGAACCCCAGTTGGTGTGTTTGGAGTTGTAATCTCCACCGATTATAAATTTGTTACCTAGTTTTTTAAGTACATTGAGATAATTTTCTTTTTTCTGGTTGTATCTTGGTGGGCAATAGATTGCAGCTATTGTAATTTTGCCCCCCTTTATGTTAATGGTGCTAATCGTTACCTGATTTTCTGGTTCTTGGATGCCTGGTTCCTCATAGTGGGAAATATTATTTTTAATAATTAACGCACTTCCTCCTCTTACTACATTTGATGGATGGTAGTGTGATAGAAGTTATATCCTCTGAATTTAATGTATGACTCTGTTGTCAGATGGGGTACGTCCAAGAAAACTTGGATATCAGTTTGTTTTTGGAGAATACCATTGACATCCCAAGTGGCTATTCTAATATCTCTTTTGTCCATTGGTGGTTTTGTTATATGTTTGGGGTTTGTTTAATTCTTCTAGCTTCTGGTGCATAGCAGAGAGTGAATCTATTCTGGTTATTAAGGATAATAAAAATAATAATTCATGACTAGTACTTTCTGCTAAGCTGGTTGACTGTGCAGTATGCTGTGCAATTTGTGGCGTGGGATTCATGGCTGGTTGTGACCTTTAAATTGGTTGCTGATGTGAGTTTGTTACCTGAGAATATGTTATTTCATTTCTGACAGTAGGAAAAGCGTTTATGGATCTTCTCTGCCTCGTCATTATTTTAGGTTTAGTGGTGTTATCCTTCCTTATCTGAAAGGTTTTAGCTACCTCACATCCTCTGTAGTTAGTAGGATGTTCCATTAGGCAGTTTATACACTTCGGTTGTTGTTCTGGACTTTTTACACAATCTTTCGTATGATGTTTTCTTACGCACTTTACGCATCTTGATTCTCTTTTGCAAAAGTTGTGCGTATGTCCAAATAGCTGGCAGTTTTTGCATTGCGGAACTAGTTTTGACTTTCTTATGGTTTCTATTCTATCTCTTAGATTAAGTATTGCTTTGATTTCGTATATTTTCTTACTATCTTCAATATTTTTGAATGATAGCATGAATATGGGCAATTGTTTTTTATTTAGTTTGCGAGTGTTATCCTCGGTTAATTCTATTTCCTTTTTTATTATATTGACAGCTTCTTTACATTTTAATCCTTGGCTTTGCATGTCTTTAACAATATCTTCTGGTTTAAATCTAGATGGTAGACCTCTAACCATTACTTTAATGTCTCTGTTATGTTTAATTTCATAGGCATGCCAATTTATTTCTTTGGCATTCAAGGTTGATATGACATTTTTGAAGTCTTCTTCTTGTTTAGTATTAATTTTAAACTGGTCATTGCTTAGAGCTGTGGCTTGAAAGGAAATATTATTTTCTGCCAGTGTATGGCGCAATTCTTCATACTTATTGATGTTGCTTGCTATTATCGGGGGAAATTTTACTGTGTTTTTGACTGTTTCTTTCTCTTGTTGTTGATTTTTGCTACCTCCAGGTTGGCCAGGAGAGGAGTTGGCTTTTCGTTTTTTTCTTTTATTGTTTCTGCTTTCCGCTGTTATCCATTCTACTTCTTTGGTAATTTGATAGCCGATTTCTTTTGCCAGTTCTTCTTCATCAGTTTCATAATTCGTTGGAATTTCAGATTTTTCTTTGTTTAAAATATTAATTTGTTTTTACATATTTTCCATATTGTTTTGAATTTGTTGCAATGCATTTTCTAGTTGCTGTTTTCAGCTTTTTCCTGTATCCAAGCATTGTACAATGCCTGTTCATTCTAACTTCTAGCTTGATTTTCATGGAATAAGGCCTGATATTGTTGGGCTAGGAGATTTTCTCCCACTTCCATTGTTTCCATATTATTTGTTTGAGTTACCTGAAGCAGGTTCTGTTTTTTTTGCTCCAAAAGCACTTTGGCAGGTGTCGTTTCTGTTTTATTGTTTTTTTCTACACATTGTAAAACTATTTTTAATGGCACATTATTATTTTTATTTTTGTTCTTAAATATTACGTTTAGCAATCATTGTTGATTTTTTAAACAGTCGCGATTACAAAATATTTACACTACATACACAAACGAAACTGACCTAGTTGCGGAGTAATGTTAATAAACATACATCCTCACCTATCGACAGCCGAATATAAACTGTAATTTGAACAGTAAAAATATATTTATATAATTTGTGAAATTTAAAATGAATTAACATTATTATATACATGTGGATGAAAAAAAGTATTTCTTTTTAATGTTTTTCCGATAGGACGTCAATGTGTGGAATTGTGAATTGAAACGTTCGGGGGTGGGTGCCGAGAATGACCGAAAAGCTGAAACCGAAAAGCAATTCCAAACTTGTCCGGTACTCGACGTCGTAAAATAGTGTTTTGCTCATTAAAAGTTGAATTGATTTTGTTCTGTTTCGATTGCTCCGTCATCCAAAAGATGTGAAGTTAAATGGCTCTGTTGTCGACACTCTCGGGCACTCTTCACAATCGCCACTCACAAACTCAACTCAATACACTTTTCCCATTTTCTCTTGATTGTATTCCAGGAAATTAAATTTGTCCTTATACTTAACGGACCCATTTGAATTTAGACCAGACAATTTACCGTTTGCCTTGATTATTATTATAGAGGATATCTATAAATAAAATAAGTATCATCCAGGACAAAATATTAATATCCAAAAAAGTAAAAGGCCACAGATGAGAAGAAAAATAATAAGACATTCTAGCTACGCCATAGAAACATCATTAAATCAATTCTGTCAAAATGGTAAAGTGAAAATGAACAAATTTTTATTTTTCTTTCTGTTGGCGTTGATCAATATTTTAAGAAAAAGTAAAACTCCCTTATTGGCATTGAGAACGATAGAAGATTTTCTTTCAAGTTGTGCCTTGTCGATCATATTCAATGTTATATTGGGTTTGATTTGTCCTAAACTGAGTCCTAGAAGGTATGCGAGAAATTGGGCGTATAGAAATTTGGAATTGTAGATACATGAGTGATTAAAGTGTTTTGAACATTTTATTTGCAGTTATTTAAGTATAAATTATAAAAATAATAATTATAAGAGATATACAAAAATATTGCGCTATTATATGGTAAGAACATGGTAAAATTAGCATAATTTCATTTGGTGGAAATAGACAGTTATACGAGTAGTTCTAAGATGTTATAGTTATCTGTCTGTACAGCTTTCCTGGCTTTGTAAAACCCCTTTATAAATAATGATTATAATGAATTAAAAACTAAGTAATATCCTTAGCAACCAATCCCCCTGTATGAAATAATCGTTTTGGTATTTTACGCAAACATTTAGAGGAAGAAAAATCTCGTAAATTTCTCCAGAACTAAGTATGAAAAATTTTCTTTTGTACGTTCAACACCTGTGTGACGTTACATTTTTCCGGACAATAAATATGGTTAGACCGACTATAATCTTGAGTTATGTAGGAAATAAGAAGCGAATTTTCCGTCTTTCTGAAAACATGTTTAACCATGCTAGATACGCTTTATGAATCATTCGAGTCTATCAAATGCTTTATTTCTTGCTATTAGATTATAATGTCGAGGTAAGGAGAACTATATCTGTTTATAGAAAGTGTACCTCAAAATATTTGAAATCAAAATGGCGCCGAAAGTTGTGAACGTTTTATTTAGATATATTTTGTTATATTTCTCCGTATACTGCTCCAGCGAAAGTACTGGATCAGTAGACTTTGGGTTTGGAAAAGTACCTAGTTTGTCAGAATGTGTTGCTAACTAGAAATGTGCAGTATCATCGGTATACAGATAAGTATGGTTTGAAGGTGTATATGAGGTACAGAAGGGGATCCAGGACATAACCCTGTGGTAATTCAGCAACTGGAGTGAAAAGATCTAATACTGTAACAGTTCTGTCCGTGAGGTATGAGTGTATGATTTGGAAATGTTGAGAGAACTATGTTTAAGTAATGATCCTAAAGTAATCTACATGCTGGCTATGGGCATTTGCCAACGTGAAGAGTAGCTTTAAGACTAACAAATCCTAGACGGTATAACAATAAATATATAAGTACTATATGATTTTATTTTAATGTATTTAATAACTTATTTTGTAATAAAGAAGCTTTTTTACATATTTTTTGAAATTTTCTCTGTATTTTAATTTTACTTTCTCTGTATATCTAATAATTATTTTCAACACTGGGAAAATGCTATTAAAATTGTATCATATCGATAACAAACGGTAAATTTAAATGTGGGGAAATATTCCTCACCCCTCTAAAAAAAAAAGATGAAAGGTAACCAGACAACTGACACTGTAAAACCATTTTATAAATTCGGATGTATCCGCTTTATTGGATATTTGTTTTTAAAACGAAAATTAAAATGCTGTTTGTGAATTATATATAGATAGCAATAAATTAAATGAATTACATTCGGGCATTTCTGTTTAATGGAGTGCAGCAAAAAATTCAATTTCAAATGCACGCTTTAGTCCGCTACCTATATGATGTTGCTATTAACGTTGTTTTCATTTCATTTCGTTTAATAAAATCATTTAAAAAGGTTTTACATCGAATCACTACATTAAGACTGATTTTAACTTTGTTTTCATAGTTTTATATAAAAAGGTTAAGAGCAAACCTGACCTCTCTAGAAAATCTGCTATACTATCTACTTCTCGTTCCAAATATATTTTAAATAGTAATAGACGTAATATAGACGTATGAAGTTGACATATTAAAATACAAGGCGTCAATCTGTAAATTAACTCATTTCAACAACGTATAACTTATAAAAAGATATTGATATGGTTTTTACTAGACTTCATAAATGTACTACAAGTTTTTGTTGCCATACATATAAATGTATATACTGATATGGAAACACCCAGTATATGGATTTCCAAAAAATATTCTAAAAACTACCGAATTTCAAACTGGGCGGGTTCAAAATCTAGAAAAATTAATTTTGTATAAAAAAAATAAAAATAATTAAAATCAGTTAAATTCAAAAAAATCTTCTATTTCTTTGCCCTGGGTGCTTTGCTCCTGTTCCTGCTTCTGATGTCGGTTCTTATTTTAACTCTGGTCTTCCTTTTTATACTCTCCTAGTCTTCTACCTCCTGCTGTTTCTTTTCTGTGCTCCTGCTATTTGTTCTTGTTCTAACTCTGGTATTCCTTTCTATACTTTCCTAGTCTCCTACCTCCTGCTGTTTCTTTTTTATCTGCTTGCCACTGTTACTCTCTTTTGTATCTTAGTTTCAATTATATAACTTTTCTTTACCTTTTTAAAACGATATAAGATTTAGATTTTTCATAAAATGGAAAATCATGCATCTGAAAAAAGATTTTTCATATTTGAATAGTTATTAGATTTATTTGGACATCAACCAAATGTCAAATAAAGGAACTTTTCGTTTTTGACATGGTTTCATTAAAAAACAAATGTTTCCTTAAAATAAATATAAAATAAATGAAACACAACTCATAATTCACAATTTATTCTTAAATCTACAAAGTACAAACCATCCCATTGTACGTAGTCTTCCCAGGTTTATTATAATAACCCCTTTCCAAGACGACTCCTCTTCTTCTCAAATTTTCATCAATATCCTTCAAACTGCTACACTTAAAAGAATTTACCGCCAAGCTGACAGTCATCAAACCTTTCATATCCTCTAAAATATCCTGGGTATTTAACGTACTTAAATAATTAGCCTTCAAATTCAAATCCTTGACAGCATTAAGTCCTTTAAAAGCTCTATTTTGTATATCTGTTATAGCATTGTCTGCTACATTCAATATTTCAAGTTTGTTTAGGTTATGAAACGAATAGGCAGGAATTTTTTTGATTTGGTTGTTATTAATTGTAAGTATTTTTAAGGTTTTAATAGTGTTAAGGGCTTCAGGAATTGAGGATAAACTGTTGAAACCTAAATTAATTATTTCTAGGTTGAATAAACCTACAAAGGAATCGTCTGATAGCGTAGAAATTTGGTTCATGCCTAAATTGAGCTGTTTTAAATTCCTCAAATCTCTAAATACTCCTCCAGGTATTTCTCGCAACATATTATTATAAAGGGATAACTTTTCCAAGTTGTACAATCCATCGAAAGAGCCAATTTCGATACTTCTAACCTTATTGTTTTTTATAAATAGTATTTTAAGTTCTGTTAGAAGCTTAAAAGATCCAGCTGGGATAGTTTGCAGCTCTCCTTGACCGAATTCCAGTAAATTTTGATAATTTTCTATTCTTAAAGGAGTATTTTTATTTAGTGGTTGTTCCATGCATGTCGTTACTCCTGGATGCGAGATGCAAGATTGGTACGTCAAATCTATTAAAAAGAGGAGTAGTATTGTTGGTAAAATCTTCATTTTCTGGAAATTAATTAAAGTTTAAAATAAAGTTGTTACAAGGATTCCTAATTGTATTTTAATAAGTCCAAAATATAATATATAAAACATATCTTTAATATGAATATCTTTCAAGCCTTGTATAATTTATTGAGTTAAATGCGAAAACAAAAACATAATACTAAACTGAAATGTTTACATAGAGCATAGTTGTCGACCAAAAAACAACAATTGATTCAATAAATCGAAAAATAATAATACAATCATATAATTTGTAACACATTTTTTATTAAAAATTTAGTATCGTTCATTTTGACCAATATTATTCCAAAAATACAAACAAAAAATAGGTTTGTAGTAGAAAAAACAAATTTTCTTACGGATACCATCATATTTTTGTTTGTATTGTAAAGCTGAGAATGGCCATTATGGACCACATTCAATTAGTGGGTATCTCTGAAATATTTAATAGAAAAAAATGATCTCAAATTTGGGAGAATTTATGGGTTCCTATTTATGATCTCTGATATAAATGTTAAATTTGAAAAAAATTATATTAATTCAAATACATTGTAATTCAATACTTACATGATCCTACTTAGTCAAACTACAGTTTAATTGAATGCATGAATATTGTTGTTTATTGATATTTTCAACAAACTTAATGAGATCAAAGTTTATCACATTGTTATTTATATATTGATATGATGACAGGACCGGTACGAGTTTTTCAGGTAAATCTTTATAAAATTTAATACAAACATTACACCAATTTGAAATACTTTTAATGGACCGGGAGCTGCAGCTCTTAAATGTCAAAGTGGGTTCATTTGGCCACTAAAAATTGTCAAATTTTAAAAAAGGACCAACATTTATTTGTCTATGAATCAAGAGAATTATGAGAAGTGGCTTAGGAAACTGTTGATACGACATTCATCACTAAATGTTGTTGTAGTTATTGATAATGTACCATATTAAAAGTTTATCGAAAATCCTGTTCCTAATTAATATTCAAGAAAAGCTGAATGAATCAAACAGTCTAAAAATAGATTCTAATACAAATTTGATAAAAATATTCTCATAATATGGATATACAGTTTTGTGAATACCACCATATCACACAGACTTAAATCCAATAGAAATTATTTGGGCTGTAGTAGTAAAAAAGTAATAATAATAAATTTTATATTAGAACTGGTAATAATATAGCTAAAAACTAATTTAAATCTATATTTTAACAAATTTATGAGATATGACTATTGTAAGTTTTTATCCTGTGTTTAGGTTTTTTTGTTTCTAAAAGTTGTTCCCCCTATAACGTTCTCATAAAGCAAATGTACAAAAATTTGCATGTTGTAGCGGTTAGTGATATATTTTTCGGACTAAAATACACAATAATGAAATATTCTTCTCACGTAGTATTTGTCCTAGTAGTATCGCAGTAACCGTACAATTTGAACATTGCGGCAAAAGTTAAGGTGCCCGATAATCGAGTTATTCTGGTTATTAAAAGCGAGTCCTAAAGTTAAATGGACCCGAATCCGGAATCAAACAAAAAGCTCTCGAATAAAGCTTTACATAATAAACACCCAACGCTCGGATTTTCGCAGGAATTATATCGTGAAGTTCTTTCGTTCGGAAGAAATTTAGTGCCGGGAAGGATTTTCGCTTTTAAATTAAGAAAAATGCTTTTGTTAAATGAAAACGAGATGAATACATTTTTTTTTTGATATCACAGTATAAAAACCGAACCTGTTAGAATTCCTGAATTTTTTTTAGATGATCGTGATATTTATAGCATTTTTACCGATATTTTCTTTGTTTATTAGTGATTTAATATTGAATTTTAAAGAACTATTTTAGAGAAAGTTTTTCTATAGTTTCAGTCACTTTGACTTTGTCTCTCACGACATTCGGCTGGAAAAATCAAATTATTATAGAATTATCAGAAAAATACCTCATCTAGTTTTAAAATGATCACTCATGAAGTGCCACAAGGTTCTGTTCTTGGGCCTCTACTATTCCTTATATACGTCAACGATCTAACTAAATTCTATTCTTCTTGCCGATTAAAAAAAATCGATCGTATTTAATAAATTCTACTAAGGGCTATGTTATTATTTGCGAACTTAAAAACGTGATCCACTAGTCAAAATATTTGGTATAATAATTTAATTATATATCATCAATTGCCACTGCCAGTGGTAAAATCTAAAATTTAAAAAAGCGTATTATAATAATAAGACATTAATCATACTTTAAATGGATCGCTTACTACCATGTCTTAGAATCAAATAAAGTCTAACTCTTAAATTAATAAACATATTCCAAATAATTTAAGATGCCTTGCGTCATGTTAATAAAAAGTAAACAATATTTCTTACCATTTATTTGTTATTCTGTCCCGTACTTCCATGTCTCTAATAGCTCTGCTGTCAACTATTTCTGGTAAGGCATATTGCATATAAAAAATTTTAAATTTATTTTTAATCTTTTCTTCCCAAAAGCTGTCATTATGAGAAATTTTCTCCACTTTTATTTTTCAAGGAATCCAAACGCACAAAATGCAAAAATCCATTTGTGTAATGTGCTGCTAGCCCTGAATTTAAAACTACTGTGGTTCTCCTTAATAGTATTGTCCTTTTCCCAAAAAAGTTATTTCTCTACTGCATATTATTTATTCTACAGTCAGCACTGTAGCTTCCCATATGGACATTTTAACTCTATCATAGAGTTTTGTTTTAAATTCCATCCGGACTGACAGCAACATAATCAAATTCGGAATCAATAAAGAGTCCACATTTAAAAACTTTTCTTGCATATAAATTTTCAGATCATATTTTACTCTAGATTTATTGTCCATGCCATTTTATGAGATATTTTAAAGAAGACGTTTCGTTTTTTTACAAATGTCTACAAATTTTAAAGTAGTGACACGTTTTCGTCTTTCAGTAAAACAATGCACAAGCTTGATCTTGTGTTACACTCGTTTATTTTCTCATCTATAGACAGGGGCGGTTTCTCCATTGGTTCATTTGTGCAGTGAACACCCAGTTAAATTTCATAAAAACACATTATTTTAAAATTACATAAATAACATAAAAATATAAATTTAATTTTAATATTTTTATTTTCATACGTGTTAATCTATATTTTTTGGTACATCATTGCCCTCTGGCTGATCGCGTCTCTGTGGCATAGAATACCTAATGCCGCGTTTGAGAATCCACATCGGATGCATCTGAGATGTTGTGAATTTTTTATCACGTGATAGAGAATTAGATCTGAATGTAGATGTAATAAACAAACGCTCTAGACTTTATTTGGTCACGTGACAAATGTCAATGATAAGTTAGAAATTTATACTTATTAAATTTGACTTTTGAGACTACAAATCAACCTAAATTTGAAATATAAACAAAAATTAAGCAAACTAATCACTTTTATATTCATGCTAGCATAAACAAAGGAAAAATTGACAAACAAGGCTTCACAGAACACTTTAGCATGGAACAAACATCTCATTCACATCTCATTTCAAATCGAGATGTAAAAAATGTAATCTGAACAGGTACATCTGGGATAAAAAAACGCAGATGTAGATGTAGTAGATGTGTCCGATGTGGATAAAAAAACGCTCGAGATGTAAAAAATGCATCCGATGTGGATTCTCAAACGCAGCATATGTATACCGTGTCTGTGGCGCATTATGATGAGTGAGCCTAACATGAGTGAGACGATTTGATGAATGCATAAAGTTAAAAAGAGAAAACAACACGCCAAAATATCCTTCAAACGTCAAAAGAACTCATTAATAGAGGACTTCTATACAAGGGAAAGGCAACCAACTTGACAAAATAAAATTGACACTAATGACATAAGAAATCGGGTCACATAAAGAGACTGTTTTTTAGTTTGATTTTTGGTTGTTCCTATCTACTTTCATGCCATTTGCATACCTTGTTGTACCCGTAACGTGAAAAAGACTTTTTAGTTTAGGGTATTTTACATTTAAAGGTTGAAATATTTTGTCATTGTCAGCTGTCAATTATGTTGATGATAGAACACAGGCGTAACCATAGATGGGCATAACGTAACTAGTATTGTATGTTGGTTGTATATTTTATAGAACTTGTATTCGTAGCAGCAGCATTTTGCAATCGACATAAATAAATAAATAAATAAATAAATAAAACCAAATGAAAAATAATATTTCAGGAAAGCAGGAGAAACACAATTAGACTAATAACAACAAAAATAAAATGCAATGCTACGCTTATGTTTTGACATTATCTACAGCTGATATTGACAAATGTTTTCAACCTTTAAATGTAAATTACCCTAAAATAAAAAGTCTTTTTCACGTTACGGGTACAACAAGGTATGCAAATGGCATGAAAGTAGATAGGAAAAACCAAAAATCAAATTAAAAAACAGCCTCTTTATGTGACCCGATTTCTTATGTCATTAGTGTCAATTTTATTTTGTCAAGTTGGTTGCACTTCCCTTGTATAGAAGTCCTCTATTGGCGCGCCGCTCACAAACTAGGTTTCCAAACCAGTGTTGCCAGTCTAGTACAATTCACAATTGTACTAGATGTAGTACATTTTGCTTGAGGCAGTGTTCACGTGTAAAATATATATATATATATATATATATATATATATATATATATATATATATATATATATATAAATATATTGTGTTCCTTGTTTGGGTTCGTTATCTATAAAAACCCTCTTTTTTCCTCTTCAATAAATTAGATGTCACTGCAAATAGAATTCGAAAAATCTGGTACATAACAAAAACATATTCTGGCAACATTGTACCAAATCAAACAAACTGTCATTCCGTCTACCTGTGGATCGTTTATATCGTGCGAATTTAGAGATGAGTAGTAATCCGTAAATGTACCTACTTAACACTTACAGATTTGCTAATATCCATGTCTAAATTCCAGTGTGACACCGGCACCACTTGGAACTTTAGAGACGTTGTAACCGAACTTTGATTTTAGTTCAAGGACGACTTACCCAACTCCGACTCAGCTGAGTTCTGTTTATAAATATGAACCTGAATATATTTGTATCCTTGTTTACCGATATATAAAAGAAGAAAGTGAGAATACACAGTGAGACACGAGATCCCTTTACAAATTATACTTTTTATGGATTTTTGTGTTTCGTGAACCGAATTTTCGTTGTTTTGAGGTTGGCTGTACTGGTCTTAGGTTCTGTGTGAATTTACTAGTGCTTATGTACGATGGAATCGTATTTGGTAAAATTTATAAAAACAAATAGACATAATTTCGAAAATCGAGTGCTTACAAAAAAGAATGGCCCACCTCAATCGGAGATAAACATTGTTCAAGAATGTGCCATAAGAAATAGAAAGTTTAAACATCCTTTTAAGATTGAACAATATAAAAAAACTTCGTGGTTATGCGGGTGTGATAAACAACATGCTTTGTTTTGTTTTCCTTGTTTAGTTTTTGCAAACAATGAAAATACTAAATCAGAAAGGACAAAAACGGGTGTTAGGGAATTATCTCATATTAGGTAAGCATGATTTTGCATTATTTCTATAATTTAAACTTGATGTTTCTTTCTTACACTGTATTAATCGAGGAATTAATATTTTAAATTATAACGAGCCACCACTACCTTTAATTAAAAAAATCTAATTAAATATGGGGGATTTAAGGGGGGTTGAAATTAAAATTAAAAACAAAAAATCAAAAATGAAAAGCGATATCAACATTTTTAGTAAAAATCAAGCCCTATAAGGAGATGAGGTATTAATTGTGAAAACAATCTGGTAGAAAATGGGTAGTTAAGGGAGTCTGTTAAACTGCGAAAAGTATCATTTAGAATGCCTGGCATTATATATCTTTATACTAGTTTGTATTTGTGTAATAGTATGTATTGTGATGGGACTGATCTCATAAAATAAACATTTTAGTTTTTATTTTATTTAAAAGTTATTATTTTAAAAGGTATTTAAAAAATATATTTTTTTATTTGACATGTGTGACAAAATGTGAAAATGATTAAATTTACAATAAAAACTGAAAAATGGTAGGTAAAGTTTCATATAATATTTTTTACACAAAAATCTACATAACCTTATATATATTTAAAAATAATCTCAAATTATGAAGAAAAGTTAGTTAACTAATAATGTTTATAGGTGGTTTTCAATGAATTAAAAACAAAACAAATATCACACTAACTAAAATTTTCATCTATTAATAGTTAAAGTGCTTGAAAATAGTATGATGTTGATAATAACTACATTTAATACAAACTCAAATAATAATAAAAACAGCGATATTGGCTCTTTTACAAAGTTTTGGGTCGAACTTACAAAAATGATCAAATTATTGGAAAAAGTGAACACCCAATTCAAATTACCACGAGCCGCCACTGTCTATAGACATTGGCAAAAGTATTGTGATGTTTGTTTATTTTCAAACAACAGTTTATTTATTAATAATTTATTTATTTTATAACACAACTATTTCTAATTTATATATATTTCTAATGTCTTTGAATCGTTCACTATTTATATTCACAGTCCAATACTTTATTGTCAGCTGTCTCCCAGCAAACATTTTGGTGTAATTTGACGTCGATACTACCTAAATTATATATATAATAAATTTGGTCGCAAAATTAGATTTAACTATAATTAAGTAAAATTTACGTTGGTTCGACGTGGATTCGACATAAGTGGAGAATAAGACGACGTCGAAATTTGGTTTTATTTACCAAAATAGGTAGAATTACATCTAAATCCACATTGTAGTAGCCCAGTACGTTTGGTTAGTAATACCTCTCTAGGGAAATTTGATGTCAGTATAACGTTAATTCGACGTTGATTTAACTAAGTTTAGGTAGAAACTACCAAAATATTTGCAGATGACGTATGCCTCCAAGTGTACGAAAAGAAATTTTATACTTATTTGTTATTTTTATCTATATATAAGTAGAAATATTGTAAGAAGTCACCAACACAACTAAAACATATACCTAATTCACAAGAAAGATTGAAAATAAATAAATGTCGGTGACAAAAATATATGTAATGTAATTGCGGTGAATATACAGTTCACGCTTGTTGAAATTAATGCGAAGAAAATTTTGTCGTGCATGTTAATAGTTCTACTTTGAAAAATAACAATGCCCTTCCAAAATACTCTCTAATTAAAAAAATATAAGAAAAAAATATGATCGTGTAAAAAAATAATAATAATATTATGAGCTAAAACTATGTTACGTTTGTTGTGTATCACTTTAGAAAATCAATAATGTTTCGTTTTTCGGTATTTTCATTCGTATGTTTTAGTTGTGGTCATTTTAAAAATTTAAAATTTGGAATCGTGCTTCAATTACGTTAAGAAAATATGGCGTATTGTGCGAATTCGACCTAAAAGTTATTATGACTAAGGAAATCTACGTATTTTACAAATACTTTTTTACTAAGTTGAATTAACTTCAATTTCACGACATATTAGTTAACTTTACCTATTTAAAGAAATAATAACTTATAGGTTTTATAAAAAATTTACCTATAGGTAAATATGACATATTTAGGTCACGTTCTGCACTTGAGATTTTAGACGTTTCACTTTACGATAAAAATCGGAAGTATAACGATATGATTTATTATTTTTCGAACTCATTTTATTAATTATTTTTTGCACTCATTTAAAGCTCTATCTGCATCACACGTAAATTAAGATTACGACTGTAATGGTTTTTTTAAAATGGCCGAAATTCTTAAGAATAATGACGAAGACAGTAACTGAACAACCTAATTGTTAAAATAACCTAAATAATATAAATTTTACAAATAGGTTATGTATGACTCTTTTTAAATTGGTGGTTTTTAGTCGAATTTACTTTGTGGTAGATTTTTTAGGTAATTGCTACAACAAAGTTAATAAATATTTCTTCAAGATGACTTATAGGTCAACTAAATGAGTATTCAACTATTTGGTTGAAATTAGGTAGATAAATAGGTAGAATTTTGTTACAATCTCGACCTAATATTACTTTAAAGGAGAGTAAATAAAAGCGGCCAAATAGGTTACTATGGAGGCATAAAATTACGTAGAATTTTTAACCAAATCTACCTAGTTGGATATTCTACTATAAAGACGATTTTTAGTTGCCAAACAGGTAGATATTACTTAAATATGGCACCTAATTTTACTACAAAGGAAATTTAACTTTGAAGTAATTGCTGGTTATTTTTTTTAGTAGTTTTACCCTTGCTGATATGGTTAAAGTTACTTTTAAGCAGATTTGTGTAAAAGGTAGATTTCTTGGTATAATTTACGTAAATTTAAATATAAATTAAAACCGTTTGGTAAATTTACATTAGAGGTATATTTTTCTAGTCAATTTTACGTAATAATTACCTCAATAAGTAAATTCGTCTTTAACAAAGTCGAGTTATAACTAATGTTATAGAAAATGTTTGCTGGGCTATATATCACCGATTACTATTTATCTTCACTGTTTATATAATACTGATTGATGGCTTATCCACCAATATTTATATATAAATTTCTAAAATTTGGTGGAGTCGTGAAGCTTTTCCACCAAACTAGAAATATTTCGAACAGTCCAGAAATATTATCTCGTTCTTTCTCGAACATCATCGAAATCACCTCCGCCATAGTCGTCCCATAGGTTTGGTCTTAAAGGGTTTAATTATGTATAATAATCGGACAAGTTGAGCCTTAAAGGCCAAATAAGACAGAGAGGAACTTGTAGGGTTAGAGCATGACTGAATAATGAAATGGCTCACATAACAGTATAATAAATATAAGGTTTGTCCAACAGCAATTCAGAACCGTTACAAATTCATCTGCGCATAAGCAGTACGATTTAACTCTTCTATTTTTCGTACTACTCATGCGCAGATAAATTCAGAACAATTATATATTTTTTAACATAACACACAAATCACAAATTTTGAAGGAACGGCATATAAAAGGTAGTAGGTGTGTACATACTGATAGTTCAGAAATAAATCGCAGAAAAGTATTTTAAAGTGTATAAAGTTTTTAATAATCATCAAGCGCTTTCGGTTGTTTAAGCCATTATCGGGACATCTATTACTAAAAACCTTACACACTTTAAAATACTTTGCGTTTTATTTCTGGACTTAAAATAAGATATTACTCGACCTCCCTTTCACAACCCGCATCAGAAAACCAATATTATATTATTAAAAACTGTAAAAATTGGGTAAAATTTATTAAAAAAAAAGGAAACGAGTAGGACGTGTAGGTATTTCAGGAACGAGTAGAGTAGAATAATAAGATGAAAGAAAATGTCGAGAAAATCGACAATGGGGGTCGAGAGCGGCCAAACAGACTGAAAATGATTTAGAAATGAAAATGCATTCAGCTCATGAAATATGTGACACGATGTCACCACCTCGATTCCATTCAATGTATTGAATTTTATTGAATGCTTCAATTTATGTATCTGACTTTTCGTAAGATTTATTTTGTTTGTAAATTATTGCCAGATTGCCAGAGCAGAATAGCATTTTGCGTTTAGGATTCTTTATATTTATTCTACAAGATGAATTCCACTATTCATAAATCGTCTAGCTATTCTTTTCATCGTATATTATTTATAGACTGTTCAATTAAAATTAGGTACAAATCTAATTTGAAATTTGCAACCTCTTTTGAAATATTACAATAAAAATATAAAATTTTAATTCAAAGGTGCAATAGAGCAATTTATCTTTCAGGTAACATCATCTAGCTTATAATAAATAAAAAAATGGCTCAGAGTCTGGACTTGCGAATCCCATCGAATCCCGTCGTTTGCCGGAATTTTTTAATTTAATTAATTTAAAAATAGTTCTGATGCATTGATAGGATTTCCCACTCCGACTATTCACTCTTGGGTTCTATTTAACAGTGCTGTTTTTGAAGTGGCGCTTGGAAACAGTGATAAAGCCTACGTAGAACACACTCGGCTGCCAATCTCTTCTTTCTCTAATAGAACGATGTCTACGTATCAACATTGATCCGAATGCGTCTAGCAAAGTAATTAATTCAAGAAATATCAAGAGTTCAAAAACAGAACGAAACGAAACTGAAAAAAAAAATTAATAAAGCGAGTAGGTACTCTTTTGGGAAAAATTCATCAGAGGTCGGTAATTACTTATTACGGAACGCTCCCTGGCCGATAATAAAACAGCACGAGCGCCATCTAGCCATCTCGTCTTCGAATTCTTTTCACCTATCAACAATCTCGTATCTCGTGTGTAGTTAGTCAATTTTTCCATCTGGCCTGCGAGAAAGTAACGGCCCTCGCGGGCTTAAGGCCGCCTCATAAAACTGAACGACTTTTCACGATATTATAACATTTTTATTCGATTATTCTCTTTCTGTAGAGAATTTTACGGCCAGGTCAATGTAATAAATAATTTTTAATAATTTTGACAATTTTTGTAATCGCAGCAAGTGTTAAAATTATCTACTGTATGTAAGCAGTTAGGAAAAGTTCGTTATGTCACCAATTACAAAAAGAAAACCAACATTAAGATTTTTGTTTTTAAAATCAAGTATTAGGTATTTTAACGACCGTGGGTTCTGATATGACCTGTTGGATTTTACTTAAATAATTTTAATCCAAAGAATAAGCCTATGTTTATTTTAAAAACCTCGATGATCAATCTATATAACTGACTATATCATTGATCCTGTTAAATTACCACCTCCACAGGGTTGTTGAATCCATAATCCACGGACAATCATTTTTGGAACACATATTTTGATTAGAAACAATTATAAATATAAAAGTTTATCAATCTAAATAAAATAAAACGCAGTTTTATTTACAATGGGCGTATATTTTTCAAAATAAATAAATCTTCAACACATATTAAATTGTTATAAACAGCTTATTATTATTTTTTAGGCTATTTTATTCTATAATTTTTTTTTACATCACTTTACTAAAAATACTTACAGTATTTTTGTCATTTATACGGTATTAGGCCAAAAAGAAACCACTAAACAATGTTAGAAAAAAATAAAATTGAATACGTTGTGGAAAAAATTATAGAAAAATGTTAACTTGATATAAAAATATTAAATTCATATTTAAAAATTATTGATATATGTAATTTTCGAAATAGTATTCAGTTTCCATTTTTTTCTACGATTCTTGCAAATAATCTGTTTTTCATTTTTTAAATTTATTACTTAATAAAAATTATGTACGTTAATTGGAAAATTTGAATTTTTTCTCTGTAAAACACTATTAAATACAATTCAAATTTTAATTATCTAATTACTTTTAAGCTTGTGTGGAAAATTTGAATTTTTCAACTGAGATTAAATATGAATTGTACCTCCTTTAAAAATTGAAGCAATAACATTTTTGATTAAAAAGTGAGAAAAGAAAATATGAAATTACCTTCAGGTACCAAAAACAAAAATAGCTAACAACTTTTAATACTTTTTTAAAAAATACAAAACAGACAATTTGCTATAAATTAAAATAACAAGACCACCTACCATAGTTCTAAATCTACAAAATGAAAAGCAGTTTTATCGAAAAACAAAATTCAGTCAAACGTACTTATTTATATAATATATTTTTTTTTGCAAAATATGATATGTTTTAATTTTATTTTGTTTTCTGTTTAACATTATTAAAGTTTGGTCACTTCACTTTTGGTTTTTCGCACAAATGTTGATATCCAGCAGCTTTTTATTTTAAATACTGTACTTTTAGTATAAAGCTAAATTTTCTGTTTTCGGAAACAAATATAAATTTAAATATATTAATAATTAATTTTACTTCAAATTGAAGTAACCGTGAATAAGGATATGATACATTTTTTTGTCCCAACCCGCTGCTGTTTTTGATATTTTTCGTGATATGATTCGGTTCACTGTCAGTTTTTTTTTATCATAATTATTAGAATTTATATTAAAGTTTGATGGCACACATTGCACTTTTTTACCATAGGAAATTCTTAGTGTTGCCTCCAACTATTCGCTTTATAGTAGACGTCTTTGTACATGCTGGGACACTGCTTGGTCTGTAACAAAAAATATATAAAATTAGATTAACCATATTCATTAAATTTATAAATATTAAGTTATAGTAAAATCGCAATCGAAAAATTACAAATATTTTAAATCGTAAGAAGTACCCTATACTATATAAAATGGTGTTTTATTTTTGATAGATCTAGATTAAATTCTCTATCTCTATTGGTTTTTACATAATGGGCATTTTTTCAAAATTTATCTCGTTTATTGTGTCAAAATTTGGAAAAATATCCATTATAAAAAAACCAATAGGGATAGAAAATTAAAACTAGCACCATCAAAAGGAAAACATTATTTTATAAAGTATAGGGTATTTTTAACATCTATTTAAAATTAATTGTAATTTTAATTTAAGGGAGAGACTCAAAAAAATATTCGTTTTTGTGTCTCTCCCTTAAATTAAAATTACAAATAATTTTAAATGGATCTTAAAAATACACACTATATAAAATGATGTTTCCTTTTTGATTAGTCTAGTTTTAATTTTCTATCCCTATTGGTTTTTACATAATGAGCATTTTTCTGAATTTTATCTCGTTTTTTGTGTCTCTCCCTTAAATTAAAATTACAAATAATTTTAAATCAATGTTAAAAATACCCTATGCTATACAAAATGGTGTTTTCTTCTTTATAGATTTAATTTAAATACTCTATCTCAATTGGTTTTTACACAATGGGCATTTTTCCGAATTTTATCTCGTTTTTTGTGTCTCTCCCTTAAATTAAAATTACAAATAATTTTAAATTGATGTTAAAAATACCCTATACTATATAAAATGATGTTTTCTTTTTGATTAGTCTAGTTTTAATTTTCTATCCCTATTGGTTTTTACAAAATGGGTATTTTTCCAAATTTTATCTCGTTTTTTGTATCAAAATTTGGAAAAATACCCATTATATAAAAACCAATATGGATAGAAAATTAAAACTAGACCTATCAAAAGAAAAATATCATTTTATAAAGTATAGGGTATTTCTAACATCGATGTAAAATTAATTGTAATTTTAATTTAAGGGAGAGACACAAAAAAAAATTTAATTTTTTGTGTCTCTCCCTTAAATTAAAATTACAAATAATTTTAATTCGATGTTAAAAATACCCTATACTATACAAAATGGTGTTTTCTTTTTGATAGATTTAATTTAAATACTCTATCTCAATTGGTTTTTACATAATGAGCATTTCCCGAATTTTATCTCGTTTTTTGTGTCTCTCCCTTAAATTAAAATTACAAATAATTTTAAATTGATGTTAAAAATACCCTATACTATATAGAATAGTGTTTTCTTTTTGACAGATTTAGTTTAAACACTCTATCTCAATTGGTTTTTACATAATGGGCATTTTTCCGAATTTTATCTCGTTTTTTGCGTCTCTCCCTTAAATTAAAATTACAAATAATTTTAAATCGATGTTAAAAATACCCTATACTATACAAAATGGTGTTTTCTTCTTTATAGATTTAATTTAAATACTCTATCTCAATTGGTTTTTACACAATGGGCATTTTTCCGAATTTTATCACGTTTTTTGTGTCTCTCCCTTAAATTAAAATTACAAATAATTTTAAATTGATGTTAAAAATACCCTATACTATATAAAATCATGTTTTCTTTTTGATTAGTCTAGTTTTAATTTTCTATCTCTATTGGTTTTTACAAAATGGGTATTTTTCCAAATTTTATATCGTTTTTTGTATCAAAATTTGGAAAAATACCCATTATATAAAAACCAATATGGATAGAAAATTAAAACTAGACCTATCAAAAGAAAAATATCATTTTATAAAGTATAGGGTATTTCTAACATCGATTTAAAATTAATTGTAATTTTAATTTAAGGGAGAGGCACAAAAAAATGTTCATTTTTTGTGTCTCTCCCTTAAATTAAAATTACAAATAATTTTAAATCGATGTTAAAAATACCCTATACTATACAAAATGTTGTTTTCTTTTTGATAGATTTAATTTAAATACTCTATCTCAATTGGTTTTTACACAATGGGCATTTTTCCGAATTTTATCTCGTTTTTTGTGTCTCTCCCTTAAATTAAAATTACAAATAATTTTAAATTGATGTTAAAAATACCCTATACTATATAAAATGATGTTTTCTTTTTGATTAGTCTAGTTTTAATTTTCTATCCCTATTGGTTTTTACAAAATGGGTATTTTTCCAAATTTTATATCGTTTTTTGTATCAAAATTTTGGAAAAATACCCATTATATAAAAACCAATATGGATAGAAAATTAAAACTAGACCTATCAAAAGAAAAATATCATTTTATAAAGTATAGGGTATTTCTAACATCGATTTAAAATTAATTGTAATTTTAATTTAAGGGAGAGGCACAAAAAAATGTTCATTTTTTGTATCTCTCCCTTAAATTAAAATTACAAATAATTTTATATCAATGTTAAAAATACCCTATACTATACAAAATGGTGTTTTCTTTTTGATAGATTTAATTTAAATACTCTATCTCAATTGGTTTTTACACAATGGGCATTTTTTCGAATTTTATCTCGTTCTTTGTGTCCCTCCCTTAAATTAAAATTACAAATAATTTTAAATTGATGTTAAAAATACCCTATACTATATAAAATGATGTTTTCTTTTTGATTAGTCTAGTTTGAATTTTCTATCCTTATTGGTTTTTACAAAATGGGTATTTTTCCAAATTTTATCTCATTTTTTGTATCAAAATTTGGAAAAATACCCATTATATAAAAACCAATATGGATAGAAAATTAAAACTAGACCTATCAAAAGAAAAATATCATTTTATAAAGTATAGGGTATTTCTAACATCGATGTAAAATTAATTGTAGTTTTAATTTAAGGGAGAGACACAAAAAAAATTTTCATTTTTGGTGTCTCTCCCTTAAATTAAAATTACAAATAATTTTAAATCGATGTTAAAAATACCCTATACTATACAAAATGGTGTTTTCTTTTTGATAGATTTAATTTAAATACTCTATCTCAATTGGTTTTTACATAATGAGCATTTCCCGAATTTTATCTCGTTTTTTGTGTCTCTCCCTTAAATTAAAATTACAAATAATTTTAAATTGATGTTAAAAATACCCTATACTATATAAAATGGTGTTTTCTTTTTGACAGATTTAGTTTAAACACTCTATCTCAATTGGTTTTTACATAATGGGCATTTTTCCGAATTTTATCTCGTTTTTTGTGTCTCTCCCTTAAATTAAAATTACACATAATTTTAAATTGGTGTTAAAAATACCCTATACTATATAAAATGGTGTTTTCTGTTTGGTAGAATTAGTTTGAATTCTCTATCTCTATTGGTTTTTACACAGAAGGTATTTTTCCGAATTTTATCTTGTTTCTTTTGGGTCTCTCCCTTAAATTAAAATTACAAATAATTTTAAATCTATGTTAAAAATACCTTATAGTATATAAAATAACTATTTTTATTTTTCAGATGTTGTTTAAAATATTTTCGGTAATCCGGTAATTCTTTAGGTCGTACGAAATTATTCTGGAAGTCCCGGAGGTCTTTCAGAATTCCTGAAATCTAAAATCCTTTGTACGCAATTTCTCTAACAAATTTACCCTTCGATGTTTATTTTATAGAAACTTAATCTGTATAATAGAGCACGTTAGGTAAATTTAAGCTGTAAATTAAATAGGGATGGTTGAATTTAATAGGTAAATAAATATTTCTTTATTTTTATTTTATATAAAATATACGGTAAGGTGAAGTGGGGTATAGGTGATAATAAAACAGTTGTGTATAAAGAAAAACATTTTAAACTCTTTTTTTTTGAGAATATCTCATCTATTCACAGGACGATTTTAGAAACCTATGTCAGTTTAAATTAGATAATAAAAATTACTATAAGTTTCACTGCTCAAACAATTTTATTTATAAAATGCCAGCGAAAATCTAAACTATTAATTAAGGTCTTGTATAATTAGCACATTATCTATCACTTATCAATTTCATATACTCGTTAGAGTAGAAATTTCCTGAAAATTTCCACTTGATTTATCCAGAATCAAGCCAACATCTCCCGCTGAATGGCTGAGCTGTCACAATATAAAACAAAACCGTCGCGTCTAGTACAGCGGGGATTCTATCCCGGTATACTCTATCCTCCATCTGCCCTCCTCCGATCCACCAACCTCCGACCTCCGTCGCATCAGCACGGAAGCAATAAAGGAGCAACAATGTACTTAGCGCAAGGATTAAACATACCTTGTTAATATCAACCTCTACATAATCGCTGTTGTTACTCCAACAATAAGATTATCATAAATCATCTTAAGCCAGCTGTCTAAACATCCACAACAAACATCCCGTTACCACGTGTGCCCCTCAAACCCGCTTGGCACAGGACCGGAATCGTTTTTAATTGAGTAGGCCAGTGGAATATAAAAGCTTATCTTAGCTTGATGACCAGGCTCAAGATTGACTAATTTTTTTTTGTTAGAGTATTGTTACTGGTCATTACTTTTTAACCTACAATTATTTTAATCTAAAAATTTTACAAACTAATTACTTATTTAAAAAGTCCTCATTGGGCTATCTTAATTGTTTCTATAGGAAATCACCACAAGTTGGCGTGATGATTTATTACACTGTTTTACACTAGCACTAACATTAACGTTTACTGCACTAGCTCAAATGGCTTCTTCCTTTTGAGCCTTCTGTTGAGTGTAGAGTTGTCCAGTAATTGCAACGCTTCTTCGTTGACGTGGGAGTGGAGTCGACCCTCATGTTTCGCAGCAAACCTTTTTATTTCTTCTTCGATTTTTGGCATCTTCAGGTCTCTATGAAGATAATCGTTTCGGTAGAACCAAGGTGAATCAACAATGCATCTTAGGACTTTAGCTGTATGCCATAAATCCAGATTTCTTTTGCCAGTTCTTCTTCATCAGTTTCATAATTCGTTGAAATTTTAGATTTTTCTTTGTTTAAAATATTAATTTGTTTTTGCATATGTTCCATATTGTTTTGCCGTTGTTGCAATGCACTTTAAGTTGCTGTTTTCCAGCTTTTTCCTGTATCCAAGCATTGTACAATGCCTGTTCATTCTGACTTCTAGCTTGATTTTCATGGAATAAGGCCTGATATTGTTTAGCTAGGCGATTTTCTCCTACTTCCATAGTTTCCATATTATTTGTTTGAGTTACCTGAAGCAGGTCCTGTTTTTTTTGCTTCAAAAGCACTTTGACAGGTGTCGATTTTGTTTTATTATTTTTTTCTACACATTGGAAAACTATTTTTAATGGCACATTATTATTTTTATTTTTGTTCTTAAACATTACGTTTAGCAATCATTGTTGATATTTTAAACAGTCGCGATTAAAACATATTTACACTATATACACAAACGAAACTGATCTAGATCACTTTTTTTCATTTTGTTTATTTGTATAATATTTTCCAAAGTTCAACGTTTTTCTACTATTGTGTTTAATTTAGAGTTGATTGCGTTACTTTTCAAGCTGGTTTTTTCATCTTGGTTGTAAGTTTCTTTCATTACAAACAATATTCTTATCAATTAGGGACGATACACTATTACTTCTGGATAATGTGACAATGCTGCATCTGACGGGATACATAATTTTATATCAAAATGTATTTACAGATAAAATCACAGACATTCTTAGCTTTTATTAAAGACCACCGGGTCAAGAAATGAAGTAGACTCTATGATTCAGAAATTGTTGATTACATATAAAGATATTTAACCTTTTTCAACATATCTTCACTTTTTGTACTAGTGAAGATTCTAGATTAAATAAGGGGAGATTGATTTGTATTATTACTGTGCCAACACATTTTGTCTTAATCCAGCCCTGAGCTTATCTTCGACTTGGGCCATCGCAGCTTCCTGTGAGTATATCTTTGGAGGAGCCTGCATAATAATTTCTCCAATAAATTTCAATTTCTATATGATAATGATGCGCATCGGAGAGGAATGTTTGCCAAAGTCGATTATAAACAACGTGAAAAGTTGTAGTAGATACCTACCTATATTATGTATGTGAAGTTGATATCAATTTTGAAAAATTTACCGAACTACTGTTTAAAAAAGCGAAAATAGTAAAGTAATCTATATTTCATTGCCTACATGGTCAGAATATAAGTAGATCAGTAAAAGTAATAAACTCTTTAAAACAAATTATAAACTAATTTTATAATCAAAAACTTTGTTACTATTAAATAAATTAATAAAACAAATTATAATTCCAAGCAAATTTAGATCAATTGAGCATATTTCTTATTAAAAAAAAATAACTATGGGTTCGGAAAAATGACAGTGTTAGAAAGTGCAGTCGCACCAAAAAATGCTACTTCATATATACAGGATGTTTACAAAGAGATGTAGCGAAAAACAAATTTCAGTAACCAAATAATAAACCGCAGAATGTTTAATTGTAATTCAAACAAATTGTAATTAAGTCATTTCTTGTAAACACACCACATTCTCTATTTAACGAACAAACACTAAAATACAATTTAAACAACATCCCAAAACAAACATACAACGTTGTTTAAACCGCCCCCATTTTAATACCATTCAGTCCACCTCACAGTGGTCCAAAACAGTAATCTAGCTGAACAAAACTGTAAAATTCATTATATTGTTGCTGAAAGTTCAGTGATATCTAGAATGCTCGTGTAACAAATCTAAGCTACATTTTTTCCATTTATATAAAAATTTTAGAGACATAGATACTCTTAATATAGAATTTTCAGAATAACAAAGAAAATAATTTATTAAAATAGAAATTTTGCCAAAACCATAAGTAATTGAGTCTTATCAAGACATACTTAAACCCATTTTCTTCTATTGCTGTAGAAATTTTAAATCAGCAACTATTAAAAAAAAGACCTGTGAATTAATATTTGCCATAATTTAAATACGTTGTACAATTTTTGATTGGAACCCAATTTAACTGATTCAAAAGAGAAACAAAAAGAGCAAGAAGAAGTTGAAGAAAGCGATGATGAAGAAGACGAAAACAAAAAAGCTTGGGTCTCCTCAAAAAAATACGAAACATAAAATTTAGTGGTTTAAATTAATTTTGTATAATTTTGACTCAAAACAGTAAAACAACTTTGCAACAATGAATTTACGTGCTTTGTAAATTGAAGCTCGAAATCAATCCACAGACCTAAATTTTTGGCTTCATTTGCAAACTGAAGAACATTGCCAGTTGATTTTATTTTTTTTGCACTAAATGGTATTGCTGTAAATTAAGACGGATTTAGTTTTAAGTTGTGAGCAGTAGATATATTAAATAATGAATTCAAGTCTTCATTAAGATGAAGACTTGAGTTACCCAGCGACTCTTTGTCAAAAGAACGATAAAGCTGCGTATCGTCAGCATACTGGTGAATCGCATAATTTTGAACAAAGCTTTGGAAGTCAGAAATGTACAGAGCAAATAAAACTGGTCCCAAAATTGAATCCTGTGGCATCCCTTGTATTACTGGTAGGAAATTTGATATGTTGCCATTCAAAATTACTTTATGAGTGCGATTACTAAGATAATTTGATGTGAGCGAGACTGCATTTTTTGTAAAGCCAAAAACGTTTAATTTCTTACAGAGTAAGTCATGTTATTTTCCCTTGATCGGTTGATTTAAAAATATCATCAATTTTTAGTTATAACAAATCAGTAATAAAGTGGTTAGTTTTTTTGCATTTGAAATCTACATTTTTAAAGGTTTTTAATAAAAACCCAACATTTATTACAGCTCAGATTTTTGCATAGCTAGAATTCATATTTCGACCAGTGTGCACCGAAGATAAACAAAGCGAAATTCCGGCTCGTTCTCTTGCTCGTTCACCTCGCTCATTCACATTTCAATAGCGACAAGATTTCCATTATAAAAGGCTTATTACTGTTTGCGCGCTGTGCAAATACTCAAATACTTACATCGGTACGGTGTTTAACATTGAAGTCAATATTTGTCCTAACCGGTCGATGGTGCAACGGCTGCGGCGGTCTGAAATTGTTTCCTAAGGGCGCTTTCGGGTGTTTGGCATCGCCCTGCATCAGTCTTCGGAGACCGAACATCTGCAATAAAGAACATTTACTTGGTATGTGTGCAATTCAGAAGTGGGATCATCTGGAGATTCAGAAGTGGGATTGCTTGGAAAAAATCGCTTTGCGAAATGAGGGTTGCTTTGTTACGATTCACTATAGACATTTTATTTGATGTAGTTTATTATTTTACCTAACAGGAAGGTGCTTTTTTGATAGAGTAAAATATTTAAGATATATCTAAAATGACATTCTGAGAGGGCAGTATCTAATATTATCTAGTAACCCCCATGAAGGACGTAATAATGAAAATTAATTATTTAAATAATTGAAAGGAATTCTAAGGTTTATAGCTTTTATAAACTATATTGGATTATTTCGCGAAAAGAGTAGGTAATATACGGCACTGAAGTCACAAAAATGTCCAAATAAAATTGATCAAAAGTTCAAAATACATTTTTTAATTTATTTAAACCATTCATATATAGGAATTATGGGAATAGGTTAATCAAAATTCCTTAAATTATAAAAACCAAACACTTTTCGAGCAATCCTCATAATATATTACTAATTACAATTTTTTTTTATTTAATTTTACTGGGGACTGGTATAATTGCAAATTTTCTTCTTTGGCATAAACGTGATTTTGGACGTTTTCTTTTTTGTCTGCGATTATCCTTTTCCGTTTTCCATTCTTTATTTAGAATGTCCATGAATAAATTTTAATTAATTACTGCGTTATGGATGTTTTATCATGCAATTTTACCCATGCAACGTTTTGTGTTTTGTTCTGTGGTTGACCAACCGTTATTTTTACAGACGTTCTTCAAGTTCTCCGTTTTATTTTCCATTCGAACATCCCGGTTTTCCAACATACATTTTTACGAAGTAAAGGTTTTTCCAATGTTGAGTGTAGAAAAAACAATTTAAGTTTTATGAATGAAATTATATATAATTTCTTAAAATATTTGTATGAATTACACAATCGAGAGCCTTTGATAGGTATAAAAAAATGAAATTATTAATTCAGATAACTTTTTTTAGAACTGATATAACTGCTTTAGTTGTATTGTTTCTCCTTTAATACCCGAACTGATTTTTACAAAATAAACTTTTTTGTCAAAGTTAGTAACAATTTATTATTTTATTATAAATAGAAACGTAATACTTTTCATTCTGTCAAATTTTTCTGAGGTTACTATTGGAGATAAATTGGAAAGAGCAATTTTTAAGTATTTTTTTCGAAAAACTGTCAAAGATACAGACATTATATATGGTTGAAATTAAAAAAAAAAAAAATAGAATTGCTTGGTTTTTACTTCTACTATTTCCAGTACTTCAGATCAATGTTTTTTTTATTAAATTTTCCTGTTACAGTTGTCTAATGATTTTATAAATTCTAGCAACAGGCACTGGCGCATTGAATGTGTGAATGCAAAAAGGTTTTTTATCATTAATTGGACGTAACTGGGGCAAAGAGAAGTCGTAAAGTAGAGATAATGTAAATACTCTATTTAAAATATTCACTTTGATATAGATTGTTATTGCGTTTGCCCTTGCAGATTGCATTTACAGTTCAGGTAAAACTTTTTCCATCCGTGAAATAACCCGGGATTTTTCTACGCTCAAAAGTTACAAATAAATAAGGAATGAACATTTTTTTTAAATAATATTAATTGTATAAATTACAAAAATATCTAATAAAATATAAAAAAAATTTAAAAAAATACATTTTAACTTAAAATATATATACAAAACCCAAAAAATTAAAATTTCTTTATATACACAAGTAATATTATTTTAATATAATTATAGAAATAAAGATTTTAAGGAACATTGTTTTTTTACAATTATTATAGTAAAAATAAAATTTTAGCTGTGAAATTCAGGGACAGTTGGTAATTTTTCCCCTATGGAAGTGACCATCACCGAATCTTTCTTATCAGCATGATGAAGTATAATATTTATGGCGTGCTTGACTAATGTAGATAAAAATAATTTTTAGGTATGCTTTCTAATCGAATTCTGAGACAATTATATCTACTAAATCATCTAACTAACTTATATTCACTCTTTTCTATGGGTATATCTTTTAATTAAAAAAACTCTGGCCACTTCAAATCAACGATTGATAAAAATAAATTCGAAATATGTTGAACTGCATTAAAATATTAAAAAAAAGTATAACGACAGCATCCTGATTTACAGCATTGTGTTTATTATCTACTCCGTAAAATCATCGCTAAATGATTTATTCAAGTACTGTACAACAAGCAAAATTTAGAATTTGGAAAATCGAACGAATCAGGGTAAAATCAGCAGCAGTAACAGTAGCAGCAACAGCAAAAATCGTAGTCAGCAGAAGCGTTGGGTTAAAACGGCACACAATGTGGCAATGGAGTCGAATAATTTGGACGGCCATTGTTGTGCAAATGAGGCTTTTATTGGAATTTCCTGTGGAGTGCGTGTCTACTGCCGACTCGTCACGAAATAAGATAAATTTATTTTCTCGACCAACGCTTTTTCGATTCACCCAGACCATCGACGTATCAACCAATTCTAATACTACAAAAGGGATTTTTTTATCCATTAGGTCAAATGAAAAGCTGAATTACTTCACTGTTAACTTATTGTTATCAAAGGTGAATTTTCGAAGGATCATTGCTTATAGCCCTTCTAACTACTATTATAAATAATATTAATAATAATACTCTCCCTAATTCGCCCCTTTTACGAGTGAATTTATTTATATTTACATTTCCATAAGACAATTTTAATTGTATTGTATATTCCTACGCCTCTCTAAAAAACGAGCCTAGAGGCCATAATTCAGGAGTCATAGCATTTCTAAAATTACTTTCCAATATTGTAACTTTAAAAGAAGAGTAAATTTCAGGACGTAGCGAATTTAATTTTTCACATTTAACTTCCGGAAAATTTTTAATTGTTGTTATTTGAAATGAACTATTTAATGATTTACCTCTTCCATTTTGTGACTGGCTGTATGACAAAAGAGTCTATGCAAAAAAAAAATGAGAATAGATTCCAGATCATTAGTGGTAGCGTTGATATTAATTCTGTAGACATGTAGGCTTACATGTTTAGGTACGCCTTTCACAATTTCGGTAGTATTATTTACTACAACAATATTACGTTTTCATCGTCGGTTAACGATTTTCCAATTATTTGCATCATTGCATTTTTCAACTGCCTCAGATGCATTCATTTTAACAATACTAGCACTATCTTTTTTTGAGAATACTTCCGATCGGTTAAGGTCCATTTCATTTTCCTCCTTTTTGAATACATTTGTGCTTAAATTAATAATTGTATTCATCTTATCCCTTTGAACCCCTAGAGCTGATAAAGTGACTTGTGAAGGGGAAGGGGCTGTTATTATTATTTGCAGTAGCGCTTCTGGACTTACAGGTCAAGCAAACCCGGAAAATGGTACCGCATGGCAATTTTTATAATCTGGATGTTATATCAACAGAAATTTTTGCCATGATCACTAGATTATCGACAAAATTCATCGTAGTCAAACACTAATTAATATTCAGGATCTTAGTTTCCTTTAATTATATCTCTTATTATTCAAGATAAAATATGAATTAACTTTTACAAAAAGAATCTGAGGATAACTGTTTAAAAAAAGACATTACTATTAAACTGTTAGTCATCTGCCGTAATAAATCGTCCTTTACGAGAAGCCACAAGTGTGAAATCCTCTTTCAGCACCGCAACCAGATTTAATCTCTAATAAATACTCAGGAGATAATCTATCTGACCGCAACCGGGGCAGCAGCTAGCGGCGAAATTTATAGAATAAAAATGCCCATTACCCCCCTTTACAGTGTTTGGAGGTGGCCTACTCAGCATCGCATAGCCCAAAATCGGGGGATTAAAGGAGGGACATCACGACGTCGCTAGAGTCGCGTCGCGGCGAATTCTCATCGCCGCAACATAAATTTCGTCTCGCCACGGGAAACGGAAACTGTGTCGCACTTTGAATTACATTTTCTGAGTTACGAATGGCAAACTTTCAACTTTCAACTTTGCTCTACTACTGCTCACACACGACGGAGCACCAAGCAGTTACTGTACAGTCTACGCCGTACCTTTGATGAGATTTACGTATGAATTACTGGGTTTGTTTCGGTTTCAGAATAATTAACTAGTTTTCAGGGATTTAATTCAACATTACGGAGCGTTGTGTACCTTTTAATGTAATCCTTTGTTCGGAATAGCTCAATATAGCTCACCTCTATTAACATTTTTGCTCAATAGTCCGGTTGTAGAGGCAGAAATTATAACCTTGTAATCTCTAAATTAAAAATCTAAGCAGTAAACGCTCTATCAATAAGCAACTTCTTTTCGGCATCCACGATGCGTTGGAAAAAACTGAAGAAGAACGATAAATAACATAAAATAGTTTGTTGTCGACGAGATGGTTATTCAAAGAAGATGTCTGCAAAGTTTTATTATAGCAATGAACAACTATTCACGTTAATCTGGTAAATATCCAAAACAATTTAAAATATTAGTTATTGTGCCTATTCATAAAAAAGGTTCAAAAACTTTTACAAAAATCTTTGAAAAAACCCTTAAATGTAGAATGAAAAAATTTATAAAAAAAAACATAATATTATGTCAAAGTGTCAGTACGGTATTAATGGGGAATATTATTGGTCACTGCTTCTGCATTTATTAAGAAATACATAAAAGTGATAGGTATTATATTAAAAGGAGATAAAAGATAGTATTACTGTAATCTGTTTTACTAATAATAGTAGTAGATGGTTGTATTTTAACAAATTTTAAAAAGATAAAATTGGAAACATTTAGGAATCTTTATAATATTTACTTTTTCTAGTAGTTAAATATATTAATTTGTAATTTGCACTTAAAATCCTAATCTATTTATTTTCGCGTAAACCACGGTAATCTCTTAACAGGGGCGCATATATGGGGGTAATGGGGGTAATTACCACTCCACTAAATAAGTATTCCAAACTATTCGGAAAAGATGGCGATTTGGTGATGTATGATAAATCGGTCTATCATAGTAAAGCTGTTACGTAGGGACATAATTTAACTAAAATTTATGCAAACCCAGAGGTAGATGTAAGAAATACATTAGATCAAGAAAGAAAAAGGCAGATTTTAGAATATAAACTTAGATTGAAACCCATTATCGAGTCAGTAATCTTTTTGGGACGATAAAATATTTCTTTCAGATGGGTTGAACGTCACGAATCTGTGCTTCAGTTTTAAAGTACTATTCAAATCATTGTAGACCTTCTTGATATTATTTCCCACTGGAAAGATCGGGACGCCTCATTCAAAGCAGAATGTTTAAAAATGCTATAGGTTCCACTGTTTTTACAGTTTCTTTATGCTGTCTATCTGATATTTTAGTTTTGACTGTAAATTTTTTTCATTTCATGTTTTCTGATCATGCGAGTATGTTATGTCCAAGAAAATATTTTTGTTTGTTACTGTTATGTTTTCATTTATAATCTTTCGTGTTATTAATGTTTTTAAAATGTGTTTAATATTTATTATACATGTAAAAGTTGTTCTTTTTAAATTTACTTGTATTATATGTTTTTTGTTTGTTTTGTTTTTAAATTATATCAGAAATAAAGTCAATATTTTCACTACCCCCCAAACATAAACTCTGGATGCGCCACTGTCTCTTAATCATTAGATAATACAAAACAATAAAATTATATATGTTTGCCGACGCACCACAATTTGTTATGAACACGACAGCAATTTTGAATGGAATATTTACGATAATTTTTTTTTAAAACAACCCCACACAAGTGCAAAACTTTTGGTTAACAAAAAACGTCTTTTTGCTATCTACGTTTCCCCGTACAATTAGATTTTAAAGCAAATTAGGGTATCATAAATTTATTAGTTCCGCGCTTGAGCTAATAGGAGGTCGGGGTAGGGGGGTTCATCGGGGGGTCGTGAAAGTGGAGTCGACTGAAGGATGATAAGTTAATTTGTTTCCGTATTCGACGCGGGACACATTCGTGGGATCGTTTCGGTAAAGAAGATAACACACGAATTATTAATTGGTCATTAGTCGAAGTGCGTTCGAATATAAATTTTACATTGGAGAGATTTTGGGTATGAAATATGGGCCGGCTTGTTATTGTAGCGAACCGTTTATGGTTCACAAAAGTGTAATATTTTTATGTAAATCATGCTGTATATTCCACCCTGTTACAAAATCCATATCCTTCGGCTTTGTGATACCTACGCGTAGTATGTACACATTATAATACCGATAGTTGTTAAAATTTAATCAAGTAATAAGTGGGTAATTTTATATGCGCTCTAGACTTGACTGGTAATCATTTAATCGAATTAAGGGATGTTAACAGGGCCTTGGCAGTATGTTTAAGGGGCGTAGATACACCCTTAGTAGCTCGTAATTTATTAAAGTGTTGCTCAAACTAAAAGCACGTGAGATATGCATCGACGTAGTTAATTATGTTTATTTTCATGTAGTACGACAAATGTTTGTATAAATATATAGGAAGGAAGTTTTTTTTTATTAATTCTGAAAATACAAAGCATTATGCATGATTTATGTAATATTTTCTTAACAAGTGCGTAAAGAGTTACTTTTCCGCACGCAAATGCAGTTAGAATAAGTTTATATCATGTGTTAAAATATGTAGGTGCACTTATTGTTCCGTGACATTAATATTATAATAAACATTATTTATCATTTTACAAGGTACTTACAAAACATTATTTTTCTTCCGTTTTAAGCTGAAATTACGATTAAAAGGTAAAATGTGTAGGCTTTTTACTATTTTTCTTGGCCTTTTTAGGAGCAGCGATGATAATCCGCAATGAATGGTCCGGAATCCGAAAGTCCAGACTCTAACCTCTAAGCCTCATTAATTTTCCACTCAAAAAAATACTTATTCATGTTATAATGAGGTCATTTTGCTAAAGAATAATAATCAATAAAGCAATACGATTATTTGTCGATACCGTTAATGCAATTCGAGGGAATATTATAGAAATGTGTTATTATCCATTAATAATTACGGAGAATGAACCGAGCTGCATTAGCATCCATATTCGTATACATGCGCTACAACTAAATTAAAACATCAAATGATGGTATTGAGATAAATTTATTAACATTTCTGCCTGTTTGCCTTTACCATGATGGAACGTTGTGTTCGATATGGAATTCATCATTTTGGATTCAGTCCAACAATTAAATTCGTTACTATTCGGTTTTCTTTTCTAATAAATAATTTTTTTTAGGAAGTAAGAAATTGTTTAGATACATTAAACCATTTTGTAACCTTTACCTCTTTAGTTCATTAGTACTATTATTAATTTGAACATTTTATGTTCAATACTTTGTAACATAAATAATTATAGAGTTCATTTCAAATAAAAATCACCCTAATCTATACTAATGATTTTGTTAACTACACTTTATTGCAGTTACTAGCATTGATAGTTTAAAAACAAATCACAATTAGAACAACATGAAGTTTAATACACTTTGTCCTATTTACTGGTCATTTCAAAGTTATTAAATACTCATTTGGTGTAACGTTTGCGTCATTGATAGCGCTTTACAACTACTTCTGATATCTAGTTTCTATTGATTTTTTTACATAATAAAATCTAAACTTTTATAATGGTAGAAAATAATTTAAAAAAGTTAAATAATAATTTTAGAAGCATAGTGTTCTACAAAAGAAAAAACGGTTAATAGAAGAACAAATCTTTCGCACTCTAATAGATATATCGAAACAAGCTTGGATAGATATTATTGGATAAACCAAGGTGCAGCGTATTCGTAATAAATCGCCTCAACAAGCTCACAACCGGATTTGCTCGTCATAATAGAAATGTGAAATCCTTCGACCGACCGGACTTTTCCTTCTCAATAACTCAATCATGATTTCCTGCTGAAAAAAGCTGGCGAGAGATAAAAAGATCCGATAAACGTCTACATGTTAATCGCTCCATCGAGAACGACCGCCGCCTGCCGCCTTTACCCTTCGACCGCTATGATAAGTAGCTATGGAATACAGTGGCGTACTTGCAAAAAAAAGGAACAGAAAAACGAGCCACTCCATTATTAATTTGGGCGTGTACCCAAAGCTGAAATATTTCGAGTATTCCAGAAGTTTGGGACAATATTGTAATTTTCATTAAGTTTGCTCAGTATATACATACACGTAAGTTCAGAATATTCATTTGTTTAAAGTATTTGGGTTTTTTGTAACTTAAAAGTAGATAAGGCAGAGTTGTCCCAGTATCTAATACCACAACATAGATTGAGGGTAATGAAAGGCAGATATTTTTTTAAAATTTCCTAGCAGAAAGAATGAAATAAACAATTTTTTGTTTAGTAGTTTTAAATGATGATACCAAGTCAGGTAGCAAAACTAAATAAAGTAATATTATTGTGATTCTGCAACGCAGTATCATTACTGAGAAATATTTACTAAACTTTTTCAGAATTCATCCTGAGTTTGTTTAGAAGAAACCAGTTTTCAGCTTTTCTTTCAATTTCTTTTTTTTTGTCCGACATAGAGGAATAAATGTTAAAATAGTACAAGAAAGTAGTAACGTCAGCAAATAATATATTTTTATTATGTTTACATATAGTCACAGAAGTCAAATTAGGTATATCTGTATTTGTAACGTGTGGAGGGTGGGTTACCCCTCGGCACTTAGGCCTCATTAATCCCATTCTGCTTCCTCTTGAGATGATAGGCACCTACTAGCTCGAGAGCCAACCTACAGATTTAATGTAGTTGATAACGTCGCCAAGAGATGCTTCTCTTATATCGGCCGGTGTTAGCCGATAGTTGCCGAACACAAATCTTCTAATAAATGAGAGCTCGATGGTCTCATCTTCTTGTTTGTACCCTCTGCAGAGTGCGGATTCTGATACACCCATAATATGGAGATGCTTTCGTACTTGGCAATTACCAGTCACAATACCTGTGACTAGGCACAGAATCTGTGTGTATTTGTTTGCTGCAATGTTGTCAGGAAAACTTAAGAGATCCCTAGCAACTCTGCAATTGCTTGTTTCATCCCATCTTTTCTTGAATTTCACAAGGGAATTTTCTTTGATTAGGACTGTCACTACCGATTTTGTCAGGCCAATAGAAGGGCCAGTTGGTTGGCTGCTTTCTTGGCTAGTGAATCAGTAAGACGGGGTTACCTTTCGATGTGGCGTGACCTTTGATCCATCTTAAGGTGACCACGTTGTTGATGGATACTTCGGCCAAAGCTTCGTGACATTCTAGTACTAACCCTGAGTAAATTCGTGGTCTGCTTAGGATGAGTAGTGCTTGTCTGCTATCTGTATAGATGAGCATGTTCCTTCTAGTGATATTGTTTCTGTTTATTTTTTTTGCTGCTATGAGAATCCCCGTTAGCTCAGTTTAAACTACATTGGCACTATTGCTCACAGCCCATTTTATGTTTAGGTTTAAGAATCCGGAGTATATTCCACATCCTGAGCCTTGCTTTGTTTTAAAACCTTCGGTGTTGATATGAATCGTACCTGCCACTTCCGGCTCTTCTATTTGTTCGATTATAACTTTATATGGCCAACGACATAATTAGTGATAAACAGTATGGCTTTAGAGAAGGTAAGTCAACAGAAGATGCAATTTTTAAATTAACTTCAGAAATATATAATGCACTTGATAAAAGGACACCTACTCTTTGCATATTTATAGACCTCTATAAAGCATTTGATACTGTTTGTCATAACAAACTATTACATAAGCTTTATTCGTATGGTGTAAGAGGAAATACTTATAGTCTAATAAAAAGTTACTTAACTGATAGAACGCAAACCGTTTCAATAGACAATGTTGTCAGCAAACAAAAAAATGTTGTATATGGTGTTCCTCAAGGAACAGTTATAGGTCCCATCCTGTGTACCTTATATATTAACAGCTTATTAAAAATGAAAACGAGAGGAAGTACAATTAGTTTCGCCGATGACACTGCTATTTTATATAAAGAACAATCATGGCAGTTGCTAAAACAAAAGGCAGAGAAAGATATGGTTGAAATAAAAAATTGGTTTGAATATAATCTCCTCACTCTTAACATTAAAAAAACCAAATACCTTTCTTTTTCATCCTATGTTTCGGGCTTACCAATACTTGGTCCATTAATTATCGATAAAGACACTGAAATTCCAGAAGCAGACTCCATCAGATATATTGGAATAATTATAGATAGGCACCTAAGATGGGACTTGCACATAAATAATTTAACGAATAAAATCAGAGGCCTTTTATCTAGATTTAAATTATTAAGAGACTTTTTGGTTACACAACACCTAAAAATTATTTATTTTGCCTTAGTACAAAGTTTGCTTCAGTATGATATATTAGGATGGGGAGGTGTGTTAGATATATACATAAACAAATTACATATTATACAAAAATGGATGTTAAGAATAATTTATAATAAACCAATTTTATATTCAAGTAATCTCTTATATCAACAGAATAAAATATGTGATGTACGACAATTATTTGCGTTTAAAATACTTATTAATATTCATAAAGAGAAAATTTTAATACAATGCGCAAAACATGATTATGAAACACGCAACAAAGAATATAAAACACAGCTTCCTAAATGCAATAAAACAATAGGTCAACACAGTTGCAACTACATTAGCTCTAAATTATTTAATTATTTTCCAAAGGAACTGAAACAAATTAAAAATTTTCTTAATTACAAAACCAAACTTAAAAACTGGATTTTAGAGACGGATCGATATTTATTCCATGAGATTATAAATGAAAGCTTAACATTCTAATTATACGTGTTACAGATACTTATAATAAATAAAAAAAAAACAAATATAATAAGGAAAAAAGACTTAAGATTGTTAAAAATTAACTATTTGAGACCTCACTTCACGGATTAGACTTTTATTTTTGATTGTAACCCTATTTTTAATTTTTAATTTATATATTAACTGATTTCGTCCTGTATTTGTAGGTAAGTAATGTATATAAATAAGTAAATAAATATTGTTTTAAAGTTAAGATAGTAATTGTGTAATTTGTGTTTCATGTTTATTCGTATCATTATGTATTTAGGTTTGTACTTTTAAAATATTTGAATAAACATATTATTATTATTATTATTATTATTATTATTATTATTATTATGGCTTATGAAAGATATATTTCGATGTTCGCTTGAAGAAGTGCGAGCGTATCGAGCGCCTCCTGCCAAAAGTGACGTCTCGCCTCACCAGATCCTACATCAGGTTCTATTCCGACCATGCGGAGGTGTGTCATTGTCATCAGAGCAACCTCCTTGATGTAAATATCAAGGAAAATGAGACTAAGAATGACTTACATGGCTCTAGTCGGTGTTGTTTTCTTGGCTCCTGTTATGTTGAGACATGCTGTTTTTTCAATTTGTTCTAGTTTACGTATAGCTGTTAATTTTTGGGTTTTCGGTACCAAGACAACTGCACCGTATGTTAGCATAGGTCTTATGATAGCCATGTAAGTCCATGCGAGGACTCTGGGGGAGAAACCCCAGGTGCGCCCCATGGTTCGGCGGCATTATTCATAAGCAATGTATGCTCTTTTAACTCTGTTTTCTAAATGCGAGTTCCATGTTAACTCACTGTCAAAGGTGAGACCTAGGTACTTCACCTCGGCTGCAAAGTTTTGTTTTGTGTTTAGGAGTTCTGGAGGTTTTAATTCCATTTTCATCCTTTTCCTTGTGAAAAGGACCATTTCTGTCTTCTTAGGATTAATAGACAGTAAATGGTCCTTGCACCACTGTTCTATAATTTTTAGAGCATTTGCATTCTTTTGCAGAGTATGTTCTCAAAATTCTCTATTTGCAGAATGATTAGGTCATTTGCATATGCTATTGTTTAGTGACTGTCATTGTTGAGGCGGCTGATGAGGGTGTCAAGGACCATATTCCACAGTAGAGGTGATAGCACCCCTCCTTGTGGACATCCCCTTGAAACCAAGCCTCTTATATAATTAGGTATAATAAAAAAGTATAATATCCCCAAAACGGATCCTTGCGTTACACAATAATATATTTCTCTAAATCGGGAAATATTATAATTAGATGGGCAACTTCAGAACGGCCAGATTTAGGAGGCCACAAACAAATCACATACCTTGCTCAAGGCTAAATATTCCACAACTTTTATAACTGCTTGTGTAGTCCAACAATTGATTTAAAAACCAAATTGTAATTTAATAAAAAAAAAACATTGCAATGGTCGAAAAAAAAAAAATGATAATGAGAAATAAACCATAAATAAAGGTCCTACAACATGCTCTGATTCATTTAATTTGATTTGTTTTCAATCATCTCAGCTAGATAAAGAATTTTGTAGCCAATCCGTCCCTGCTGACTCCAGCAAAGCGTACTTCCACCCTTTCATCTCGAAATTGAAATCGACACATAAAAGAAGAAGACTTGAGGTAAATCCTCGATTGCCATTATCCCGAAAAGCAATCCTTTGCCATGATATCCTAATTAATTCGGAGCATTATATAAAGGAAAACTAATATTCAGAAATTAATTACGCAAGGCTTTATGCAACCATTGCCGCTTTTCTATAACAACCGACGAAGCTTCAGTTTAACTTGAGGGTCTCTTTCTTTCTTTCGACACGCGATGACGCGTCTAAGGTGTTCTGATAGATATCGTAGCACTGGAAACTGTTACTATCACGATACGAAAATTTGCATATTCCTAAAATAGCGTTAAATTGGGTAAAAAGATATAAGATTGTCAGATCTCAATATTTTGCAACCAATATTTAAAGTTAATGGGGACAAAAATTATAGTATTTTTTTCCTATCTTCAGATTGCAAAACCTAACTAAAAATTATAAATTCTCAGAACTTACAAAATTTTATAAATTATAAGGACACGGTGAGTATACGTCACGTGAAGGATAAAACACTGAGGATGTAGGTGTACAAAAAGGATGATTTATGAGGATTTATGTGGATTTCTTGAGAAATTATGAGGATGTACGATGATGTAAGATGTACGGATATGTACGGGGATATACAAAATGTTCAAGGATATAAGAGGTTGTCGAGGATGTATAAGGATTTATGGGGATGTATAAGAATGTATGAAGATGTATAAGGATTCCTCGAGGATACAGATGATTTCTTGAGGATGTACAAGAATATTAAAAAATCCAGCAAATAACTGTCAATGCCTCAAAAACAGAACTGAAAAAAATATCAGCTCCAACATAATAATTCTTATCTTGTCAATAAAACTTAAATAGAACAATTAGATTATAATCTAATCCAAGTTGGGAGCTCTAAAGTATACAGGGTGTATCAACGATGCGTGGGTGAACGATAGCTGCTTCCCTATATGAGATAGGAGAAAATGCTTTAAATAAAAGTTGTAGAGGGCATTAAAAGCTACGTTCCAAAAATAACTACCAATATACAGGATGTCCGATAAATGTATGAGTTATAGAAGTAATGTTTTTTAAAGGAAACACCCTATATATTTTTACTCGATTAAATTTCTTTGGGTTTATACTGGGTGGTTCGGAATTTATGGTGGGATTTAGGTAACAAAATGGGTTTATTCAACATCAAATATTTCTAAATCAATAATTTGGAATAAATTTTTTTTTCTGCCGAATATTCTCGAAAATAGTGTATTTTCATTTCCTATTCATAATTTTACCGAATAGCGCTTTTCCCATACAGGGGCAACCAAAACTCGGGACCACTTTTTTCTCAGTTTTTTCAAATGGAACACCCTGTAAATGAGGCCATACCAGGATAGCCCATACCATGAGCTTTCAGAAAATGCAGGGTTTGCCTACTTGATTTTTATCGGAAATGTATCTAATTCTTAAGGAAAGTATAAAAAAGTTATAAAAGCAATAACTATTTATTTATTTCATTCGAAAAAGTATAAATTCACATCAAATGTTCGAATAAGCTCCCATTTTGAGCTATGCACAAATTAAGTCTATCTACATTTGCTCTTCTAACTTCAATTAAAATTGATTTTGTAATAGAGTGAAAAACTTCTCTAATTCTATTCTTCATGTCTTCTGGTGTCGTTGGTTTTTCGCGGTAGACCTCTCCTTTAACATATCCCCAGAGATAGAAATCTAGAGGCGTGAGGTCTGGAGACCTTGCTGGCCACTGAATGGGTCCGTTTCTTCCTATCCATTTATTACTGCGCCATCTGTTTAAAAACCATCTTACCTGATTTTGATTGTGGGGAGGCGCGCCATCATGTTGGTAATATAACCTGAGTCTGGTGTCAATTGGTACATCCTCCAACAAAATTGATAAATGATCTCGGAGAAAATCTCTGTACATTTCCCCATTCAGTGGACCATCGAAGAAATGTGGTCCTATGACCTGATCCCCAATTATGCCCCCACCAAACATTTATCGACCATCTATTTTGGTAATCAATTTTTCTGACCCAATGTGGATTCTCTGATGAGTAGTAGTGGCAATTGTGTCTATTTACTATTCCATTACTTTTAAATGTTGACTCGTCACTAAACAAAATGTATTTTAGAAAATTTGGTTCCTCGCGAATGAAATTCAATATATTTTCGCAATAGCGAACTCTGGTGTCATAATCCCTTTCATAAAGTTCTTGATGTAATTCAATTCGGTATGGATGAAGTTTATTTTTTATCAATATTCTGTTCACGGAAGTGTGACTTATATCCAGCTCTCTTGCAATTTCCCTCGTACTTACATGAGGATTCTCTACTGTTGAAAGGATCACCGCTAATTCATTGTCTTCATTTGTTGCAATTTTGTTTACTACTTGCCTTTTCTCGTGCTTGACACTGCCTGTTTCGTCAAATATTTCTTTAACCCTCCGAAAAGTCTCTGGTCGTATAGACCTTGAATCAGGGTATCGAACTGCATACATTCTACTGGCTAATAAACAATTTCTATCACACTCACCCAAAATGTAGATCATATTTATCATTTCTTCGGTGGATAATTTCATTTTGAAGCGAAAAATTATTAAATTTCATCTATAAATTATTCTCCTCCTCGATAATTAAATGTCAAATTCCTATAACGTTCAAATGTTTCAAGGGTGATTTGATTTTTCGCTGTATTACAAGATCAACTTTAATGAAAGTTCGAAGAGCAATTGTAGATATGATTAATTCGGGCATAGCTTAAAATGTGAGATTGTTTAAACATTTGCTGTGAATATACGCTTTTTTAAATAATTGTTCGTTTATAATAAATAAATAGTTATTGCTTTTATAACTTTTTTATACTTTCCTTAAGAATTAGATACATTTCCGATAAAAATCAAGTAGGCAAACCCTACATTTTCTGAAAGCTCATGGTATGGGCTATCCTGGTATGGCCTCATTTACAGGGTGTTCCATTTTAAAAAACTGAGAAAAAAGTGGTCCCGAGTTTTGGTTGCCCCTGTATGGGGAAAAGCGCCATTCGGTAAAATTATGAATAGGAAATGAAAATATACTATTTTCGAGAATATTCGGCAGAAAAAAAAATGTATTCCAAATTATTGATTTAGAGATATTTGATGTTGAATAAACCCATTTTGTTACCTAAATCCCACCATAAATTCCTAACCACCCAGTATAAACCCATACAACCCTATATTTTTGAGAAACACTTTTCCAAATAAATTTAATCGAGTAAAAATATATAGGGTGTTTCCTTTAAAAAAACATTACTTCGATAACTCATACATTTATCGGACACCCTGTATATTGGTAGTTATTTTTGGAACGTAGCTTTTAATGCCCTCTACAACTTTTATGCATCTCATATAGGGAAGCAGCTACCGTTCACCCACGCATCGTTGATACACCCTGTACTGTGTTTCAATATTAAAAGTTGTTACGAGTGTGAACATGGTACTTACATATTGATTATTTATTAATGATCTGTTATGGTATACTGTGGCTTTGGAAAAGGGCTGAAAATAATATTTTACAGTTTATGTAATATTCCATTTAGCACTTGTTGTCTGCCGCCTTGGTACCAATGATAACGATTTACTTGCCATTTATTTATAGATTTATTATTCTTTTCGAGTCTATGCAAATGACATACTATTTAATTTCTTACTTTCTCTAGGTATTTAGTTTATTTACTCATGAATTCATCATCAGCTGTATAATAAATCTCTATGGTCTAACTTATTTTTAAAGACGTTAACTTTTGTAGCACAATTTCTTTACTGAGATGATCATTCAATATATTAAATACCCGGTTGGAAAGGAATGATTGTCTATACTTCATTAAAGGAGCAAAAAGAAGTTTTTTGTATATTTTCAAAAAAACTTCACCTTTAAATTATTTAGGGTTTATAGTTTCCACTGAAATTCCCCAGTATGTCCAAATTATCCGTTTTATATCCGATTTTTAACTGTTTAACGAAATTATTCGATATTCCGCAACACTGCGTATAATAGAGAGTTTTAGCAAATGTACGTAAGATTTCCGCTAACGTTACGTTAAACTTAGATTGTGACCTTTTTCATAAAGATTGAACGGAGTAGATTACAGTCTATCCCTAAGGTAACGTTAGCGGATGGTTAGCGGCTGTTTGCTAAAACTCCCTAATGTATATAACAGGTATACGTTACCTGTTGCTTGGTGATGTAAATGGGCTTGTTGAGGATCATCCATGTGACTGTCTCGTAGCACGCCGGCATCGTAGTCGACCCGTCGTACGTCATGTAGTAATCGGTGTCTGGCAAAAGACCCCGCACCGACAGTCTCTTTACCTCGACCTCATCTCCTGGAACGACACACAAAAACAGACAGGACGGTTAGTTGATGAGGTCTCGGATAATGGGGATCAGAGATTACATAGCAGTCGTCTTAATTAATAGGAGAATAATGGGAATGGTTTGTGCACTTCTTTTCGCATCAATGTTGAGTGGTAAATCAAATGGAGGCAACACAAACATAGGCGTGCAAGGGCACAATAAAAAAATAGTATTTTTTAATTTTTTTTTGAGGTATAGTAATGGATAGAGATGAGTAAGTTTTTCTCATAATTATACAGGGTAATTGTTACACTTTAAGGTTCTATTTCATATTCAATTTTAAGACAAACTGTTTATGGTCCTAAACGGCTATATTTTCAAAATATGGGGTGTTGAAATATCAAAAAAAAACTTATTATGTAGGAGGCGGAAACTAGTTGTTAACACAAAAAAGATTTTTGGTTTTACCAGTATTGCGCACAGGGGTAACAAATGAGATACAATTTTATAAAAACTTCACTATTTTTTGTCCACCTGTTGCGAAAGTTTAACAGATAGAGTTATTTAAACATGATGAGTAATAACAAATATTTAAACCCTTTCTTGTTTCCGATTTTCATGAAAATTTAAGTTATAAGAAAAAAAAGAGGAATTTTGGTTTGTAAACATTTTTTTTTGTTTTTCTCAGTTAATGTTCTTTGTCACGTCTTATATACAGTATGTTCTATAGAGTGGGATCCATAGAGGATTTTTTTAATATTACAATTTTCAAAAGAAAAGTCGTAGTGCATTTTTTTCTACTTTTTAGTTATAAGATAAATTCGGTATTTTTTAAAATATCGTAAATTTTTTTTACTAATTTCTCAGAAAAATTTGATATGGGCTATTTTAAGTTGTAAAATAAGCAGAGTTGATTGCATTATGACATTTTTTCCAATTATATTAATAAAAAAAAATGCATATGGATCCAACTTTATAGCACACACTGTATATCACCAAAAGAATAGAAAAACGGATAGATTAGAAAGCTTCAAGTCGCTCTTCTCTATCTTGAGTCGTTAAATGTCCTTAAGCGGCCTTACTAACTCGCGTATTCTTCAGAAACAACAATAGACAAGTATTTAGCAATATACCAAATAAAATTTTTCCCTTAATAAAATATATGTGTTTGTACAAATGCATTAATGTTAAACGAATTGAATTTAAAAAGCATTCATTTATAACTTTTAAAAAACCTTCTTACCTCCATATCTAATTTTGTCCAGTTGATCTGTCAATATCCTTAGTTCTGGATTCGATAGATCTCCAAGCTGAAACAGAAAATTCTGATTAAGAATCAAATTATAACATAAATCATTGTTTTATTAATGTCTTGCCAGCCAGTCCTATCCTGTTCTAACCGCTTAGTCTTTCTCTGCCTTATTTGGGCCTTTTACGACCTTAATTTGTTCCGCATATTCGAAAAACTAAGTAAATCCCCGATACACCTAAAATATGCTGGACTTCTCGAAGCATGTTTAGTAAAAACATATGTTTAAATAATTTTTTTTACTACTAACATGAGAAATCACCATTATTTACTCCATTCCTCTAATGAGAAGTAATATTTCTCACCCTAGGTAAATAATGATAATAAAAAAATACCTAGGTAAATAATGAAACTAAATTTCATTAGTTTCATTTTGTTAATTTGACAACTAAACTCCCAGACTACTTGATATTTTGAAATATTTGAAAAATAAGTAGGAAATAACTAAAGCTGGGTTTATTAAAATCTAATCAAATCAAATATGATAATATATATCAGTGTTAATAGTAAAAATATATATTAACTAGGAAATTCAACAACGGTAATAGGCTTCAAAAATTATTAATTAATACCAATAAATCCATGTCACTAAAATATCAAAAATGCAATGGGAATCATATCAAAATTTGACACATGCCAAATGTTTACATAAATAAAGCCAGTGTGATTAGAAACACGCTCCACTCTGCTTGATATTTCGAAATATTTAACAAATTGTTAGGAAATTACTTATGTCAAAATTAAAATTGCTAATATATTAATATTAGTAGTAAAAAAAATTCTATATATACCTCGGCTGAGAAAGCTATTATTTACCTCGCACATTATATCCCTCGGCGCTACGCGCCTCAGGATATAAAAGTGCTCGGTAAATAATAGCTCACTTCTCACCCTAGGTATATAATGTACTATTACTGTTGCTAGTTCAGTTTCAGTTGAGATATCGTTCTATTCAAATAAATGCTCTCTAATCTAAATTATAAATATATATTAGATTTGTATTAAGTGTAAATAAATAATTGAAATATAAAATAAATTAATTTCTTAGTGAAAATAAACTGATTAAATAAATAAGTGTAACATTAAGTTCGTGAGCAGTTTTATAAGAAAATTAACTCTAAGAATTTACAACATTCATGATAATCCTTTCTTAGAAAGTAAGTAGTTCAATAGAAAATAGAGCCAATGATTCAGGATTTGAAACTTGAGACACGCCATTCTACGCCATGCAATGTTCTATTTTCAATTCTTATGCCTGCCTAATTTTTATTTACCACATAACTACATGTATAGTCCAGTCTTTTCGGTTTCGGTACATTCTGATACCAATATTGCTACTTTATTGGTATATGGCTCTTTTAAATTAACTGATTTTTGAAATTTTGAGATAATTTTTTACACCATTTTGTAGGAAAATTAGAGAAAAACTAAATGACGTAAACCGTGTCTTCCTATCTCAAACAGTTGTCAAGATATTTAAAAACCCTGATTTTTTTTATAAAAATTCCTCCAAGTTCAATTTAAAATTCTAAAATTCATCTGCGATTTATTTTTGCATGAATCTTATACGAATGCGTACTATACTCTGTTTTTAAACTAAGAGAAGCGATTTGAATTTAAGTTGGCAATTCTGTAGCCTTCTGATTGGTCAGATTACAGTCAGTTTCACACATTACTTTTTAGCATGAACATCAGCTATTAATTGATATTGTTGATAGTTCTGACATTTTATAATTTGATATCTCATCCATTACTTAGTTTTTTACTTTATTTCGTAAATAATAGTTTTTCAGTAAGCAATTGTATTGAAAATCTACAATTATGGATCCTTCTACACTAAGTACTATTAAAGGTAGCAATTCCTGAAAAGCCTTACAAGAAAGGGAAGACACCTTATTATTTTACATGCTGATTCTGAAGGTTTTGTAGAAAATGCATTATTGGTTTTTGAAGGTAAAAAGATGAGAGATTACCATGAAGAGATGAATTCCGAAATATTTTAGATAAAAATAATTTTATTACTGATTTTTTAAAACTAAAAATTGATGAATTTCTAACCAAAATGATTAAAATGTAACTAAATATTCAAGCAAATTTTATTTATTAGAATAGAATAAAACTATTTACAAAATTGTTATAACATTTAAAACACCATCTACTAATTTAGGGATAATCTTAATTTGGCACAATGAGTTAACATTATTTTCACAAAAAATATTTTAAAAATACTTAAAATTAATACATAGGTATGTATGAATAGTTCACTTTAAAAAATATATGTTGACATGTAGTGTTATGAAAATGTTGGTTCCAGTTTTCAAAACAAATTCTGACTCATAGGCCTGTAAACTTTTGAATGCCCTTATTTGCCCTCTAGTGCATTAACCATGGGTTAACACTAAATAAGCCATAATATCCACATTACTCATAGAAGAGATACCAGTTACTGTGTGATCCACTTGTAATTCACTGATTAACTTTTACTTTTTATACCTATAACAAATATATCCTTAAAAATGTAAACAGATCTTTATATTTTATACTAACCTGGCTACATCTGGATATTCCATTAACAATTTTCTTAAATATTTAATATTCATTTTAAAAAGATCATAGTTATTCTCAAAAAGTCGATTTCAAAAGCAAGAAAAAAGTATTTCTGACATCAATCAACAACCATATTGACTTTAATTTGACAGTGACATTTCGTTTTAGACACACATTTCAGATCACAATAATGTGAAATTTGCGACCGTTGTCTGGAACCAATTAAAAAATTACTTCTATGACATTTATTCGTTTCTTAACCGCTCATTGGCCGTTCACCGACTAAGGCCGATAAAGATAATTATTTCATAAATTTTGAACACGACTATATTTCGAAACTCGCTCTTAGTAACAAATCTAGTTACTTTTTCCTGTGTAAATGCGTCTTTTCAATTCGCTCCTCCTAGTTTAAAAACAGAGTATAATAGTAATTATTTGAATTGTTAAGTAGCTCAGATTATAAGATAAAAATATTTCTGGATACCCTATATCTTCATTTTAACCCCTAAAATATTTTTCGCATCACTAAATAACTTGTTTATAAAAACAAAAACGTACATCGTTTATTCGAAGGTTTTGATAGACGTATCTATATCTATCCAGTTTAAAAAACAAACCCGTAAAGATAATGTTTTATTTAAAGAAGAGACGATAGGCAGCTACGTCACACTTTGGGGGTTTGTAAAACGTGTAATTCTGATCCAGCGAGCGCATGTTCGTTCTTTCGGTGTTTTCGAAAAGGGCCATAAAATTACTATACAATTTGGCATATCTCGGCGACGTTCGCAGGAAGTGGCTAGAGAGACATAAAAGGAGAGCAAAACGGTACGCGGTTACACCACCCTCCTTGTTATGCAAATTGTATTGTAGTCCAACTTTTAAAACCCCTTAAGCCGGCGGGTAATCATGCAAATTTCGCCGTGTACCTGCCTTTATTATAATTGCATTTTTCATTAGGATACAGCCGACATAGGCGTAGCTCAAGAGGTTGTATTTACCCAATCTTTAATAAAAGAATAAAGTAAATAATAATAATAAAGTTATAGCATATCCAGGACAACTTACCACGGAAAATATACATACCTATATACAGGGTGTTATTGAAATACACGTACATATTAAAATGGGGAATAGTATGTAATGACCAAAAACGATTGGCACCAATTTTAACTTCAAATTCTAAAATTTAAATATTGGGGAAGAGTCCCCTTTTCCGACCTACTAGTTTCCATATTTAAAGAAGTAAAATAAATCGAAATTAAACTTACCCATAGAAATTGCACTGTTGCCGTAGCAAAACCAATTAATTCAAAATAAAGTTTATTACAGTAATTGTTCAAAATGCCGTCCATTATTATTTACACACACTTACAATCGTATTTCCAAAGAACTTTGAACATTAGAAATTAGTCTTGGATTTTGTCGTAGTTCCTCGGCTACCGCATTAACTTTATTGGTTAATTGTTCAACACTATTAATAGGTTCATTATAAACCAGTTGTTTCATGTGACCCCACAAAAAGAAATCGCATGGATTTAAGTCCGGAGATCTCGGAGGCCACTTAGTAGGTCCATTTCTGCCTATCCACTTTTGAGGAAATCTAATGTTCAAAAACTGCCGTACGTTTAAATCAAAGTGAGGAGGAGCGCCATCTAGTAGGTACCACATCCGTTGCCTTAATTGTAACGGTATCTCTTCTAGGAGTACTGGCAAAATATCTTCTAAAAAGTGGAGATATCCTGGCCCATTTAATCTGTTCGGGAGAACATAAGGCCCGATTAAATACTGATCTATTATGCCAGCCCAAACATTTATTGAAAATTTTCTTTGATGCCCAGTTTCCCTAATGGCGTGAGGATTTTCATCACTCCAAATATGCGTATTGTGCATATTGAACACGCCATCACGAGTGAATGAAGCCTCGTCAGTATACAATAATATTTTTAGAAAATCAGGAATATCAACACATTTTTGAATCATCCATTCACGAAACTCCACTCTCTTTTCTTCATCACCTGGATATAAGGCCTGGACTTTTTGAATGTCATAAGGATGTAAACCTTGTTCTTTAAGTGTCCGCCACACAACAAATGAGGACACTCCAATTTCAAGACCTAGTCTTCTACAACTTAATTGAGGCCGGTTTTCAACAGCTTCCAATATTTCTTCTTCGGCCGCCAATGTTCTCTGTGTTCTTGTTCTCCCTCGATCTGCATTGACACTCTCAAATTTTCCATGGTCTCTTAGATGCTGAACAGTTGAAATAAACGTACGACAGTCCGGAATTCTCCGATTTGGAAACCGTTCGCGATACAGGATTTGTGCTTGCCGAGAATTTTCTCCAGCTGCCCCATAAACCAGCACTATATCCTTTAGTTCAATATTCGTAAATAGTGGCATCGTAAAAAAATATTTAAAAGTAATCGTAACAACACTTTTTACCAACTTGGAAATGACGCGCTCGTGTTAGCCAGATTCGTAAATCAACTAAAATTTTAATAATCTATAGTTTCAAAAATGTATAGTTTAAAAACAATCATTTATCAAATATTCTAGTTTTTTGATAACGAGGGTAGTAAAAACCAGTCTTCGGAAATAGGAATTAATTCGAAAATCTTGGCAACATGGTTATTTCTTACAAGACTAGTTTTCTTATCATCTGACAAAAACTTGCATATTAATTACTGTTGATGTTTAAAATAGGTAAATAAACCTAATTTATATAGGTCATCCTCAACATATCAGTGAAGTACGTTTGTTTTAGAATTAATTTTCAAAAATTAATAACTCCCTTAATAAGGGGTATTTTTAAAAAATAATATTTTTCTACATTCAGTGGGGATCTGCGCAATACCCAGTTTTAATATGTACGTGTATTTCAATAACACCCTGTATAACTATAGAGAGCGCTTGACGCCCTAAAGAGGATCGTCTTGTTTAGTTTCTTTGATTTATACATTATTGTTGATTTTTTTTTGTTAGAATATATAAACTACATTGTTGATGATGTTTTTGTTTAGTACTTAATTAATTAGTTTACCTCTCAGGAATCGGACTAGCCTTGTGAATTAATGCAATATATTGGATCTATTTCCAACAGTTATGCTTTTTTCGTGTTGGAATTTTAATTGTTAATGTTATTCAGTGTGTGATAAATCGTAATGATTTGTTTAAGTTGTAATAATTGTATAATTTGCCCTGTATTTAGCTAACGAAAATAAATATTGTTCTATTTTACCATGTATATTATTAAATTTGATCAACATATTTTATGGATTGTAGTAAAAGAATTGTTCTTAAAAATGTCCTGAAGTACGTATGTTTGTGATGTGGGGGTATTTTATAAAGGTCGTTTTTTTATTTTTTGTGTATTTCTGTTATTTATATTTGGAGAAATTTTACGAATAATAGTTTTTCGTGATGCCATTATCTATAATTTTTGTAACATAACTCTAAAATGAATCGTATTGAAAATATTTTGATAAAAATTATAAAAGTGTAAAAAAAAATTAATTGCTCATATCTTTTTTAAATCTAAGTTCTTTAAATCGTTTCAGTAATTTGATGTATCACAATAAATGTTCTTTTGTGTTAAAAAACCTGTATGCAAATTTTATAGCTAAAACTGTGCAATGTTTTATTAATTGGAATGTTTAATCTGATTTTATTTGATTCAACAATTTATTTTAATAATGAAACAGTTATTATTTGTTGTTTTTTTCGACATGATGGTGCACATAAAATGATTACTATATTAGTAAGTTTAATAAATACAAATTATCGTTCGGTTTTTGTTGCGTTCTATTATTATAAAAAAGGTATATCTAAATTTAATTAATTAAATATATTTGGATATATTTACATAGATTTAACTGTAAATATTAAATGGAAAAACAAATAATTGAACAAATATTGTATTTGAATATAGTTTGGATATCTGTATAAAGCACGTAGAACTTCCCATATTTATTAAAGAATTAATATTTGGTTTTTGAAAAAATAATTAAGACAAAGTTTGTTAGATACAAAACTACTTACAGGTGTAATGTTTATTTTTTTAGTATTTTATTTTCGTTTAATTTCTCCCTTCCTTAGAAGTTTAATGTTAATTCCATTAAATTAAAAAAATATTGTATCTTATTTTGATGCTTTATTCCCGATTTTGTTATTATATTGATGAATCTTATAAAATGTTCTCAATAGTGAAGTAATCCTCTTAAATGACATCGTGCTAGTCATTCTCTTTTAGAAACTGCTGTGAGTTTATTAAGTAAATATTTGCTAGTCGCATTTGTTTAGATACTACCACTATAAACCCGTATCTGAATTGTTTGACATGAAAGTGTTAAATCCGCGAAGATTTTGATACATTTAAAGCCTTTACTTTATACGAGGTAAGCAGCAAAAACTCTTCAATATATTATAACCAATATTAATACAATTTACAGTTATCAAAAAGGTAATTATTATTTTGAACTTTTCAACAATATTTAGTGTCATTATATAGGGCGATAGGGTAGCAATTTAGAGCCTAATTTTAATGGTTGATGAATCTTTTGTATCTAAAACGTATAACGAAAAAGTAAAAAATAATATTCAGCAATTTGTTACGAGATCCTTATAAAGGACACAAAGTTCCTTTGTGACCAATCTCTATACAATGAATTTTCCTGGACATACTACACATTGAAGTTAATTTGTTAATTAAAATAATTTAAGCCGTAAATAATTGTTATAAAGAAGTGAAATATTGCACCAGCAGTTTACTATTTGTTTTTAAAGTTGAAATATGTTGCTAGGTAGTTTGTAAACATTCTGGTAATAATTAAAACATAGCGCACAATATTGCGACCTCACGATATTCCTAGAACGACCAGAAATGCTTTATATAGCGTGTGCTCCATGGAGGTACATTTAATTGCTGCGATGTCCCTAGAGAAAAGGCCAGACAGTAAACAACTCTCCGGAAAATCGATATACCCTTTTAAAAATTGTTGTTACACCGTTTTAAATTATTCATGCACTTTTCTAGTTTCTAGTAAGTAAAAGAGGCTTCAGAGATGGCATAAAATCACTTACAGTGCAGAGTTTGTAGAAGGAAATTTTAGGATTTAAATTTAAACAAAAAACATGGTTGATCAGAGTTTGGTATCGTGAGGATGTTTGGAATATTTTCCCAAATCCTAATATTCATTTAAATAAAACTTTTAAGAAAAATTATGTCACTGAAGTTATTAGAATAAAAAAATTATACACAATTACTGAAGATGTGATAGATGTAAATAAATGCCTGAAAAATGAGGGTATTAACTATCTATTCACAAATGTCATTAAAAGTATAAGCACATATATTTTTTGTACTCTAGCACACATCATTAATTTCTCAGTAAAAACTTTTTCAACGGATCAATAAATAGGTATTGATACACCAAAAAGACAACCTTCTTGGTCTTAAGAATTATCGCATAATAACTATCCAAACTATTCTATGTAAAATAATATAAATTTGTTGAAACTTTTTTGGGTTGATGTTTGTTTTAATTTCTATAATAACTTCTTTTACGGTGACAATTTTAATCTCGTCTTCCTCTTCTGTTAATGTTTGTTCTAGATCATTTTCTCCAGGTGTTCTGAAAAAATATCCGCTTTGTAGAAGCCTTTTTTGGGTTGATGTTCGTTTTTTAATCCCTATAGTAACTTCTTGTAGGGTGACAATTTTATTCTCTTCTTCCTCTTCTATTGACGTTTCCTCTAGGTGTTTTGAAAAAAATGTCCGCTTTGTTGATGTTAATTTCTATAGTAACTTTATTAAGGTTGACAATTTTTATTTCGTCTTCCTCTTTTGTTGATGCTTCCACTAAGTGCTGTAAAAAATGTCCGTTTTTCCAGTGCATCTTCCTTTTTTTGTTTATGTAAAGGAAATTTAAACTAAATGATATCAGTCTCAATATACTTCAAAATTCAAATTACGAGATTATTATTTGTGCTCTAAAATGATTACACGTTCTGTTAAAATTGTGTTGTGTGTATATATTTCGGTGGAACTTCCGCTATGAATTATGGGGGAGGTATCAGTGGATTTAATTATAACTTAAAGCGTATTTCGAAGGTAGTTAACACAAGACAACAACACAACGTAACAAAGTTTACTTGTTTTGTTGTCTATTTATATTTAACTTTGTCGTCGCCTAGGATTTATACTCTAACTAATTAAATTCCATTGAGTGATTTTTGTTTGTGTTTGCTAGGTAAAATAACGCTCATAATAATAAGTTTATTATTGGTTCTATTTAAAATTGTTGGGTTCTAATTAACCAAGATTTTATTAATCAAATTGTAGTGCCTAGTTTAGACTTAAATCATGCATCAGATTTGTACTTTTTATTTTTTTATAAATTCATTTTAATAATTTTATTCTACTTTTACCATGTAAAGTAGCATTTTTTTGTAATCATAACAAATGTCAAAATAATTTACTTAAATAAAAGTTTATAATAAAGAAGGGTACGATGCCTTATTTGTTTAACTTAAAACATCGTAAAAATAATGTTTTGGTCCTTATTTTTCATTTTAAATCATCAAAAAATAATTATATATATTAAATAACCTATTTTTTGAAAACTAAATAACTTTAATAAGCCAAATAAACTTTCTACAAGTCGTTGAGAATAAATAATTAATTTTATGTTCTATTTGTCAATAAAATGATGCATATGCAACTAATAATACAAGAAAGTAGTAATATTGGTTGCCTATAAGTGAAAAACACAATTTTATAAACAATCTAGTCAAAATTAAAAAAAATATTGTATCTAACACGTTACAAAATGGCGTTTTATATAACTCGTTCATGTTGCTATACCTCGCTCTGCTTGTCCCGCAAATATTCACTCGTTACATAAAATAAGGTACTTCGTTATTAGTTATGATCTTACTATGACCTTATTACATATTTAAATGGTATTCAAATTTTGTTGGCGACGTTAAAAATGCTTTCCTACTTATAATAATTTTTATCAGTTTGACTATTACATTTAAAATGAAAAATCTGACAGTGTCTGTCGCAGAACCATCAAATTAATTGCATTTTTCCCAAAGCCACCTTTTTGTAATAAATAAAATAAAATTATAACCTATTTAATCATAATTATTAATTTGACTAGTTTGTTTAACCCTAAAACATTAATATGATTTTATTACACGTTATTATTAATACTGTGCTTTTTCTTTTCAAGGATTAAAAATTTTTGCCTCTTTAAAATTCTGCAGACAAATCGATATTTACTGGGTCTTCAACAATACCGAAAACCCACGTGACCAAATCGTCATGACAGCGATTGGTGAAAATAAAAGTCAAAATCCCTAGATGTGAGCCAGTGCCGTAGGTATTTTATTACAAAATAGATCTTCTTCTTTTTTTATGGTCTGCAACTATGAGAACAAAATTTATTTAGGTAACTGTTAGAATTACAACACAAACTCATAATATTAATAATTGGAGGTGCTTTACATTATTGTATTTTAATGTTAGAATTTGATAATTTAATTAGATTTAGTCAAATGCAATAATCTAACTTTTAAAATTATGATATAATTAACATAACCTTAAAAACTGAGCTATTTATATCTAGTTTGTACTTATTTATCGAAAAGAATATTAAACTGAAATATGGTTCGTACTAGTTATTGCTACTATTACAAAAAAAAACCTTTACCAGAACGTTATGGACAAAAACTGTTATGCATTAAAATATGAATATTAAAAATTATTTAGATTGACTTTAAGCTACCTATTTAGCTACAGCTGAAACTTTAAATACGATTGGCAGAAGACAATGGCAGTATTTGGCAATTATTGCAGTTTAAGTAAACAAATTTAAAACTTACTCGAATTGTACCTGGGCAATGGAAAATAATAAATATTTTATGAAGTTTGTCCTATTATTTATTTGTTACAGGGTTTAAACCATTTACAAGATATATTATGTTACTTATATATACAAAAAATTATTAATATTATTAATGTAGCAAGAACACATTTGTTTTACCTTACATATCTCACTTTAAATTATAAAAGCATACCTATTAACAACTATTTTATTTAAAAGCATATTCAGTAGCAATCGGTAGTGCACAAACGATACTAATTCACAGTACCTATCTGTTCAAAATCTTTACCACCAGCTTTAATACAAGCATTAATTGTTCTTCTTTAAACACATTATGCAGTTTCTCCTCAGTTATATTTTGTATTTCATTTAATATAGGTGCTTCAGTTCATAAATGTCACACAAACGATTTTGAATTGAACGATCTGTAATATTTCATAGGTAGGTTTAACAAAATTAAGGTAAAATGATTGTTGCAGTACTGAAACTTTATAGGGGATGCATATCAGAAATGTTTTCAATACTTTATGGCTAGTTCGTAGTGACAAACCTAAAAAAAAAGTTTTGAATTTCACTCGTCAGAGTCAGTCTTTGAAACACCGTTCATACCTGTTTGAGGTGCTGTTTTTTTACTAATTTATTGGGAATTTGCACCATGTTAATTTGCACATCTAAAACAGCTTTTGTTGTTACTGTGGGCCTTTTAGAGCTTTTTCCTTTTTTTTATAATTTTGAACAAGTATTTGTTTATGACGACGAAAAAGAATCACATTCCATTTATTCACCTGGAAAACGTTCCTCAAATTTTCGAATACAATTACGAAGATAAAATAATTTTGTTTCTGTGTAACATTACCTGAAATAAAATAAATTATATAGTCATTAACTTTTACGAGTTACAGTAAATAAATTTGTACTTACCAACAAAAAAGAATTAAGCCACCAATTTTCTCTAAAAATAACTAATTGCTTTATTACTATTAAATGAAAAACGGAATAAAGGTGTTTATAAAATGTAAACAAACATAACATAAATATTGTCAGTCCCCAAATGAACGCCAGTGACATTTCTGACAGGACTGACAGTTCAGTTTAGTTCCTTTTACGTCAAATCAGGCCCTTTCGATGAGTTTTTGATGGTTATCAGATCACGTGGGTTTCGGGTATTGTTGAAGACCTGGTATAAATCCGTCAAAAATATAGGTATAGGTATATAGCACTGTTTAGAATCACCCTGTGTAATACGATTAATAACTTTTGCATACCGTATTCTCCATTGGGAATTTTAATACACACCCAGTGAGTTTATTATTCATCATTGTTGTGATTAAAAAGTGGGAAAACCTGTAAACAGCTCGAAAAATGTCCTCTATCTATTATTCACCTGGATCATCCGCAATATTCTCTTTCTCAGCGAATCTGCGCTTTGCCCTTTTCACTCCAGTGCTTTGTGTGTTTATTGTGGCATTTATTGGGCGCAAAAACACGAAGAAGTAGAAAAAAGTTCAATTACAATTCGTAAAGTTCGCGCAACGGCCACCCCCGAGAGAAAGGGAGAGAGAGAACGGCGAGACATTAAAGACACTCACCTGCAAAAGAAGAGAAATAACGACGATCCCTTGGGCTTTGTGCAATGCCTCCGAGAAGTTCGAGTAAAGCTGCGAGTTGAAGCCGAAAATCTGGATCTGAAACAAAACGGGTTCGTTGTCAGTTTACACTCAAAAACAGTTTTTCTTTATAGAAATTTATTTCAAAAACACCATATTGGCTTTAGAAATAGCTTAAAGCAGTTAAAAAATTTTCAAGGACATGTAAGGACCTTAAAAGACCTTCAATGATTATCAAGGATATTCAATGTTTTTTTAAGGCCTTTTAAGAATATTCAATAAACATCAAGAACATTCAAGAATCATCAAAAACGTTAAAGAAATGCATACTCTTTTAAAGACTAAACCTTTTTTAAGATTTCTAAAGATCTTTTATTTTCTAGTTATTTTTATGGTATTTCAAGGAATTTTGTAAACTTTAAGTACTTTCAATAATAACTGGATTTCCGAGAACCTTTAAGGACTTTTAATGTCACTTAAGGGATTGTAAATTACTTTTCTAAGGGATATCAAGGACAATCAAAACTCTTGAAGAATTGTAAAAAATATTCAAAGACTCCAAAAGGTCTTTAAGGATATTTATGAAACTTTAAAATTAGTTGAAGGTTTTAATGAAATATCAAGGTTTTAAAAGAGGTTTCTAACAACCTAAATAATATTAACTAATTTCAAAAAATAAACAAAAATATTGAATTTTTATAGATGAATGCAAAATTTTAACAATCTTTTTTGGTTTCGACTTCTAGGTAATATTTTTGAATGTAAAAACAAATTCATTTCGCTTTGCAGAACTTTTTATTTATTACACTGATTCTATTTGTATTGATAAAGAAAGTTTTAGTTTTTTCAAGAACTATTTAATTTTTTTAGAGAAACTTTTCATTATTTTAAAGCCATTTTTATTTATTTTCATTATAATATACATAATTTTCTTAATAAACCGTTGGTTACTGATATAAAAATATATTTCAAAATGCAATTCGTATACAATAATTTTTCTTAGTGTGGAAAAGCCGAAAAATCTCTGCTGTGAAACAACACGGAATGTTCGATAGGTATGCGAAAGTTTCCATCCTCGCAGATCTTTCCAATCATCACTTTATTGCTTTGGCGTTTATCGAATTTTCCACCCTTGTGTTTTCCTCCTAGCCGGACCGATTTTCCTTTTATTATTTTTTTTTCCCTCAAATATTGATACTCGGTTTGGGATTAAACTAGAGGGTGTCTGCCACCAATATTTCCAAATGTAAGATAAAAAGGAAATAAATAAATAATAACGACGAATTCTGGATATTAATTAGGATTAGGAATAAATAATAAATATACTGATGGCAAATATAAAATGTTCGGATGAAATATTGATACAATAATTGGCTCTCCCTTTATTATAAAATATTTTAAACAAATTTTTGGTGAGAGTATTAAGTCAAGTATCCTCCCAATTATCTGGAAGCATGGCTGTGTAATTCCTCTTACTAGAGTGTCTAGTCACACTATTTCCAATAAAATTTGGGTTTCTAAGCTAAGCGCTTAAATTGATGAAATTTTACATTCTCTGGATACCAATATAGTTTATATTTTAGCCATGATAGATTATTGGCATGCCTTTTATATGCAAAATCATAAATTGTTACTAGGAATTCTCCATTATTGGTTTTATTAATATATCATATTCTCGTCTTTCATTGTACTTATCCTATAGAATCTAGGTACAATATTTATAAATGCTTCCTCGTTCTTGATCGCGTTCCTCAAGGTAGTATTTTAGATCCTTTCTTCACAAGAAGTATATCTCATTTTTATAAAACTTTTTTGCAAAAAATGTTAAAACAGTCTTGTGGCTTTGTAATATCAATTTTATAAATTCAAATATTCAATGCTTCTTTTAAATATTGTGACAAGGTTTATCTGTCTTCGTTTAATTTATGGTATAAGAAGAAGATATAGAACCAAACTAAAAGTTGTAAAATGGCTTAACATAGATATCCAGCTTAATATTAGCATGTATTAGTAACGTATAATTTTAGACGAACACCACTAAAAATGTGGTAGCAAGCGAGGCTGTGGAGGAAAGATGGCTAAAAAATAGAAGTGTCTTTATTTTTAACAAGACATAATACAATTTTTTAAATATATAAAAAATATTATGTTTAAAATATTCAGTAAAAGTGATAGGATATAGACATGAAAATCAGAACAATCCACCCTATATTTTTTTCTGAAACATTGGACGATCGTTCCGGAATTAAGGAAAAGGGAAAGGTGAGAGTTTTCATATTAGTTTCTCATACGAGAATGGCGGAAATAAAAGTTTTACGCCGTGAGAAATCATATCTGCAGAGAGAAAGTCATAAAAGTGTGTTTGCAGGATTTTCAATAAGTTTTATTCGAAAATACACCGCGATATTGTTATGTGGAAAATGTGTGTGCGGAAAGCGAATTCTGATTTATATTTTTTATCACGATCAATAAAAAAAAATGGTACAATTCAACTTTATAACTTACGTGTCTATAAAAATATGTAGAAAATGTTTGGATATGGGTTAAATTTTGCAGGAAAATTAGGCATTTTAATGAAAATGACCCCTGAGGAACTCGATACTATAAAATTCTTTCACTTACAGCCTGAGTTGTACGACCTGAATAGGTTTTGAAAAGCTCAAGATAATACATATTATTCCTATGATTGCAAATGTAGAGGATGGCTGATGGTTACAGGGGCTTTATATATAAAAATACAATATAATTCATATATTTGAGGAGTTAATGTTAGTATATCATCATTATTATTTTATTCAGCTTGTTGGATAACCATAGAATATTAACTATAAATAATTATATTTTCTGTATCCTAATTATTTAGAAGAATAAATATTTTAGTGGTTCCTGTATATCAACCAATGTCTGTAATGTAAATTATCACTAAACTTAAAAAAATTATCAATAAAACAATTAAAGTTCAAATAAAAAAGCAATCATTAATAATGCTGTCGATTATAATGTAGAAGGTTTTTTTAATTGAAACTTTTATGTTTTATATAACAATTTTTGTGTATCAATTTTTTTTATTGTAACTATTTTAATTTTATATCTATTTGGACAACATAAAATTTATTTTCACTACATAATTTGGACAATAAATTAAATTACATTGGCAGTATTGCAGTGATCAGATATAAATTAGTTATCCAATATATTCTGCTTTAAATGAATTAAAATTATTCCCAGAAATTTTTAACTTTACCCTCGTACACACACATCGATTTTTGCCTTAAAAAATATTCGAAATGAGTAATAAAATAATCAAAGTTGATAGTCCCAGCCCCAAAGAACGAATAAAAATGAATAGAATAACCATAAAAAGCTTCCGAAAACATATTCTCCATTCCCCTTTGCTGATATTGCCATGCTAATAAAAATCAAAAAATCACAAGTTCCTCCTTCGTTTACAACTTCCCGTTTCGAATAGAAGAGAAGAATGTACCGGGGCAGGCATCATAAGCATCATAAGAAAAGAAGAAGCATTCAGCACACCCCTCAACACGCGATCAAAGAAAGCAAATCCTTTTCTATCCAATCAAACGTTATATACCGAGACGATTTGTTTTGCGAAGCGAATTTTCGACCTGGAATAAGCCAGATGAGGAGCAGGAGCAGGAGCAGGAGGCGAGAATGAGGATGTGGATGAGCGAAGACGTCACACGCTGTCGCCAAATCGAATATTGAGTCGAGCAAAAGTAATCACAATATTTGCTCCGTAGTTCGAACGGTTAAAGGTCGAAAAATTGTTTCGTTACAATTTAGAGGTGGGTACTAGTATTTTTTTTGTGGATTAATGTTTACCAATAATTTTGGATCGTGTGTAATTTGATAGGTTCCAATCTTGTTATTCTATTTCAATGTTTTCTATAAGATAACTATTTTAGTCATAAAACTATTTATTAGTTTAAAAATACAAGGTTCCTCCACCAAAATTTTAAATAAAAAATCCTTATCCATAAACTTTTTTGAATTTCTCCGTTACGGTCCACTTTAGAAAAATAATTTTTGATCGTATGTAATTTGATAGATTCTAATCTTATTATTGCATTTTAATGTTTTCTTTAAGATGACGGTTTTAGTCATAAAACTATTTATTAGTTTAAAAATACAAGGTTCCTCCACCAAAATTTTAAATAAAAAAATCTTTATCCATAAACTTTTTTGAATTTCTCCGGTACGGTCCACTTTAGAAAAATAATTTTTTGATCGTGTGTAATTTGATAAGTTCCAATCTTATTATTCAACTTCAATGTTTTCTATAAGATGATTATTTTAGTCATAAAACTATTAGTTTAAAAATACAAGGTTCCTCCACCAAAATTTTAAATAAAAATTCCTTATCCATAAACTTTTTTGAATTTCTCCGTTACGGTCCATTTTAGAAAAATAATTTTTGATCGTGTGTAATTTGATAGGTTCTAGTCTTATTATTCTATTTCAATGTTTTCTTTAAGATGACTGTTTTAGTCATAAAACTATTTAGTAATTTAAAAATACAAGGTTCCTCCACCAAAATTTTAAATAAAAAAAGTAACCCTAAACATTTTTTTGAATTTCTCCGTTACGGTCCACTTTAGAAAAATAATTTTTGATCGTGTGTAATTTGATAGATTCTAGTCTTATTATTCTATTTCAATGTTTTCTTTAAGACGACTGTTTTAGTAAATATCCTGCCTTCAAATAAAATAGAACACATTATAATTTAAACACCAACTTTTTGGTGATGCAATGATTCTTCAACAAAGGAACAAGAAAACACGATCAAATTTTTTATAAAGAAGCATTTAGCATGGCGTATGCAAAGCCAGCAGAAGATATATATGATACATAAGGTTGAAAACAAAAAAGGCGCCAAATTTTTTTTTTTAAATTGGACATTAGTCCTAACGAAGTCTAACCCTTTGTTAGCATTCTCTAGCACTAAATCTGCATATATAGCAGCAGCTGATTGTTTAAACTGCAAATAAATTTAGAATACAATATAAATAAAAACTGGAAACTGTTGAGTTACGATTATTTTTATTGGAACGGTTACAAATCCAAGTCATCTCTATTGTTACGTAAAACCAGCTGAAGGGCGAAAAATCTAAATTCATGGAGGAAAGCGAATTGTAGCAGAAAAAGGCAGAGACAATTGGAGATTGCAAATATTTGACGCCACGGATGATCGACTGTAGTGTATTTTTGGAGATTGTGTATGAATATCTGGTGAAGCTTTTTTTTATATTTCAGGACAGGGCTTGGTCTTAAAGAATCAAAATTCATTTTAATTAATTAAAAATCCCTTGGGACTGATAGGCTGATATTGTTTTTAAAATAAATATGTATATTGAGGTTTTTGTTAACTGCTTTAGTTGTCTAGAATATAATTTACAATAATCTTTGATAATTCCCTTTTTTAATATTGACCCTTCCCTTCTTATTGATTAATTTTCGTAAAAAACAGACTTGTAACAGTTAAACAATCGCACATTGTAAAACTCAACTGAACTTTCGCTTAAGAATATCTCTCTGAACAGACGAATTTTTTTTGTCTGTTTGCTAAAAAGTTTAACGAGCAATTTCAGTTGTGAAAGCTTTTGTCAATCTTCCAGTTAAAAGAAAAACCGCGAATTAGTCGAGGAAAAGCGCTTTGGATGCAAGCAGGTATCCCAAAATGAGAATAAAAGTTTCTAAAAAAAAGGACATAAAAATGTGTCGAATAAATGTTTGTCTGATTGCTTTTTAAGTTTGAAAACTACTTTGTGCTGGGTGGTTGGGTTTAATAAAAGTAGAGAATATAAGTTTATGCAAACTTCAATTAAACACGATGAAAAGTGAAGACAGTAAAGAATTTTTAAATTATATTACAGATATAATAATGAAAGTATGTAAAAAAGCGACATAAAGTGTTCGAAAACATCACTCAATTCGAAAACGATATTTTGAATGCAATTTTTAAATAGCCAACTGCATATTTATGTGCAGGATTATTAAAATCCAAACTAAGGAGACATAGTTCAGTTTAGCTTGACATAATTGCCATACATCGAGCTATTGGGACGCTATTTAAAAATCGCTGTAGGAATTTACAATGCAAAAAGCAGCTATTGAAAATTTAATTAGTTCTAATAAACATTCCAGTCGTTGGTTCGCATAACCGGTAGACAAAAATGCAATATATCTGGCGCAAAATATATGAAGGCAGTAATTCATTTTTAAGAGTATAAAAATGTTATAGCACTTCCGAGAAAGCTCTTAATAGGAACTGGATATACAGGGACGTACTGACACAAAACAACTCGTTTTAATCTTTTGGTCATAATTAAATTTTTTTCAAAATTATTGTTATTATTTTGATATGGAATATTTTTATGTGGTTCTAAAATTGGAATGTAGGTTCAATTTCTACAAATTTTAAAATATTGTTTTCAAAACTTATTTATTACCAAATTTATAAAATATATTACATTTAGTTCTTGTTTCTTCCATCTATCTCAAGTCATGATTTGTATATCGACTTACTCTGTTCCTCGGACGTAGAAAAAAATATATATGTGTCTTATTTCTGAGACCCACTTTATAACAGAATATTAAATTAAATTCAGAGGATATAACTATCATACAAAATATAATAATATAATATTAATATTCTCCCTAATTCACCCTCTATGAGTGAATTTCAACCCCTGAAGCTGGCTGAATGAGTTGTGTAGGGAAAGGGACAGCTATTATTATTTGCGGTGGTGCTCCGGGGCTACTTTAAGATGATTGATAGTGTCATTTAACTTACAACTGAGAAAACCCCACCCACCATCATCGATAGAAATTAAATTTTTGCTAATACGGCATTCATCAAATCCTATGCAAATAAATTTACATGGGCTTCTGTAGGATTCGAAGCAGGGTGTCTCGTAACCGCAAAATTGCTCACAAATGAATGCGAGAGCCTTTAGAAATCTACTCCACCGATCCGACTACGAAGCATGAGGGTCCTCAACCACAGTCAACACCCATTATATATTTCTTCTGATTCAAAATCTGCTTAAAATGTTCCTTCCATTTCTTCGTAATATTTTCTTCTTTAGTCATTATTTTTCCGTCATTAGTTTTTGTATGTTTGATGTTACAGTGTTTTCCTTGGTAGAGTGCTTCAAGAATTCATAAAACAATTATAGGTTACCTAGACTGCCTTCCTCAAATTTGTCTCTAAATTCTGTTGAAGATTTATCTTTTGCTTGTTTTACCACCCTTGTTATTTTTGTTCGTTGTTTTTTATTTTCCTATATATATACAGGTTGTTATATTTCTAAAATACTTTTCCATTTTTGTTTTTTATGTCTCACTTCTTTTTTAATTTCTTGGTTTCACCCAATTGTGTCACTTTTATTACTGTATCAGCTAATGCTTTCCATAGGTCGTCAATATTAATGCTGTTTATGTCTTCACAAAAATAGTATCAATGACAGTTTCTACTTTCTCTTTTATAGTTTTTTAATATTTCTTTCTTGTAGTTTATATGATCTGATTTTATCTGATTAAAATAAAAATCAATTTTTAATCCATTTTACTTCTGTGGTTTTTAAATCCTCTCTTTCCCTTGTATGAATAAAGTAATTTATAATGACTTCACTAAATTTGCTTAAAATTGTTATGTTGCTATATTAGATAAATAAACATCCAAATACGGTCCTGTGCCTGAAGCCGAAAGAAAACTGAGAAGCGGGACGCCTCAGAAATTCTAATTGTACCGGATTCTGGATTTCCTAAATTCCGAAAAGATATCAATGAAAGTAATTACTTCATCCACTAATGTGATTTATGCTTTTAATAAGACTTAATGTTTTAATTTTTTGATATATTTCCCGTTTCTCAGTCTCTAAGTTTTCATCCGGCAAGGAGCGAAGAACGCCATGATTTAATACGAGAACAAAAAGATCGATTACATTCTGCAATCTCACGTAATTTTTTGCTTCATAAAGTTTGTTCAGAAATCCCGGGATGTATTGTAGAGGGAGATTTTCTACAGGGCATTGTCGAATGTAAAACACAAGCACAAATTACGTTATGTAAATCGTTTTAATATCTCTAAAAATTTGCGTATGAAAACTATAAAGAAACGAACAGGAAACGAACAATATCAGCCAACGTTACAACGCGGTTGGGCTGATCTAATGCTAACTCTCTATAGTTTTTACATGCACTTATACAAAACGTATTGGAAAATGTTTAGTGGCCAACACTGTATACGTAGATAAGTACGTATACAACCGAAAAACAAAAGCCGGTTTGCTCATACAATCCGATGCAAGCGATGAGATAGCTCGGCATCCAAAATACAAACGCCCATGAGCGGGGATAGGGGGACCGAAGTCCCCCACAATGGGAAAATAACAAAGAACTTTCACGTCAGTAATTTCGCAAAGAGAGTGAGAGGCGAGCCGGAGAATTCTAATGCTGCAATTCACATCGAGTGCATTCTCGAGCGGGGGCATTAATTAAACCTGGTTATCTGCAAGATTCCAATTGCGGCCATAAGGCCGCAAATATCAATTAAGGACGGCCTCCCACTCATAATTCACATAACTGCGTTTTACTTACGGACGGTCTAACGTTTTGCATGCGGACTACGAACTATAACGCGTCAGACGAATCTAATAAGATCGCTAGATATCCGTATGTGTTGAATATCTCGAACAGAATTCGATTTATAATTCCACTAAAATTTCTAGAAACCAAATAATAGAAGAATAAAAAGTTTTTTCCTGTACAGGTCTTTAAAAACTAATTTTTTTTTTGTAATAAATACTTCTCTTGTATTCACTTATAGTTTTCCAGCTTCCAAGGGTTTCTCGAACGTCTCTCCTGGTTCTACATCACTCTTTTGGCTTCTATTTAGGTATCCAAAGTCTCGTTCAATGTCTCCCCTGGTCCTATGTCACTTTTTAGACTCCTCTTCTTTGTAGTCTTCAGAGACTTCTTTAACGTCTCTTCTATTCCTACGTTATTTTTTCGGCTCATTTTTATCATCTTCTAATCACCAAAGGCCACTTCAACGTCTCCACAACTGTCAATGGAACGTAGACCGCATCATTACGGAAATATGGCGATGATTTTCTTCTTTTTCTTGATTTTTCTTTTGTTTCCTTTTGTTTCTTGATAATGTCCTCTTCCTTCTTGATGTTTGCTACCCTTTTCTTAACTTCCTTTGTTTCTGTTGTTTTTCTGGGTTTTTCCTTTTCTCTCGTTTTCTTCAGCTCATCCTCCTCTTTTTTGTTTGAGTCGTCGCGTCATTTGTTACTCTAAGTCCCGTTTATTTTTCTTGATCTACCGCTCTATCACTTCCGTTCCACTGATACTTTTTGTAATAAAGATATACAACTTATAAGTTTGCTTTCAATATTTTTAGTTTCACTCAAAAAAGTTTGATACTCACCTGACCAAATCTGACTAAAATTAAGTAAAAAGTTTTTATTGCATTAATATTGGAATAAGTTATAGTTTGTCTTCGATACTTTTTACTTGTAGATCAAACAATCACTAATTAGTATAAGTATTCCCAAATATTTGATTTCGGCATTTCTATTTAATATCAAAAAAAAATTAATTTCTTTTACAATTACATAATACCTTACAGTTTGTATCGGTTTGCATATTTTATCTGCATAAAGTAAATAGTCTAAGTATAATAAAATCATAGCAGATCATTTATAGAGTACAAACAATAGTGGACCAAGTTTAGATTCTTGTAGAACACTGTAGAACACATATTGCCGTTAAATTATCTATTTACCAAATAATTTTTTAATAGATTCGCCACTTTGTCAAATAGTTCAGAAATATTCAATTTTTGAAGCAATATATCAAAAAAAATTTAAAAATCTGTAAAAATATTATTCAAACATTTTTTTACTTCTAAGCTATTATTAAATTTTATTGGTAAATATAAACCAATTAGTTCGAAAATACGAGAAGTAAATAGTCAAATTTAGTAGAGACACCTGTTTTGTTATTACAAAGATAGATCTAAAGCGGATATTGTAATACATTAAGGTGGGATCGGACCTAATCGCAGTTACAAAGTGTTGCTCAATAACAAATTCATTAAATCAACAATCCTAAAGTGCGAAGTTTGCTGTGGCATCGGCGGCAAAATTGATAGCATCAGATCATTCGCTATCTCTCTCTTCCTGCTGATAGATTTCGAATTTAAATTTCTGTACTCAGTTCTCTCTGAGTGGTTTACGAAACTATTGCCAACTTTAAGTAGATTGTGCAGATGTAGTAGATGGGTTTCTTCGACACAGGGCCGTATTGGATTCCATGAAATTTGGACAAAATATATAATTTCATCCCTTTCATGTAGAGACATCAAAAACTAAAAAAAACTAAAAGCATTTCTTTTTTTTTGTTTTTTTAGGGTCCATTATCAATTTTTGTTTTAAATACTGATAATGATAATTTCTATACTGATTTAAGTAGGATAAAATATGCTGTTTACAATTATGTGCCACATTTTTCAGTTTAGGCTGTTTCGGGCCCAAAAATCATCATCAATATATTATATAAAATAAGCGAAATCCATACCATTATTTAAAAAATATGCATATTTACATTTATAATTACTAATTATTAATTAGTAAATAATTATTTAAACAAACAAAACACTAATAAGTCTTTTGTATGAAAATGTATTTTTTGTCGCGTTCATAGAAATTCATAAAACTTTATAGAAATTCATAGAAATTCATAGAAATTCATAGAAATTCATAGAAATTCATAGAAATTCATAGAAATTCATAGAAATTCATAGAAATTCATAGAAATTCATAGAAATTCATAGAAATTCATAGAAATTCATAGAAATTCATAGAAATTCATAGAAATTCATAGAAATTCATAGAAATTCATAGAAATTCATAGAAATTCATAGAAATTCATAGAAATTCATAGAAATTCATAGAAATTCATAGAAATTCATAGAAATTCATAGAAATTCATAGAAATTCATAGAAATTCATAGAAATTCATAGAAATTCATAGAAATTCATAGAAATTTATAGAAATTCATAGAAATTCATAGAAATTCATAGAAATTCATAGAAATTCATAGAAATTCATAGAAATTCATAGAAATTCATAGAAATTCATAGAAATTCATAGAAATTCATAGAAATTCATAGAAATTCATAGAAATTCATAGAAATTCATAGAAATTCATAGAAATTCATAGAAATTCATAGAAATTCATATAAATTCATAGAAATTCATAGAAATTCATATAAATTCATAGAAATTCATAGAAATTCATAGAAATTCATAGAAATTCATAGAAATTCATAGAAATTCATAGAAATTCATAGAAATTCATAGAAATTCATAGAAATTCATAGAAATTCATAGAAATTCATAGAAATTCATAGAAATTCATAGAAATTCATAGAAATTCATAGAAATTCATAGAAATTCATAGAAATTCATAGAAATTCATAGAAATTCATAGAAATTCATAGAAATTCATAGAAATTCATAGAAATTCATAGAAATTCATAGAAATTCATAGAAATTCATAGAAATTCATAGAAATTCATAGAAATTCATAGAAATTCATAGAAATTCATAGAAATTCATAGAAATTCATAGAAATTCATAGAAATTCATAGAAATTCATAGAAATTCATAGAAATTCATAGAAATTCATAGAAATTCATAGAAATTCATAGAAATTCATAGAAATTCATAGAAATTCATAGAAATTCATAGAAATTCATAGAAATTCATATAAATTCATATAAATTCATAGAAATTCATAGAAATTCATAGAAATTCATAGAAATTCATATAAATTCATATAAATTCATAGAAATTCATAGAAATTCGTAGAAATTCATAGAAATTCATAGAAATTCATAGAAATTCATAGAAATTCATAGAAATTCATAGAAATTCATAGAAATTCATAGAAATTCATAGAAATTCATAGAAATTCATAAAAATTCATAGAAATTCATAGAAATTCATAGAAATTTATAGAAATTCATAGAAATTCATAGAAATTCATAGAAATTCATAGAAATTCATAGAAATTCATAGAAATTCATAGAAATTCATAGAAATTCATAGAAATTCATAGAAATTCATAGAAATTCATAGAAATTCATAGAAATTCATAGAAATTCATAGAAATTCATAGAAATTCATAGAAATTCATAGAAAATATCTTGTATAACAAATACAAACGTGTCATCAAACCAAAAGAGACAGGATGATGTTGTGTGCGTTTAGCGTTTAGCATGTCTTTAGAGGCTCCATTCTAAATGCGTGTAAAGAAAATGTAAATTTAAATGATATTTGACGCCGATGCCGTTTGTCTCATTCAATTTGACTTAGTAATAACAAAAATATATTTTTAGGTCCTTTCTCCATAAATACTGCGCATGTTTTTGATTTGTCATTTCACACTGTTCACTATTTTTTCCATACGATTTAGACCAATAATAACGCTTTTTTGGTATGCTAATGCGCATGTTTATTTTTTGTTAAATAAGAGATCTTTGTATTGAATAATTGCCTCCCATTGATTCTTTTGATGTATTTAACCCATCGCCTTATGGGGTAATCTATTATTACGGCTCTGATTTCTTATCTAACCTTGGAACCACCGACAAAGCAACAGACGTAAACTTAAACTTTAAGTTGAAAATTGCGATTAACTATAATATCTCGAGGGGCGGTAATGACGGCGACCATAGAGCCCCGGGGGGGAGAGCGGTTTTCGCGCAAGGAGTGAATTCGGGCACCGCTGGGCTCCGAGTTAATGGCTCTCCGTGGCCTCCGACAACAAACACAACCAGCCACACTGCTCCGGTAACTTAATGCATTTGTATCTATTTACATCTAAACAGATGTGCTTGGTACAAGTTATCGGCTGAGTGTCGTGTTTTATGGTCGACATAATTTCACCAAAGTACGGAAAATTTTTCAAAAGATGCGTGAAACAAAATAATCGAGCTGTTACTATAACTCTCGTTTATTAGAGAATTAAAACAACACTAGGAACGTATATATCTCTGATGTAAACGTAGAAATTGACGATAATATGCAATTCGAAAGAAAACAGCTAAATCAAAAGCATTTGATGTAAACATACATACAACTTTATAACTTAAGGTATTTTTTGAGAAAACTATTGTTAGTTATGGAGGATATTTTGATTTTAGCAGCTTTAGATGATAATTTAAATGATGCTGTAGTGTTTTATAAAGATATTTGCATTTCCTAAGCAATACTGTCACAAGAATCTGATATTACATTTATTAAATAATGATTTATCATAGGTACAGCATATTCGTCATAAATCTCTATACGAAACGCAGAAAATGGAGTTCCAATGTTTATCGGAAGGAAATGAGATCAATGGTTTCCAAATTTAATAAGAAGGGCGTTTTTCATTTGACATATGTTGATGTAGAGCTAAAAGCTTTCATCCCATTTCCGAAGTCGGTCCAACTTATAAGTATATTGGATTTTCTCGGAGGTTACATCCGATTTGTTGGGTCGCTAAAATGACAAGGGATTTTTCTTTCGCTCTTAAAAAACGCCCGACAGAATTGCGACGTTCGTCTTCCTTATAAAAAAACAACAATTTTCTTATTCCGGAGTTTGTTAAGAGTTTATTGTCTATACGCAGAAAAAACAAAGGAAAATAAACTAACTAGCTGCTCTCAATAATAAACGAAACTTTTAAATTTTAAATGCAGCGCTTTTTATAAGCAAGTTTAACCATAACTTTTCTATTTTCTTCATCTAATAAATCGAGTCTGTCTTCTGCATACGGTTAGAATTTTTTTTCGAGATGATGTTTAAAGATGTCAGATTTTTGTTTATTTGAACTTGCCTAGTCTCCGTTTTCTTCTATTATTGGTGTCATTTGGACAATTGGACAATTAAGCTTCCTAATCGCTTTCCACAGAGAATAATCAGTATGTGTCGATTGAAAATTTTCTGAGAAACAGACCTATTGATAAAATCCCTCTTTTCCAGATAATTTTGTATCACATTGGTTACATTTTGATTTAGTTGTAGAAGTATTTTTGTTTTGTTACTAATGATTACTGACTAACCTACAATTTTAATCTAAAAATCTTACAAACTAATTACTTATCTAAGAAGTCCCCATTAGGCTGTCTTTAATTGTTTCTAAAGGAAAGCATTACTGTTTTTTTGCTACCTCCAGGTTGGCCAGGGGAGGTTTCAGGATAGGAGTAGGCTTTTCGTTTTTTTTTCTATTGTTTCTGCTTTCCGCTGTTATCCATTCTACTTCTTTGTTAATTTGATCGCCGATTTCTTTTGCCAGTTCTTCTTCATCAGTGTCATAATTCGTTGGAATTTTAGATTTTTCTTTGTTTAAAATATTAATTTGTTTTTGCATATTTTCCATATTGTTTTGCATTTATTGTAACGCACTTTCTAGTTGCTGTTTTTCAGCTTTTTCCTGTATCCAAGTATTGTACAATGCCTGTTCATTCGGACTTCTAGCTTGATTTTCATGGAATAAGGCCTGATATTGTTGGGCTAGGAGATTTTCTTCCACTTCCATTGTTTCAATATTATTTGTTTGAGTTACCTGAAGCAGGTCCTGTTTTTTTGCTCCAAAAGCACTTTGGCTGGTGTCGATTCTGTTTTATTATTTTTTTCTACACATTGTAAAACTAGTTTTAATGGCACATTATTATTTTTATTTCTGATCTTAAACATTACGTTTAGCAATCATTGTTGATTTTTTTAAACAGTTGCGATTAAAAAATATTTACACTACAGTTTTAGAAGTAAATGAATAAGCTGAAGTAGGATTCGTAGATTCTAGAATTATTATACTCTAAAAATCATTGGGAACCCAAGAGGATCTAGATATTTTCGAGGACAATACAAATCTGAATGGACCTAGAATTCATAAAAAGATTCAGGATATTAAGGATTTCTGAGGAAGTATTACTCAAAACAACTGGCATATATTTACATAGGAATATTCAGCTTAGGAGTGATGAAGTTAGTCACAAATAATTTAACAGGGACATACTTACTTAAAGTATATTGTCAAGTTTAAAGTCAAGGTTTAACTGATTTTAAAATTTTGTTCTTAATTATTGTAGGTTTACTCCGTATTAGGAAAAGAAGAATTGAACAGTTCGTAGCGCTCCTCTGTATTGTTAGCTTTTGAAGTGTTTTTAAAATTATTTTATATCCTTTTGTACCTTGACTAACTAAAAATGATTCACTTATAGCAATAAAATTATTTCCATTATTTTTACCGGTATCAAAACATAGTTTACAACTGTAATATAATAATAAAAAAAGACAAAAAGAAAAACTCTTTTAACCGCAAAGCATTCAAATTCCGGCCTCAAGAGGCAATAGACGAAAGGAATATCTGGTGGTTTGAAAACGGTAATACCAGACAGAAGCTGACTCTTTGAAAGTGGATACTTTGAAAACGTTAAAAGGACGAGACCCTCGAAAAAAACAAGTGCAATTTCATTAGATATCAGGGATATGACTTGAACTCAGATCCTGATTTTCCTCGATGTTGAAGTGGTTTTTGTCTGGTTGGCCAGTTGGAGTAATTGTAAGTGCTGTACAACTCAACTGTTATAGTTGTAGAGGCTATTTCAAGAGGGTCAGATTACGAATGGATTTTGCACTTTAAAAATTATAAAAACGTAAGAATTATATTTAGTTATCTATTTGTACAGGGTGGTAATCCATCAGATGTTTTAAAAGAACACGGGAAAGTTTAATTCTTGTTGTCAGGATGCATTTCTAGGCTTTGTGCAAATTATTATCAATGATATTAGCGATAATAAATATTCCTAGGACTTAGTCACGGCATTTGCTGTGTTTGATTACACATTAATATTAGGAAAAATAGGTATAAGAGGATAAACGTTGGATATTTTCAATAAACCGAATTTGATAGGATTGACAACCTACACAATGATTCAATGACTTATTAAATGAAACTTGGCCTAATTATTTTTTAATATACGTCAACTAATGGTATATATAATATTAAATTTATAGAAAAAAATATTTCCTGTGTATGATTTTGCATTTATTATTATCTTTTAGAGAGAGAGAGCTGGAAAGAAGCCTATCAAGTGTCATAACAAATAATCCGCAACAAGTCTTATTCAGGAATTTCTGACAGGAAAATCTCTTGAATGTCCCATTACAATTCTCTTAGGACTTCTACATGTCATAATCATCACATATTATTATATTCCAATCATAAATATGCTTATTTGTAGGTCTATTTCTTTTATTCTTTACTTTTTCATTTCATTTTTCTGGTTGGCATTTGAAAATTTATCTTCTACCCTGTACCTATGTATGAATAATATTATATAATATAAGTGGAGATTTATATAAATCGAAGATTTGCACCACCTTCACTTGGATAATTCCTAATGTCTGACATCTTCAAGGATATAATTCTTCTAAACGTCGATCACAGCAATAACAAACTTTGGCAATTCATCCTAGTGAGGATATTCAGATGACCGCCTATATCTTCATATCCACATAAATCCAGGTACACCGAGGTAGTAGATTTCCTTAAATATAATATTGTATAGAGTTAGGTTAACTGGACGTAAATAATTTAGTCACCTGTATATTATTTTACTTAGTATAAGTTAAGTTTAAGTTTCCTCCATTATCTAACCATTCTCCAGCAATCCTTTAACTCACACAAATACCTATGATGGTCTAGTTACTCGTACAATATATCTTATTTTATTAAAAAAAACTTTGCAGAAAATAAAAATGTAGCATTTACAAGAAATCCAGTAATTTCTCTAGATACCAGAAAGTTATGCTCGGTAGTTTTTGGTTCGTTAAGTGTAATTGTGTTTTACAAAGTTTAATTTTAGTTTGTTTGAACGTCGAGAGAGCTCTAGAAAATAATAACACTCATTACTTATTTACAATAATTCACCGCCGCTGCTGTTGCTGGTGCAGTTTGCACTTGTATGTGAAGTACAAGCCAAGTGGATTGGAACTGTCGTTATTTATTATGAAAACTAGTTTTCAACTTGAATTTTATGTGTATTCAACAACAGTAACAATACGGTTCTCCTAATGAGCTCGTTTCTCTAACAGTTTTATGGTTTTAAATCATTTTATATGCTTTTTCTCCAAAGTTATAGAGGCGAGAGCTTTATTTTACATTTTCTATTTTATTTCAATGTTTGACAACATTTTTTATATTATTCTCATAATAATATATCGATTGTTTCTTTTAAAATAGCTAATTTTTTCTGATACTTTTTCATCCAGAAAGTTATTCTGACAGTGGCATGCTTTTGGCTTCTCTTCATCTAGTGTTAGACACCTCAATCTATTTAGACCTTCACATTGGCACAGGACTTGTATTGATCGTTTCTCTTCTTCACAGAATCTATGCAATGCTGATTTGTCGCTTTGGATCCAGTAGGTTTTTCATGAATTTGACCAACGGTTCCTTATTGAACTGTTTGCCCTGTCTCTATACTTGTTCCACCATTCCTGAGACTCCTGCATCCATTTTTTGATAGATGCTTTGCACAATGCTTTAGCATCTTCCCAGAAGAGTTTGGAGTCTGTCATTGCCTCTTACCTAAGCCTTCTCGGGTTAGTTTTTCGGCTAAGAGCACTTTGTTTTGACAACTTATTTGACAGGTCTTCTAGGCAGTAATGATTTTATATCTAGTGAGACAAATGTTTTTAGAGCAACTTAGAGCTAATTGCTGATTTATTATTTTTCTTGCACAGTATTGTATGGCTAATAATTCAGTCTGAAACACTGCTACGTATGGAAGATCCCTGTTTCCACAGGAAGGTCTATGATAGTTTCAAATTAGAAGTATGAACAGATGGGTGCTTTTAAATGTTCATGTGGATAGAAAAATCATAATCCGTTCCCAATTTTCAGCAAAATCCCTTCTTTGGTTTGTTAGTTATAGAGAGTGTCTCTCCGTCACTGGACAACCTGTATAGAGAATCATATCTCAACCTTATCCTTACTACAATTACGTATTTTGAGCAAAAATCAACGTTATAATAATTATCAAAGTAACGCAACGTCACAAAATTCGATAAGCAACAATTAGAGCTACACGTGCATTCGAGCAGGGCCCATTCTCTTTGCCCCTCAAGGTATTCCCGTAACGATATTCGACTGTGACACGGTGATGCCGTGGGGGTAATGGGGTAACCGATAACTTTATTTTAACTGGTGGAACATTAAACTCGAGTCTAATTCAATCCGTGATGATACAAAACTATGCAGACGTCGAATGGCAGTTCACAAATTGTAAGTAATTGAGTTATTTCGAACAACCGCTGAACGATGGCAGTTGTTAAGGGACCGTGACATACAGGGTGGATCGCGTAATAAATAAATACATATAAGGGATAGAAATGTATTATATATTTTTATGTACTTATATTTTTTTAGGCACATTATTTTTTGTGTGATTTTTAATAATTAGTGTTTTTCAAGGATTTTAAAGAACCTACAGGAAAATTTAGGGATGTTCAAGGATTTAAAGGAATCTATGAAAGTACTCAACAGTTTTCTATATCTACTTCAAGCCTCTTTCAAGAAACTTTTAAGAATTATCAAGAACTTTAACCATCTTTACCTAAAGACTTGCATGAGCAATAAGAAATGTTCAGGACTGTCAATTAATCAACAAATAAAAAAGACTTTTCAACATTTTCAATGTCAAGGACTTTAAAAATGTTTAAGAATACTCAAGTACTATGGAGTACCTTACCTACCGTACACCGTACACGAATTTATAACAGTTGTTATTTTACAATTTCTTTGATTAATCAATTTTCTTCCGTATATTTTTGGTTGACACTGTCCTGGGTTTGTCCTGTTTGTGCCCTAAATAATAAAGTACAAATTTAAATATGTTAAATGAATCAAGACCGTTAAAGAAAAAGAGTGGAACAACTTCCAAAGAGCTGTCATAAGCTCCTTGCAGTCTATTCTTTTTATACTATCGTTGGCATTAAATCCTATAAAAGAAAATGTTATCGAATTATGAGCATCATCTTCAATCACCTTTATAAGGCAAATATTTGATGGAAGGATACATTTTAGTGGCCTCAGTCTCTTTTAATATTTGAAGGAACTTTTTCACAGGACGAGGATACGGATGACGTTTTAGAAAGACCGCGCCAAATATAGAAATATTCATGATGTTAAACAGAGGTGGACGGTTTGAAACAATTTAGGATTTGCTTGAAGACCAGAATTTCAAATTGTTTCTTATCATAAAATATCTCAAATATTGTGAAAGTTGCTCTTTAATACTAATAAGATTAAAAATAACTATAACTTCTTTTTAGAATACAAATTTCTTTGGATAAATCTTTAATTTTTTAAAATATTTTGATTGTCAATCCCTTTATAAATGAATAACTTTTGACATTTTAATTATAATTTTAAATATTTTTATTTTATCCAAATTACAGACACATGCATTCTCAAATATCTTCATTGTTACATTATTTATAACTATCTATTCAAATAAAAATAAAATATAAAACTGTAATCTATATTCACAATATTCTGTTGTAATTAAATTTTACACTTAAATTTGCAGCTGTCTCCTTCTTTCTAATTCAGCAGCCTATGTGACAGCTCTGCGTAATAATAAAGACAATCTAAATGATTGTAATAAAAAAGGGCTTAATTATGAATGGCTAGATTAATTTAGTAGTTGCTACGGCTTAATTCATTGCAATAATATTTTATTAACAATAATTTTATCTTTAATAACAATAATTCTATCTTAAAATAATATCCAAACTTAACAGCAAGCTAAGATATTTAAGATTTTTACAGACGAAACCGAAAAAATCAAGTATTTGACCGCACTATAATCATAAAATCCTCAAAACAATCAAAACAAAGGTTATACACAAAATTGAGGGCAGAAAAACTATCCGGCACTCCACAAAGTGGAATAATAGAGGCGAATATATACAAGGAGAGACCCTAACATTTTCGTTTGGTGGATATATATTCCTGACGAAGTTGGCGAGCTAGTCTTAAACGATCTAATGCCGGGAGCAAACATTCCTGAGATTGGAATAAAAGAGGTAAAACAACAAAGTAGTTAATGATACTGCCTGTGAGCTGAGTTAAAAGAGAACGAGATGAGAATAATTCCAACAAGATGACTCCCCGCGGTGCCACAACCGGGGGATGGAGAAGCAGAGAAATCTAATTTGGGGATAAAAATGAACGTCAACCGGTTTTGAGGTTGTGGGGGGACGAAAAGGGTTTGGGGGTAGGTACGCCAGAAATTATTATTTAGTTTTGTGAGGAAAATAGTGATGATATATCTCGAGTGTTGTGTTGTAGTTGATTGCGCTCTTTTGTGCAGCAGGAATTTTTGCTTTGGAAAATTGTTCAGAGTTTAAATTGTTTCCCTAGAGCCTATTTTAGTTTCTTTCAATTTAATGTTCTCTTGTATGAGTTTCTTACTGAAAACAAATATTTTATTTTTAAATGGGGCAAGATTCTTCAACAAAATGTAATGTTTGTTATAAAATTAAAGTAAACATTTTTTATACAGTTCGACAAGTATGATAGTACATGTGTTTAGCTTTTTTATAAGTGTTCTATATAAAGTTATGAAATTCCCCACCACTGGTTTGACCCGAACCCCGAAAAACGTTCTTCCACTTACCTCCGCCGGGAAAGCGTATCCATTAATGGAATGCTCAGATCCGAACTGGTCGTGGAGGCCGTAGTGGATGTGGATTTCTTGAAATTGATATTTATAGGATAGCGGACCGCCGGTCACATTGATGTGCTGCCTGGTATCGTTCTCGACCGTGAATATTACGCTATGGCCGGTATTCATCATCGATCCGCTTACCTGTAATAAGAAAAACACAATCATTTTCCGAACATTCGTATGCGGGACGGAAAATGTATAAAATGCTAAAGTGGAACGGTTTTTCTGTTCCGAATTGGAGCTGGACGCTAGGCCGGTCTGTTCTATTGGTAATGGTCGAAATGTGCTTGGAAATCGGGATTGCTGAATCAAACTATACAACTAAAAGATGCTTGCTTTGATTCTGAACGATTGTATCGTTAAATCTCGAAAAATCTACGAGAAAAGCGTCTAAAAAATGATGGTATTAACAATTTTTTTTTCGGAATACATAGAGCCGGACCAATAACAAATTAAATTATAAAAAGTAACCACAAAACAGTAGAACAATGGAACTATACCTTCTCACCATCAGCTTTTCCTCTTTTGATTTGATATGACCTCATCATCTATTTCTTAATTTATATTTCTTAAGGTAGATATTCATTTCATTCTCCTTCATTTCTAATATTGAAGAAGGTTCTAATTTTATATCTAAAGAAAGACTATTAAACATAGTTCATTACAATATAAGATCACTTAGGAAAAATTTTGATGAATTAGTCATTAATCTAGAAATACTTGGGCCTGAAAAATTGGACATAATAATACTTTCTGAAACGTTTAATGTAATTGATAAAGTAAAACATTTTGCAATTCCAAATTTTACAATATACTATAGTGAATCAACGTATAATAAAAATGATGGCACACTTTTTTATATTAATAATAACTTAGAAGTTAACGTGAACATAGTCAAATTTAGCGAAGTTAGTGTCTTAAGACTATTAGGTGAAATAAATGGCACAAATTATGCAGTTACTGCATGTTATAGACCACCGTCTATAAACGCCAAACAATTTATTAATGATTTAGAGAATTATTTTTTAAATTTAGAGAAGTCTGAGATAGAAATATTTGCTGGAGATACTAACTTTGATATATTAGTTGCCGGGGACAATAACTTAGTCGATTCTTACTTAAATGTATTAAATCAACAAGGTCTTTTTCATTATATAGACGTAGTAACGAGGCAAGAAACAGATACCTGCATAGATCATTTTTTTGTAGGTTTAGATAATAAAATAAAAAGTAAAACTAATATTAAGCCATATTTATTTGAGACAAATATAACGGATTTATTTTGATTAGTAATGAAAAAAATCATAAATTAAATGAAAATAATATTCGGCAGTTCAACAAAATTAATTATGAAACGTTATACAGAGTCTGAAAAATGGACTAACGTTTTTAACAGTAATGATACTGAACAAAGCTATAATGAATTTATTAAACTACTTCAAGAACATATTACTAAAAATATTAAACAAATTAATAGAAACAATAATAAAAATTATAAGATCAAACCGTGGATTACCTTGGGCATAATTAAATCTATAAGACGTAGAGATTACCTAAAAAACAATATCTTAGGAATAAAAATAGTAATGAACTTCTGCAAGAATACAGAAGGTACCGAAATTTTTTAACCAAATTAATTAAAGAAGTAAAAAATAATTACTACCAATCTGAAATTACAAAAGCAAAAAATAATTATAAAAAAATTTTGGACAAAATTTGGGACAGTAAAAAAGGCATCTAACACAGAAAAAAATAACAAAAAAGAAAAATACAGTATCATAAATGAAAAGGGAGAAAAAGTTAAATGTAATAAAACTAAATCAAATGTATTTAATTATTTTTTGCAGAAATAGGTAATAAAATGATAAAAAAATTGATAGTCCTAATATAACTGCTTCTACTAAAACTATTACCCATAATTCTAGTGGCAATTCTCTGTTTATGTATCCCATTAAAAACAACGAATTAATAAAGCATATATCACTATTAAAAAATAAATCGGCAAGTGTCCTGGATGGATTATCGGTAACTACAATTAAAAATATACACCCTTACATCTTAAACCCGTTAGCACACATTTTCAACCAAATATTAACTACTGGCAAAATTCCAATATCATTTAAAGAATCTGTAATATCACCCGTCTATAAATTAGGAAAAAAAGAACTAGCCACTAACTACAGGCCTATATCAGTCATAAATAATATTTCAAAACTTTTTGAGCAATGTTTAAAAAAAGGTTAGTTGAATTTATTGAACAAAACAAAATATTAAGTACAAGTCAATATGATTTTAGGAAAAATATTATTAATGGTATTGACAACAATAAAAAATGCCTAGCGATATTCTTAGACTTAGCCAAGGCATTTGACACTGTTGATCACAGATTGTTGTTGGAAAGATTAGAAATAATAGGTATAAGAGGATTAACGTTGGACCTTTTCAGGGACTATCTATCACAGCGAACCCAGTTCGTTAGAATTGGTAGCCTACTTAGTGACCCAATGACCGTTTGTAGGGGCGTGTCTCAGGGAACGGTACTTGGCCTAATTCTTTTTTTAATATACATTAACTGTATTTATAATATTAAAAATATAGGAAAAATTATTTCTTATGCAGATGATACTGCCATTATCTATAAGTGGGAGAGCTGGAAAGAAGTCTTTCTAAAAGCTGAGGATGGTTTGAGTAAGATAAAGATGTGGCTTGATAATAGTCTTCTGAGTCTCAATGTCTCCAAAACAGAATTTATTACATTTTCACTAACAAATGCTGATCAACCAAATCAACAGATTTTAAAGCATCACAATCATAACTGCAATAAAGGACCGATTTGTCAGTGTGTAACGATACAAAAAGAAAATAAAATAAAATATTTGGGGTTAATGGTTGATCAACATCTGAGATGGAACAAACATGTCATTTTTTTATAAACAAGAGATTAAGAAAACTTATATGTACAGTGTGTCTACTTAAGTTGGAACCATATGGAAAAAAAATGTATTATTGATTTTAGGAAACAAAGTTATTCTTGATAAAAAGTCCTGCATGACCCAAAACTTAAAATACAGTCATCAGATATCAAATTTTTTAAGCCGTATACGAGGTTTGTTAAAAAATATTCATTTTGCTCAAGAGTAAAGTACGTTTATTTTTGATAAAATCGGAAATTTTCATTAAGAAAAGTTGATTAGAATTGAAAATTCCACACCTGTAATTTTGAACCAATCAAAATACGTGTTTTTGACAGATCACCATGGCAACGGAGGTATTTTAGTGGAAAATTTTTTCTCGTGGGGTACCCAACAGCGAATTATACTGGAAATTTTTTGACGTTTACAGACCATTTTTGACAGACTGGTTTTTATTTGTTCACATAATAGGTTTAGTTTTGATACATTTTAGTTACAATGCTAAGGTGTTTTCTATATTCTTCGGCCACTTCTTTTCTTCTTAATGGCGAAAATGCAGGACTTTGGATGCTTTGAATTATGTGTCTATGTCTAATAAAATATATATAATATTTAGACACTAATTTATTCACCTTTTTCCCATTCAGCACTTTGAATTTTGCGTAGTTTAGGTGCAAATATTCGTGGACAATTCGGAACAAATTTTCGTTTTTCAAGTTGGAGCCACCAATCCTCTATTAATCCGAGTAAGTAAGTCATGGTACAATGATTGATCATTACATCAGACAATTTCACGCATATTTTGCATAGCGTATGATTTTCAAATCGATTCATTTTTAAACAAATAGGTAATTTTGTTGGTTTTACGATTGATGCTTGCTGACGCTGGTTATGAATTTCATACCATTTTAAAGCGCTCATAACGCATGTTAATAAAAACGTAGAAAAACAATTTTCTACCACTTGTAGTTATTCAAAACTTACGTAAAATTAGCAATTTAAAAATAAGCAATTTGAAGGCCTAAATATTTGCAGCGAAACATTTTTTTACGTTACAATCAAGGCGACAACACCTTTTATGTTTCACTGGTGACTTGGAGAAAATAATTTGCATTGTTGAGAAACGAAAAATAAATTTTAAAAATATTTAATTTTCAACCATAATTCGGCGTGGAATTTTCTTACCGAATACCACGCGAGGTCAAATTAATATCAGGAAATTTTTTGACCTCTAGTGGTATTACTAGTGAAAATACATTCAAATATGCAATTACACCGATCTATCTGAAAAATCAGATTTTTTCTAGATTTTGTATTGATCCACCTAATTATGGTAATCCATAATATTTTTTCTCTCTTTTCTACTATAAACATGATACGCTTTCCTTTTCTTGATGTTTGTGAAGAATTTAACAATTTTCTTAAAGAAAATTTTCGATTTTGTCAAAAATTAACGTACTTTACTTTTGAGCAAAATTCATATTTTTTGACAAATCTCGTATACGGCTTGAAAAACTTGATATCTGATGACTGTATTTTAAGTTTTGGTTCATGCAGGACTTTTTATCAAGAATAAATATTTGTCCTAAAATCAATAATGAAAATGTTTTCCATATGGTTCCAACTTAAGTAGACACACTGCATATTTATTTTATCAAATTCGAGATATTCTTAAAAAAGAACTCCTACTACTTATTTATAATGCCTTGGCTGAGTCGCTGCTAAGATATGGCATTCTAATATGGGGTGGGCTTCTAGACAACGCTCTCGATGGGCTGAACTCGACACAGAATACGTTGTTAAAAATATTGTTCAGAAAGGACCTTAGATATCCAACAAACCTATTATATAAAGAATTAGACATTTTCAATATTAACTATATATTTACCAAACATCTTTATGGGCAATTTCTAATACTGAAAAACTTCCTAAGCTTTCACACACTGCTTCCTCAAGAGCTCTACTAAATAAGCATATGCTAATTCCTCTTTTTAAAAAAATGCACACCCAAAACTTTATCTCGTATTTTGGCACCAAAATATATAACCTAATTCCTACATACATAAAAATTATTACAAATGAACGATCTTTAAAAAATGAACTTAAAATATTTGTACAGAAAAACTACAGTAAAATTAAGAAGGAAATATTTAATGTTTTATATTAATTTCATGCTACATAATTACATATTCTTCAGTATCAGAGAGTAGCCTTTCTTTTCTTTTTCTTTATTAGTCTTGTATTTTATATTTATATAATTTTTATTATTTTTGCTATTTATTATTTTTGCTATTTTTATAATTTCTGCTAATTTTTATTTTTATAATTGTTTTGATTTTTGTATTTCCATATTTCTCTATCTTTTTCTTTTTTTTTGTTGTATTTTAAAATTCTAAATTCTTTGTTTTTGTTTCTATAGTATATACTTAGATATAATTTAAACAGCATTTATAAAACTTAAAAAAACTAATATAAAGATTCCGCACACAAACTTTGTTTAGGCGGGTCTTAAAAAATTGTTAAAAAAATGTAAATTATTTTAATGAATAAATTTGAGTGATTTGATTTGATTTGATCTCTATATGCTATTTCCTTGATCGCCGTATGGCCAAATTTCTCTCCAGTGTTCTATTATTTGTGTTTTTCTGTTTTCAGTTTGTAATTTTTACTTCTTGCCCAAAATTTCCTTATTGACGTCATTTCTATCATTTCTGATTCAAAATCTCTCTAGAAATTGTCTTTCGCATTTTTTATTGCTTCGTTTTCTTTTACTAATTTTATTTCTTTGTTCCACTACTTTGTTTCTAAATTTAAACAAATATTTTTAATCTAAAAAACATCCTATCACATAGATCAACGTGGCAATGAAAATGATAATTATTAAACCCGAAAAATTTAAATTTGTAATTAACCAAGAGATAAATACTTTTGGTCGTATTTCTGTGTTAATTACAACTGACAGCGAAACTTTTTTCCAGTTTTCAAATGGCTGCAAAAACAAAATTAGGGTATACGAATTACGTATGTATGCGACGAAATTCCTAAATAAATCCTTTCCAGTTTGTGTCCATTAGATTGTGCCTTTGAATACATTCACGGGAGTATTTTGAATGTTGATCCCCTAAACAGTTATTTTTAAACACAAGCCAGATTCATTATTTTGTTTATATTGTGTTGCCTAAACGAAGAATGTTTCGAATTTGTTGAATCCTGTGTTTCGCTGGTTTAAGGTAATAAAGTCTGATACGTGCTGCAGTGAGTTTACTAGAATTTGAAAATGTGCAGTTTTTCCTCTACTTGTGTACAGTTATTTTGCTGTTTCGTGATTACAAACTAGGCCATTTTCAAAATAACTTAAAATATAGTGGTGGAAAATTTTAAATACTACAAGGAGCAGAAAATGGACAAATTTTACGTGATATAATTATTGTTCTGTAAAATTTTTTAAATTCAGATGTGATAAAATAACTAGGAGATACAGGAAATGGATGCTTGTGGAGCATGCAGAAAAGCATAGGAAAAGCACAATTAAATTTGCACCATTTTCGCTTTTCTTGGTCTATATACTTTAATGTTTAAATATTTTCATGTAAATTAAACAATGAATTAAAGCTGGTAAGGTAGGTAGATGATATTCGTCCAATTTACGTTTCTAGAAGGACATCATAATGTAGGGGCACATTATCTTGTTGCAGACACAAATTATTACTGTTTGGACACGATTTAGTTCAGGTAACAAAAACTGTTGCAAAAATTTTAAATATTTGAGACCTTTTCAGATTTCATTTCTTCTATTTGTTATTCCCGTCAATTTATTATTAGGCAATTTCAGAAATTTGTTCCGAAAGAATGTTTCATACTGTGTAATAATAGTACAAAACATATTTTTGTGTAATAAAACTTTCGACATCAAAATAACTGCTAGAGAAAAACACCTAAAAAGCTACGTCTTGAGAATTTTAAGCATTTTTTCTTATATAAAAAAAAAATGCAGCCGCGGATCAAACCTTAAAAGAAACGTCCCTTACTTCTTAGTCGTAACAAGAAAGAACAGCAGTTTTTGGCCAATTTGTATTCAGAAGAGTTGTCGGCCCGAAATAAATGCTAAAATAGGGTTTTGTTGGGTCACGGTATAATGGAATATGTTACGATTATATTCCAGACGTGCAAATGATACTATGAAGGACAGCTACTGACCCAAAGCCGAGTAGATACTTAAAGGAATTTTGAATGTTATTGTAAATTTATTGTCTCAAATTACTACATTGAAAGGTTTTTTCAATTAAACATACTGAACTGAAAAGAGTAACTTCAACTAACTTAGTTTGAAGGCCTCTTAGATAACTTAGATTTAACATTTAACAGAAAGGGAAAGAGTTAGACAACTGATATAAAAGAAAATACTACTAAACTTACATACGCAAGTAAGAGTAGATTCAAATATACGAGGAGTGCTGCTATGTTACCAGCTTCCTACAATAATTCTCATATTCATATGGTTTTGAATAAATAAATAAAGAATATGATTTAAAGCTACCAATAGAATACAGGACAAAATCGAGAAACTCTATATAGTGATCATTCTATTCACACCTTCAATTAAAAATCAAGAGACCTTTAAAAACAAAGTGATATTGTAGATTTGTTTCCCTTATGTCAACAATTGCAACATTACACCCCAAATTTCTTACTACAAACTATAATTATATATCTCTGAGACCAATAAGTCGAATATATTTCTTAATAGAGATTAGAAAAACTACAGATAGACTTTTTAGAGACAGGATATTAGTGCAAAATACCAATAAACCTGGACCAGTATGCTTACAGTGCAAATAAATCAACTGATGCAGCCCTCCATCAGTTAATACAAAGGGTAGAGAACACAGTAGAAAACAAAAATGTAATGTTGCGTTTTCTAGAAAAAGTATTTGAAAATACCTCCGTTGATTCTATTGTCAAAACTCTAAAACATAGAGGAATTCAGTAAGTATGATACATGAAACCATTATAAAAGAGATGAGAGGCCCGAGTTGCGCAGATAGGCTACTTAGGACTCTCAAAAATAATGGACATAAAACCTTAGGACATGCCGATGACCTAGTGTTCTTGGCACATAGTAAATCTAGCTACAACTAGACATCGCTTGCAAGAGGCTCTTAATATTTATGTAGCTATAATAAAGGCATTAAATTTAGTCTCAAAAATGTAAAATTATGCATTCATGCGCAGGAGGAACTTAAAAGTCCTAGGATCTCTAAACCTACGAGGTGATATTATCCAAATAAAGGAGTTACATTTGTATCGAAATTTAGCTGGACTCAATAATTGGAAAGAGCGACGAGAAAAGCTCAAACATTACTAGTGAAAGTAAGATGCTACTTTGTGAAAAGTTGAGGAAAAACACCAGTTATAATATATTGAATATTACAATATGGTGGAAAAACCGATAATGGCATACGTAGCTTTGGTGTGGTGGTCAAAGACACAACAAATAACATCATTAATAAGACTAAGTAAGACTTGCTTATTTTGGACTAACGGGAAAAATGCTACCTCTTTACTTTGTGATGTAGGGGGGAGAGCAGTCTATTTCACAAAATTAATGACAGGGAACGTGCTATACAAGAGAACATATCACCCAACCAAGCGTTACTTCTTCAACACTTGAGACCTTAATACCAAATAGAACGGAAGGGAACCAAGTGCCCAACGACAGGAACAAATCTGGCATGCAGGCGGGTCTAAGACTGCGGAAAGCACATATTGATCCAGGAACTTATAGAACACACTCTTTTGTGCAAACTTCTACAGGAAATAAAGGTAAAACAGTGGATACTATTGACTAATATCAGCTAAAATGCAATAAGACATTAGTCTGTAGTTTTATCAGACAAGATCGGAAAAAGTAATATGTAAATATAGGTGGAAAGCAATTTGACCATTGACATTTGTCCAAGACGTTGAATTCAATCTTTGGCACAATAATACCTAATAATCTCTTTGATCTTATCGAGAGATCGGCTTCGACCCTTGCAACCCTTTATTTGAAACCCAGAAAGGATTGAGAGATGCACGTAATGATATAATATAAAGCTCTTCTATCCGTATCACGTAAAGACGCCGCGTCGCCTAGCGTCGCGACGTCTTTAATAAGGACTCGACACGCAGCGTCAGACACATTCATACGGCAGTAGCGGCCGTAATAATCCTCAATAATCTGAGCAATCGGCATCAGAAGAGTCGCACGGTGGAGTCGGTGTGTAGCTGGATGGACAAATTGTTGGAAAATATTAAATATAGGATTGAAAATAGTATAGTGACAGGTAATAATAATATATTATGCAACGAAAATGTAATAATTGTTACAAAATGTTGCATACTTTATTTTTTCTACGACCAAGAAGGACGAAAAAAGCGATAAATATTAACCATACTTTTAAAAGTATTTTAAAACTTAATTTTGAACAAAATTATTTTATAATAAATAAATTTGATGTACACTAACCAAAGAACGCCTTTAATTTTACATATATGCAATGTTTTAAAACATTTTTTGTAGCCGTTAAAACATTTTTATAAATTTATAATATAAAACATAACAAAATGAGAAACTAAAAATAAAAATACCACTGAACAAGGTCGTTCGATTTTGGCTAAAAGCTATGAATAATATGTGAAATTGTAAAAATATTGTCAAAATATTGAAAAAAAAAAAAAACTAGGATGGTTTAAATTCTAGAAAGTCTTTGGAAGGAAATGTCATAGGGAATATTAATTTTGGAAATGTATCAGTCAGTGTGCAAGATTAAAAAAACAAGGCTAGTAATTATGTTAGGATTGTTTGGGATATGCACATTCATAGCTCAAACGTTTGCTAAATTATTTAATTATAAAGTTATTGGATTCTGTAGTTAAAATTTACCCAAAATGGAACCAAATAGTCATTCTGCCTTTACTATATGTATAGACTTGAAAATAACTGATTTATTTTGATTTTTGATTATTCATAGGCAATTAAAAAGAATAAATAATATTTAAATCTCACCTCGTAGTTTCAAAATAAAGTACCTTGAATCTACTTCCTTCTAAGATAATTAAAAATATTGCTACAAAAAAAAAATAAATAAAAAGCGAACCTTTTCCGGTCGAAAACACCTGTTAAGAACAACAGAATAGCGAGAATAGCAGGAATAGAAGCAAGGATAGGAAGCAGGAACGAAGCGAGCACTGGGCACGGCATACAAAAGGTTATAATCCTCTTACTCTGTGTTTATCGACGTGAAGGGGTCTCAGATTCGGGTCGAATAGCAGCTTATTGGGCTCTAGATTAACAGGCGACTGTCGCCTGCCCTTATTGCACAATGACCACTCCGGATTTATCAAACCCCAGAAGGCTGGACCTGCAAACAAACAGAAAAACAATTCTTATTATATTATTCATTTCGTTTCTTTTATAATTACTTTATTTGGTTTGAAATGTGAACAGTTTTTTGTATGAAATCTTTTTTGGCAACCATATATTTCGGAAAACTGTCTTCTAGTGTTGTCAATATAATTTAAAAAAACATTGGGGACAGCAACAATAAAATTAAAATTTTTAAAATAGGTGAAATACCAGATGGTGCTAAATAATCACATTTTAGTTTTATTTGACGTGTATTCACAAAAAATCCTTTGAAATGTTTGAAAAATAAATGGTACTACATCAAAAAACATCTATCACTTTCTAAAAACCATTTTTTAAATAAAATTCTGTTTAGGAACGACATTTTTTAAATATGAAAATAATTTTTTTCTCAACTTTTCGGTGTGGCTAATGTACTAACAAAACACCTAGAAACATCAGTAATTATAAACCCTGTACATTTGATCTAATATTTTTATATGGTAATCTTATTTTCTCGACATGCAGAATTTTTTTTTTATCTTGTGAACTCTGTACACTGTATACATATAAAACCTTCAGGATAAAAAGCAAACTGGCTCATTACATAATTTCAAATCGATATCGTTATACATTATTTCCACGAACTTCCTTACGAATTATTTTTTTTTATCGAATTTCATATTTGTTTGCAGTAACGAATTCTCGAGGAAAGGAAAATTTCTGCAAAGGTAAACACATCTCGAACAGCAAGCAGCATTTTGGCATTTTCGTGAAATATTAAACTGAGTGTACAAATTGATATCAACGATAATATGGATCGAAAACGGCCTGCGGTAATATTAGCTAATTAGTTAGCTGTTTACAAGTCAATAAATGTGGCTTTTAATCAGGAAATGCATAGGAAACATTCAGCTATGTAGAATGATAAGATATAAGTTGAAAATTTATTTTCTAGCGTTTCAAAGTAGATACAATAATAGAAAAATATTATTAGTACAACACAACATAACATAACATAACTAATCATAACAATGCTGTCCCATTAATGGTATGTAGTTTTTTTGTAAATATTTCTATAGATTTTACGTTAAATAACATATCGAATACGTTGTAAATAGTTGATTAAACTAACAATTTTAATAACGAAAAAATCAAAAACAAACAAAGTTTAAAAATAAAAATTACTACGGGTTTCGAATGAGGAATTAGGAATGTGGTTTTCACAAAAGGCTCCTGCTTTCCCATTCATTCTAACCACAAATATACGCACACATGACGTTATTGACATACAAATCGATAGGCTATTGTTTCATTTTAGGTCGACTTTATCCTTGTATGTTTTTTAAATTAATAATACAATTATTAATGGGGTTCTTTTTTTAAAAAATACAGTTTTTGGATGATGGGCTTTGAGTAGTAGCCTAAAGAAGGTTTCGTTATATTTACTTGTATTAAATTAAATTATTTATCTGTATAATTATCATTTTTTCTAACTATGTTGGAAGTCACAGGTAACAAAAACTTTAGTGTACAACTGCAGTGGTCATTTATATTACTATCTAAAACGTAAGTTTTACAGATTTCTTCTAAATTTCGATTTTTGACATTTACAAATGCATGATCTATACATGTTTTAGATGGCACCCTTGTATATTTATTTATCGTCGAAGTAAAACCATAAACAATATATTTAAAATAATTACAGAATAAATAATCAATTTATATTTAAGGAATAAATATTGAAAAAAATGAATATTGATAAATATAAGATGTTTAAAACTTGTGACGAAAATGGAAAAATTGACATTTATATGGAAATCAATAAATTGTTTCAAAATGAAACCCAAACAAGTTAAAATATTAATTTAAACATATTTGTGTCTAGCACACAAATCTGCACAAAACTTTACTTTTCTTAAGGTGCCACGAATCTCGGTTTTCTGCAAAAGTTTTAGACAACAGCCCTTACTCGATTGTCTATATGAACCTAAAATTTACGAGACAGTTGTATTTTTTAGAATATCAACATACTATACCTTGAATAATTCTCTAGTTCAATGTAAGCCATTGACTAAAGTAAGAATCTTATTGTTTAGATTATGTCAAGACGTGTAAATAATCAGAGCATAGTGCAAAAAATATACACGCTAAATATTAAGTGTAATTAATTTATTAGACCCTAACGAAAGCTAATGACTAAGTTTCAAAACCGTGGCGAATTAGTTTAAAATTGAATGACCCATTAATGATTTCTAATGAACAATTTATAAAAAACCTGTCAAAGTATCAAAAAAAAATGTATATTTTATACTCCAATTTGAAATACCTTAATAATTGTATATAAAATACGACTTTAAAATATAAAACAGCAACATTTTTCTCACGTTTAGCCGCAACATCATTTTTCTTTGCAAGTTCTCTTCATATCTTCCAATTTTCCGAAAGATTTGTGTCAAGTTTCTATCCGTACACAATCAGGAACTTCCTGCCATCCCTTATTTATCATTGTTTATTTTCACTATAGCGAAATATATAGCCGTGGAAATTGGAGAAATATTACCCGTCGCAATAACAAAAAGAATTAGAATGAAAATATGGTATTTTTTTAAACAACATATCAATATTGTAAATATTTATATAGATATGCATATGTTAGACATTATTAATTAATTAATAACTTTAATACCTATGAACCTACTTACTGATTTGGCTTAAATTTTAATAAAATTATGGATTATTGTTTTCTATATTTGTATAATTGTTTTACCTCATGATTCAAAACGTTTTGAATATTTTTTATAAGTTTAATATCCATTTAGACAATATGATGATATTTTCATTGTTTACTTTTTAAATTTTATTTATATAACATACCAGTCATGTGTATAAACATCTATTTTTGAACACCATAAATTAATTAAACTCTAATTATTATTTCTAAATTTAGCCGCCGCCGTTATCCTTGTGCATAGCCATAACATGGAATGGAAACAGGATATCCCTTATACATACTTAATAAATTCAATTTACATAACTGTTGCATGTCTAACTGAAATCAGATTGAACCCATTGCCATATCTACAATTTAAATAAAATTGGAACAAAGGCATAACCGAGGTTTTTGACAATTTCGAATGAGATTATAGGGAAAATATTGGCGCAAAAGCGTATAATTTTATTTTATTTTTCAGTTTCCTAGATATTATGCAAAAACGATTTTGTTCTATTAAAAATATGAACGAATTTCGTTTCTTTAAAGGATTCTTCGTTTTAACAAGACCTAGTAACTGCTTTAAAGTTAACCAAATAAAAATTATTAAAATGAGAGTTAAACTAATTCTTGTCATAGAATTCCATATTAAAAATGCATTTTAAAATTTTGTATTGACTCTTAAATTTTATTTTCCCATCCATCTTTTTTACTGGCATTTTAAATCCGTCCCTGGTTGCAGGACCGAACACCCTCGAGAATTTGAACCTTTGATCCCTTGTTCCGCATCGAATTAGCACCTGGAGTAACAGGAATTATCCTTGATGGCACTACAGGCAATACAGATACCCATTAAAGTTTCCGCTACCAACCTGAACTGAACTATTAAGATTAATTGTCGTAGACGTAAATACTCGAAGAGCAAACATTGTTAAAATTTAGTCCGGGCATTCTAAACTGATTTTGGAAAGTAGTGTACATTATAGATAATAAATCGATTATGTTTACTTCCATCAACATCTTAAAGTTCCGCTGATAATGAGAAATCAACAGCTTCAAAAATTACAAGAACGGAAAATATGAGTCAACTTTCGAAAGAAATTACGTCCTAATAATGTCAAGAATTAGTAGAACGTGGCCCTGCTCATTATCAAAACAAAAAGGATATTTATCAGAGAGATAGTTACTTCTTTAGAATTTTACAGTCGCGATTAAAAAATATTTAAACTACATACAAATACATACAAACAAATAAATGTTTTAATGCAGATTTGTGGTCTGAGATATTTAAAAAAGCTGTGGTTATTCCCATTTTTAAAAAAGGAGACCCTCAGATAGCAACTAACTACCGTCCTATATCGTTGATCACAACAGTGTCGAAGGTCTTCGAAAAAATATTGGAGACACGACTAAATTCATATCTAGATAAATTTGAAATTATTTCAAAACACCAATATGGCTTTAGAAAAAACGTATCTACTGAAGACGCAATACTTATGCTTACTGAAAAAATAAATGAATCAATAAATGAAGACCAACCTTGCCTAACTGGATTTGTCGAAGGCATTCGACACAGTAAGCCACTCAAAACTTCTAATGACTCTAGAAGATATTGGGATCAGGGGTAATGCACATCAACTTTTTGACAGTTATTTAAGAGATAGACAGTAGTACGTTAAAATGGGAAATATATGTAGCACATGTTCATCAATCTGCTGTGGCATCCCCCAGGGTAGTATACTTGGGCCAACACTATTTAACATATATGTTAATGGTTTGTTTGAAGTCTACCCTAAGTCAGAAGTAATTGGTTTCGCTGATGACACGGCATTGTTCTTCAAAGATAAAACCTGGATAGATTTAAAAAACAAAGTCGAATCAGAACTGCCCAAAATACAGAATTGGTTTAACCACAGTCTACTAACCCTAAATCTAGAAAAAACTTTTTATGTTGCATTTCATTGTAACAAAGTTACAACTCCACCATTCAATGAACTAAATGTAAAAGTATCTAACCAAAATATTTCTATTAAAAGTAAAGAACATGTAAAATACCTCGGCATTTACCTTGATAAGCACCTAAAATAGAACGTACATATAAATTACGTGTGTAAAAAACTGAGATTTGTAATTAGTAGATTTAAATGTTTAACAGATATATTAGATTTAAATCAATTAAAAATTCTTTATCGTGCTCTAGTTGAGAGTCATATCAGCTATTGTATCAGTATTTGGGGTAGTGCTCTAAAAACACATCTCTGTCCTCTTGAAATAATTCAACGCAGATTCTTAAAAATAATTCTTAAAAAACCCATATTGTACTCGACCAATAATCTCTTTCTTGAAGCAAATATACTAGATATTCGTCAACTGTTTTACCTAAGGATAGTCACTTACTATCATAAAAATAACAACTTTAGCGAGTCAAAGCACAATTATTCTACTCGTTCCATGCAAAGGCAAAATCATAACGTGTACCTTTCAAACAAAAGTCTATTGGCCAGAGATCGTTCTCTTATTTGGCTCCTAAACTCTTTAATTATAGTCCATGTGAAATTAAATCCATTAATAAAACTCACTTATTTAAGAAATCGTTAAAAAAATTTATTCTCTCGCTAGAACGTCATGTAAACACTAATTTAATAGAAAATATTTAGTGCCAGACACTTTAACATTAGTTTTAAATATTCGTTTTCAGTGTATAGCAAACATATACCTAGTATTCATGTGTTGTATATTATGTGAAATTATCATGTAATTTATGTAATGTAACTTATTTAGTTATATGTAGTTTGTTTAGTTTATGTCGAAACAAGCAATGCTTATCGACTATTTAACATTTTATTCAATTGTGTCCTATTTTGTAACTTTTTTGTAACTTTTACTGAATAAATGTTATTGTTATTATTATTATACACGAACGAAGCTGCCCTAGTTACGGAGTAATGTTAATAAACATACATCCTTACCTATCGAAAGTCGAATATACTTAAATGTAAAACTATAATCTGGACACGACAGTATAGAATACGAAACCTTACAATATATTGATAATAAAATATAAATCTACTGCAAATTTAATTAATTGAATTTTTGAGCTACAATAAATAATTTTTCTGATAGACCACCGTCTCAAATATGAGAAAGCAATACCTTATAGGTTACAGGTTATTTTTAAAATTACGGTCTTTGGGAAAGTCCGACCCGCTTAATTATTACTGATACGTACTTTTAAAACCAATCCTTCCCAGAACATTAAAACCATAATATATCAGACTGTAAATTAATTCTCACGACCGCAAAATAATTTCCATTTTAAACTGACATCGATATATCGATTCTACATTGCCCAGCTTATAACGATTAATTGGCGTAGACATAAATATTGAAAGAACAAACATTGTTACATGAAGTGCTTATCTGTTTCCAGGCTTTAAAAGTGGCTCAAACGGCTCAAACACAGTTAATTGCTTTGAGAGCTGCTTTTACGTGATCGAGTTTAACGACTTCTGCCGTTTTGTGCCGAGTTTGATTTTTCGATCACATTGAGAAGTTTTAACTGCATAATTACGGCTATGTATAAATTATGTTCGGGTTTACTTTGTTATTATTTGGTGTTCGTTTGACTGAAAATTTACTTATCCATTAATTTTGTACATATATAGAATAATATTTATTTACTCCATTTGATTTTATTTGTAAAAATTCATTATATGCAATTCTTCTGATCTTGTAATGCTTCATTTTCTTTAATAATTTTTTAGGGCTCACAAATGTGCAAAGCGTTAGCGTTTTAGAAAACATTGTATTATAAATAGTGTATAAATTGCATCATCCGTGGATTTTTTTCTCAAAAGTTATATTGAGGTGATGACAACATTTCATGTCTTTTGAGGTATTAGTCTCAAGAAGAAAGTAATGAAATAAAACCTACAGTAAAAAGCAGTACTGATTCTATAACTGCAATGCTGCAAAAAATAATACGAACAGAAAATTGAATATGGGCAAAAAGAACCCAGGAGAAGGTGAAGAAATTAAAATTGACAACAAAAGGGAAGTTAGTGATATAGAGAAAACATGACTTAGGATTCTGAGATCGCCATTTCAATATTGACACGTCTGTGTCAGAATCGGAAGTCCTATGAAAAAATAATTATATTTCATATGAATAAATTCTGCTTTTTATCTGAATTCGGCACTGTACAAAATTGAGACACGACTACATAAAAACGAAGACTATAAAAGACATTTCACGAGACTTTTCTAAAATAGATATTAAAATATAAAAATTTGACGTATCTGTAAAATGTGAAATGCCATCTATTAAATTAGAGGAAGACATCGAGAGTGAGATGAAAACGAAATAGAAGAAGACACTTTAATGTTCAAATTCCATTTATCTTTCATAAAATAATTTAGTTGGGGCAAAAGGTGTCGCGCTGTAAACCTTAAGACGTTATTACCAACATGAATTGTAAACGGCATCAGCGATAAAATCCTCGGTGGTAATCGAGTTTCCATGCATCGACACTCGAGCCATTATTACAAGCATTTCTTGAAGGAGCTGCAAATGGAAAACCTACTTTTTCCTTCTCGAATTCTCGACAACTCTCTCGCTCTCGAGCGCTTGTCGCATTGCGAGGCTCATGAACCAGGTGAGCATTTCAATATTTACGTTTTTCATGACGAAGAGTGGAATGCATTCCAGCCATAAATTACACTACTAACCTGGAAAAAAATATGAAGGAACCAAATGGGAATTCTTGAGAAATGGGATAAATATGGAAGAAAAAATTGTGGTTAGGTTAAACATTTACCAAATTTTGTACAGTTTATTTAGAAGAGTATCAAAGTTGCGATATTCCTGTATAGGTGTTTTTAGTAATAAATATTATTTCTATGATATTCATTTTCAATTAATATTGCATCTCTATCTTTATAAAAGCTTTTTTCGTTTTGCACCTCAGTCTTTCTTTCTTAATTCTTTTTTATAAATGCTTATTATACAATTTGTAAATGTTTTTCCTGAATTTGTTTATTCAGTTGACGTCTTAACTTTATTTCCATTGTAAAATTGTGGATTTCGGTTTCATCTCAATGCATAAATCCATAAAGGTCTATAAAAATAAAGCAGACATTTACGATACAGTTGCGATATCGATAGATATGCAGACGTCTGGCTATACATAGAAACGAAAGATTTGCAATCAAATCAAAGGCAAGTGAATGAGTGGGCAATATAAAATCGAAGGCTGCGATGTATATCACCGCGGACACAAGAAAGATGATGCAATTTCTGAGAAAAATATACTGCTCTTTTCCCGATCGTTTATTTTAGAGGCGTTTTTCTTCAGATTTGTTGTTGTCTCGACCGATTTTGATGCAAACGCCATTGCTTAGAGTCGAATAAAACTTTATTTAATAGAAAAACATTTCTTCGATGCACATTTATTAACATAAATATGTAACGTGTTTAGATGAAGATACATGAACGTCATCAACTCAATTCAATTTTGCTTCAATAAAATTTGTTGAAAAAATAAACAAAAGAATTGAAATAGAATATAGACCACATCAATTTTACTATTGAAATTGTCCAAAAATATACTTTAGTTTATTCAAAAAATTAGCAAAATCAAGGTTAAAAGTTGTAACTAAATTATTTCCAAGTGTATCCAAAATTCCAAAAAATAAAGTTTTTTGTTTACCCTGGAGTATGATGGTAAATTATAGAATAATTTACCGAAGATTCAGTTGATCTTGAGAATACAGAATATCTGCTCATTATTAACATATAACAGTAATCATTACAAAAATATTTTAATATTACTATAACAATAAATCGTTACCAAAATAACAATATGTACAGTAAGGGCGGCTCCAGGGGACGGGGAGCGGCTATGGGGGTTATGTCCCCCCCCCGAGATGAATATTCTTACGATTTATAAGCCTTTTATTCAAAAAAATATGCTAAAAAGGGAATGGCTAAAGGCAATGGCCTGTCCTCTGAAAATTCGACTCGAAACCGCCCTTGATGTACAGTATTCTCTTATCACTTCTCTTCATATCCAAGGTAGATATATGTACGTATAGATTGTCGGGGTCGGCAATATTGTCATCGACATAATCAACAAATTTCTCCTTTCTTGTTCCTTTCATTGCAAGTGATTTTATGATTTAAGGTAAATAATGTGTATTCCTAGCTTCTTCAGCTGCATTGGATTATTTTACTCTAGATTAGTACTGATGATAGTATCTTTTTAGAATTGAATACCTAACCACTTTATTACTAATTATTTACAATTATTGGGAAGATTCAAGAGGTTGTTTCATCAACAAATTTTGTTATATTAAAACTTACCAAATGTTCCATCCATAGGATCGTCTTCATTAATCAAATAATGACCCCACGGCAACGTAATATATGTTCCATTTATTTGAATTAGTTTATCATCATGAGAACTTAAACCTACTTTTTGTTGAGTAATTGAATACACTCGGTGCTTATCAGAACGTATTAGGTTTTGGTTAATTGTCTTCGACGTACAATTCTCTAAGCACTCAATGTAATCATCAAAGGTTATGACATATTTTACCACAGATGACTTGACCCCCTTAGCCTTCTTTGTTATGCCCGAATTTCTAATAATTTCAATTTCCCTCTTATCATACCCCTGCTTCTCAAGCTCCTTTATCCTTTTGATAATATTAGCATTAGTTTGAATAACTTTTGTGGCATACAATTTTGATCTTAAGCACACATAATCTGTCACTAATGTACCATTGTTTTCATCTTTCATTAAATCTATCACTTTTTTATTTACAAGTGGAATGTTGTAAATGTTTTGTTCGGGGTAGTCTGAAGTATCGAAGTATTGGAAGTATTGGAAATGGGGTTGAAGAATAGTAGTAGGTTTTTGTCTATTGCTATAAAAAATGCCTGAAAATCTAAGAGACCAACTCAAGCGGCAGTAGGGCTTGAACCTAGATCGGTGATCATTTGCTTTGTCGGTTCGTAGTTAATTAGTCGATTTCCCCATCACAAATTTAGTTATCAAGCCAGTGTATGGGCCAGGAATCCCAAGCCCGGTACATACTTTTTACTCTATAAATTAATTAAGTAAAAAAAAATTAACAATAGTTAAAGGAATTTAATTATTGAAATATAAATTTTGAGGTGTATTGTAAAAGTATCAAAGATTTTTGTAAAGTAAAATTAATAATACAAAACCATAAACTTGTAGATACAATCTAGATTAACAGAAACAGGAAACTCATTAGCCGTAAAAACATACAAGACAGACATACAAACATAAACACAAACACACACACGCCTAGTTGGAAGTTATCCGTACAGTTTGGGAAAAGTAGTGATAGCGGCATTAGTTCTGCGGGAACAGAGGAGGGACGTGTCAATTTGTGAACGTTAACAAACTGGAAAAGACTTTCGCAATTAAGGGGCTCCGGCTCCGGAGTTCGTTCTCGGGGCCCGTTAATTTCCTTTTCCGCGGAAACTTTTGAAAGACGCGTTTCAGTTTACATCTTACATCTGCGAATGCTGAACATCCAGATTACCTGTCATTATAATTTTCTTGAGCACGTATTTAACTGAACCGGAGCAACTTCTTGCATTAGGACAGTTCATAAATCTGTTCCTTCGAGTTAGTTTTCCGTCGATTACGTTTTCCCGACAACTTTTCCACGGCTCTTGGGATAGTTTCGATGTGTATATATGTGTATGGTCGGAGCCAATGCGATGTGCAACAGATCAAACGTTTTATTACGGTAAAGTTTTCTACTGCTTTTTTCATTTATGTGCACACTTTGGAATCTCAATGGTTATTTATGATTATTCAGATTTTTAAAGATTTTCTCGCACTTGGAACTTTTAGAAGTTACCATTTAAAATTTTGTTTCAAAGTAAAATTGTTATTATAAAATATATTTCTATACAGAGTTGCCGTGTATCATAATGGTTTCACATTTAAATATAGAGCTAACATAAAAAGAGATATTCAACTTTATAGGACGCCCCAATAAATCACTCGAACTCAGATTTTGAACCTGATAGTTTGGTAAATTATTTGAATTAAAAATATTTTTTTTTATATTTTGTATCCACTTTACTCGAAGTTACAAGTAACTTTAACAATGATTGATACATCAATATTTAATTTAATTATTCTCTATCAAAAATTGATTGTCGTAAATTAAATTAACTGGTTCACAAAGTAAAGGACCTTAGCATCTTTAATGAAAATTATTTTGAAGCCAGACCTGTCTTACATCCCCGTTACAAAATGATTGTTTGGTCTCTATGGCGACATAACGCTAATGGTGGCTGTGGCGATAGGAAGCTGTAACGGTCGGTGATAATTTCCAATCAGTGTGGCCCTAACTCGTCTTAACTGTCATTAGCTCTCATCAAAACTCTCCCTTTCAATTATGACAATTTTCTCCTCTTCTCGTATTTCTCCTTTACTTACCCACTCATCGCTGCCGTTGGATTGAACTGATTATCTTTCTTTCCCTAATTCTTTAGCAAGACGAATTATCGGGATTTTTATCAGTTAAGTCACTTATCTTATTAAGAAATCAGCGCTTTTAAGGTGTAAAAAAAGAAATAATTTAAAACATTTGTATTGTCCTTTTGGCAATAAATACTGTGATGTTTTATTTGTTCACTACATTTAATTAATGTATATAAACTGCTAATTTATTCAGACAATTATGCCTTACTCAACAGATTCTGTTTATAAAATTCGTTTATTTATATAAAAATGTGACGCACTTCACTGATTCTCATAATTTCTAGATAATCTCGAATCTTCGTCACTGTATAGGATATATTTTAGATGTCGGTGGACAACGGAGGTAGGACCATTCTGGTTGAAAACGGCTCGAACGAAAATACAAATATGGGTCTCTTCAAAATCCTATTAATCGAGACCTTTCGAAGGTCACTCTTATCGCCAAAATCGTTGTAGGTGCGTACAACTCTTTCTGTTTCATTTCCATCGATAATTTTAAAAAATCCTGTGACTATTTTCGTAAATTTATTTTTTCTTACCTAATTCTTAAACTACAACAAAAACAACCGATCCCAGTTAGGGATCTATCCATCGTTTATTCCCCATTCGAAAGGAAATTCATCCTGTTTCTGGATGGTATCTAATTTACCGTTATTCGCTTTGGGTTTCTCTGGGTAAAAACATCCTTTTAACTGACATTAAAACGGGATAAATTGAATTATTTCCTAAAGTGGAAGTCAATTCAGTGAATCAAATTATAAAGTAGCAGCAGTAGCAAAGATGTGATTAAAACATGAGGGTATATATATTTTAATACTCTCGATCAATGTGATATGGAAATAGCATATTGGATAATTAGGTTTTGAATAAAATAGAATTATAAAGGATTTTTTTTTTAATTTAATTAATCTCTTCATTAGAGACAAAAAAAGGTTAAATAATTATTATTTTTATTGACGTTAAAGAAGTATATTTTCACTTAAACAATCATCTTAAAGATAAGATTTTCAAATTGAATCGTTAACACCGACTTAGATATATATGTAGTCCAAGAGCTTTTGAACATATTGGTATATTTTAAAACCTAACAGGAATAAAGACGAAATGGGGAACATTATAGTGGTTAAAAAATATTTACATGTATTGCCATTACCGAGTTATACAGTGAAAAATATGTTTTTTCTTGTGAAAAGAAACTTTTTGTAACAAAATATAAAATTGTGAAGCTGCAATGCTTAAAAGAGCTCTTTCAAGAGATCTGGTAATGCGGTAATGCGGTAATCAAAGAGATTAAAACTGCATACTACTGTCAAAATACTTTACTGATTCAGTCATTACCTAAATGAGCAGAGCAAGAATACAACACATCTTCTTACGATTGGTAGATGAAGACAAAATTTGGTAGACATTCTCTAGCTTCTCTCCATTCATATCGCCAGGACCTGGCTGTATCTATCCAGCAGATTTCACACCGCCCCTAATAGATATATTCAGATCCTCTTTAGCACTAAGGTATATCCCCTTTTACCTAGTTGTAGAATAATTTTGAAAACTCGGAAACAAATTATAAAAAATCCCCCTACGAATTATTAAAATGATCCACGAAATCCCAAAATGAATGATAAGAACCCAGCCATAAGTCCCAAAAAGGATTTTAAACTTGTAATGTCATTAGGTTGGGGTGCATTCAGGATAGCTTCTACTTTTTCTAATGATGTCGTCAAGCCTTTATTATTTATTGTATGTCCCAAAAACTGAATTTCTTTTTGAAAAAAAGAACATTTATTTAATTTTACTTTTAAATCGCAATCTGTCAAAATTTTAAAAACAACAAATAAGTTTTCTAAATGTGTCTTCGAATCTTTTCCAGTTATTAAAACATCGTCTAAAAAAATTGCCACATTATCAATGCCTGAAAAAATGTTATCAATAATTCTTTGAAATATACCAGGGCTTGAAGAGATTCCGTAATGTAAACGATTCATTTTAAATAATCCTTTATGCGTATTAAGGGTGGTTAGAATTTTTGACGACTCTTCAAGTTCGATTTGCGCATACGCTTGAGACAAATCGATTTTGCTAAAAAAAATTCCATCATGTAACGCTGCAAATAAATGCTCAATTTTACGAATAGGGTATCTATCTACACATAAATTGGGATTTAAAGTAACTCTATAGTCGCCACAAATTCTTACCCCCTCACCAGATTTTTTTAACACTGGGACGATAGGTGTAGCCCAGGGACTAAATTCAATTGGAGTTAAAATTTCATCTTTAATTAAATTATTTAATTCAGTCTCGACTTTTTCTTTTAATGCTAGAGGTAAATTGCGAGCCTTAAAAAAATAGGACTTGCGTTTTCTTTTAGATGTAATTTGGCTTTTCCTTTATTGAATTTACCTAAACCTCCAGAAAATACTTCAGGAAATTTATTTTGCAAAATTTTTTGCACGTCACTTACATTTATTTCATTTATATGATGTAGGTTTAAAAGTTTATCAATCGAAATATTTAATTTACCAATCCATTTTCTCCCTAAAATTGGTGGGCCCCCATTTTTTATAACAAACAATTTTGATTCGGTACTTATATCATTATAACAAACCCTTACATAAATAAATCCTAATGTTTTAAACAAATCTCCAGCATATGATTTTAAATTTAGAGCAGATTCATTTAAAGGCATATTTTTAAAATTATTTAAATAAAACTTATCAGAAATTACTGAAATTGGCGAACCAGTATCACATTCCATTGAAATTAACTTATCATTAATCAAGACATTAATTTTTAAGGGTTTTTCATTGAGCTGCGTAATATTATTAAAATAATAATCAGAATCGGAATCAGTACAATCATTTTCAACCGAAACAAATTTATTAAATTTAGAAAAATCAAAATTTTTATCAGTACCTTTTTTCTTACAAACGGAGCTTGTGTGTCCTTTGCGGCCACATGTTCTGCAGGTGGCGTTTGCGAAAAAACAGGCGGAAGTGCTGTGGTTCTTCTTTCCACAATGGCGGCACGGCTGATGATTCTCTCCTGGTCCAAAGCTACAAGATGGCGTCTGCGTATTAAACTTCGATTTTTTTAATTGGCTGGAACCTGGTTGTTGTTTCATAAAATTTACCTTGTTGGTTCCGCCAACAAGTTCGGAATTTCTCTCTGCTGCTTCCATATTTACTGCTATTTCTACTGCTTCCGTGTACTTAAGAGATTTTTCTTGAAAAAGACGTTGCCGAATGACATCATTCAGTAACCCAAAAACCAACTGATCTCTTAATTGAGTTTCTAAATTATCTCCAAATTTACAGTATTTTGCCAGTTGCTTTAATGCTGCTATATACGATGAAATTTTCTCACCCATTTCCTGTTTTCTCTGCCGGAACTTGTAACGTTCAGCTATTTCAGATGGCGTGGGTTGCAGATGGTCAGCCAACATTTTAGTTAGAGCAAGAAACGTCTTGTCTGCGGGCTTAACCGGGCTGCAAAGATCTTCCATGAGCTCGTATGTCTGATCTCCGACAGCGGTGATCAATAGGGCAGTTTTCATATTTTCTTCTACTTTATTTACCTTAAAATACTGCTCCATACGTGTAGTGTATGAATTCCAGTTCCCTTCTCCCAATCTAAATATTTCTAACTGTCCCACGGCCATCTTTTCACCACAATTTATTATTTATGAGCAAATATTTATGTATTTATAATGTATTAAACAGTTTTAAGACTGCGCCAGTGTAATATCTTCAATTAATTACTAATTATTTAATATTCCCAGTTATTAAGTTAATCGGAGCGAATTTATTATGAGAAATAAAACAAGTAAATGTTGTATTATAACTGACTTTATTTCGGTATATTCCACAAGAAGGTAAACTCAATAGTAATACAACAAACGGCTATCGCCAAACATTGATATTATTACAGGGTGATACGCATCACATATTTATTCCAATATATTACAGTTTTGTACATAAATGCCCTTGCTAGGCCATGACGGTATTGACTGTCGAGATTCCTAGACAGTCATTTGATGTACTAGTTCAAGCCACACGGAAAAAAATGTGACTAGAAAATTTTACTACAATGTTGTAGTAGTAGACTTGTAGAAAAATACTTAACAATTTGTAGAAAATTTTACTACAATTTATAGTTAAAAACTATTCATTATTGTAGCAATTGAATTGTCGAATAAAATGCTACAACAATAGGAAAGAATTCCACAATGTTTAGTATATTTTACTATTGTTTGTAGAAGTAGAAATTTATTACAATTATCGTAATTACTACTACTAACTTCTGAAAAAATTTGTACAAATATTAATAATTATCTCTACAAAAAATAGTAATAATTTACATTCCTTCTTATGAAAAATATTCAATTTTGTTCAAAAATATTCTATAATATTGTAGAAATTCTAAGTCATGTGAACAAAACAGAATTCTGCTATTGGCCAACGTTTTCTGACGTCGATCATTAATGGCCAGACAGCAGTAGCCGTTCGCCATGTTCACATAACAAAGCATGGTACATATACGAGTACCTATAACACATTATTATATTATAAGCACCGATGCGTTTGAGAAAATTTTAATAATAAATTCTATTGGTGGTAAGTACATTTATTGTTTTTGAATAATTTACCTTTAGATAACTAATTTATATAACCTTAGTAGATTATTTAAAAAAAAATAGTTGTGGCCAACGATCGAATGTTGTGCCCAAGATCGAATTTTGTGCCAAATTCAATGATTTTTTTTTGTCTTATTTGGGACATACCTACTTTCTCATTTTTGTTAGTTATCTGACTTAGTCATTTAATAACCAAATCAGTGTAAAGTTGATAAATATCCCCGTTTTAAGGGTATGAACAGTTCAATTGTTATTAATTTTTATTTCATATTTTTCAGGTGCAGAAAAGCCAACTGAGACTGAGGGTGCTATTATTACTGTTATTTATTACATAATGTAATTAAGACTTTGTATCTTTTATATTAAAACAATAAATTGAATATTTTATTAAGGAACATTTTTTTCTAGGTTATAATTATAATAATTATGGAATACTACTACAAGTTTTATTAAAAATTACTACAATTTGTATGAATTTTTACTATTTATTGTGTAAAATTTTCGTATTTATTTTCATAATACGCAATACATTTTTAATATAAATTCATACAATGAATAGCAAAAATTATAACAATTTGTAGAACAATTCTTATGATGCATTTGGATATTTTTACTAAATATTGTAGATAATAACTCTACAATACATTCTCCACAAATATTTGGAAATTTTTACTACAAATTGTCCCTGTCCCTATATGTACTATTTATTGTAGAGAAAAAATCTATAATTGTAGAAATTTCTTCTACAATTTTTTTTCCGTGCAGACGTTAGTTTTGGCTAGACGCGGTTTCAGGCTTGTTCTATAATCTTTAAATACTTTTATACAGCATCGGTATTTAAGAGAAATGCATTGATGTATACTAAACCCATATTTTCGTATGCGTGAGTTAAGTTACCTAGTTGTTGGTTGGATACAGAGATTCTTGGATAATAAAAAGTCTGTTTTTTGGTGTTTTTATAAACATAGGAGGTGCTTTTGATAATACTGCTTTTTCCAAGATAAAACATTCAATAACCAGCAGGAATATTCCATAGATGGTTAGTAGATTGCTAGATAACATGCTCTCAAAGCGAGAAGTCAACGAAAGTGTATAAGATGGTAATAAGGAGGGGTATTATCACCTTCATCAGCCTCTTCAATAATCATAGTCACTACATAATTGTAGATGCAGGTGATGTAATCATTCTACAAATAGGGAATACTCTCAAAATTAAAGAATAGTAGTGCAAAGACCAATCATAGTGCAAGGACCATTCTCTGTAAATAAATCTCAAGACAATTATTGATGTAACTTTAGTTTAAGCTTTGTATACTGCCTAGAAAATGTACTTTAAATTAAAGAGAAGACAGAAATGGCATTTTCGATAAGAACAATGAAAATAATGGAACTAAAACTTTCAGAACTCCTAAATACAACTCCTTAATTTTACTTTTTGTAGCAAGTTAACACCTATAAAACAAAGTCAATTTGTTATGAAAAATGCCGCTAAACCTTGGGGTGCACCTGTCGTTTCCTAGGGACGTCACAGAGACTTAAACGGCTATCACAAAAACTTTGCTGTCTTAGTATCTAAAACATCAAATTTTTAGGATCGTTGACGAGCTAAAAGAAAGATAGATATTGGTCCTAGTAAAGCTAAGATCTTTTAGATACAGATTACCGGTAAGTTATAAACTGTCTCTTTTTCCAAAAAAATTGTTTGTTTTGGGATTTATGTATGTGCGAGACCTTTTTAAAAAATACGGTTTGTATAATTGGAAAGTCGTGATATTTGTCCCATTTCATATTATAATGATTTGAATTTACTTGTCAACTCAAAAATTATTTTAGTTAGATTTAATTGACGCCAAAGTTTTAAATGGACACTCAGCTCAAATGATATTCAACAACTTGAACTTTTAACAAATGTAACGAATAAAGTTCCGGCTTTAAACAGCAAGTTTTGTTTGTTTCACCCGAACTGACCCCCTCTAACCCCCGCACGAGGGCGTTTAATAATAATTTAAAACACTCTGGCATGCATACGGCGAAGCGAACTCGCAATGGGCCCGTAAAATTGAACAGACGAAGTTTCACTAAGGACTGAGATTGTTATTTCGATTTTGGAATAATATTCCGGAGCTCGGATGTGAACCCAGTCTAGTAATTTTCGAACGTAAACTATACGGTTCCGAAATGCACTAATTAGTGCTGATTGTCACGTGCTGGAATCGTTGAAATAGTCAATTTTGTTTTTAGTGATGAAGATGCTCAGATGCAGAAATAGGTATATTCATTTTAACAAGTAATTGAACTCATAGTAAGTAATCACACGGTTAGAAAGATATAACATTTTCTTTTATGTTAGAATGCTACTAGTCTTACATTTAATTTTTTATGACAAAGCTATTTTGCCAGTTACATATTGAAAGTTAACTTAAATGAATTTCACCAGTACTGCGAGTAGAAAAAAGGGTTAATTCCAGAAAAAAGCAGTGATAGATTCTAAAACACTAACAAAGCATATTTAAGTGATATTTTCATGATAAATGCTAGCTGGAAGAGTTGATTCCAGACTGTTTTGAAAGGTTCAAATTTCAAATCCACATATTAATAATCGAGAGTGTAAAGAATTATAATCGTTTAAAATATACGAGGAGATAACTCTTGAGTAACCACTGTATATCACCGCGCGAGTGTACAGATTTAAGGACGGGGTATCCCTGTGTATTAAAAGTGTATGTGTAGACCAAAAGTTAAATCGACAGTTTTCCGAATATGTAGTGTTTAAAAATCTAATTTTTGGCCAAATTAAAAATAAAGGTCTAACTTAGGTCACCTTACTATTGGAAATTAATAAATTTATTATTTTCAATAAAAACCAATCATGTAAAATAACCCCCTTTTATTTCATCTCAAAGGTGCCGTGTAGAATTATTTTAACCTCGATGTCAAACAAATAATAAAAAAAAAATGTAATACGACCTAAGTTCAAACTTTACTTGGAATTTGGTACACTCAGAATATTTAAATATTGTATATTTTTCAAAACGTGTAGATTTGAAATTTATAAATCACTTTCTTTGAAAAAACATGTCAAAACGAATTTGGACCAAAAATGGCGTCTAATTTAACTCTAAATCAACCCCGAAAAATCAATAATTACTTCATGTAATGTAATAAAGATGGTACTCCGATCGATAATATTTTGACTAGTATTTGATTATTTCCGTTTATATTATGTGTGTTTACGGGGGATATACGAGATGATAATACTGCCTCTGATACTGTTTATATGATACAATTGGAAACGACCTTCTTTCATCGGCACTCTTTTTTCGCCGGTGACCTTTTGACAGGCGCCTATTTGTTATATGATGTATGATTATTAACTAAAAGTATAGGAAATTAGTACATTGTGAATGATAATATCATTTTAATGCTATTTTTGAAACTAGTTCAAAAGTTGCATTTAACGATACTCAATGTTTCATTTTACCGTCAGTTTTAGTTTGACATATCCGTCATTTTAAGTTTACAAAGCTCAGTTTCTATTCGAAAGTAAGAGAAACAGTCAAAATAAAATGCGAAAAACACTTTTTATCAATTTCGTTTATGTCAACTGAAAGCGACAATTGCTGAAGACGTAACAAATAAATTAGGCCGAGAAATAAAAAAATCTATACTATAAGTAACATACCATATATTATAACTGTTAAAATAAATCAAAAATAAGAGAACATATCGTTGACGTATATACTTTTCCATCTGCGATTAGTGATTATTTCAAGTACTTGTTTCATTAAAGTCCATTAAATTAATATTTTTATAAATTTGCTAATCTTTGCACTTTAAGTTTCATTATATGGGGTATCCAGACATTTTAATCCTCGTCCTCTTCTATTTAAAATTATCTCAGGTGCCATATATTCCGAGTAAAATTTTTCTAATTTTTCAACCATATTTTAAAAAAAAAATGGCTTGAAAATGAATTTTTTCAACAAATAGTGGATTTTCATCTCTAGTATATACTACAAAGTAGCACAATTTTCTTTGAGCTATACTTAGCTGTCCTTGAATCTTAAAGTATATAAAATCATTATTAGAAAATCAAACATAAAAAGAATATTAATATTGTAGTATCATTTCTAGCACATTTCTTAAAAATCATGAATTATTTTAACATATTGAAATTTTTCACCTGGTAAAAGTAGTTATGGTTTTCTTTTAAATGAATGTCACCATCGTCTATTTTTAAGCATGGAAATGGGTTTGAATATTAGGTAATGTGCGCCAATAATGTCAAATTATGACAATTCGCAGAAAACGTCAACTTTTTATTTAGATTTTAATGTGCAAAAGCCTACCTACTTTGGATATTGATCGTAGAAAAAATATATTCAGAATAATGAAACATTATTATTAAATAACAAGTTTTTTTTATTGTCAAATTTAATACGTAATATTATTTTTTAATTGCAAATATTTGAATGTTAAAATTATAGCGTTTAATTTTTTTATTCAATGACGAACTCGAGAGTGATAGAAAAAAAATACTACCTACCTTTAATGCAGGAAGTCGGTGTCAATTTATCCAAAAATAAAACTGATTAAAATGTACAATGAAACTCACTAGGACACTTGGCACAAATAAATAAATTTTCTATTAAAGAACATAACACTTATTAAAAACAAACAGCACAATAAAACACTTCAGAAACGTGTGATGTAATTTTGAAAACTAAATACCCGTAAGCTTGTTTGTAAATTTATAGACTCTTAACTCCTTCCCCCAGCCTTCATTAAGTATATTAAAAGTCGTGACGTCATATTGGCACAGATATACGGTAATGTGTTATTGACAATCAGGGAAATGTTTCTAGGAAATAACTACCTAAGATAAGATAAATGAATGTTAAATACCTACTCATAATATCTATTGTAGGGTTTTTGTACTTTAATAGGATAAATATTTATGTGGGCCTGTAAATTCCAGGAAATGACAGTCAAAATTACCAAAAAACATTAGGTTAGTACCAACATCAGATAACAGATAACTTCGGTATTTAACCAATTAATCACAATTAATATTCTTGAACATTCAAATGACAAAAACTTCCATCTTTAACCAATGAGAATATAGTTTTCATTCGATACTTCAAAATCACAATTTATTAATTAGGTAGAATAGTTTTAAAATATATTGCGAATTGCGACACGTCAAGCGTCCCACTCCGACTCAATGTGACGCAATTATTGTGGCAATATATTTTGAAACGACTCTATATTCGTGACTTGAAATTATAAACATCCCTCGTATTACTACCCGTATATAAACCAAATTATTTGGTTTTAGGAAATATTTATATTTAATGTGAGGCAAGATATCGTTTTTGTTGTTACCATCTGCATACCTACCTACATTCTTTACTTTGGTCCAGGAAACATAGTCAATTTTCGATAAAAATAAAATGTAATAGGTAGGTAATACTTTATGAAACAGTACAATAAAAGTATTGAAATAAAGTATGCTCATACTCCAAAATGAGTCCTAGAGTTAACATTTTTATAATATTATAAATGGCATATAAAACGATTGAACCGTTTTCACAATCGCGAAATAATTTTTTTTATTTGGTAAAATCCCGGCAATTATTGAAAAATAGATTTTATGTTCAGGACTATTATTATGATCCTTCGAACTCAGTCTACTAAAAACTGGTTTATAATACAATATAATACAATATCCCCTAATAGCTAGTCGGTCGATATTTATAGTTACTTAAAGATTTCTGTAATAATTTGCACTAATTCAATCTCTAGTCGGTAGGTAACAGCACCTCCTTGATTGAATCTAAATTGACATAATTTTGTTCAGAAATTCCTAGGAGACGCTGTCCTTAAAGACACGAAATCGGGGAGCAAAGATCCAAAAAGAATGACGTTGGTGAATCGTTGAATGAATCGGTAGATCGGCATAGCACTCTGGCCCTGCACAGCACACGCAGATCCGAACAACATGCCGCCGAGTGATTTATCATTCGCGGCAAATTGCTGAATTTGGGGTTTGCGGTGTTTTATATACACTCCGAACCGCCCGCCGCGTAGCCGTTTGCTTGACCAGTGGCGGATAAAAAAACGTTATCGAGGGATTTATGAACGAGCCCTTTGGAACAAAAACGAGCACGATCCATCCCTGGAGGAATAAAGTTAAATAATGAAAAATACTAAATTTATGAGGGCTAATATTATTACTGTAAATCAAAACGGACTATTAGTAAAGGAACATACTGCAAAATTTTGGGTTGACCACTAGTACGGGTAAATTTTTAAGGATACGTTAGGTATCACATTGTGCAATACCTAGTGCGTTTTAAGTTATAAAATTAACGTAAAATTTAGGCTGTTAGATGGACACATCCCAGTATACATTTGCCATTTTATTATACCAGAATAAAATTATTTAAGAATCTGGTCTACCAAAATGCTGATGCACCCTCACTAATAGCTAATAAATTAACAGCTCAGCTGACTGGGATAAATGATACTTCAGGCGGCTAGACTAACATTTTAAACAAGTAGACTTGATGTTACTCTAAAGTTGGACTTTTTTAGATAATTATCTCTCATTCTTCGCACCGTAGGTAGATCTGAACTTAAGAGGTAGTTTGCTGATAATTATCTGGCTCTATTCTAGTAGGACTATACTACATAAACCTCCTTAGCTGAGGCTGAAACATAAGGGATATCCGTCTATTATTGGAGCAGTAAGAATTATTAACTACGAAACAAAGAATTATTAATTCTGAGAACGTCTGCTGCATATTACACAAACTACAAATAAAGTTATGCAAAGTGCATGAAAAAAAAGTTTTCCCACACAAAAACAATTTGACAGCAAGGTAGTCGAGTCGACTCAAAACGGACCACCTGACGAAAATAGAAAATGCTTTTGCTGTTCCGGCCGTCATAATTAGAGTATTCATCATTCTGTGGAAATTCTCACAGCTCCTAAATCACACACTTCAACCCCACTCTCTAATTGAGACTGACAAATGCGATAATTAGCGGCAAGCCCGAGACCCGAGGCGCGGGGGCCTTGAAAAGAGACGGCCCGATTAAATTTGCTGGGTATACCTACTGCTGCTGCTTCTGTCTGCTAAGAAATCGTTTCATTTCAACCGTGTAATGTCTGACAAAATTGGAAAATGATGAAATGCTAATGGGATAGGTACGCGATGACAAATTTTATCTTAAGAGGAACAGGTTGCAGTTTGATCAACGCCTTTTTTATATAGATTTTTCAGCCTACTACAGTAAATACAATTTGGCTTGTACACGGAGAATGTTCAGGACCGAAGAAAAAATATATATTTAGGTTTACTTAAAAATTATATTTTTTAATTTATTATTATTTCATTATTAATAATAAATACACATTACAATAGGCTGAAGAAGGTCAGTAATTGAGTAAGACACTATATTTTTCCACATTTTGAGGACTTGTATCTTTCGAACCAATTAAGATAACTTGATGTAGTTAAAATTCCATTTCCGGTATATAACCCTACTAAAGTCCTTAGTGAAAACTTAATTGGTTCGGTAGATATGTCCGCAAAATGTGGAAAAATGTAGTGAGACATCCGGTATAATGAGATGTCTGATTGCTAAGTGGATGGATTTCAACGATACTGTCTATAGCTATCGAAGATATTATGTGAAACTCCTATTGGCTGAATGTATACGCACAATCACTGTAAATTAAAACGTTCAATTTAACCTATTTTAAGCTATTCTGTTTTTTTTTAGAATAAAATTCTATGCTTTTCTTAAAAATCATTCTAGAAAGTAGAAAAATTATATTTATTATATATTACTGATATTTCTCCAAGTAAAAATTATTATTATAAAAAAAAATAACTAAATATAAGACTGAAATATTGTTTGATTTTATTTAAATATCTTGGAATGTGATCAAAATCAATTAATAATAAATTTTGTATTCCTAATATTCGGTGGTTTTCATTTTCATTTTCATTATTTATCATTAGAGAAGAAAATTCTTTAAATAAAAGTTGTTGTCTATGATTTTAGTCATAAATTATTACTCTAAAATGAAGTGTAATGAAGAAATTCAAGGAAAAATGCAACATTCGACTTGATTTCAATATTTTTGTTAGCAATAAAGATACCAATTTTTTTTTTAAATAAAATACGCTTGGAAAAGTTATTAGATGAGATTGTTTCTGGAACGTCATTAGATATTTTCTATCACTATTATCTGTAGTAAAAAGATCGTGTTCCGCTTTCCCCCATTTATTAAACCGCCCGATAAAACCTGCGGAAAACAAAAGAAGTTCGAAATATACGGTTGACGAAACAAAAGATAAATCATTGTGTTTCCGGATAAACAGCACCGCAACTCGGGAATTGTTTTTTATTTTCGTCCGATGTCACATAAGAAAGTGCTTTCTGCTAATCGCCAATCTCATTCGAGTACCTCTACTTCTCGGATAGGTAAAAGTAAACGAGATAATCTGTAATCAATTTAAAAAAATACCTAATTCATGAAAACGTAGATAAAAAAATCTTACTTTGAAAATGGAAAAATAAAAAACAAAAGAAAAAGAAGAAAACTCAATGTGATCGTTTTCATCCTATGCGCAATACCGCAAAAATGGTCAATTGAGTTAAATTGTGTCTATTTATTACAAGAAGTGAAGAAAAGAAAACAAAAAATCATCAATTGGTAAAACATTTTTATGTAGTACCCTATCTGTAACAGCAAATCCTGATCCTGTTAGTCCAGAACAGTTTAGAAAATAAAATAAATGAAAAGTAGAAAAATAATTCGTTTTTGAATAAGTAATTATGAAAATTATCGAGCAGTTTGGAAATTTTCACTCTTTTGGCTCATTATAATTATTATGTTAGGGGGTGCTCAAACGTAAAAAAATAATTCTAAACCTTTTTGAATCTTTATTGTACTTTAATGTAAATTAACCATTTTTTCCAAGTCGAAATTTGATTTGGAAATAGTATTTTTCGAATTTTCACACTCTTAATTTTTCAAAGTTGAGTTTTATCACACCATTCTTGTTTTTCTATAATTGATCAATCTTATGGTGCATGCAGTTTTGAAAAATAAAAAAGTTACAGGGTGGTAGAACATGTTTGATTATGTTCGTGCTGCCGCGTTTAAAACAAATATTTCGAATTTCACAGCTAACTCAAAGGTTAATGTTATGAATATTTCCTTTATATCTTGTGTTAAATGAATGACAGTCACTATTAATAAAAAATCTATTATTAATTTGAAAACAATCGCTACAATAAAGCCTATTATATTTAAATATTAACATCCAAATTTAGAACCGGTCCTGTTAGGGAGCCGGAATCCTCTTAATATCCCACTAATTTGGGTTATGATCTCTCTGTTCTGCGTTATGTATCTAGACGATTATTTGTAATAATGTAAACAAGGTACAAGATATCCAATTTAATACTGTCGGCTCGACCTCATATAATCTTCCGATCTAAATAAACCTTTGTCGCATTAAGTAACTCTTAATTAAATAAACCCTCGATCAGGGATAATCCTAAATTGGACAGACCTTATTAGATCCTTTCTATGGTCTAGATTTCTGATGAATAGACGATGGGCTTTTTCGTTAAAATGTTATTTTCTTCGTCGTATTTCAATTGATTATTACATTTTAAAAGATTTGACACGTTAAAATGTTAACATTACAATTTTAAATCAGTAATCAAGAATTAAATAAAAAATATTGATTTATTCTGAATAGTCCTTACAACTGGAATGCTCTGAGGCATTGAATTCCATCACCACCTTTTCGATTACGTTGTCTATTATGTCGTCCAATCTCCACATTTTGTCTTCTTCCTTGAAGGCGTGGGTTATGGCATTTGTCTAATTTGCTTTTCGTATTCGTGCCATTCCGATTTCCAGTGAAGTTTTGTAAGCAAGGCTACCACTAAAAAGTTAGGTATCGCACCTTTCAACCTTTATGACAATAATTTAAACCATTTTTAAGGAGGTCCTTTCGCCACCCCTTTCGCCACCAATGTTAAATAAAAAATATTAGATTATGACTAAAATTTATTTTTTTTCTAATAGTTGAAGTCCTTATTTATTTAATGTTGAACTTTTAACTTTTTACTTTTAACTCTTTACGCACTAGTTAAAAAAAGTAAAATTTTACAAAATTTGTACATAACAACAAAATATAACGTTTTATTTTATATTAACATTTTTTGCTATCTCCTTCTAAGACAAATAAATAAATTATTTTTGCTTATATCTATTTAGTGTCCAACAAATTATCAACAGTTTATTTTAATTATAATTTTCTCTAAATGTCATCGATTTAATTAAAAGTAAACATACAGTGGATGTCGATTTTGGTAAAAGTAAGTTGGCCGTGGCTGTGTGGATTAGAAGAACTGTCAATCTCTAAACTTTTAATTAGTACCTACCTTATAACAGAACACGACAAAAGTATACTTAAGTTCAAGATTAGATTCTAAAGCCAATTTAGCATTTTTTTAAACTCAATCAAGTTTGAGAAGGTAAAAAGTTTTACTTTTTAATGTTTGTTTACTTTAATTCAAATTTTATTTGCAGTTTATTATATCTGTCATAATCGATATGGATTCAAATTTATCTAGCGATAGCGAATTTGATAATACTCCCCCAGATATCTTATGCAGTGCACGAAAGGCCACTGAAAATTTATTGCCAGAAAAATCTGCATATATTTATCAGCAAAAATACAATATAGAATGGTTCAGGAAGAATAAGGTGACAAAATATTCGGAAAACGTTATTTTAGCATATTTCTCTGATGAATTGAAGAATTGCAAAGCTTCTACCCTATGGTCGATTTATTCTATGCTTAAAAGCACCTTAAAATATAAAAACAACGTTGATATTTCAAAATTCAACAAGTTAATAGCGTTTCTCAAACAAAAAAATAAAGGTTATAAACCAAAAAAAATCCAAAATTTTTGAACGAGAAGATCTAATTAATTTTCTGTTGAAAGCTCCAGATTCCAAGTTTTTAATGATCAAAGTAAGTTAATGCCTCAGTAAATGCTTGAATGCTCAGTATAAAATTAAAATATTCTGTAAGGTTTTGCAACGAGATGTGTGTTCGTATGGTGTGTTGCCTAACAAAATCAGTTGCTGTCCTAACATGCCACCGGGGTTGTTAGGCAGCACATTATACCTAAAACTTTTATATTTTTTACAATAGCATTTATTTGGAGTTTTACATGCGCAACGTCAAGATATTTCCTAATGTTTAATAAATTATTTGTAACATTACAATATGTTATTTTTTAGGTAGCTTTTATAATTGGAATTGCGGGAGCTTGTCGCCGGGAAGAATTATGTAAAATGACAATTAACGATGTGGAAGATAAACAAACAGTGTATATTGTCAAAGTATCAGAAACCAAAAATGGAATAGAACGCATTTTTACGATTTTAAATCCAAATAATTCTGCAGCTGATTATTTATCTTTCATAAAAAAATATACCTCATTAAGACCATCAAATATAAATTGTAACAGATTTTTTTTAAAATTCGCAAATGGAAAATATTCTAAACAGCCTGTAGGGATAAATACTTTTGGTAAAATGCCAAGTATTATAGCAACGTATCTAAACTTGCCCAATCCAACGGCTTTTACAGGACACTGCTTTAGGAGGTCTTCAGCCACTATGCTGGCAAATTCTGAAGGAGACTTTCTAACGGTCAAAAAACATGGAGGATGGAAATCATCTGATGTTGCAGAAGGCTACGTAGACAGCACAATAACACAAAAAACAAAATTTCTAATAAAATTTTGATGGATGACAGTATGCCATCCACTTCCAAACAAAGCTACAATTTTACCGTTGACAACTCTAATGAAGAATTAGTGGAACCACTCGACAGTGAAACTAGAGTTACACAAAATATTTCAACCTCTTTACTTGAAAAGGCCAAATCCATACCACTCGAAGCTCAAAATAGGGTTACAGAAGTAATATTACAACATTTTTCAGACTCTGTGCTGGAAAAGGCCAAAACCTTAAGTTTTGGTAATTGCAATAATTGCACATTCAATATTAATATTCATAAGAGTTAAAAACCTATTTTTTTAAATATTTCTTCATTTGTTAGTCATTTTGTTCTGTAAGAATTATAAATTTGTAGAGTTCCAATAAATTTATTTTTGTTGCTGTGTACAATTTTTGGCACATTTTACTTTTTTCACTAGTGCGTAAAGTAAAGTACTTTTTTTCACTAGTGAAGAAAAGTAACTTATATTTCTAATATTAGTGGATTATGTGTACGGTAGTAGAAAAAATAAATAACTATTAGTCATAATCTAATATTTTTTATTTAACATTGGTGGCGAAAGGACCTCCTTAATTAAATTTTATAATTCCTCTTTGAAAAGCTACATTAAACAAAATGCTTGCTGCCTCAGATTATTTTCGCTGTGATAGTACCTTAACCTGATGCCTTGTGTATTTTTTGTTTATCTAATATTTACTTATTCATATTTCTCGATTAACCTCAGTGGCGGGTAACTAAAACAAATTAAAATTTTTGAAAAAAAAAATCTTGAATACTAGGGCTATTAGAAATAAACTCATTTGACAAAAGTGTTTAAAAATAGAGCACTTTTTTTCATAAAAGCATGAAATTTATTAAACGAATTTTATAACCAGTTTTTTTGGTAAAATCTATGAACATAGTTGGCAAAAATAAACATTTCATCGAGACCGTCATCTAATTTCCTTGTCATGAGATCTAATTAAATGCTCTCCTGGAATATCACAGTTCGTGACCATTTTAATAATGTCTGCGATATTGATTAATTAGATTGCGGCCCCGCAAATTTTAAAAACCATCTGAAATTTCCCATTATCTTTATTACATATAGAAAAATCAAGCTAGTTTAGTTGGAAAAAAGTATTTAGTTAGTTGAATAGAAATAACCTGGTTTATATTGTGTTGAAATTGACTGGCTAAATTTGCAGATTGATTTCGAGTTGTATAGCCCACGATAAAACTGAATTCGTACCTATCAGAGAGATTAACCAGTCTAGTTTCGACGTGTTACTGGGACATGTCACAAAATGAAATAAATCACGCTAAGATTATAAGCGCATTACCTGCCATCAGTTCTAGCCTAGCAGTCATCCATCTATTTCCGTATGTACTCCTATCAGTTTCATTGCAAATGTCAGTCGAATAAATTTTGTTTTTTGTTGGGACTCAATACTACCAAATTTTCTGGGAGTGTTTTTTTAATTTCTACAGGTTATTTTAAAAGTTAAATCTTTATTATTTTTAGAGGTAAATTAACTATTTTGTTTTCTAGAAGATGGTTTTTGAATATTTCGTTGTCCCTAATGAAATAGAATGAGTCATGGATCATCTTGGTTAGGTAGTTGTAAACATATATAAAGTGAATATTTAGTAATTTAGTTTCTTGATACAAAAGATTTGTGAAATGATTCTTACGCTTTCTAAACATTATTTTAAGAATATTTTGTAAAATTTGTAATGGTGGAAGAGTTGATTTGAAGGCTGCAATTAAAATTAATAATTAAAAATGACAGATAATATATCTACTGTGAGCCTGAAATATTCAGTTGAACATGTAATAAGTTGAATATGTCTATATATACGTTATTGAGAGTAAAACATGTTTTAGTTCACAAACCTGTTGAAAGCGTTTAATACAGTCAGCCATAACCAACTCTTAGAATCTTTGGAGGGCAATTGCTTAAAGTTTTTAAAAAAGTGAAGTCAAGCCATAAAAGTATATGATGTTCTCAGTAATTATGAAACTGTTAAATGTAGGTGTACCTCAGAGTACTGTATTTTTAATATTTATTTTAATAAATTATTCTCACTTAAAGATTCTGATGGTGTTTTACGTTTACCTGGGATATCCTCAAATAGAAAGGTTGAATCTCATTTCTGTGATATAAAAAATTGGTTAATACATAAATTATTAACGATAAATAATGTAAAAAAATTACCCACGTTTTTCTTGCAATTATTTAGGTTTACCAACAGTTAATATATAATAAATTGATCAGCAACTCATTCTGCTGTCTGATCGGCCTTGTAGTTGTAAATTACACAAATAGGTGCCGACGTTTTTTTTTACAAAATCCTGTATACACTATTTTCGATCTCAATTTTCTAACTCGATAGATCCAACCAACAGTCTGACGTCTATATTTTTACGACAACAAATAAAAAAGACAATCGCAATCTTTCATTCTGACGCAATCATTGCCAATGCCGAAACAATTGCTCGCGAAACAATCGAACGCTTTCCCTTCATCCCGTACCCTTTCACCACATCCCTTTTCCCAAGCCACCCCCTATCGGTCCAATGAGAGCCGATATCTACACCACTATAACAAAAAAACAATTGCCGATACCACTCGATATAGCGAACAATAGCCGCCTAAGCATCAACATTTTTGTATTCGCAGAAAATTAAAAAAAAAAGAAAAACTGTAATTATCGAGCTTATTTCGAGAGCAGGCCATCCAAGCAACAAAAACGTGCCCCAAACAAAAGAAAGTGATCCAGGTATGGGGGTGAATGGGGCTGATTTAATTGCGTCTATTCTTCTATTGTTTTGCTTGATTAGATGGGGAATAGGGAATGAAGGGTCGAAATGAGATGTGACGGTCATAATTTCTGCTGTTTTCTACTTTTAAGAATATAGTATATGTTACATTTTTTTTTACTTTCATGTAATGCTGTATCCATTTGATCATTTTCGCGATACAGTCTGTCTCTATCACAATATATTCTTATAAGTGTCTTAACTCTCTTTAAAATATGGCACTAAATTGTGAATAGTATCAAAAAATCTACCAGAGGTCAGAAAAAATGATGTACCAAATAAAAAACAAATAATGACGTCGAACTGTCAAACATATTCAGTTAATTTGGAAGTAAAAAATAATTTTCTTAAATAAGTGTCATTGCTTTATCTAAAGCACCGTATAATTAAATAATAAAAGTACTATGTATACTTTTCTACAAAATTGGAGTTGTTGTGAAAATGAACATTGAAAAAATAAGCAATAATTTGACACTTATTAATTTTAAGTTTACATGAAAAATTAATGCCTATGCTATGATCTTGACTGTTTTTTAACAAATGAGAATAACTATTGGAATGAATGATGATGGTATTTCAAAGGAAACTGTAGTAAAGAACGTATCTGGAGACTGTAATTTAAAGTGAAAGTGTGGAAATTCTTATAAAAAAATCAGATATGGTTTCAAAGATGTCAGTTAAAATGAATTTGTTACTATGTTTCGTTAATTGTTAAGTAGAATTGTGTCTCAGTTAGATTAGTTACATGAAAGATTGCCTAACTAAAATGACAACTATCTTCTACTCTAAGGTTTTGGATACACTTTATATTCCATGGCAATTGATCTTCCTGCTAAGTTGATGTCAGCAAGTTTACTTGTATTATAAAGCTTACCGGTGTTTATAAAATAATAATAATTGATTATGGCGTTTTAATTAATATTTAAACACGCTAACAGCTGTCCTGAACAATTTAGCCACATAAATATAAGTATGATATTAAAAACGGTATTAGGCACAACATTGTCTTTTTATATTCGGAATCAAGGATAAAGATTTGCATAATTTAATAGCGCCATCAATGCAGAAAACACTAAACTGCATAGATAATGGGATACGAAATCATAAAAGCCATCATATTAAAAGTCGCGCATTACGAATGCGCAATTTAAACGCAAAGGGTACCGATCTAAAAGTAAATCTCTTTGATGATATATGTCCCGTATACCCGAAGTGTTAGAAACATATTAAAGCACGATCCGTAATTTGCCATATATCACGTGGAAATTTTATTAGACTGAAAACGACGATTTGAATTTCCCCACACGTGCAAATGATACGAAATCTCACATAAATTTCAAGTATTCATGAAAAACAAATAGGAGATCGCCGCTTACCGATCCTTCTGCGATTTTATATATGGGCCTGCCGTTATCAGACGAGATTACCGCTTTTCTACCCGCCACCATAATCATAATATCCATATTGAGGAGATTTAAAGGCGTACAAGGTTGCCACTGGGTATTTTAGGTCCACTGTAATAGGTATATTCATTTCTTAAAAATGTTTCGTATGAAGAAAAAAATATCCAAGATATTATAATGTACAAGTAAAATCCCTATGTCATTATAATTATCTGTAGCAAATGGTTTATCCAATGCCATCCTTTTTCCCTTCACACACACAAAATCCCTATACCACTTCACTTCAAATCCTACAATATCAACATCGATTTTCCGGTAGAGGAAAAACTTTTCTTTTCAATGAATCTTCTAATAATGACCGTTTTCGGTGGAAATTGCCTCTTCCTCATTTTCATATGGAAAGTTGAAAATAACCGGGAAACTTATTTACGATTTGACGAACTTTTTTTATTCGAAAAAGTCCATTTAGTCTTACACAAATTGTCCATTTAAAAAATTTCCCTCGACCGAAATGGAAGTTGTTAATTGATGGGGAAAGAAGCCGACTTCCAGAAAGTTGTTAATTTTTTTCTTGAAAACATTATGTATAAATTGATATAGAAGAAGCGATGTATTTTTTGTCCTGGGTAGATAGATCCAATGTATTTAGAATAATGATTGTTTAATAGGTGATTTTTATTCATATTCGATTCTAAAGCTAAAAAATATTATATCTACTTGGTTATTAAGTGAACTAGTGCTGCAAGAAAGCTGTTTAGAACGTGTCATCGTCGTAATAATTGATGTAAAATTCCTGGAAGAACGTTATCAAGTCCTGACCTGCGTCGCGGGGGCATGGACGTCCACGGATTATCAGATCGGTGTTTTATCATCCTGGATATGTCAATGGTATATCGAGGCGACTTTTTTGTTTTATCGCTACATATATACCGGCTCAAATGGATCATAATAAAGAAAAATGAGGAGTCTGGCTTTGGCCGTTCGTTGATTATAACCCTATTTCGAAAGGATTAGGTACGCTGCAATCGACTAGCTGGTCCATCCCGTTTCATCTTTTTTTCTCTCTGTTTCGGCGTTTGCTGTCTTTTTCCAACGAATAACCTATGAAGTATTACATGGAAATGCAGAGAGATGATTATTTTGTATCATCACTTTTTTATTATACTTGCCATCGGTAAAACCATAGAAGAATCCATCAGAAAACTTCAACAAAACGTGAAGAAAAGTGTATTTATCGGCAAGAATACAATAGGTAGGAAGGTCTCAATAATATACCATTTCCTATAAGTAATTAACGTTTTACTAATATACAGTGGCGGCTTGTCGGCACTAGCGGCACGCACTAGAAAGAAATCCCGGGATTCGTTTTTTCCTTAGGAAAACAAGTTCTCCGCTTAATGAAAATTAAATATATTATAAAACAAATATTACAAAATTGAAGACAAACTGCTAGGTATCGCTGCAGTTGTATACTATTTCTTATAGTTGAAGTCCATCCTTCTGGATGGAAACAACAGAGGCACACATTTACTGTGCCCATCTTCCACTTAATTTCGGAATTCTCGGAACGTCGCTCAACGCCCGGTCGTCCAGTGTCGTGCCAACGCGGTTTGCGCTGAATATTAGATAAAATAATAATTTTTATTATACTAGGGCATGTGCCCAAGTGCCCTTACGGGCAAATCGATACTGCTAATATATTTGCTCAATTCATAAATGCTACTATGAACTGGTTATATATTTCCTTCTATTATATTTGCAATACGTCAAATTAAATAATTATTATAAATATGACAACTTAGATTTGACGTCGATATTCCCAATGTTTACACCGTACTGAACGGTATTATATCTATAAAATTTACTGTAGCAAGCAATAGCAGTAATATCATGTTTCATTATTCCGCAAACTAAAATGAATAACAACACAAATATACCGGTTACTAGCACTACTGCAGAGGTCGCAATAAAATTGCAGCGCTGAATGGTAAACCGCTGGATAGAAGCGAAATATTTAGCAAATGGTCGCATATAATCTAAAAGCATACCTGCATGAAACAATATACATACCTCACGCGTACACATATTTTTTAAAATGCCTGTCTAGTACAGTGCTTAATGAAATTTAAATCTCTTTAAATAAATTAGCGTGGAGCGTTCAGCGAATGTTTCCGATCCTGATGATTTATTTTAGGTCCCTACAGTCGCATTCGTCATGAATTTTTATTGTTGTTGTCTTTTTTTGTACTTTTAAAACTATTACGCTTTTTCCCGGTAATGAATGCTGATCAAAATTTACGTGAATATCTAAAACTAAGGGTTCTTTATTATATAGATTACATATGAAAAGTGACAAGAGTATAATGATCTTCAAAAATGATTGCCACCAATTTTGGCACTAATCTAAATCCATTTGTTGAAATCTTGTATCCCACCGCCATAGTCACCTCTTCTATCCCAAGGTATAATGAAGAAAGACCAGCAGTAGATCCACTGTTGCAGTGGGTGTACTTATAAAGGTCCGTTTTATTATTAGACAGATCAGTATTTGTATCTTATCTAATTTTGTTGATATTTGTACGAGAAAAATAGTCTGAAATGCTTGTAAATATTTTTTTTTGGACTGAGGGCAGCCATATGTGAGTAGTAGGGATTAAGTGTAAAGGTTAAAGAAAAGGTCCTTTATTTCTCACAAGTCAATTTATTGGCGACCGGTTTCGAAGTTGTCACTTCATCATCAGGCACACCTAAATGGAATGTCAAGGAGTCAGTTGTAATAAAAACAATTATAAAAGCATGAACGGACTTTAACATATACAAAATAACAGAAAAAACACAAAAGAAAGTTAAACAATAACCTTGACTCACCTTGACTAATTCCATAAAGGAAGCGCTACAAAAAGTTTAACAGAACGAGTTAAAAAAGTCATGTGTAATAAGTATTTTTTAAAAAAATTTAATGTAGGTTAGGTTAAACCACCAGATGTCTTTTTGAATAAAATAATTAATTAAAACACATTTAAGACAATTATTAACTAAACAACACAAAATAGTTTTACAAGCACAAACAGTTTAAAAATTTTTAAGGAAATAATGTTAATTACTGAAAGTAAAAAGTAAAAAAGTAAAAATTATCAGACTGTCAAGACATCTATCTAGATTTTTAACGAATCAATGCAGTAAACTGTAAATTTTAAATTAGCGGATAAATAGTGTACTAACGGAGGTGTTATTTACTGAAAGTGAGTATAGGTGGCGGTGACAAAATTTATTGAAAGTAAAATATATTAAACTGAGAATAAGAAAGCAAAAAATTTTTTTTTTTTTTTTTTATACTAACAAGAAAATTAGAACACTAAACAAGAAAATATGAAAATTCATATGAAAAAGGGAAATTTGAAGCAGATAATCAAAAAGAAAATTACTGTTACAGGAAACGGAAACTAGGTTGACAGTACGAATGTCAAAAAAGAAAAGTCAAATTTTGGCGTATGACAACCACGTGGGAGAATTTGAATAAGCTAAAAAATTTTAATAAGATGCGAATGGGCAAAAATTAATGGAAAGAAAATCTAAATTGGGAGAGTTAATTGTGGTAAGTAACTGACTGAAGATCAAATGAGTGGGGGTAAAAGTCTGAAAATAATTTAAATAAGCGCAGAGAACGTTGGGGTACTAATAAATTGAATTTGTGTATTCAGAGAGCAGGAGGGGCCAGATTTAATATTTTTTTAAATTTCCATGTTCTCAAAGTTATTCAGAAGGAATTTATTAGAAGTCATTTATGGAATTAGTCAAGGTGAGTCAAGGTTATTGTTTAACTTTCTTTTGTGTTTTTACTGTTATTTTGTATATGTTAAAGTCCGTTCATGCTTTTATAATTGTTTTTATTACAACTGACTCCTTGACATTCCATTTAGGTGTGCCTGATGATGAAGTGACAACTTCGAAACCGGTCGCCAATAAATTGACTTGTGAGAAATAAAGGACCTTTTCTTTAACCTTTACACTTAAGCTTGTAAATATTATTACCAAATAAAACAATAGAACAAATCCTGATTAGATACGCCATTCTTGTTCTTCCGGAATTTTCACATATATACGTATAGCCCCGTGATTCAGCTTGTTCAGCTCGTTTCCATTATTATTAAAAACAAAATTTCACGGTGCATTTGTCCGGATGCACGTAGGTATTCCCGAAATTGATCCCGATACCGTGTTCGGGTTGAATGCAGCGCATCGCTATTGTCAAGACATTCGGGATCAGCCGAGCGGGTACAGATTTTATTTTGCAAATTGGAATTGTTTGGATAGTTGTGCCGATCTGCTTACGTAAAATTAAATTTTCCTATTCCTTTAGACGAAGTTGTTTACCAGCAAAATTGAAAAAGTCGGCTTATAAGAGCAGGGACGTGCGCTGGAAATGGAAAGCAGTCAAATTTCCGATTGATCTAGATTCTATCCTGGAATTGCTTCTTAAAAATTTGTATTTTCTTGTATTTCTTTTGCATGTGTGAAAAAATATCTAAAATAAATCTCCTATTGTTATTAAAGACTATTTTAATTCTAAACTCTATTTTTTTTTCAGGTGTCACTACAAATCATTCCAGGTAAGTATAAAAACCTACTTTAATTATGTTGTTTCATTTTGCTGATGTGACCTTTGTAGATAAGAATGCTTCGAAACCAAACAATTTATTATTAGTAATTAAAAGCAAAAGATTAATAATTATGTAAGATAAATCCTCAAAAAAATTACTAATAACCAAATATTAATAAATTAATAATTATAGTAATTTCCCAACTAACAAAGTAGCTTTATAATTTTTAGTTTACAAGACTATTATATTTTATTGATATTATATTGTTGTTTCTGGAATGCTAATTTATTGTACTACAGTTGCAGAAATCACTATTTTGTTCTCTGAAACTAAATAGTTATATAAATTAGTTTTTACAATATTCTTACAGCAAAATTATAAAATAGTTTTCACGATAACTATGAAATTGTTACATAAACATTTATACAACTGTTCTATACAATATTTCAGCTTATAAAATAAAATTGCTTTATAGTTATTCTATATTATTGTTCTGGATTACCTTTAGAACTTTTTGGTCATACAAATATAACTGTTTCTTAACCTCATAATAACGCTTTAAAAAATAGTTATATAAATATTAGTGTGAGATAATTCCGCATCAATAGCAATTTGCTTCTGATGAAAACTCTAAAATAACTGTAATATATTGTCGAAATACACTATTACAAATCAAAAAAATGTATAGCAATTATTTTAGTTAAGAATAGTATTATCCCTTTAAAAATATTTATAAAAAAATAAAGCAACTACATTTGGTAGTACCTACGCCATATTATTTTTGTATTTTATGTTTGTTCGACTACTTCCCATACCAATTGTATGTAAGTGTATGGTCTGAAAATGTCAGATTTAAATAGTGAAGAAATATAAAAAATAAGTGGTACCTGCTTTTCAGAGAACAGTAAAAAATATTAGTAAAACATTTTGATGGTTTGTCTAGACACTCAAAAAAAAAACTATCGGTTAGCCAGATAATAATTAGGTATGTTTTGAATAATCATGCCCCAATACTAAAAGAATGTCCATGTTAAATTTGCTTATTCTCGTAATATTAAAAATTATGCTTGCTCTATAAAGCTGTAGAAACAAATCTAATCATTTCAATTCCCAAATACTTAAATCGGAAACGATTTAGTAAGGTTATGTTATATTTTGTCATATAGTGCAGCAATATGAAACTATTATACAACAAACCATGATGAACTTGTTTTGTAGAAATGAGTAGTACAACTTAATTATTGTATTACAGCTGTTTTTACTACAATAATATTTTATAATTATGATTCAGTCTTAAAATAACTTTCTAATACCTCTGAATAGCTGCTATATTTAACAAAAACCTAAGACAGTTTTAAAGCTAAATCTACTGTCGGTTTTACTAGTATTTAAGACAAAACCAATGTTAATTAAAGATTTTAATCATTAGTAATATTAGCATAATCTTATTACTAAAAAAAATCAAATTTCATAAATTTAATTTGTGTTTCACACTGAAAAAGTATTAGAAATATGAATCAAACTCGAGGCGCTTAAAAATTTAGTATTGTATGTGCTATATAATTAACAGTAATTCTTGCTGCGCATCCAAAAACGACTTTATTGTAGGTCATACATTATGTCTAAACCGCGTTATAGATATCTCTTAAGTAGATACTGCCATTTTACTAATATCGCCTTGAATTTACTTTTATGACAAATATAGAATTAATTTGTTTTCACCAGATACATTTAAAAAACTAAAATGTCACTGATTTTGATATGCAACCTAACCTCAAAATTGAAAATTTATAAAACAGTTATAATAGTTTAAAAAAACATTTGTTTAAAGTCTGTGTAAATGTGTAGTAACTGTTCGGTAACTGCATTCAACAAATCTTATAGAATTTACAAAAGAACCAAATAGTTCTGTAATACTGCGCCCATTTTGTGTTTATTACTGTTGAAAGAATGTTCCGGAAATGTTCTTAGCTAATATTCTATTTTATAAATTTTGTTCTGTAAACATTTTTTCAGCTTTTATAAAATATCAAATTGTTACTTGGGTTGCTACTTAATGTTGCTATCACAAATCACAATTTTACAATTAAAATTCTGTTGTTCTATACTGTTAACAATTTCATCAATACTTTTTACAAAAAAGATATTAAAGTTTTCAATAATACACAATCATTTGATCATTAAAATCAAATTCTATCCCAAATAGAGTTAAATTATTTTAGGATTAACAAATTTTTCAATAGTTTTCTACATTAGGTAAGGATCATTTTTATGTTTATCTATTTTGCTGAAAAATACTGACTTTTTGCTTTCATTAGATTTACTAGTTCATTTCTTTTAATCTAATATTAATATGTTTTATAGAGAGTGATTTGTGTCACATGTCCAAAGCCATTTAGAGTTCAAATAAATTCTAATAGTTTATTAATATTATAAACAAAGTAGTCAAGAAAATTTGACCGGCCTATTATTGAAATAAACCATTTGGGGAGTAATTTGCATACAATCGCAAAGTCACAAACTTTTCTTGACCTACATTTACAATACACACCAATTGTTCGTAGTTAGTTTCCGTTAGATTTGATCTAATAAGCATCAAAGGTAAAGAACCAGCACAAAATCCAAGTCGACGTAGCAAAGAATCAAGAAATCTCCTCACCCTCTTCGAGTAGGAAAAGAGAGGGGGAGAAAGAAAATTTTATGTAATTACATTTAGAGGATTGCGTGCTTTCGGGCAATTCTAGATTTCACCCTTGGAACGCGGAGTTGATGTTGATGACGAAATAATAAAAGCCTTTCAACAATCCCAACAACGAATTTAAGTTCTGCTAATGTTTTTACGGTTGGTTTGAATAGTGGGCGAATTTGGAATGGGGAATTAGCGGAACACCTGCACAAATTGATTGCTTAATCGAAATTACTTTTTTTATTTACCTATGTTTGTTTAGAAGAGTCGTTTGTATCGAATTATATCGAACAATCTTTTATTAATCGACTCCATATTATATAAAATATAATTTTTAACATTACTGTTCAATTTTTCACAAAATGTATTAACGTAACCATAGAAAATTACATCATTTTTAAAGTTACGTCATCAGAATTAAAGAAATTCAGGCACAATTTAAAAACTTACTTTAAATATATGTGTATCTAGCATGTGTCAATATTTTCTTCACTTGAATACTAAATCAATTAGCCCAGATCTAAAGGGTCACTAGTGAACAAACATAACGAAACCTTTCATAAATGAAATACTGATTACATGCCACTATTGGTGCAGTTTAAATACAACATTTATTATGATACTTAGTGACAATATACGTTAATTAAAATGTTAGCCGTTTTGCTCAAAAAAAAAGGTATTAAATTTAACGTTTGATATTGCATTTATCTAGTATTTTCGAAATTTTTTACTTGCACCACGATTGCTTTCTATGAGCGAATAAAAATTTGGCCGATTCGGCATTCAATGATTTTTAAAAAAAAGTTGTCTTGAATCGTAATTCACATTTAGGCAAACAAAACTCCATTCCCTTTGATTCATCTCATGGCCCTAAGCGAAAAACGCAATCAATCACAAAGGAGGAAAAACGAAAAACCGTTCTCCGGGAGTAAAACGTTCAATATGTGATATTTCCCATTTCCTATGCATTGGGCCGCGGTTGAAGAGTGTGAGAAAGCTTGCAGCTGCGGATAAAAAGCGGCCCCCAGGTCAATCCATCCGCCGGCGAAGGTCTACCAGCATCCTTAACTTCACCTGCTTTCCGCAAAAACCTCTAATGGGTTTTCGAGCGTGCTAAAGTGCTCCTGGAAACTGATAGCACTGTGTCTGTGTCTGTGTATGTGTACCTACTTTCTTCTTCTTCTCTCGGACATATTTACAGCTTTGTGTGTTTCTGGCTACGCCTTACTGTTAAGTGCTTTTTTTCTCATGACGCGCTAAATCCACTAGAGCTAAATTATTTACACTGTTTAAGAAAAATATTGTTTTAATAGTCTTTTACTCAGTTGCAAGAACATTTATATACATATTGTCATAATAAATACCCGGTATTCATAAACCGTTAGAAATTTTAAAAGAACATTAATAAAATTTAATATAATATCATCCAGTATATCAAATAAGTAATTTCCTTTGAAATGTCAATTCTAATAAATGAAATTTGGTAACTTTATTTTGATTGGTTGACAGATAAAAAGTTTAAAATATTACATAAAATTTTAAATTCTTCTGATCAAAATCAAAAACCAGAAATTTTCTTATATTCAAAAATATTAAATTTGACAAATTAAGCATAATCATTGGAAAATTTAATTTCCACCAGTTGTACATACATTTTTAAATAAATAAAATATTACTTAAATATTGCTGACAATAATATTCATTTGGATTAATCCCACTTTAAGGATTAGACAATCTCAACTATTTATAAAAAAAAGAATAACGAATAAGAACTAGTCCATGGTAAAATATTTTACACATATACATTTGTGATATCAATATAATATCATAATATTAATGAATGAGAGAGTTATAGATATTAAAACGGTCCAATAATTTTATTAAAATGTCATTCGGTAGTCTTTAAGGACTATTTTTTAAAAAAGGTCAGGAAAAATATAATCTAAATTCTTATAGATATCTCAATATCTATTTAAAATAACTCAAATCGGAGATTAATTAAGTTTTACTTAATTCCTACCTCTGTTAGCTTATTTACCTTTAAGTACGATTAAGTTTATACAGGTTTGGTATAAAATTTTTTGAAAAAACCCTCCCCGGAAAAGTTACACCCCTTCGAAAATTAAAAAAAAAAGGTTTTTATTTTTTATTTTCCCTGTATATCAAGCTAAAGACACGAAACTTGTTAAACATTATCTGTCAATAAAAGTACACTTTTTGAAATTTTTTCAACCCTGAAGTATGCTTAGAAGGGGTTGAAATAATCAACCCTTAAGATATTTTTTCTTACAACTTTTTTTTAGATGAAAATTTTTTCTTTAAAAAAATATGACTGAAAAGCCCAATTCATTGACTAACTTTTTTATCTCTACAAGTTTTTTTCGAAAACTTAAGCTTTTATGAGAAAAAAAATAAATAAGCTCATGTAAAATAGCATTTTATTAAACAACAGCCAACCAAGTTATGATTCTTAAGACTTCTACAACTAAAAACAAAAGTGAACAAACAATGAACAAAAACCTGTCGAATATCGACAATACAATTATAATAAATGTTGAAAATGACCGCCTTCAGCTTCAATACAAGCATCTACCCTTTTCCTCAGAATTGCGTATACGATGAAATATTCCTGGAGAATTTCTTATAATTTCACACTCTGCTACAATGCGGTTTCGCAGATCATCGATATTTTCAACTGGGTTTGTGTGCAAAAATCCAAAGGATTAAGGTCAGGGGAGCGGGCTGGCCAGTTTACAGGTCCTCCTCAACCTATCCATTAATTGGCATACACCTCATCCAGGTGAGTTCTTGCACGTATACTAAAATGAGCTGGTGCACCATCGTGCATAAACCATAAATGTTGCCTAATTTGATTGGGAACCTCTTCAAGAAGAACAGGTAATTCTTCAAGGAGATGACAATATGCTTCACCATTTAATCGTAGCGGAAGAAAATGGGGACCAATTAAATGATTATCGATAATTCCGAGCCACACGTATAATGAAAATTGATACTGATGATTTCCTTCAAAAAAGCCATGAGGATTTTCATCAGGCCAAAGGTGATTGTTGTGAACATTTCTAATACAGTCTCTTGAGAAACTCGCCTCGTCAGTAAATAAAATATTACCTAAGAACTGTTGTGCTTGGCCAATCATAAATCACACGGGCTAAAAACTCGAATCATTAACGCCTGCACCCGTTGAAGATGATAGGGATACATTTGTTCTTTTAAAATTCTAAAAACAACGAAATGGCTTACATGTAGGACACGAGTTATTCTCCTGGTACTAGTTTCTGGGAATTCTTCAATTGAATTAAGTACGGCTTCTTCTACAGCTGCAGTTCTAACTTCTCTAGTACGATCAGAATCATAACTTCTTTTTTCAAAATTACCACGTTCCCGCAAGCGTCGGTGAATAGTTGTGAATGTAGTATGATGGGGTAGTCTACGCTGTGGGTACTGTTCAGCATAAAGTCTTTGCGCTTCCAATGAATTACCGTTAGCACGACCGTATGTAAAATGCATATCTGCCATTTCCAAATTCGAATATGCATTCATATTTTCAATCAACTAATATTTCCTACAATACACAATCATAAAACTTGTGAAACAATAAGATGGGTAACAGAAAATGACACTACACAATCCTGGTATCAGTATTAATGTTTTTATGCAAAGCACATGCCACTAGACTTGACGCAAAATACACTCGCGTTAGCTCATCTTTTTGAAAATGCATTGCATTAGATTTTTTTCTCGTAACTGCTCAAGTTTTAGAAAAAACTTGTAGAGTTAAAAAAATTAGTCAATGAATTGGGCTTTTCAGTCATACTTTTTTGAAGAAAAAATTTTCATCTAAAAAAAAGTTGTAAGAAAAAATATCTTAGGGGTTGATTATTTCAACCTCTTCTAAGCATACTTCAGGGCTAAAAAAATTTCAAAAAGTGTACTTTTATTGACAGATAATGTTTACCAAGTTTCGTGTCTTTAGCCTTATATACAGGGAAAATAAAAAAGAAAAACCATTATTTTTTTTTTATTTTCGAAGGGGTGTAACTTTTCCGGGGAGGGTTTTTTCAAAAAATTTTATACCAAACACTCACATTAATTTTCATCACAGAATCACCCCTTTAATTTTTTCGGTGTTATTTAGATACACCCTGTATAAGACGCTTCATCAAATATTTTAAGCAGCCATAAGAATATCGGATCTTTATTATTTTAATTCCTTTAGAAGTGAATATCTAAAAATATTGTTAAAAAAAAGGAGGAAATAATTAATCAAAAAAATTAATTACGTTTTCAACGAGGTCCTTATTAAACAGTGTTTACCTACTTTATTAAAATTAATTAACATCGCCGTGAAGTTAGGGCCTAAAAAGATTTCAAAGACTTATTTTTAATAATAAATGAGGAAAACGTTGAGTTGCGTACCTAACTGAATAACGAGAAATCATAATTTATGTCTGAGAAGTTTGAATATGCAATTATGAAGTGTTATCAACAGCGAATAACCGTGATAAGCGGGTAAAATTGTGCTAATTACTTTTAAGCTTTTACAAAATTATATTAATTATTTTCTTCTTTCTATAAACGTAAACTAGAATTATTTATATAAATAAAATGAAAAGATTTATTTAATAGTATTTAATAGTATTTAAGCTGAGATCTAGTGGGACTGAGAATAGCCAATGCTTCACAAATGCTCGGAATATTTCATAACTGATTTTGGGAAAGTGGGGAGAGAATATTAATAGGTGCATATACAGTTACATATATGTAAATTATATATTTTTTTAAGTATACTTGAATAGTTTTATTTGTGTACAGTGATTCAACAATTCTCAACTTCTGCAGGAAAATTTCTGTATTTACTGATTGCAATGTAAATTATTTATCCGATATTAGTGTTTAAAACTGTTTAAAATTAGATTGTTAGACAAATATTTACTACTACAAACTAAAATCGATAATTCAATCAAAGTAACAGATTGGACACGGCAATTAAGTAAAATAATTTCCGATCGTGTGTAATTTGACAGGTTTCAACCTTAATATTTTATTTTAATCTTTTTTTTAAGATGACTGTTTTAGCCATAAAACTATTTATTAGTTTTAAATGACAAGGTTCCTCCACCATAATTTAAAATAAAAAACAAGTACACATAAACTTTTTTTTTAATTTCTCTGTTACGGTCCATGTTAGAAAACTAATTTTTATTCGTGTGTAATTTGACAGGTTTCAGGCTTATTATTCTATTTCTACGTTTTTTTTAAGATGACTGTTTTAGCCATAAAACTATTTAATAATTTTAAATGACACGGTTCCTCCACCATAATTTTAAATTTCCGTGTTATCAAATATTTTGATTTTTTTTACATTTTGTTAAATTTCTCCGTCACGGTCTAATTTAGAAAAATTATTTCTGATTCGTCTGAAATTTGACAGGTTTCAGCCTTACTATTGTATTTTGATCTTTTGTTTAAGATGACTGTTTTAGCCATAAAACCATTTATTATTTTTAAATGACAAGGTTCCTCCACCATAATTTAAAATAAAAAATTGATTGGACACGGCAAATAAGTATACATAAACTTCTTTTTTTTTAATTTCTCCGTTTCGGTCTATGTTAGAAAAATAATTTTTGTTCGTGTGTAATTTGGCAGGTTTCAGGCTTATTATTCTATTTAAATGTTTTCTTTAAGATCACTATTTTAGCCATAAAACTATTTATTAATTTAAAATAAGAAGGTTCCTCCACCAAAATCTTTAAATAAAAAGCGCTTACAGCATAATTTTAAATTTCCCTGCGTTATAATCAAATATTTCGCGCTTCTGCCAAAATTTTTAATTTCGTTACAAGGTAGAAAACAATAAAATAATTATTCCATTGATTAAACAATGATATTGTGACGTCTTTGCTATTGTAACTATTTTATTTACTTTTTTTACAAAAGCCTTTTATTAAGCATTCCTAATTTTTAACCGACTTAAAAAAAGTAGGAGGTTCTTAATTCGTCGAAATATATTTTATTCTTTAATACGTTGTCCGATTTTAATATTTATTTTTTTGTTTAGAAAGGGGATACTTCAGAGGTGGTCCCATATAAATTTGGTCAAGATATAATAATTGGGTCTAATGTTCAGTGATAATTCCTTACCACCTTGTCCGATTTGTATGATTCTTATTTTGTTAGTAAGGGGGTACCTCAGGCGTGGTCGCATATAAATTTGGTCAAGATCTCATAATAGCATCTGCACGATTTTAAAGATGGTTTCTTAAAATTACTTTTATAACTTGTATGTTTTATATTGCCTTGTTTTTGTCAAATTTTTTATGTTGTAGTACTTGCAACAATTAGATTATTCCTATTCTTTACTGTCAACATTTCTTATATTTATTTTATAATATACAAGGTTGCTCACTATTAATTGATATTATTACTTTACTTTGTTTATCAATTTTATTAGTTTATATTTCTGCCACTCTATATTTTCACAATATATACCGATACAGAAGCATAACGAGGCCACAAAAATGCAAAACCCGTCATAATTCACAACACCGCGACCTCCTGACTGGCTGTCTGCCGTCGGTATACAGTCTGGAGCCAGGATGTGGTTTAACACCCCTTGGCTTCGCCACAGTTACGGCTACAGCTTAATATTATTCGGCACGTGTACAAAGCGAGCGAAATCAGCAACCGTATCGGCAGTAATTCAAAAGTTTAGTATCAGAGGTGTGGCTGGAGTGTGTTATGAGTATATCGCGTGCCGCGATCCACGTTCTATGCATATGTGAATGAGGCGTAGGCGTCGACGTCGCGACGATTCGCGACGCCACGAATCGTTGACCATACATCGATAATTCCGTCTGTATCGTAACGATATTTTTACGTAAATCACTAACATATTTATAGTTCCTCAGCTGACTGGAAATAGTGGCAACTCTAACTTTAAAAGAACTGTTGGTTAGAAAATTTCAATTTGTGAGGTTTATTGCGGATGCCTGGGACTTTGGCAAAAGCCTTAGAAACATCTAGATAAATGATATCGATAGGTTTTTTATCTTCAATGGATTTCATCCACCTCCTGATATTGTAGGCTGTATATTTACCCTTGCTCTAGAACCAGGATTTCTTTTTGAGTTTAAAAGGAAGAGTGTCTTTTCAATCAATATATATATATACAGGGTGAGGAACTGAAAACGAAACAGATCGCATTTCTTGAAGACACATTTTTTTGGAGAAAATTCAAAAAGAGGTCGATTTTTATTTCAAAGGGGACATATTTCGATCATATCCTCAACTATCCTACCTGCCGTTTTTTATTTTAAACAGATCCTGTCTGTCGAAATTTTGAAATAAGTTTCAAAACGTACTTACGTTTAACATGTTTGTTGAAAATTGTACAGGCAGTGTTAGCACATTCGTTATTTTTTAAATAACATTCAACAATTTCTACTCTCTCCTGAATAGAATAAACCATTTTTATGTTTTACTCGCTAATAGACTTGAAGTATCAATGATGTTAAACTAAAAAACAGACCTGGTAGTTATAAAAATGAAAACCTTTATTTATTTTACGAAAAAATAGGCGTAGTAAGTTCAATTTTATTCCAAAGGTAATTAGGCAATAAATTTTTAAATTTGGCTTTCACATGACAATACGCTTATGTGAACTGTCACATGTTACACAGTCAAATTCCTTATAAAATTACCTTTTTAATGATGTGTCACACTTAGTACTTTCCCTATTTTAATTTCATTGGTAATAGTGACAGAGGGGTGGGGAGGGATGTAGGATAGTTGAGGATATGATTGAAAGATGTCCCCTTTGAAATAAAAATCGACCTCTTTTTGTATTTTCTCCAAAAAAAATGTGTCTTCAAGATATGCGATCTGTTTCGTTTTCGGTGCCTCACCCTATAATTTTAATTGAAACAATCACTATATTAAGTAATGTCGCCAAAATTTGAATATTTCGATACCAGTATATCAAATCAATCGGAATTAAATTTAGCACTTAATGACCTAAATATTGCCGCATTCGATCGCTATATTTATTCAATTTTCTCGGCTACGGTTCCTTTATTAACTGCAACACGTTCCGAAAACCGAATTTTTACAATCTTTCAATCCAACAACGAAACAAAAATAGAAATAAAAAGTATAAAACCACTTCACAACGAACATACAATCCAGAATATTACCCGACCGTTCTCTACTAACTTCACCTCCCTCAGTTTCGGTGGTAATTCTAGTAATCTCCATGCCGGTAATGGGCAAACAAAAAAAAATTCGGAACAAAAACATACATATAACGCTCATTATGCTTGATTGGAAAATGTCAACAGTATGTCCTGTCAAGAGGTATAACATTCTTCGTTTAGAAACTGTGTCGAAAGCTTTATAGAAATCAAGGTAAATAATATCGTCCAATCATTAAGGCTTTGAAGTAGATTAGTTATAGTGGAGCGACCTTTATCCAAACCATATTGTAGCATAACAAGATTTTGGACAGGAATTATGTAATAATGAATTCCATTACTTTGCAAAGAATATGCAATAGACTAATAGGGCAGTAGTTATTGGCATCAAGATAATTAAAACCTTGAAAAGAAAGTATTCATTATTTTAGGAAGGAGATATGATATTATGTCTGCATATTTTTTTTGAAGCTAGGGGCTCAAGACCTGGAGATAAATTGTTTTAAATGTTTAGTGGTTGATTGATTTTGAGTAAAAATAATGTTGTTAAGTGACTCTTTTATACAGGGTCCGAAAGAAGGAGGCACAGTGACATTAAATCATTAAGAGTTTCAGTCGAAAAGACTTTTGAAAATGCTGAAGTTTCTACAGTCTCGTAATTAGAAGAATAATTTTCATAAATATTTAAGGTAGAAGGATAGTGATTTTAGGAGACGCAAAATTGAATATATTTGAATTTTTTTTGCTATTAGCACTATGGGCAATGGACTTTTCAAAAACATATTTTGAAAGGCTCGGCTGATATTTCATTGTATTGGAAAATCTTCAATGTTTAAAAACATTGATTTGATATTGACATTGAAAGAGAATAACCAGTTGAAACCAGTATATTATCCCAGCTAACAATCACTTTGACTGTTGACTGTATAATTTTCTGATTTATTTGAAGACGACAAAATGAACTGAATATCGGCAGATATGACAGCATAATCAGATTGTCCAGTAAGTATAAGAGTTTACTTTTACTGACGATGAGATTAAGAATCGAAGGATTGTTGGTAATTCAAAAACTTGAATAAAGTATGTACAAACTCTTTTTTCTATTATTGCAGCTCTAAAACTAGAATAGCCATTAATTTCAATTTCTGAGCCTTCAAGTTTTCAAGTTTTTATTTATAGTTGTAGCTAACATAGGTGTACAGCTCGCAATTAAGTTAGACAATTAATGTTAAATTTATAGAGAACAAGGAAATACTACCGGCACACATTCTATTCACCATAATCTAACGATATAACAGATGAGCTGTCTCTGGACTCTTCTCCCAGTTGGCCTGGCCTCGCCACTGCTCTCTCGCTTGTTCCCAAACAAAACACGTCACACAGCACGGCAGACTGGATGTACCGGAGTCGAGTCTCGACTTTCGACTAGCTTGACCATTGTCCCTTGAAGATTGAACGTACGTGCCCAGTCGAACCGACTTTGTTGTTGCGAAAAATCAACAAATTTTCCGAGGAAGCTCCTGGGAGTCATTAACGTTGCTTGCGATGAAAAAAAGAACACAATCGACGGTCGGCTGATGTTGTTGGACTGAAAAGGTTTCTGGATCAAGTGAGATTTCTGTATGACGATTGTGTTTAGGAATATTATATTGGTGCTGAAAAATTTAAATAGGTAATTTTTAGGTTTCTGCAGGTATATAGAGACGAGGCAAAATAAAGGCAAATTCTTTTGGTTTTATTGGGATAAGGAATCGTTACCAGAGTATTTTGGTTCCTAGTAGAAAAAATATTATATTGTGCGAAGGATGTTAACTTTGCTATAGATGTTGAAGGTTTAAAAAATAATTTTATGTGTCATTCACAGCATATATAATTTACTTGACTAATTAAGTCTTAGATATTTAATTTGTAGATTTTTAAAACTTCCACAATTGTTAAAGATCCAGTTGTAGTTCAATGCTAGGCTGCTCAGATGATATTATGCCAGAAACTTTTATAAATTCAAGCATTTACTCTTTTAGTGACATTCCAACAATTTTAGATAATGCAGCAAAATGCAAGTTGTTTTTAAATCCGAGAATGAAGTGGGCGAAAAGAATTTTAAAATTGGAATGACCGAAGTTCCTCTCCAGGAAGTAAATTTATTAGAAGAAATAATAACATTAATGTGAAATGAAGAATTGATATCGCCTTCTGTAATTCTCAAAAATAGTGTGTTATTTCAATATATTATGCACACACGCACATGCAGGTTGACAGTCCACTCGAGAGTATGTTGTGCAGATAACCAAGCGCACATAATGGAATCCACAATAGTGGAGGCATGGCAGCTGAGTGCCTGTCACAGCCGCCTGGGATCTCATTGATTTACCCGCATTCCGCGTATGTTTATTTAATAAGCCATTATTAATGAATTAATACCTTATTATTGTCGAATGGTGAACCTCGATGACCCACATTAACTCACCCACATACAATATAATAGTAAATCAGAGTTACGAATACTGAATGGTAAAAAAGCAGCTTTCAAAATTAGGTTTGTATTTTGTTTTGTTGAAAATTGATCTAATATATAATTTACCTATAGATGAGTACATGTAGATACTACATATAAAAAAATATATTTACATATTTACAAAAATATATTTACATACATTTTAACATTGATTTTTATACCTAGGTCATAGATATTTATTTTTTAAACATTTAAAGTAATTTAAGAGTTGTTTTTTGCATATAAACATATTTGATTATATAAATCACTTGATACAAGCCTTCGTGGCTCAAATAGTTATGATAGTGAAATGTATATGAAAAAAATATAAAAATATAATATTTGAAACGTAGTACCGAAAGTTGTATCTAAATAATCCAGTTAAAAATCTTCCCAAATGAAATTCTCAACAAAGGCGAATGGTATCCGTAAATCTGCCAATTCACCGCATCCAGATACGAGTGGCTGTAGCTATGAAAAGCTCAGCCTCTTTATCAAGATCTGAATGAGGCAATTACCCAAATATAATGATGCTAATTGCTAATTGGCTTTTTCAATTAATTAAGAGATAATATCGAATGGAATTTTCGTCTTTATTCGCGGGATATTCTCGAGTTCTCTTAGTAAGACTGCTGCCTTTTCAGCATTGTGAATTAATAATTGTGAAGTGGAGAAGTTATTTAGATTTTTAAGATGTATTTATTACTAGCAAACAATGCGTTAATCTTATAAATATATTATCAATGGTAATATAATAAGTGGAACGAGTGCTAAGCATGAGTTGTATTTTCTAAAGAATGTGACTGTCATGTGTTTTAAATAAAAAAGAAAAAGTATCGGATCAAAATAATAATAATAATAAACTTTATTGCCCAACAGAATAAATCCAATTATAGGACAAATAAATACATGATATCATTTCATATAAAGAATAAATAATAAATCTAATAGATAAATAATAATCTTAGCCATGAAACATAAATATAAATATTTTTAAATTAATAATACACAAAAAGATACAAAAAATAGTAATAATAAGGCAGGATACATTTCAACTATTAATAATTGATAATTTTTGTATGACTTTTTTTGAGATTTGTGAAAGCTTTTCAAAAAACAGATCACAATTAATACAGTAAATATTGACATTGTTACACATAACAAAAATTGTCTACTTCAATAAAATGTTGGTTCTAGGAGTATGCATTTAATATTGGAACTAAAAACATAACTTGTTCAAGAAGCAATGGACAATCAATTAGGTCATGCATAATTTTATAAATAATTGAAATTGACATAACTCTACGAGTTTCAAGTGTTTGAATGGCAAATCGGTTTCGCAAGACTTTCTATGCTGGTTTTTTGGGCCGCAGTTTTTGGATACCAAATTAAGGATGCAGATTCAAGTTTAGAACGCACTAAAGCAAAATACAAAGCCTTGAGAGAAAAATCGGTTGTGAACTTTTGACAGTTTCTAATTAAAAAGCCGTGTTTTATGTGCCGCCTTACGAATTGTGTCAATATGATCGTTGAAGGTTAGCTTTGAGTCAAATATAACACCTAAGTCTTCAACTTTGGAATATCTGGACAAAATTTCACTGTTTATTGAATAATTCAAGTTTATTGGGTTCACTTTTCTGGTATAAGTTATAGCTTTAAATTTTTAAAGGTTAAGGAATAAATTATTGCCCCTACATCAAAGTAGTAACTGATCTATCTGCTCCTGAAGAAATAGACAGTCATATATGTCAAAAATTTTATAAAAGAGCTTTAGATCATCTGCGAACAAGAGTTTTGGACAAGAAATAAAATCCGTAATATTGTTGATAAAGAATAAAAAAGTAAGGGTCCTAAATTAGAACCTTGGGCACCCCTGATGTAGCGAAAAAAAGTTTTGATGAGAAACTATTATAGGTTACACACTGTTTTCTTAGTGATAAATAGGAAAGAAAGAACATTTGCATTGATTTTGAAAAACCGAGCTGACTTATGGTCAATCTTATCGAAAACCTTTTCAAAGTCATTTAAGATAACAACTACCTGTCCACAGTCATCGAGGGATATATGTAAAAATTCTGAGAAGCAAGATAAATTTGTCACAGTAGATCTATTTGCCATGAAACCATGCCGACAGTCGGATATTAAGTGCCTCGTGAGTGGATAAATTTTATTATAAATACAAATTTCAAAAACCTTTGAAAAATTATTAAAAACAGGGATGGGGCGATAGTTATTTAGTAGAGATGGATTTCCTGACTTAAAAATTGGACAGACACGAGCTACATTCCACTTTTCAGGAAAAGTGGAAAAGTTTTTACAGATAAATTGAATAAATACTTGAGAGGTTGCACAAATATATGTTTACAGTCTTTTATTAAAAAACTAGGTATAGCGTCATCACCCGCTGTCATAATACCATAAGAGCTCAAATTTAATCAGATATATTCACAATTTTTTTGAGTATAAATATTATAAATATTAAAAAGAGAGACAACTATAATTTTTGTATTAGCAAATGTTGTTTTACATACGAGTGGCATTATTTTTAGTAAAAATTTAATTAAAAAGTTCAAATATCGTAAGGCTCATTTCTTATTGCCTAGACCCTAGACAGTCAGTCATAATGAACGAAAAACTATAGACATTAAGAAAAGAACGTGGACGAGGCATAGGCGTAATTATATTTCTTTTTATCAGTTCGGTTAGTGTAACAGTAATGTAATGTCTGAAGCAGAAGCGGCTGTGACCTCCGAAACTTTCGTAGCCCTTTTGCCAAATGTTGCCCGAACACGAACATCAAACGCTAATTGCAGGAAGACGTGATAATTCGGAGTTGGTCGCTGCTCCTACTTATACATTATAAGGGAGAGTTGCCAAATAATTTCAATCTGATTCCGAAATAACAACTTTCAATTTATTTCGAATAATATTAATAATGAAAGTAATTTATCAAATAATATTCATCGTTATATATTTTTTATTTTACTCGCTATACAGGGTCTAAATATGTGGCTTTATATGTAGCTTTTAAATGAAAGGAGCAAGTAAAAAATGAAAAATAAAATAGCTTAAAAATTATATATTGAAATATATATATTTTGTTATGATATCGAACATAGTCAATTTTATTTTTATTTTAATTAAAGTATTTTTTTTTTGTTTACCTCAGGGGTGCTTCAAATTATAAATATTATTACTTTATTATTTTGGTTTAATTTTTTTTATGTAATCTTTTAATTTTATTTCAACTTTATATTAATTTTATTTTAAGTTTATTATAATAGTAAAAAAATTCAAAATATGACTTGACCTGTTTTTATAACCTGTATTTCCAGATAAATAAACAAATTTTTAAGATCATATAAATTACAAGATTTATTGTTAGACAAATTATCTAAATTTCAAATTAACAACAATTCCCCGCTATTTACATTTCTGGGGATTATAAAGAACTATATCATTAAATCTACCCTAAATTCATTCACTCTTCATTCACTCTCACTAAACTATATACTAAAATAATACTACAAAAAAAAAATAATAACTACTGCCAATGTCTTTCCTCGTACAATTATTAATTGATCTAATCGAAAATTAGTTTATATGTTACTCACTGTTGTAACTGTAACAATCTATTTAAAAAATTTAAATATTCGTTGTTTTTTTTACATTATACACTTACAATCTTTATTTAAGAAAAGCTTAAAACGGAGAGTTTTATTATTGTTTCAATGGAATTAATCTACCGATATTATTACTCTCACAACAAAAGATTACTGCTGCAGGAGATTTTTTAATAAAAGAATCCATAAAAGAAATCAGTTCTGTCGGAGACACCACTGCCAAAACCTTCAGTTAACGACACCAGTAGCAGCAACAGCTTTTAGTCTGAGATTCCAATTGAAATAACAACATTGGGCTTGACAATGATGCCCTGACGAGGCACCCCTCCCAATATAACCGATATGAGCTATCATCGATACTGTCTGGAAAATGCCACGTTATTGAAAACTGTTTAATTTATTACGTCTTCATTTATGAAATATACAGACTATGTCGACGGAAAAATATTTCTTAATTTCCGTTTTTTTTTTTAAATAGATTGGCGCTGTTTTACATTTGGGTATTTGGAGCGTGAAAGTGTGATTAGATTTTTTTATCTTGTCAATTATTATTTATTTATTTATTGTTTCGCTAGGTGCGGAAACAGGTTGGACTCAACAACTGTTCAAAAAAATTGGTATAAAAAATGTATCATTTAAATAAGTCGCTACCTCTTAAAAGGTAATTTACAATAATTATATTGGCAATCTAGATTAAAAATGTCTGGTAAACTAAATTTTTCAGATAATGTTCCAGAAGCTATTTATTTTGTAAAAATGAACTATGTAAAAGTGCTTAAATTCGTAGAAAGTGAAAGAGTTTTTTTTTTGTCAGAACATAATGTAGTTTATGTTTGTATAATCGTTAAAATCGAACGTTCAACAGCTGAAACGTCTTCATCCGTAAAACAAATATTAAAAATAGATGACAAAAAAATGAATAAGTTACTCAACAAAAATTTTTTAATGGCGTACCTATTAAAAACTCGGATCAAGATCGAGTTAAAGTTAGAAAAGCAATTTAAGGTGTCTTTTAACACCGATAAAAACTTCTGTATTCGCGCATTGCCAAGAGCTCCGTCGTCTGGAAACAGAAAAAAAATTAATTAGACTTTTGAAGTGGAATTAACTAACTCTGAGTCGAAATCAAAACAGCTTTCGATCCCCCAAGCTCTTCGAGCTTTCCAGCGAAAGTTGAAGTTAAGAACCGATTTCAAGATTTCGGTATATTATTTGAAATATAGACGAAAAGTTGCCGTATAAATCTTTAAGTTTAACGTTCGCCACAAGGTGACGATAACGATCTCTGATATTACTTTCTTTAAAGGCTTTTCCGAACGGAAACTTTATGGGAAATAAACAATTTATCCGGTTGATTCATTTCGATTTTAATCGATTTTCGAAGATTATTATTGCGCCAGCTAAGCCAAGTTTAAAAAATATACACTTCAAGCTTTTAAAGGGGAGCTATTTGTCTGTTACTTTTTGGTTCTGGAGATCTCCTTAAAACTGGCATATCTGTATTTTAAATACTTATTTATTTCCAAAGATTAAGTATAATTATTTAATTTGTTCAACACCTACTTATTAGGTATGTAAAAAAAATAGTATGATGTGCCTAACGTCAAGAAACGTTTGTAACCAGTTCTATCTTCTTATTATCTATATCTGTGGTTTTCCCAGTGTACATTCTCTTAGTCTGGGCCCCAAAAATGTCTCTGCCATCACCACGACCTTCCTCCGGCTGAAAATATTCTAAATTGTTTCGTTCATAAAGTAGGTTTAAATAAAACAGCACTGTGCCATGCATTCGAGAACAAATGACATTCGTTGGTAGTGACATCGTGCTAGAATGGGTGGGAAGTTTAAAATATAGAGAGAAGCGGTATGTGAATTTTTAATTTATAAGCATTCGGTCCCGCCTAAGCTATTATTCCTTGAATATTTATAGAATTTTCTAGCTGTAGAGCCAATAATAGCGTCACTTGTTCGTTTTCTAGCAGTCCTGCAAAAACATTCTAATGGCGGTATAAAATTTTAATTGACCATTCTTCCTTTTTCAATGGATAAATAATTATTTGTAGTTTTTATTCGGTTTCTGACTGCTTAGGGTCCCCAAAACCCCTTAAAAACGTTTTTAAATAATTTTTATTTTTTATTTCTTTTTGAATGTCATTAGGACTATTCTTCTATATCCTCTTCAATTTTGATTTATTTACCTTCTCCTGGGCTAAACGTCATATGTAAGAAATAGAAAACTATGATGGAATAAAATTTTTCTTTATTTTGTTACTTAAAGGGGCAATCAGAGATCTTATTTTAATTTAATTTGTGATAGATGCAACAATATTACCTCAGAAAAATTTATATTTGCAAATGATTTAAAAATTCAAAATAGATCTGGTTGTATTTTTTTGCATGAAGATATGTACAAACTAGATAAATAGTGTGAGAAAAATAAATTGTTTTTAAACTGTGGTAAATGTTTAATATTGTAATTTTTATAAGAGTTACAAAGTATATTATGATTTTATTCCAGCAGAAACTTGTTCCACGCACATTTAATCGGGGGACGCACATTTCGAAATTTCAAGATCCGTTTAAAAGAACATTTGCGTTGTCTTAACCAAAATACAACAGGTTTTTCACATTTTGCCAACCACCTACTGGACTCAAATCACGACTTCGATTCAACTGAAGGTTTCGAAATCCTACATAGTTCCTACCATAGATTTACTCTTAATAGCTTCGAAAGCCTCGAGATATTGAGAAATTTAAAATTAAATCCTGTTGGTTGCTTAAATGCCCAGATAATGTCAGAAACTCCTCCTGTTTTCTCAACACTAATCTAAATTTATCTTTCTAACTTCCTTTTTAACCTCCCCGTTTATTTCTATTCACATATTTTCTTGCAAGGGGTACATTTCAGTAAGTAATTTTTTCCCATAAGAAACCAACGAGCACGTTTAAAGATTAGGTTAGATTGTGTGATTTCACATCCGTCATTTTCTTCTTTTCTTCTTTTCTTCTTTTATTCTTCAGTTGCTTCACAACAGTTAACCCAGTCATTTCTTCTTCTTTCTTCTTCCTACAACATCACATACACTTGGTGACTGGTTCATGGCCCAAATCTTATATAATAAATAATAAATATTTCTTCACTCATAGTTTACATCTTATTACCTATACCCTGTCATGAGTTTACCCAAGAATTTTTTTGTTAATACTTGCCACCACCTGTAGAGTCCTTAACTTGACAGGTCTCCTTTCAAAAATGTTAGTTTTTTGAAAAAACAAGGTTGTTTAAAATAAGCCTTATCTTTTAATCTGTTTAATGTATGTGATTTGTTTTGTATAGTCTTGAATATTTTAAATTTTACTATTTCAATTGACTAATATTTGTTTTTGAAATATTTTTAACTTTTTATTACTTGTAAACTTTGTTCATTTTACAATTTATTTCACCCCACATTTGATGAAACTTGTTTTGTAGTATTCCCTAGTGGATGGAGAGTATGGTGAGTTTTCTCTTTTTTACTAATTTATATATCGTTTGCTCTAAGTGTTAACATACCTTACACCACATATTCTCCTTTCCACTAGGCGAGCCTGAAGATGAAGTGATGACACTTCGAAACCGGTCGCACTCAATGTTTTGTTAAATAATTAAACATTGACTTTCCTTGTGAGATATAAAGGACTTTTTCTCCCCCTTCACCTTAAAAAAAGCACATTTAATCAGTTGATGCATTTATATTTTGATGTTATTCTGTTACCAACACCTGCAATTAATCAAATAGTAGTTCTTTAGCATCAAATAATTATTTAAATATTAAAATGAATTAGTTTTCCAATAGAAACACAAATCCAGGACTCCTGATTCTTCCTATTCATTCGGACCGGCAATGAAGCTTTCAATCCTCGAAACAACACATGTGGCTGATAGTCCTGTGCCTTTGGGCCGCTTTCCTTCGTCCCACGGAGCTGAGATAAAGGACGCCGCCTCCGCGACATTCATTTCCGAGAGAGATCTCGCGTCGGACGTAATTAATGCCACTGGAAGGACTAAGGACGATCGCTTTCGTCGGAGGCGGTTGCTTGGTTGGATCGTTTGCTGGTAGATGCCCGTAGATGGAGAATTTCATTTTAATCTCACGGAAGATAACCGTAGATTTAAGTACTTGCTACCGGAGGCGGCAGACAGCCCACCGGAGGTGGTGTCGTTCATCTGGGATGGAGGTAGAAACGAGAAAAAATTGTGTGGACAAAAGTTTCATATTACAAATTGTTTATTGCGAAAAATTTGCATACATTTAATTCTTAAAACTTTATGAATTAAGTTGTACAAGATTTATTTTAATACATTTAGAAGAAATTAAACATAGTCGGAAATGGTAAATTCTTGTTTTTTATAGCTAAAATACAGTGAAACTGGAACCTTATTATATTTTTCTACTATAACTCTTCATTCATTTTTCATTTATATATTATTAACTGCGAAAAAGTTCGCCTATTCATATAAAATTTTAAATTTCAGAAAATTATTCTAAACGTTTAACCTTTTACATTTAAAAAAAGAACTTTCGACATTTAATTCCACATATGAAATTTCATAAGAAGCTTAAGTTTCAATCTTGCTCTTTTTCAACACTGTTCAATTATTATTTTTATAATTGAATGCGAAGCTCGGCTTTAGCGGAAACTCGAAACTCAGCACTTTCTCTTTCCATAATATTATACCAGACACAGTTTTTTATTTTTCACTTCTGCATTTAGATCCCTGTGCATGTGACGTAATAATTATATCTAGAAAATTTTAAGTATTTAAAATGGATTGTAACAACAAAGGAATCCTTCATTAGCCTGTTTAATTAGGAATTTACAATGCAATTGGTATAAAGAACTGTTATTAGCGCTCAAAACCAGCCAACAGAATAGCTACAGATTGTCCCGGAGGGTAAATATTTCCGTATTCTTCTCGTAATGTGTAAATAGTTTAGGTGGTTATTTCTTGTATTTTTTGGACCAGTTGTTTTGTCTTATATGACTTTTGTGGCCCTTAGTTCTTCGAATACCGTCGCGATATGCATTAGTAGGGCCAGAATGGGATTGTGTCTCCATTTTGGGTTGATTTTTACTACAGAATACAATAACTAGGAAATTGCATTGCACTGCATTGATTTTTGTCGCACCATAAAAACATTTACTATAATAACTTTTAAAAGAATAATACTTTAGACTCAATTACTGTGATATCTTTTTTATTATGCGACACAAAATTTAAATTATTATTTCATAGGTTTCCAGTGCTATTTAAACGACAAAATTTTACTAAAATGAAGTATAAAATGATAATGTTTTTGATATACTATTAAAAAAATATGACTATTATAGCTCATTTAATTAATGAGCTTGGTACCTTCGTGCTTCTTCTAAAAGTCCATATCTATTTAAAAATAAATGTATCTGCATCTGGAGAAAAATGTAAAAATTACCTACACAGCAATCCAATTATATAGAATAGGCCTATAAAAATGTAAAACGATAACCGAGCCAGCCATGCCGGGATAGAACATCTTAAAAATCCATTCGAGTTCTCTAAACATTAATTCGTTTCGGAGATCCGGTGTCTCTCTGGCCGGAATTTAGGAATATAAAGAGATGTAAAAATCCAGAAGAGAGAAAAGAGTCGAAAAAGGCATCGCCTCCGTCGCATAACAAGAGCGGCCCGCCACCCAAGAGGAACATTATGCAAATCGCTTGCCTGAAAGTGCACGGGCCGAATGCTACTAGCTTGCAATCCGGCACAAGAAGTACAAGAAGCGTTCAGCCGAAGTATTTGATACTGTAGATATTAATATTAAAAAGATAATTACTATAAAGCTTTTAAAAGTTTTCCTAAAAATCGATGGAACTTACAGCTATATTTCATTAACAAATTTAATAACTTTTTCTATTCCTTCAATAACAGCATAAAAAGTGTCTTCTGTAACAATAGGGCAAAGCACCTTGCATGAAAAATAAAAAATATGAGCGATATTGTCGAGCTAACCGTTCATAAAATGAGCCAGCCATCAAAAGGACCCCACAGGACAACTTCATATTTTGACAATGGAAAATTAATCTTTGAGAAGCCACTTGGATCGCGAACCACAGAAAGCGCGCTATATGAAAAAGAAAGTGTTTTCTCGGTTATGAGAAATAGAAACGAACGTCAGGAAGTATATTAAATCCAATGAATGGAGCGAAAATAGCTGTATTGAAATAAAAAAAAATATATTTTAACTTTGGAAATATTTATGTTAGTACGTTATATATGAGACGTATTTTTGTGCAAGGAAAAAAGACATAAGCATAAGACATACAATTTTAGGCATGCCTGACGGCTGACGGATTAAGATGCGCCATCGATGGCTCATTTCTCTGAAAGTTTTGATGTGATAGTTTCGGTAATACTTTTGTCTCGATTATTAGCAAAATTAGACCAATGATGCTATACATTGGTCTAATGTTATGTGAGCCATTTCATTATTCAGTCATGCTTTAATCCTCCAAATCCCTCACTGTCTTATTTGGCCTTTGAGGCTCAACGTGTTCGATTATGATACATAATAATTAAACCCCTTAAGACCAAAAATATGTGACGACTATGGCGGAGGTGCTTTCGATGACTATTCGAGAAAGAACGGGATAATGTTTCTAGTGTATTGGTAAGAATGGCGAACTTTCTAGTACATTCGCCAATTTTTTAAATTTGTATATTGTCACGACCCCCTTTTCTATGGGTCGAAAGAATTATTTAATGTTATTAATTCGTGCTACCTTTCTTTATGAAATAAAAGTCAAGTTGAAATATAACAATTTTATTAATCAATAAATAATTAATATTCAAAAATGTATAACAGATAATATTAATAATACAATATGGGCCTTACCATGGGCTAAACATCTAAATGGCGACGAGGGCACGTCACGTTACTTCTTCGCTGGGATGAGAGACAATGATGAGACTCAAACTAAGAGTACCGGAGGAGACTCCGGCCAAGAGTCTCGGATGAGACTCCGACCAAGAGTGCCATTATTGTTGACCTAGCCGATTTTTATATTAATCGGTTAAGGTCAGTACGTGTCTAGTTTAATGTTATATTTACATTTATTAAGGACGTACTTATGTATTGCATCTAATGTTTATCAAAATATTATATAAAATATTATGCTAAATTATTTAACTTAGCGAATGTATATTGAAACAGAAAATGTATATTTTATATATAGGGTGATATTTGTTTAGCGTGACAATATAAATATTGGCGGAGGACGAAGAGAGTTAGTTATTATATGGACAGTGAAGATAAATAGCGAACAGTTTAAAGACATTCGAAATATATATAACTTAGAATAATAGTGTTATAAAATAAATAAGTGTTTAAATAAATTATTAATAAATAAACTGTTGTTCTAAAATAAACAAACATCACAATAATATCCTAGCAATTTAGATGCTGCAGCTATAATAGAATTGTTGTAGAATATTTAAGGTGTTTAAATGTGTTACAACTTTATATAACCTCATTATTAGGTGAATAATTAAATTCATAGGGCTCTTTGATCACTAATTTTACATTAAAGTTTTAGATTGTCTTCAAACATGAGATGAAAATAGTCTAATTTTGAAGAAAGATCGTTTATAAATAATAAAAATATAAACGGTCATAAATTTGATCCCTGTGGAACATCTGAAGAAGCTACGTATGGATGAGACCTAAACCTTACGTGTTTAACAACTTGAGAACGTCCAACTAAGTAATTTTTGAAAAGCTGAAGCAATGAGAATGATATTAATTTAGATATTAGTAAGAAATGATCAATTTTATCAAATGCCTTTTAAAAATCCATGTAAATTGCATCTACTTTTACTACCGAGTCAAGAAACTCAAAAGTATACTTGGTAAAACAAACTAGATTTGTAATAGTAGATTTTTTGCTTCACTTTTTGAAGCTTTGATTCTTAAAAAGCTTACTAAAATTACAAAAAATGGCTATGAGCTATCGCCGTTTTCAAATATGGGACATATTTTTGTTAATTTTTATAATTAAGATTTTAATAACAACATGGATAACCACCAGTAGTACTAGAACATTTATAATCTTTAACGAGGAATGTTATCACAACCAGAAGTGATTTTGTTTTTTAATTTTTTGGATGTATTAAGTATGTCAAGTACAGATACTCTATTGAGCGATATATATGAGACATTAACGTTGACAGATTCTGATGTAAGATAAAGAGGGTTGAAAAAAATGTGGAAAAAGCAACAATTGACTGAGGGCAATCAAATGTTTCAGATTTCAAAGGCATGCTTCCCGTTATTCTTGATTTACCACGTTTTATATTCACAAAGGACCAACATTTTTACGGGATCATTATTTATGGCATCTTTAATGCTTTCTTTCAGTTTATGATACTGTATAGAGTACAGCGCAGTTTAAAGATACTGTGGACCATTGTTTGATGTTTATTTGGCGTTTAATTATAATAAGTTTTGTTCAAACAGTCTAAGGTATGCCCAAAGACAATCAAATTTTGGCATAGTCTTAGTTTCTATTAATTTTCTCTCTTACTATTTAAAATAAAATTTTGATAAAACACTTTGAATTCTTAAGTTTCTATCTAGTTAAAATTAAGATTACATTTGACTAATTTTTGCATAGTTTCTTTATCGGTAAAATAGTATTTTTTGGGACATATCAAACCAATAGAAGTACATATTTATATAAGTTTGTGCAATTGTTACGACCACACTATTCTTGAATTGTAAAATTGTATTATATCTAGTAGGATATAAAGACAAATTTGATTTTTCAAGAAGATTTTAAGGATAATTATTGTTAGAACAAAATAACGACTTTAGTTGAACAAAATTATTAAAATATTTTCCAGAATCGTCCTTCACTTAATATTTGGCACATTAATTACTCATTTTGTGTTTATTTTCTAAATCTGATTGTCACTTTCACTAATTTATAGAGTTTATGGCCATTGTGATGGTATATTGCGTGTTATTTTAGTGAGACAAATTTTCAACTGAGGTTTATTTTAACAGTATTACGAATTCAAAGCTGTTTATATTGAAAACTATAGAAGACACATTTTCAGTTGTTTGGTTGCTTCATTTATGCATTGATATTAAAATTTACTGTAAATATACGCTTTCGCTAGAGCTACATGGATATTATAGTCATTGTTTGTGCAAGGATCAAATAGCAAACGATTTGAAATGTTCCTTAATCCTTTAATCGTACAGGGAATATAGTAGAAATTATAATTAATAATTATGGTGCAAACGTGCGTTCTATCAAATATTCCTACTAAACTATCAAAAAATTGTTATAAAATTAAAACTTTTTTTTGTAAATTCTAAAACAAAACATTCCTAGCTTATTATTTTGCGATTCAATTTGAAAAAAAAATTTCAATTTTGTAAAAACGAATAGAGATACAAAATTGAAACTAAAATACTTCAAAAGAGAATACAATTTTATACCAAATAGAGTATTCTTAATTTCGATTTAGAATTTTTATTTAAGGAAGAGGTATGAAAGTGAAAATTTGATAAAATGCCCAATAGATAAAAAATTTAAAATAAAACAAACAAAACATTCAATTTTATATAATATAGAGTATTCTTTATTTTGATTTAGATCGAAATATAATTTTTATTTAAAGGCAAGACATAAAAATAACTGAAAATGTGGAAAAACGTTCATTATTCGTGATAAACTACTTGAACAAGAAATTTTCAGTTGTATGATTTGGTTGAAGAGGACCAATCCAATGAATACCTAGGACGCCAAATTTAACTACTTTGAATTTCTTATTATATCAAAATAGACCACAAAATATCGATGAACTTCATTTTATTTCGATTTATATACGCAATTAAATAAAAAAAATTAATGATATCTTTACATTTTTTAAGTACGCCAATGGTTTTATTTTTCCTCGTTCAAAACTGGTAAACGCAGAGTTTTGTGGTTAGAATAAACCTGTTTTAAAGGACGGGAAATTGTTGGGAAAGTGGAAGACTTAGTTTTGGGAACTTTTGGTTTATAGCTTTTGTGATAGTAAAAGGGTTACAAATTTTCCGCAAATAGTTCAGAGCTTTACAGAAGTCGCGAGAAACAAAACACGATAGTAATACTCGTGATATGACAAAAATATAAAGCATAAATGTTACTGTGAATAACGCAGAGATATTTTATTGTAATGTTAAAATTTTATAATGTAAGGCTAGGTATATTATTTCGGTTTAATTAATAAATATTTAGTATATTTCTGTTTAGAACGAAGATGTGGAAATAATTTTGTGAGTTCTAAAATTTTGGAAACCTATTGAACAAGTTATATTTTTAAAGGGCTCTGACATGACTAGATTATATATGGCGCATAGTCGAAAAAGTGTACAGTAAAAAATTACTAGCCACATCCATAGTAGGCAGTAATAAAGTTAGGAAAGATATATCTTTAATTAGGTTTTCCAGAGTAATTTAAAATTAACAGTACAAAATTAACGCATAGAATAAATATCAAAATCACTTCTCTAAGATGGATATTTGTTATTTTTGACTTTAAGTTTAATGCGGACAGATATATCTTCTGGTTTCAATATATTTCAATATAATCTGTATACTAATATGCTCTCACATGCAGACATACCAATCTGATTCCAAAATAGGAATGTTAAAATATAAATGCGATAAATATAGATTTATAATCAAACGTATTAGATAATATTTGGATCTAAAAAGGTATTTAATAATTTATACAATCAAGTCATAATATATAATTAAATATATAATATTTATTTGGATATACCTGTATATTCAAAAATGTAGAATGTGAAAATATATGTTATGGATGAAATTAGTTGAAAAAAATGATGAACAAATAGAAGAAGTAGAAATAAAAGGAGTGTATTTATAATTACTTTATTATCAAAGAAAATATATGCGTGAGGTCTCTTTATCTAATCTTAAAATTAATTGTAACATTATCATCATGTCATGAATCTATTTTTCAGCAATTGCACTTTTCCTAAAATTCTTAAAACTAAGAAAATGCCACCAGTAATCACATAAAAAAAGGAACATATTAAATATTACTTTCTATTAAATTATAAAGCAGTAACTGTTCCTAATAGTTTATAACGGAATGAAACAAGAACCTGAAAAGTTATCAGAAAGCTTTTGAATTTTCTTGACAACACCACAGCAAACTGACTACGACTAAACAGAATCTGCACCTTAAATAAATTCAAGAAAAATCAAGATTTTCGTAATTTTAGAATTAGAATTTTAAATCATCTTAATACGCCAAGATCTTCCAACTGTATAAGACGTACTTTAAACAATAAGCTTGCAGACTTTATAAAAGGCTGTAAAATAGAGATTTTATTTAAGAAGAAACTCAAAAAGTATTTAATTCTGTAGAGGTTTATATGAATCTTTTAAGTATTATTTAACAAAATATTAATATTTTGGGGTAGTAACTATGGTTAAAATATTTATCATTTCGTATGATTCATTCTGTAAAAAAATAATGAATTTTTCATTAAGAATATCTCATTTATTTCTGTTTTTGTCATAATACACACACGTCTGTCGTGCCAGATAAATTTCACGACACTCAAACAATCACGATATAATTAAGTTAGGGCAACGACGCGGTCATAAGTAGGTACAAAAGGCCTATTTAGCAATTATGAAAATCAGACGTGAAAAGGGCGACCTTTTCCCCAACGGGTAGATAGCATAGTAGAAATGGCGGCAGTAAACCGTCAAACAAGAGAGGTTAAAATAGCGCTCTTAACCAGCAATAAATAGCCCAGTTCCCGTCAAATGATCCTAAACGAGAACTACATAGGCGCGCGTAGGTTGAAATAAATCCTGCAAATAATTTTTTCTTTTAGGGAATAGTTCATTTATTAATAGATCATAAAAATTAGTATGGTAAAATATTCGTTAAAAAGGATAGGATATCAGATATTATCACTGTTACTCACAATTAAAACATTTCTGAAAACCAAATTTTTTATATTATGAAACTCCTTTTGAGGGTATTTCTGTCCTTCTGTCCTTCTGTCCTTCTGTCCTTCTGTCCTTCTGTCCTTCTGTCCTTCTGTCCTTCTGTCCTTCTGTCCTTCTGTCCTTCTGTCCTTCTGTCCTTCTGTCCTTCTGTCCTTCTGTCCTTCTGTCCTTCTGTCCTTCTGTCCTTCTGTCCTTCTGTCCTTCTGTCCTTCTGTCCTTCTGTCCTTCTGTCCTTCTGTCCTTCTGTCCTTCTGTCCTTCTGTCCTTCTGTCCTTCTGTCCTTCTGTCCTTCTGTCCTTCTGTCCTTCTGTCCTTCTGTCCTTCTGTCCTTCTGTCCTTCTGTCCTTCTGTCCTTCTGTCCTTCTGTCCTTCTGTCCTTCTTATTAGTAATAAAGTTATTTGTTCATCAATTTATTAATATTTTAATTAATATGCATACCTTTATTAAGATTATTTATACCTATTACGATTTTACAATTTTAAATTTTAATAACATTTGACTTAACACTTTTAATGGGTTCAATGATTTATTTACATTGAAACTTTTATTTTTATGTAAGTCAACTTAATATGAAACTCTAATATTTGATAGAAATACGTCTCCTTTATTTGTTTTTATTGTCTGATCGAATTTTGTAACGTATCAGTCCATCAAACGCCGCAAAAATAAAGTCGCCATTTCGAGGTCAACCCTCCGAAACCGTCTCGATTTCTAATCTGTTTATGTATCCTTCGGCGAAATACCACGCCATCCGAACTCCATCTAAAACCTCTCAATCCAATCGCTATAAGGACATGTTTCCCTACTCAGCCCAGAAATAGTCCACGAAACACAAAAACAAAAATAAATACTCCAGAACCGATCCGGGAGCCTTTTTACGCTTCAACTTTCAGCTGGATGTGTGTCAGGAGAGACAGGATCGGCAGGAAGCTATACAAGATATAACCGAGGTGGAATATAACATAACAACTCCATAACTGTAGGTTGAATAAATATCCGGCTGAGTATTATTAGCTTGTTGAATGCGGTAGGCGTATAAAATGAAGTTAAATTGGAGGATAGAGAATTACATTTAACAGCGTGTGTTATTTCCTAACATACTCTCATTTTTAAAAATAATTCTCACAAATATCCAACCTGGTTTAGAAAAGAAATTATTATTGAAGGTAAAAGCAATAAAATAACTATTTATAAAAAATATAAATCTGTATCTTGTTACAATAAATTTAAACAAGTAAGATTCAAAATTTCTTGGCGAAAAACGCTGTAAATTTTTTGAGACGAGTGTCAAATCGGTTAACATATTTCCAGTTAGCGCAATACCTACATGATTTATTTTTGTATTTTACGCTTTGGAAGGTTTTGTTTGATCGTTTACCCGAAAAATCTATTTAGCTCCCGAAACGTCGAAGAGAACGAATTCATGCTTCGTTGAATCGATAAATCTAACTTAATTTTAAAAATACCTACTAGTATTTTAACCGTTTTGAGTCGCTGCGATTCCAGCTTTTCAGTTAACTCTTCTTCTTTTTGAGAATTTATTTTATCGGAAAGTAGGTATCTAACTAATCCAATTAATTCACTAGACTTGTGCATAGATTTTAACCGAGTTAACTTTATCTTCCACATTTAATTTTGAGGTTCAATAGTTTATTTTATAGGTTTAAAATATACAGGGTTTACGAACGATTACTTACGTTTTCAAAACTTTTATTAGCAGGAACTAATTGTTATAAATTCAAACCTAGAAATCCAACCCAATCTTTCTATCTTTTAGTATAATCCAGTTAATGCAGCATAATTTAAATTAAGTACTCGCAAAATTCCCATTCAACCAAAATTCTATCATCTTATCTGGTAATAAACGCACTAAATATGTAGTAGATATTTGCTTACATAAGACGTTTCCCGTTCCAGGCAAAATCACCTCATCCACATTCTCTAATGCCGCGAAAGTGAAATTACAGAATGCGGTGCCGTGTAGACTCAACAAATCCCATTACTTATTCACGGATACTCGATTGGTGCTGCAAACGCAGGAATCGATAGACACAGGCAAAGACAGAGGGTAACGGCACTGATACCATTTACCTTCCAACAATTACCCATCAAATACGAGAAACAACAAAGCTGCGAAACAAGAGATACGGATGATTCTTGTTCAAGTTAAAGCGGCTTGAGTTCGTACGAATACAGGGTCGTACAGGAATTCTAAATTATCGCAGCAATGAGGAAAATATATAGTAAAGACATTCTGCAATTCAGAAATTCAGCAACATGATCATGGTGAGTGTCATAAAATCTCTCAGCCGATTCAGACATGAATCCAAATCTGGGGAAGTGTTATTGACTCAAACCTGTAAAATTTACACCATTTTCAATCAATAATCATAAAACTACATAACGTAAAGAGGAAATTAGTTCTGCCAAGTTTTTTTTACCCTTTCAGACATCCCTCTGCTTACTTCTGAAAGTTTCCGGCAGATTCCACCTAATCAAGCTTGGGTTTAGTCACTGGCTAACCTTAATTAGGCTTAAGTTTTAGCCAGTTTTCCACTAGGTTTAATATTAAAGCTCAAAACGCTTTATTGTGAAAGACCAAGATACGCTGGAAAATTTGAGCATAAATAGATCTCAAAAATATTAAGTTACATGAACTTATAGAACTTCTCTTATTTACTAAATCCATATTATCCAAGAAATTGACAATTCCTTATCTTCTAATGTCTTTAAAATCAATGCTGAGTCTATTGATAAACGTAGGATACTAATAAGTTGCTATATCAGAATTCTGTCAAACTATCTAGTACCCCTCAGCTAAGAAAAGTTTAAATGAAAATGTAATAAATACAGAAAAGAATCGTGATAGGATATTTGCTGAATCTATTGTTGAACTCAATGACAGATATTGCTATTAGTATTTTAATTTTGGCTAGAAAAATTTGTAAATCAACAAAAGAAGATTGGGCAGAACTAAGAAAGTTATTAAAATAGCTTAAAATTGAAAATCAAATAGCGATTAAATTTATAATTAAACGTCAGCTAACCATCCTAAATATTATATTTTGTGTTGCATAATCTGCATCTCTCGCGTCTTGTCAATCATCATCACTTTTAATCCAGCATTGTACAGCATTCCCGTATCGTTTTTAAGTATTCAATTTACATACAACATTCATATTTCATATTAAACTAAAATCGAGTTAATTACAGTTGTCATTCCATTAAAAGCATTTTTTATTTATAATCAAAAATAAAAAAGCCTACTGTTGTACAACAATCAAGGGTTTTTTTTAATTCTAAACCACCCCGCTTCATACAAAGTTTGAACTGTATCCAATAATAAGAAGAGAGTTCAAACACATGGCTTAATGGAATATTACTGGCGCTTTAGAACGAAACATACCAGAAAGAAAGCAAAGTTGTTTGAATATGTCCACTTCAGGCAAATTTACTAAAATCCAAATATATCAGCCTAAGTTATAACTTTGTTGTCAAATATTTAATAATATGTAATTATTGTCCAACAGAAAGCATGCTTCCCGATAAGTTGACCAAACCACTTCCAGTAATGAATTTCGAGAAGCATGTTCACTAATTTATTATGAATGGGGAAGAATGTTGAATCAATTCTTGACATTTCCTATACTTATAAAATATATTAATTTAAAGGATTATATAAAATAAAAGTTAACATAACTTCAAAGAATCTTTCAAAAAAGAAGAACACTTTATTTCCACTGATGCAAGTCTATCACAAATAAAAGATATAATTCTAATCAGACTCCGACCCTGTTGTTAAGTCGCTCTATCGTTATTTCTGACTCAGGAAGCGTTCTTTGTACGATCTTTATGCCGAAAGTAAATGTGGGCATAAACTGACAAACAATTTTAAGTGAAATCAAGTTAAGTTCAATCACAAAGACTCCCAGACGTAGAAGAAGACGAAGGACTCGTGTGTGCGAACATCAAAAAGCCGAACTCTCGAGCATTGTTCCAAAAAGCGATCGGGATAGCAGCATCGGTAGCAGGAGGCAGGACGCAGGAGTGCTTGTATGGAGAGGGCCAAGGATGAGGAATCTGTGCACAGCCAGCATTTATAGATAAGGGTTGATGTCTTCAAAGGAAAGGGAAGGAAGTATTTACGGGAAATTTAAAGAGATGGCTTGAATTTGCGAACGCGATTAGGGAAATCGACTCTGGGTTATTGCTTGTTGTCGTTTGTGGTTTTGATGTGTATAGACGAATGTTCCATGCAATTCAACAATCTTTCAAAAAGGATATCATTGTTTGTTTATATTAAGTAGATAAATTATGATTGTAATGAATAAGGGACGGTATATCCTTGGGATTTCTGACCGAATTTACGTCAAATTAGATTCTACCAGTATCTACTGGCTAGAGATAAAATTAGTGCAAATAATTACAGAAATCTTCCGTAGACTGGTTGGGTATTACATTAATTTGTTAATAATTTTATATTTTTCATTTATTAACCATTTAGCACCAAGAGTGGATATGATAGCCATATTACAAGTAAATGAAAGTTAATACGGACCTTACACTCGAGTACAAAATTTTAAAAATGAATAAAAATCATTTGCGATGTTTGCACCTATAAACCACCTCTGAACAACTGGATATTAGGAAATAATCAACGAAAAAGTAATTATAATCCTTCAAAAAATATCAAATATTTAAAATGTATACGAGAGATTCCGATTTTTTTTATTAGAAATGGAAAAAGGGTTGAATTCGTAATTAAGTATTCTTGTTTATTTTGATTTTTACTGGACCTGAATCGCGTTCTACCCTTTTGGCTCTAATCAGGAGATGTGCATTGCGATTTTTTTATCTAAATGAAGGATTTTCAGACATACGTTTATATAGCGAATTGTCATTACTTTTTCATGCAGAACCACCCCCTGAAGTTTGTCGCACTTATTTACTAACACCCCATATAATCACCAGGTAAAAAAAAAAATTTAGGAAGTCTTTAATTAATACATCATATTTTTTAGGAACCACATTCTTTGGTAATCATTGCCTATGAGTTTACTGAAAGCAGTGGTAGGCTTTCCCAAAAAATAATGAATTAATTAATTACTAAGAAAAAAATGGCTGCAAGGGGATGATTTCCTGCTTTAATATCAATAAATCCACCTGTATCACTGCGATTTCTCAATCAACATCAGCAGCACGAGTTCGACCTTTCAACAAACAGTATTTTCAAAAATTTTAAAGCAACAATTCATATATAAACTGAAATATGATTTATTTGCCTATTTGTTTAAAGAAACTACTCCAGTTTCTTATCTTTTGAATCAAAAGATTTATTTTTATATTTCATTTATTCTGTCATATTTTTGAAAAAGAATCTCTTATATTTAAAGCTTTGACAAAATAACCTGTATGAAACTTAAGTACGAGAAACAACATTAAAATGTATAAAGATTAATTCAATTAATAAAGTAATATATAAATTCAATTTAATTTTATTTAACACCGAAACAGATGAACATTTAATATTAAAAAATGCTTTTAGAAAGAACCATTGTTAACACACAGTTATTGTTATAATTTTTTGCTGACAATAACTTCATTACTGATGTAGTATTTTTTGTATCAAAATTGATTAATTTAAAATTAATAAAATTGATAAAATCAGTATGAAAAATATTTTTTTCTCATAGCAGTGAAATCATCAGAAACAATATTACTGGAACAAACATGCTCATACATATAGTTTTCCTTCTTTCTTGTCTCACAATATGTGAGACTATTCCAAGCACTACTCACCCTGAACAGACTACGAATTTAACTCAGGGTTAGTACTAGAATGTCACAAAGTTTTGGCATCAACAATGTGGTTACCTTAAGATGGATCAAAGATCATGTCACATTGAAAGATAATCTTGTTGATTCAGTAAACAACAATCTATTGGAATGACAACATCGGTAGTGATAGACCTAATTGAAGAATACACGGAGGAAGTAATTTTCTTTAAAAGTTGGACTCAGTTGAGTCGTCCTTGAACCAAAATCGGAGTTCAGTTATAACTTCTCTAGAGTTCTAGGTAGTTCCACTATTGAATTGAAATTTACAAATGGATATTATCAAATCCGTAGCTGTAGAATTACAAATTTGTTACTAATTATCTCTAAATTCACGTTATATAATCGAACTTCTATTTTCCTTCAAGGACGACTCAATTGAGTTCAACTTACCCTGAGATCGGTATTTAAATACGGCCTTACTAAGTCAACTTTTTTCCTCTCACATACACTCCCACATTGGCTGTTGCTAGAATGGTAGTTTCATCTGCAAATGTAGCTATTGGGTCTTGTTCCAATTGGGGTAAGTCACAGATATATAGCAGATACAAAATGGGACCCGAGACGCTTCCTTGTGGTACTCCTGCTTGATTTCTTTAGATTTAGAAATTGCTCTATTTTGTTTTACTCTGAAAATGTGTGCATCCAATACCTCCTTTATGGCATCATAATTATTAACCATAATTTACTATTTTGCAGTGTACTTTTTATTGTTAATAGGCATTTATATTTATTTTTTCACTTTTATATTCAGTGTTTCTTAAAAATGTCTACCAAAGGTCTCTAGAATTAATATTAAATACGAATATTTTAAAACTAAAAATGTTGGATTTAATGTTGAATATTTAAGGATTAATTTAGTAATCAATTTTTAGCTGAACATGAAACTATTTTATGATTGAGAGTAATTAGATTAGTCTTTTTTTTAACATCAAATTTAAATTATCATGACTGGATTGGAATTCTGGTAACGATTTATCATTTGGTCCCAACCTTTAGAATTAAAGTGGTTTTATTTTTGACAGGGATCGATAAAGATAGCCTCTCGCCACATCTGTTTTTAACGCGACACATAAAATTCTTTAATCCCTTTGTATAATAGGGTATGACAAAGCTGTCGCTCACAGAGAGAGAGAGAGTCAGATATCGCTTCTTGTAACAGAGGGACCAGTTGACGTGGGTTTATATAGGACAACTCATCCATTCGCATCAATCCTATATCTATTTGTGTACAGATAAGTGACACTGACATCTTATTATATACCGTACGATGATATACTTACCTTTCTCTGTTTGCGTGTGTGCATTGGTAATATGATGTGATGATGGTTGAATGCTGATAGGTATAGGATTTGATGTAACTACGATGACGGTTTAAAAATTATAAATTTGTCAACCTCAATTTTCTTTCAATTCATTATTTTCTTAGCAATAATATTGAAATAGTTTTCTGCTCTGCGGCACTGAATCAAAGCAATATTGTAGTACAAAATCGCGATGGAAATTAAGACTCCATTCTAAGTGAGACTATTTATGTAAAACGGGCAATGTTGCGGTCGCGCTTTCCAGGCAAAATGTGCGGCGTTGCCGACTTGATGCGGTCAAACGATTTAGTGGTTAGCTGTTTCAGCCGTTTGCGGTTTACGGATTAAGGAACGACGAGAAGGTATACTCGTGTACCATTTCGTATGGAGAAACAGACACTCAATTAGTTATTCGCGAAATTTATTCGGTTGGACGGTGTATATATGTGCTCTAAGCTCTAAGTGATGTTAACCAACCTCAGAAGAATATTGCTTTTTGGGGCTATAAAATAGAGCATGATATATAACACTGGTAAACAAAAATGTAACTTTTTAAATAACGTATGAAAAAAATTCACCAGAAGTGTAATGTGTTATATGGAAGCAATTTTGTGGTCGAGAGGAGTTGGCCCACTGGTTTTTCAAAAAAAAAAACATACAGCGAATTGTTTTTGAAATTAAATTCACCACTAAACACTAAAGAAACTTATTACAATAAATTAAAACATGTAGAAACAACAAAAATATCCAAATAATAACCCTAAACAAATAATTAAAGCAAGTATGTACTTAGATCGGAGATAATTGCTAAATAATTATAAAATCAGCCGGGCGAGGCGATCAAGATCTGATAATTGGCATAGGCAATCAATAACGCATAAATGTAATTTTCGATGTTTAAGAAGTAGGTGAAAATATTCTTATTTAAAAAATCAGGAACGTCAAAAATAAGAATAGACAACACCATAAGCTAAAGCTAGGTACGTGATTTTCCCCGTACATTCAAAAACTATTAAACCAGCAAACGGAGCCAATTAGATACGTAATAATAACAGAGCAGTATTTACTTTTAAAGAAAAACACGCGAACGCAACATTACAGTAGTTTTAACAAGCAAAGTCCTTGAATAAAACAAGTTTGTAAATTATCCGTTGCACAACTGTGACGGGAAATATAAAAGAATCCCTCTAGGGTATTTGGTTTTGTCGAGTATGCGGCTCGCTAGTTCTAATCCCATAATTATACGAAAGTCCAGAATAAAGTACTGCTCTAACCGCTGTACTGCGCCGCGTTATAAAACAAGTGCGCGCGGGGTTCCCGAGGGTTTACCAGTGCCATTCCTTACAATTTTTGCTAACTTATTGCTATCGTTTAGAAGTGGATTTGTTGCTACGAGTATGTATTACGTATAATAAAGCCAAGTGGAAATTGTAGATGTAACCAGAAATAATAGCGTATGCGCCGAAACAACATGGAAATTGTTCAACCTTCTACTATTTAAGTTCAATTTATTTAAAATTTATTTTGATGACATAAGTAGATGAAATGTATGAACATCAGATTTCATAATCTCAAAAATATAATATGCTATCGTGTTCGTGTGTTCCACGATTGGAGGGAAGTTGAAAAAGTCTCTGGAGTCTCGATGATGTAGAAAAGGAACTGAAGCAGAGACATAGGTTGGATGAGCAGTTAAAAAAGCCTCTAGAAAGTGGAAGAAGAAAAAGAGAAGCTAAAGTAGTGACATAGGTCCATCTTAGGTTGAAGGAGACGTTGAAGAAGCCGTAGGAACAAAAACAGAATTGACAGAAATTGTAAAAAATCAATTCGAAAAGTAGATCTAGAAATAAATGAGCAGAAAACAAAGTACATAAAAGTCAGATAACAATACTACAAGGAAACAAGTTTGTAGTAAATAATATGTACCAAAAAAAGATACACTTTGAGAAAGTATTCTATTTCAAATATTTTGGTGTAACTGTGAATGCAAATTTAGGATTTAAGGTAGAAATATATAGACTTATGAACAGCAGTGATGACTTGTTCCTTAGCACCCAGATAGTGCCAAGCCACCAATTCCCCGTGATTGAAAGTTCCATCTCATTTGTGAAGATCGTGGTAATCGTCTATAAGCTATAGCATCCAATACTTTTGTTAGTTGAGGTGATGTAGAAACAAAAAATAAATTTCATTTAAACGAACGAAAAAAATTCGAATGGATATTAATTGACTCGGTGTGTCACTTTAAAGAATAAATTTCATTTAAAATGCAATTTGATATTGAACTGGCATTCATAAGTTTTTTGCTAACAGTTTTGTTCTCAGTATTCAAATTGTTGATAGTTTATAGAAGAAATACAACTAAGACCTAACTCAAGAGGAAAAATATATTAAAATTAATACTAATAATTTTTCAAACAATTTTACATTACCAACACGTACTATTGCATCTGTTCAATCAACTTCTATTCATTTACCTATTTTATCTATAAATCATGTATATGATAAAGAAGTGGTAGACACTATAAAACGATTAAAGCCAAAAATGGCAATGGGACCTGATTATATTCCTTCCTTCTTCATTAAAGATTGCGCACACATTCTTTCAACCCCACTGTGTACTATTTTTAATTCAATATTGAAAACAGCCATGTTTCCTGATCTATGGAAATTATCTCGCGTTACACCAGTTTATAAAAGGGAACCAAAGATGATCTTGACAACTATAGACCTGTTAGCATACTTTGTAATTTCTTCAAAGTATTTGAAATCATTATTCATACATACTTATCTAGACATCTTTCGGGTTCATTATCGCAATAACAACACGGATTTATAAAGGGTAGGTCCACTGTGTCGAATCTTGTGTGCAAAACACAATTTTTGGCAGAGGCTTTAGATAGAAGAAGTTAGGTCGATGTTATCTATACCGACTTTTCCAAGGCATTCGATAGAATTGATTATCAAATCCTATTACAAAAATTAAAGTCTAAGGGACTATCTGATCTTCTTCTTTTACTTATCGATTCTTACTTAGAAAATAGACGTCAGTACGTGCAACAACAAGGATTTAGATCAAACAATTTTAAGCAAATTTTAGGTGTACCGCAGGGTTCGGTCCTTGGGCCCCTTCTTTTCATAGTTTTTATTGATGACATTATTGGCAAAAGCACAGAAGTAAAATACTTAATATATGCTAATGATTTAAAAATTTTTGATGAAATACGGAACTTTGTTGATTGCACAGCTTTACAAAGTTGTTTAGCTGAATTATTGCTATGGTCTACTAAAAATTATGTGCATTTGAATCCTGGTAAATGTAGTGTTATGATATATACTAGGAAAAAATCAAATTTTACCTTTGATTATCAGATAACTGGCACTGTGTTAAGTAGGCCGGAGTTTATAAAGTATCTGGGAGTCCATTTTGACAGGGAATTAACTTTCGCAAGGCATATTGAGCAGACAGTTATGTGTGCTTCACGGAGTCTTGGTTTTGTAATTCGAAATTCCAAACAATTTAAAAATATACATACAATAAAGTTATTATATATTAGTTTTGATAGATCTAGACTTGAGTATGCGTCAGTTGTATGGAATCCATCACTTAACATTTATAGTAACGCTATTGAAAATGTGAAAAGAAAATTTATGAAGTCCGCATCATATCTTCTAGACAATATCTATCCTGCTAGAGGATTTCCTCATGATCAACTGTTGACTCGCTTTGGTTTAATGGAACTGCACATACGCCGTAAAATGCAGCTAATTTTATTCCCATGGGATATTTTACATAAAAGGCTAAACTGCATTGAGTTTCAGGATTATATCAACATTAAAGTACCCCGTCCTGGCCTTAGAATATACTTAACCTTTTACTTGCCAGCTGCAAATACAAATATTTTGAACAGTTCTCCAATTTTTCAAATGATCAATAATTATCATCGTCTTCAAAACAGTTTGGATATTTTTAGTTGTAAGAAAATAGATATTTTTAGAGCTATTACCATAGAAACTGAGTAGGTGTTTATCCTGCTCGGTAAGTTGATAATATATCTTTTGTGTGTATTTATTTTATTTTAATTTTATTTTTTTATTTTTTTAAATTTGTTTATAATATATATATATATATATATATATATATATATATATATATATATATATATTATAATGAAACACGGAATCCCAAGAATATCAAGTTAATGATAAAAAGTCTTCAAAGAAATAAATTTAAAAAAGTTTCATCTAAGTATTTAGACTACACCCTGTATAGTGATAAATTTGACAAGATCAAAAGTAACTAAATGTAGTGAGACAATGTTACCACACGAAAATTATAATTTTTAAAATGTAAATTTGTAAAAAAATTTCAACACGGATTTCAAAATAACCTATTAATTAATGAACGATAAATTATCATCGAAATTATGAAATAAGCCGTTTAAATAAACTCACCTTTAAAAATCCAATAATCTAATTTTAAAGATGTAATTAAACTGTCAAAATTTTGATTGGCTAATTACTTTTTCATCCAACTTGATTCAAAAATCCAAATCAGATTTTTGTTGATGAAACAAAAGAGAGTGCTAGAAAAGTAACGAAAGAGGAAGGACACAAAAATTTTTTCCTTCTAATTTCCTCTCCAAACTCCTTTTTCCTAAAAATAAAGAGACAGAAATATTAAATCTTCAATGTTTATGAATAAATGATTAACTAGTGTACACATGTCAAAGGTAATACTAAATTTAACTTACCCACGCAATATTATGTAAAACTGCCCGAAGAAGAGTCCCCAGGAAGTCGTCGATCACTGCTGTATGCATTGGCATACAAGACGTAAGGCCTCCATTTCCCCCAGGTACTTGTAACATCCTTCTGTTATGGACGCTGAAAAGAAATAAGTTTAACACTAGGACATCTTATATTTCACAGTGCTATACAGGTATTTCAATTAAAAACTATCATTAGTGACCAATTAAAAGAAAGTACTTACCAAATTGAGTACTTCAGTAATCGTAAAGACGATAAATCTTTCTATTTTTGTATAAAATAACATCATAATGTTTTTTAGACAATCTGATTTGATTAGGTTAGAATTTCATATAAGCCATCTTTTGTCCGATTTGAGAAATTACCATATAGCCGGTCAAAAGAGATCTACTTACGTATTTAAAAGCGCCGTACGGTGGGTAGAATATTAAGTTCGATAGGTAACTGTATTTTTATAGTATAATGCGCCATTTTCGATCCAAGAATCGATCGTTAAATGACGAATTATTTTATTATTTTTGTTTCTATGTTAATTTTTACATTTATGTAACAATATTCTGTTTCTTTTTTCCCACATTAGTTACAAAGAATTTTTGAACTCGCACTAAACCCTGATATCAATTATTTTAAATAAAACTACAAGTTATACACAGAGTCTCAAACTTTTACTTATTTTTATTTCAATACAAGAGCCGACAATATACGAGGTACAGAGGTAAGTGTCTTAAATACATGGATGAAAATTTTTAAACCCATTAGTTAAAAGAATTGAGTCATTTCGTTTCATTAATTGCATTAGATAACATTTCAGCCGGAGCATTAAGTATTTGTATGGGGGATGATGATTCGTGATTTAAATTATTTAAAGCTCATTACAATTATAACGTCACAACGTAGTGCTATATATTTCACAAAAAACATCCCCCATAACAATATATATATATATATATATATATATATATATAACTGAATATTTTACCTTCAGTTTTCCTTAAAAATAGGCTTTATTGTACTTCTTATTTGTTTCATGTTCAGTCTTATTTGATGTTCTTAACTCGTTTGTGATGTATATCATTAGTATATTGTATTTGTTTTTAATTTATGTTCATCCCACTCTGTAATTGGTTTCTAACTGTTGAGTGGTGTAGTAAATAAATAAATAATTAAATAAATAATAAGTAGGTTATAAATAAAAGAAAGGCAAGAAATAAACCTTGTTATATTTCTCTGAAAAATATGCTATGGCCACACTAAGATGTTTCTATCTGCTTGCTAATTGCTAAAAATAAAAAAATCGAAAAAGCTGCCGTGCAAAACTAAAATTTCTTTCACCTTGATTTCCAGCTAAAAACGTAAAAGATAAAAAAAGCTGGAAAGGAAGTTCGTGTTCTTTGGGAGTAAAATATTACGTAAAAATCTCTTTTCATAGACAGACAATACTTTAATAATTTCTCCAGTGTTTGCATAAATAATAAACTGGGCGTATCTGGAACAGATAAAACAACCGAACATTAAAACGCCCTAATCGCGTGTTTTTTCCTCATTAAATTTTTCCGACGTTAAAAACAAGGAGTGAAAATTCTCTTCGGCTAATGGATTAGACTAATTCGATCACACCAGTTGATTCTAGAGTTTCACCTGTTTGTTCCAAAAACGCTAAATAAAAATAAAAATCGCTGCTATCTATTCGTTGTTCGTTGCTCTTGTCCATGATGGGAATAACCACCGTTTTTCCTTATTAAACTTAACCTAATTTACTTATTTTTGCTACCCACTGCATTTTTTTAATTGGAAATAAAATAGTAGAATAATATTTTTCATTTATTTTTTGAGCAGTGAACAACTCTTAATTAATATGTAAATATTAATTATAAACTAATTTGGCGCAGTCAGTAGGATATTCTACGAATAGAAATATTTAGTTTTTTAAAAAAATTCAATTACAAATAAACAACAGATATAAGCTGTGTATATAATTTGATGACCATGATATTTGCACATCCTTTTTAATTTTCTTAATAAATATTATTTTATTTTAATTAATGTTTTTTTATATATTATGTTTTGAAGTTATTTCTAATCCCTTAAACTAAATGATATTCCAACAATAAATAATTTTAACTTTGTTAGGCTTAATCTTCTAAACTTTAAATACTTAATCTAAATGTTGATATACCATCTATTATCACTTATCTAAAAGTTCTTAAATAAATAAATAAATAAATAAATATGATTTTATTGGCATGTGAAAATTACAAAATTAAAGTAGTATAATTTATTAAAAATAACTTTATATTGTTCATACTCTATTTCGTAATATTCGTAATATTCATAAATTATTTTGACCTTCTCAATAATTGTCCTAGCAATTTTGGTACACTCCAATTTACATAGACCTATATTAGAGCGCTCTTATTTCGACGCCTCTGGTATTTCACATAACGTGCTTCAAACTTTCGAGTCAAAATATACTTACACTGTAATATATAAATTAGTACGTAGGTACACAGCAAGAAAGTAAAAATTATAGTTTATGGATAGTATGTGTCTATATTGTAGCCAGAAATAAGAAGGAGAAATGGGTAATATTTTACTTAAGAGAACACGAACTTCCTTTCAATTTTAGCCAGTTTTATTGTCGCCGCGAAAAGTAAGGGTAAAAGTTCACGAATGCACGTAAAAGGTCTGGTTACAGAACGCCGAACCAATGACAACATTCGAAGTAAGAAAAACTTACTGCCTTCACTTCAGACTTGAGACTTCAGACCGTCAGACCGTGTGTTCTGGAACAGAAACTTTTATGTACAACTGCGAGTATTTTATAATTTTCCGGGAAAAATGTTGACGTACGATATTAATGCTGTAATAGACTTTGGTCGAAGAAGGAAAACTTTTAGTTTAATCTCTTTTATGAAACAATAGAATCGTTTTGGGGGAAACTTTTACCAGATACAAAACCAGTCGGCGGAATAGAAGTACGATTACGAGTGGCTTCAAAAACTTTGTAAATTACAATGTACAATATACTTACACAATGTTTTGGAGTTGATACGAAGTGGGAAATATCTTTTGTTCACGACAGTTTTAAAATTCCAAAAAGAGTATTATAAAAATCGATTAAAAAAATAGTAATTTAAAAAATTCTCTTCCTTATAAAGCCAATTTAGATATGCCTTATATTACTGAGATACATTGTTGTGATAAGATTTTGCCTTAACGATTTTGGCAATAGATTTTATTATTTGACACACACTGTATATTTTGGCGGTATCTTTATGTCTATTATGTTTAAATATTAATGATGATAAGCTGTAATTTTGTCTGTTTGTGTCACTTGACTCTCAATAGGGCTTTTTCGGGGTCTATTGTGGTGACACGTATATTAGGTATATTTTGTTTGTTAAGATGTGTGTAATGAAAGTGGTTACGTTTTGTTACTATTCAACTTGGGTCAGTTCTTAAGTTTCCAGGAGGAATTCTTCGGGCTCCATTGTAGTAACATTTGTTTTTTTACACAAAACTGGCAAGTTTTTGACTTGTTGTTTAGTCTTAATGTTGATACGGTGTCTGTAAGCTTGGAGATATTTTTACACTATATTGTTTCCAATACTGAAACCCCTCAATCTCTATCAGCGAAGCGATGTTGACTTTTATTTTCATTTTTAGTTTATTATTAATTTTTGGCAGTTTGAGAGTATGTTGTTATTAATCAGTTTATGATAGTCATGTGATGAATCCACGTGTATTGTGGTTTGACGTATTTGTGTTCTATTTTTGTTTCCTCTAGGGATACCAAACCAAATTTTTTTATTTATACATATGACTACAAACAAATTCTTTCGTATTTCGTAGAATTATCAGTTAGTAATACTATAAGTACTTCAAAATAATCAGGTTATACATCGATAACTTGTTGCATAATTATAAAGAGTGTCAGTTTGACAGTTTAAATAATCCGACTGCGAAGCGGGAGGATTATTCTGTCAAACTGACACGATTTGTAATTATGCAGGAAGTTTGAGATGTATAACCGTATTTATTTTGAAGTACGTATTGAATTTGATACGATTATTTTTTGAGTAAATTAAGTAAATATCAACAATTTATTAATTTAAATACATATTGATGCAATGAAAATTACAATTATTAATTATTGATAAACGTCAAAATTTGACGGTCCTGTTAGTGTATTGTTGTCGATGTGGTTACTACGGAAATGAAATTATTGTAAATATTTTTGATTGGTGGAGCTACTCTATGTATAATCAGGTATTATCGAAATTATACGAGGTAACTTAACTAAATTGAACGTTCTAATTGGTTAAAAGTTATACGAAAAAAATAATCGTCATTATTTATTGTAACATTTTTGTTGTAACAATGTAAATATTATCATTTTTTCTATCTAAATATGTCAACCTAATAAGTCGTACTTCACATTTAAAAACTATAATTGCTTTAATTTTAGCAATATGTATATTTTTCATTCAATTTTTACAATCACGAACGCCACTGCTTGCGGCGGTCGGTACGGTAATCCAATATGAGAATTTTCAAATCCACGTTTTATATTTGTATCTGATTTGAGTGTGTATTTGTTCCAATAACAATCCCGTAGTTTGTTCATGACAAGCTGAGCGATTTTTTTTCATCGGTGTCACGTACCGTATGAACTCTTGTTTAACGTCGCCATTCCCAATTTCCAAATAGAGACGAACGAGTGAGATTGTTTTATCGCTTTTTTTGTTACTTTTTTTTCCATCGTCTGTTTTTTACCGATACTCTTGTTTTTCCAGTTCCATCAACGGTGATGCGATTTCCAGTTGTAATCAGTGGATGAGTTAAGTTGTTGTCTCCGCTTCAAATTAATGGAAATACTGGTTAAATGGATGTCAAAAAGTATAGACTTTAAGCATATTTTTATTTATTTTGCATTTGTTACATAGAAAATATAGTTACAAACGACGCTTCTGAGCATTATTTAATCTGGTTTACCCTACAACCTTTTGATATGGCGTTAAAAGGGCTCTGGTAATACCAAGTAGAGATACAAAATATTCCAGGAGTCAAAATATTTTTGACTAACACCAGGTATTAATTGCTTTTTATATAAGAATAAATATCGACAAATATAAACCAAGCAGATATAAAATTAATAGGTTTACTGCTTATCAAACCTATCAAAAATAATCCAATCTTTATTGTATGTCAAAAATCTACCTCTATAAATGTAAAATGTAAAACACTATGTGCCAAGATAGATTGTGCGCGTTAGCCATGTTATCCATCGAAAAAAAACTTATTCGGTTCATTCCAAATTTTAATAATCTGGTCATCGATATCTTCGCTAGCCAAAAATCCAGAAAAATGGACTTCAACTATAAGAAATAGTATACAACTGCAGCGGTACCTAGCAGTTAGCCTTCACTTTTGTAATATATAATTTGTTTTAAAATATATTTAATTTTTATTAAGCGGAGAACTTGTTTTCCTAAGAAAAAAATGAATCCCAGGATTCCTTTCCAGTATGTGCCCAACTGCCTCTAGTGCCCACAAGCCGCCACTGGTTATCTATATCACCAGTCCATAGTATCAATATATAATCTACATATATGTAATAAAATTTATTAGCTATGCCAAATTAATTGGTAGTCAGGATATTAAGCTTTTAGAAATTATGCAAAAATGTTAGCTTGTATCGTTGATAGAGGCGAGCCAATAGCTAATCCAATTTTTTGTGTGAATATTTCATTGTTGAAAGAGACAAAACTTTGTTCAAGACTTAATAAAAGTGGGATTTAATGTAATAATTATCTTGGTGTTTTCAATTAAAACTTTACTCACGAAAATATGGGCTTAGTATGCATAAATGCATTTCTCATATAAACCAATGCTATAGGGAGGGGTTTGAAGATTCAAGAACGAGCTTGAACGCTGTTTAGCCCGAATTAGCGCATCAAATTTCTGTATAGGAATCTCGATAGTCAATGTCGTGTTGGTCTAGAAGGAAGAGCACTTATCTGGGATACAAAGATGTCTGGGTTTGACTTCTGGCTGCAACAGGCTTTTTTAAAATTTCCAAATATTCGTAGTTAGTCATAAAATATTGAAGATGAAGTAACCTACATCGAAACTGGTTGTTTAATAAATAACTTTCTCAAGATATTGTTGCACTGGTTTTTTTGGTATCACAATTTATTTCAACTGAACTTTAACAGTAACAATGTAACTGATAACGTTAACGTGTAACGTCTATTATAAAACTGAAAAACTGACGTCAAGATGATCCTTATAAAGCTTGCTTGCCTTTTCAAACCTTCTCGAACTGTCATCTAAAATATTCTTGACCACATACTTTGATTTTCTTTTACTATACGGAGAATGGTCGCACTGCGCAGCTTTCTGAGTGTCTTTTAAAAGGAGATAGAAAACTCCGCCATTTTTATCCCTTATTACGTGTTGCCTACATCTTGGCACAATATTTTTAATAGGTGCGTTTTACACATCCGCTTCTGCTTCGGAATGGTCGGTTTTCTTGTTTTAATCTGACAGGTTAAAACGACTAAACCGACAATTCCGGAAGCAGAAGCGGATGATTAAAACGCACCTGATATTTTGCTTGCTGCTGTCAGTGTCAGTGAATATTATTTTTGAAGTCACAGTTTATTGCTAAAGAATGAATCAGTTAGCTCACTCGGACCAGTTGAAAGTTCCAAAATAACATCCACTCCAGGGATACAAATTCAGGATACGCAGAAGACTGCTGTTTTATTATAGGCGGTTGTCATATATTGTATTATCCGAGTTGCACAGTGTATAAACTGGAACATTGAGATCAAAAGTGCCGACGCAGATTGAGCGATCTGATTCTTTAGCTATAAACTGTGACATAGGAATCAAAATGGCCGCGCCCTATGTTGGGCGTGTCGGACCTCTCTCTTGCACCGTATAGTAAAGAAAATCAAAGGACGATATATGCCGTGATCAAAGTATGCATCATGGCAGTGCGACCATTCTCCGTATAGTAAAAGAAAATGTATGTGAAAGTATGTGATTCTTGACGGATAATGACATTTCCAGACATTTTGGATCTATTTCATCTTCTTTTACTTGTACTTTTACTTATAACGACCGTAGCACACTATAGGGCGATGAGTAACATTCCACTTCTTTTTTTATCTTTACGTTTCCTATGATAGCCGCAGGCTACTGCAGGGTGCTGCGTAACAATATAAAGGATCTTTCGTTTTCTTTTTTACCTTTTTACTCTTTTTACATTGAATGTAAGATAGAAATAGAGCGATAGTAGGCAGGGTAATGATTTGTTACAAACTTGTAAGTTACAAAAAGATGGCAGCAGTAAACAAGTACAAGTAATTACATCCTACGAAACTGAGAAGTTCTCAGCCGGCAGCGGGATAACCGATGAATGTCTCGTCGTCTCTAATTTGGAGAAGATGGATCACCGGCTCTGTAATAATATTCGGTATGCATTTCAGTCGAGCGTGGCAAGTGGAGAGTGGAGTGTGGAGAGAGTCGACAAACCGCCGAGTGGCATGTTCTGCCATGTTCAACACCATAATGACCGTTTCGGTCGACGCCGAGCGCCATAATTGTCGATTAAACCTATTTTAAGTGTAAATTCATCTCTGGTACCTGTTTGTGTACACAAATATGCCCATTCATTGCGCGTTATGCATTCTGCATATCTGCTCGCTAGTTGGATATCGTTCATTGGAATTTCTGATTTTCGTTTTGGAAAATTCACGCTTCGGATACCCCAAATTACGTACTGTGCATTTTTTTTTATAAAAAACAAACAAATTAAAAAATGAATGAATATTTTGGCTTGGGAATAATACTAAATTATTTACCATTTGTTTAAAAAAACACCGTGTGACTCATTTTTCTTTAGGGCAGGATTAGATAATAAAATTGTGGATGTAATAAAAAGTCCACAAATTTTGACGATATATCTATATTTCTCTTGAAAGAATGCGCAGCTCAGCAATAGTTTATTGACGTCTGGTAAATTTCCTGATGTGCTAAAAGTATCAAAAATTGTAACTGTACCAGAAAGTATTTCACAAGTATGACAGTTTTATTATATATTTTATTCAAACAAGGATAATTTCTTGACCCCAGTATAATTTAAGAATTTTTCCACAAGCCGCCACTGCTTTTTGGTTTATTTTCTGATCAGCCAACTGTAATGCCTTTGTTGAAATCAACTATTTACTATCTGTATATGCCTACATACTATTCACCTTGTATTCATATTTATACTGGGTATCCAAATACAAAAAACCAAAGTCATATCTCGAATTCTTCATAAGAAAAAAGTTGTTAACAAAAAATCCCTTACAATTGGACGTTTTTCTTTTAAAAAATTAAGTTTTTATACAGAGTGTATCTAAATAACACCGAAAAAATTAAAGAGGTGATTCTGTGATGAAAATTAATGTGAGTGTTTGGTATAAAATTTTTTGAAAAAACCCTCCCCGGAAAAGTTACACTCCTTCGAAAATTAAAAAAAAATAATGGTTTTCCTTTTTTATTTTCCCTGTATATCAAGCTAAAGACACGAAACTTGGTAAACATTATCTGTCAGTAAAAGTACACTTTTTGAAATTTTTTCAACCCTGAAGTATGCTTAGAAGGGGTTGAAATAATCAACCCCTAAGATATTTTTCTTACAAATTTTTTTTAGATGAAATTTTTTTCTTTAAAAAAGTATGACTGAAAAGCCCAATTCATTGACTAACTTTTTTAACTCTACAAGTTTTTTCTAAAACTTGAGCATTTACGAGTCTAGTGGCCTGTGCTTTGCATAAAAACATTAATACTGATACCAGGATTGTGTAGTGTCATTTTCTGTTACCCATCTTATTGTTTCACAAGTTTTATGATTGTGTATTGTAGGAAATATTAGTTGATTGAAAATATGAATGCATATTCGAATTTGGAAATGGCAGATATGCATTTTACATACGGTCGTGCTAACGGTAATTCATTGGAAGCGCAAAGACTTTATGCTGAACAGTACCCACAGCGTAGACTACCCCATCATACTACGTTCACAACTATTCACCGACGCTTGCGGGAACGTGGTAATTTTGAAAAAAGAAGTTATGATTCTGGTCGTACTAGAGAAGTTAGAACTGCAGCTGTAGAAGAAGCCGTACTTAATTCAATTGAAGAATTCCCAGAAACTAGTACCAGGAGAATAGCTCGTGTCCTACATGTAAGCCATTCCGTTGTTTTTAGAATTTTAAAAGAACAAATGTTGTATCCCTATCATCTTCAACGGGTGCAGGCGTTAATGATTCGAGATTTTTTACCCCGTGTGATTTTTTGTCAGTGGCTTATTAATATGATTGGCCAAGCACCACAGTTCTTAGGTAATATTTTATTTACTGACCAGGCGAGTTTCTCAAGAGACTGTATTAGAAATTTTCACAACAATCACCTTTGGGCTGACGAAAATCCTCATGGCTTTTTTGAAGGAAATCATCAGTATCAATTTTCATTAAACGTGTGGCTCGGAATTATTGATAATCATTTAATTGGTCCCCATTTTCTTCCGCTACGATTAAATGGTGAAGCATATTGTCATCTCCTTGAAGAATTACCTGTTCTTCTTGAAGAGGTTCCCATTCAAATTAGGCAACATTTATGGTTTATGCACTATGGTGCACCAGCTCATTTTAGTATACGTGCAAGAACTCACCTGGATGAGGTGTATGCCAATCAATGGATAGGTCAAGGAGGACCTGTAAACTGGCCAGCCCGCTCCCCTGACCTTAATCCTTTGGATTTTTGCATATGGGGATATCTGAAATCTTTGATATACACAAACCCAGTTGAAAATATCGATGATCTGCGAAACCGCATTGTAGCAGGGTGTGAAACTATAAGAAATTCTCCAGGAATATTTCATCGTATACGCAATTCTATTAGGAAAAGGGTAGATGCTAGTATTGAAGCTGAATGCGGTAATTTTCAACATTTATTATAATTGTATGCTTAAGTTTTCTAAAAAAACTTGTAGAGATAAAAAAGTTAGTCAATGAATTAAGCTTTTCAGTGATACTATTTTAAAGAAAAAAATTTTCATCTAAAAAAAAGTTGTAAGAAAAAATATCTTAGGGGTTGAATATTTCAACCCCTTCTAAGCATACTTCAAGGTTGAAAAAATTTCAAAAATTTTAATTTTATTAACAGATAATGTTTACCAAGTTTCGTGTCTTTAGCTTGAAATTTTATACCAAACACTTACATTAATTTTCATCACAGAATGACCCCTTTAATTTTTTCGGTATTATTTAGATATATTTATGGCCAAAACAGTTAAATAAGTATGTTTTGTTTTTTATTTAAGTTTTAATATTAGAAAATATTTCAAATTTTTCTGTAAAATCTGATCTTTATTATTCCAAACATTTATTCAATCCATTTTGAAGTATATTTTTTGATATTTAATTAATTATAATTCGATGTTTACCAAAATTCAAACATGGTGTTCGGCTAAATTAGCCAATTTGTTTGTAATAATTTACATATTGTTCAGCTAATACTAATAATCGATTGAAAATTTATTTCCATACAATATTCAATCAAAATGCGTTTATTAGTCTACCAATATTCGAATAATTTACAGTTATATAAATATAGTAATAATATACAAGGATTGTTTGAAAAACTGAACATTAAAAAAAATTTAAATTGGGATATAAACCGATAAACGCTTTGGATTTAGACAATGAGATAGTGTCTAGAGTAATTTAAGTTCAATAATGGTGTACCACAAGATAGATACTCGGTCCAATTCTATTTAATCTTTATATCAACGGACTTTTCCATAGAGAGTTTAGGAGAAATTTTGAAATTTGCAGACGACATTTCAATATTTTATAAAGTAAAAATCTGAAAAGATTATTTAAATAACTGTTATTCATTGTTGCTTAAACCCATTAATTATCATTAAGCAATAATATAAAAAGCCTCTATTTAATAAAATGACTTTTATTGCTTCTGAGTTAACACGATTAAATATCTAGGAGTTTACATGGATACATATCTCAAATAAAGAAAACACAACTTATATGGCAAAAATTGGGAATTATAATATATAAAATTAAAAATTTAGGAAATTAGATACCTACAGTCACATCAACTTAAAATATTGTATCACAGTTTAGTTGAAAATGTGGATCTTGTGTAGCATGCTCGCTCATGATTTCACAAAATTGCAATCGGCGATCAAAATCATCTTCGTTAAGGTCCTGAACTAAATGAATTTTATAAGGATGGAATTTGTTGGCTTTCAAAATTCTCCTGACGGTACGGTCACTTACTCCAGATAATTCTGCAAGCTTTCTTGTACTAAGAGTTGGATCTGCAACAACTTGTCCTAAAACGGTTACCTCTACGGCTTCGTTTCTTACTGGATTTTGAATCTGCCGTTTTTTATTTTGAACAGATCCTGTTTGTCGAAATTTTGAAATAAGTTCCAAAACGTCCCTACGTTTAACCTGTTTGTTTGGGTGTCGCTCATTAAAAATTGTACAGGCAGTGTTAGCACATTCGTTATTTTTTAAATAACATTCAACAATTTCCACTCTCTCCTGAATAGAATAAACCATTTTTATGTTTTACGCGCTAATAGACTTGAAGTATCAATGACGCTAAACCACAGTTTATAGCTTAAAAGAATCAGTTCGCTCACTCGGACCAATTGGATGTTCCAAAATAATATCCACTCCAGGGATACAAATTCAAGATGCGCAGAAGAACTTACTAGAACATTCGCCAATTTTTTAAATTTGTATATAAATATTGGTGGAGGACCCATCAGAGTTAGTTATTATATGGATAGTGAAGATAAATAGTAATTAGTAGATAAACAGTGGTGAATATAAATAGTGAACGATTCAAAGACATTCGAAATATTTATAAATTAAAATAGTAGTGTTATAAAATAAATAAGTGTTTAAATAAATTACTAATAAATAACCTGTTGTTTTAAAGTAAACAAACATCACAATACGCTTATTTGAACTGTCACATGTCAGACAGTCAAATTCCTTATAAAATTACCTTTTCAATGATGTGTCACACTTAGTACTTTCCCTATTTCAATTTCATTGGTAATAGTGACAGAAGGGTGGGGAGAGATGTAGGATAGTTGAGGATAGTTGAGGTTATGATCGAAAGATGTCCCCTTTGTCTTCAAGATATGCGATCTGTTTCGTTTTCGGTGCTTCACCCTGTATATACACAGAGACGACCAGACAAAATTTTTGTTTTTAATTATCGGACTCGGAATGATCAGAAATATGAAAAAAAGTTTTAAAAAATGGTAGTCAGAAATTTTTTTTGCAGTTTTGGCTATGACATTGTTCACATTTAGGTATTAGAATAGAAGGAAGTTAATGTACATCACTCAAGAAGAAATATTATATGGTACCAGCAAAATTATTAGATGACGTGATTCCACTGATACCTTAGAGACTTTTTAAAAATATTGATTTTTTAATTAAAAAATTTTTTGTGAAAAATCATAATTAGAGTTAGCTGTGAAATTTAATTATTTTGGTTTGGTGCTTTAGCCACTATCACACAATGACATTGAAATTAAAATAGAACGTTTGTGTCAAATTTGTCCAAATGAAAAATCAATTCAATTTCAGAATACATGGCTGATTTTCTTGAATTAGTGTTTGCCTACAATGTTTTTACAAATTTTGTGCAGTTATTCAGAGACACTGGCCGCTTAGATCTAAAACTGCAGGCAGTATAGTAGTCTAAACGATTTTTTTCGATGGCTTTTTATAAAAGTATTGTAAATTATTCTTCGAGCAGTTTCCATAATGTTCTTTAATAGGTACGCCATTTTAAAAAAACAATAAAAACCACAATTTATATCAGATTTCCATATTCATAACTGACACCGACTAACATAGAAAAAGTAAAAAAAAATTAAACAGAAGCAATATTTTCACTCTTCGGCGCCGAAACAATAAGATCTGTCATCGCATTTTCGCAACTCCAAAGTCCATAATAGGATTCCGCGATTTCCTATCTGTTTTTCCTTGTTTTTCTCCCGACAACAAAGGGCCGCGTTCCGCGATACTTTTTATTTGTATTTTACGTTCGTTGCCAACTTTACGCTGGCTCCGGAAAAGCGGGAAAAGCCGCGGAAAACAATTCAGTGAGGGACGCGCGATGCCGTAACAAAACCGAAAGGGTCCTGCTCGTGCCCTCGGGGCGCAATTCGTGAGCCCCCCGGGGGGCAACGCCGCGGCGGGTAGCATTAATTTCTCTGACAGTTTCCCAGTATATGTGTCGAGAGTGGAAATTCTGTTTTATTGCTCTGAGTATCGTAATAATTTGTTGAAATTATTAAGGGAAAACAATAAGAAATATGTCTAACATGTACGACGAAAATACACGACGTGGAATTTCTCAATATTTATGTTTTAGGGTAAATAAATATTAAATAGTAATTTTAAGACTTAAAAAAAACATACCAGAAACTCTAAAATCTTTATAAATATGCCCTGAAAAAAAAAAATAATAATAATAGAAATATATTGAAACCGTTCTTTATCTATATTTCATTTATTTTTCAGAACCTTGACCAATATATATTTGATTCGTTTCAAAAATTATACCCATTACTTGTTGAGCAGAGTATAAAATAATAATAAGAAATTTTGTTCAGGTCTTCTACTACGAATCAAGTAAATCGTATTTTATATCAAAATATATTAAAATAAGCTAATTTAACTGGGATACTACGAAAGCGAGATAGAGATAATTATAAAATATTTACCTTGTTCCATTAGCAAAGATCAACTAGAAGCCTGACTGTGTGTGAAGCTATGTCGACTAACTGCTGCTGGTATATCGGAACTACGCTATTGAAATTTCCCATAATTTAACTTACCCGCTTACACAAATATATGTGACAATATCGTCGAAATTAAATTAGGTTCATCTCTCTAGGCTAACGAGCCCCATTTTATACGGGGTGCTCCACGTCTCGAATTTAATCTACTAAAATAACAATTTGATATACCTATGGGTATAACATGACAAAAGATGTGCGTTCAATCTGTGATTCTAGAATTGTACAATTTCTAGTACAACATATTTTGCTAAAATGTATAAACTTTCATCACCAAAGGAATAAATATCGTTTTCCTGCAGACATTTTATTTTCTTTATAAGAACAAAATTGGTATATAGTGTAGATTTTTCTCTTACCTGTAAACTTTGGGAATGTACCAGTAAAAGCAATTACAATTGCCTAGAAATAGTCCAAAACCGAATTCTCAGGAACATAGTAAATGCGCCTTGGTATGTTTGGAATAAAGACTTGCACCGAAGACTCCAAGTTGAATCAATTCCAGAAGAAATTATGGACATTGCCAAGAGACATGAGGATAGGCTCCACAAACACATTAACATTGAAGTTCTCCAACTTTTAGATAATTAGAACCTAGTGAGTAGACTCAAAAGAGTCAAACCTTTTCAGCTTGTATATGTGAAGTAATCGTGAGAAAATTGAATTAGTGCCATGAGCCACAATATCGAAGTGTGCAGAATATGTTAATGACTAGTATTGAACACAAGTGATATTTAGATATAAAATTTTGTAGTATTTAACAAAAAAACCTGTTAACTTTGACATTTTAACCAATGAAACCGCAATTTACGTTATAGTTGGAACCAACCAATCAAAACCAGTCAAATACGAAATTTAAATGCTGTATTGTATAAAGACGTTTAATTTTTAGGTTTGTAAAGTATTGCCATTACTTAAGTTAAACCACGTGATGATTGTTTAGAGCCTTGATTTTTAAAACCATTTTATATTGCGTTTTGATTAGGGTTTACTAACAATTTATCTAATAATAATTGATCCCTTTACCTCTTAAGCTTGCTCATGTAAAATACTTTTGCATATTTTTCGCAAATCAATTACATTAAAATGGGCATTTTTTTATATTTTTTGGTGCATTTTTTCCCGTCCTTGCAAATAATAATATCAATCAATAAAAAACATTTACTTCATCATTCATATTGTGTCACCCTGTAGGCGTAGGTCTGTAGAGCGTTCTATCATATTTTGTATATCTGCATGATGTTTAGTTCGGCATGTGGTCGTGCAGATAACGAAATTACATTCTGTCGATAATGTAAATTATTATAGAAACTAATAAGGTTTATTAGTAGACCGAAGGATTTCCTGGCATTAAGCTTTTCTGCGGTTTCGCTGATTTTGGTTTATTTCCATTTAAAACCTCTAAATATATCGAAACTCTATTTTAAAGCAAATAATTGTTTTGTCTTATATTTATTTAACTAGGCATTATATTAATATTATGTTAATATTTTTCTTAGTTGGTAATATTAAATGGGAAAACATTTTCAGCTCTCCCACCATAATTTAAATTAATGGCATAACAATTAAGGTCCAAATTTTCCAAATGGAAAATATTTTTATCATTTATTACCAACAAAATTGTTCATTAATATCAAAAGAAAGACTAACAATAAGAACATCAGACAACACGTCGTTATCATGCAAGAAACAGCATCAATACAAAAAATATTTTTGTACAAAAATCCATACACAAAACCGCTCGCCATCTTTGCCTTATTCTTATTTTTATTTTTTTATACTCTTACTTTTACCATAAACGACTAGACTTCAAAAACTTCGGATCGGATCATTAGGAGGCATCAACATCGAGTCAGGGAGAGATTTTTTTGCCGGGGTGGTTTATTAAAATGTTTCAATAACGCGAAAAAGAGTTTTTATCGACAAGGCCTTTCTTTTGTGCCGCGACGCCCTATGGATGGAACAGAATGGATTGAAACTTTTCGTAGAAGGACTTTTGATTTATGATTTTACACAGACGTGTCTGTAGAAGTATCTACAAACATAATAAATATGATCGTCAAATCCTTTGAGGTGCTTGACGTGTAAATTATTATATTTCGGGATTGGAATTTTGGTGAGCTGGATAAAATTAACTTTTGTGCAGTTGAAAACTCTCCTTTTATCTATGTAGGTAATAAAATAATATTTAACTGTTTTTCTATAACGAGTAGTAATCACCTCTGACGGAATTAAAAATAGATCGCATGTATCAAATTAGTTTGGTAGCAATTAATTTGGAAAATTAAGTTTCGGTAACGAATTAGGTTGAAGGTTGCTTACGGTAATAATGGGAAGGATATTGCATGACTTGCCGAGTATACTGTACTCTATAAAATCTATAGAGTATTCCGTGGGGCCCGAACCGTTTTTGATGCATGTTTAATGTCCCAGAATTATTTTACCAGTTGGTAGTTAAAATGAGTATAAACCATAATACGAAATGGCTGTAAAATGTACATTAATTTATAACCAACTAGAATCGTAATCTGGAGTTTAATGTCTACTACCAAAAAGTTATTGTTGTTCCTATGAAATTATCAAAAGTGATGATATAAAATTAGAACTGTAGAAATATTTCTATAATTTCATTAATTTTTGAAATAAAATAATAATAAATTATCATGGGAATTTCTAAGGTCCGAAAAGGCATTTTTGTCACTAGATTTAGTAACTTTTCAAAATCTAGTAACTTTTCTGTAGATTGGTAGCACTGCTTTTCTCATTAGATTTTATGTTGGTAACACTGTTTGTCACTAGATTTTTGAAATCTAGTAACTTTTCCTGGCCACCTGTCATGTCACGTCATCCATCTGCTATATGGACATACCATTTAGCATCTCACTATACACGATCATTATTGGATATCACAGCAACCCACCATACACCATTTTAATATAATTTTATTTCTATTTTTAAACCATTTAATTTTTTTTTTTATTAAAAAAAAACTAACTGGGGGAATCGATCCACCGACCCAGAGAGGTTTGCCCATTACTAGTCGGCGCTGTAGACCACTCGACCACGAGGACATTTAATAATTATTTACAAGATGATGTATATGTGCAACGTCGGCTCGCTCCTTGATAACGTTGAGGGCCTTAGCGTGTATCACGTGGTCCGATTGAAACGGGAAAAACGGAATTATGTTGAGAATGATTAACAGAGTAAAATCCTGCATTGCCAAAAGGGCCTAAGCGTGTTTCTCGAATATTACCAGTCTTATTCAAACGATATTACGTAGAGAACGATTAACATCGAACAGAAAAATCATACGCTGTGAGAGGTCGTCAAGGCTTAACCAATCAGAGCACACCTCAAAAGAGGTCAAGTCAATATATCTACTAAAGGCTTAACAACGTGATGGGATATTCTCTTTATATATCAATAGGGTATCAATAAGTAAAATTTAAAAACAATTTAGCACATTATCTTGTTGATTTAATTAAAAAAATTAACAATAGAATAATACGACTACAACCTGTCAAATTACACACGATCGGAAATTATTATTCTAAAATGGACCGTAACGGAGAAATTCAAAAAAAAGTATATACTTACCGTGTCCAATCTGTTACTTTGATTGTATTATCGATTTTAGTTTGTAGTAATAAATATTTGGCTTATTTGTGGTTACAATCTAATTTTAAACAGTTTTAAACACTGATAATAAAAAAGATTTTACATTGCAATGAGTAAATACAGAACTTTTGAATAACTGTACAAAATAAAACTATTCAAGGATACTGAAAGCACTTGACAATATTTTTAATAAATAACTAAAAATATATCGTCTTACCTGAACGCTTTAAAAAAATAAATCATAAAAAAGTTTTTTTTGTTATCAATCTGGCATTGATTGTCTTTAAGCGACCTCGCCCAAATTCCTCCATTAAAATTCGACCATCAGAATCGCGGAAAATGCGATGCAAATGCTACCACAACAAATGTTGTCCGTTGAAATTTTCGTCCGGATATTCATTCGTATTCGTGCGAGTCAATCAGCGAAAGAACAAAAGCCGTAGTATAGGCGAGTCTTACGTAAAACCTGTCCAGGTTAGGTTTGTTCATTTCCTATCTTTCAACGGTTTGATTGATGTGCGGGTAACTTTAACTTCTGATATAAACCCACTACTATCCCGACCGGTGAAACTTTTGCTTAATAAATATGTTCGGGAAATTTCTGCTAGATTAATCCCGTCCTGATTTGGGTACATATTAGTCCGGTTTCATTATTAAACTTTACAAAAAAGATAATTACTATACTCCGTCCAAATCCAAGCTGCAGCAAAGTAAACATTCATTCGTCACTGATTTTGATCACATTGATATTTGCTAGGAATTGAATTGCTTTAAATATATCCAAAATTTATGAAAGTTAGGTAAAAGTTTTATATTTTAAAAGATAGTTCATGTTAACTTAAGTTTATAAGTTGCACAAATTGAATAATTTTAAATTGAATCGACTTAAATTGCGGTTGCCATATTCGCTTCATCACTGTATGCCTTTTCGTCCGTTATCTTAGCAGTCGTTGAACAAATTTTTAAATAACAATTTTTTTTTAATTAAATTTTTTAACATTAGCTCAGATTAACTAAATATGATGTATTTGCCCAAAATATTCTCTAAATTCTGAACTTCGATTCCAACCATGGTTGTCAATATTCAAACACGAAACTGGAAACTTTTAAAAAATCCCTGGACCTTGAATATACGAGCCCCTTCCCATTTCAGTTGGCCCACCTACTGATATTTTCTTTATATAACGACAATAAGAAAGTATTAAAGATTACATGCTTTTTTATATCATAAATTAATTAACAATGCATCAATTTAGAATTATATTAGAACTAAAACTAGAAAACATCAATTTTTTTATTTATTTTTAAATTTATTAACACATGGAGCATTATTGCGTTATTTCAACTTAAATTTGATTCGTTAGAAAATAAACCAAAATCGAAGGTAGCTTTGAAAAAATAACAAACAATAATGCAAATAACTGTCACAAGACAATTTAACCTCTTTTAAGCTAATTATGTCTAATAAAATGGGTAGAGGAAAAATCATTGTCGAAAAAATACGTTTTCTTGTTATAAAACATTGCAATTCTGGAAAATCGAACTCGGAAATTGCAAATATATTAGATTTATCACGATATAGTGTAAGAAATATAGTTAGAAGATACAAAACTACTGGTTCAATCAGCCCAAAGCCCCGTCAAGTTAGAAAAAGCAAGATTACAAATGCCGATAGACGAGCATTGAAAAGAATTATTGAAACCAACCGTCGTGCTAATTACCTTGAATTAAGTGCTCAGTGGAGTAATGCTGTTGGAAGACGAATTTCGAGATCTTCATGTCATAGGGAAGCTCGCAAACTGGGATTTGGGACTTACAAAGTAAGTTTATAATAATAAAAACAATAAAAAAAACATAGATTGAAGACACTAAAACAATCAAATATAATAATAATAATAATAATAATATTAATATTAATATTTATTAATCTAAAAGTTTACATCAACATATAATAATTATTGATACATATAATAATTAATAAATATATGAAACACACAGAAGGTCAAGCCTGTGTATGGGTACAAACAAATTTTATTAAAATGACAAATATAAAAAAAAATGTAATACTATATACATATATATTACTTATAACTATAATATTTATAAAGTGCATAATATTAGACACAAACTATGGTGAATTTCCAACAAGAGTATTAATTAAATGAATTAAAATAAAGAATTTCTACCAAAATAAGGCAATTGTAAGAAATAAAGAAATGTTAACTACTAATATGTTTTAAGTTCCTATGTAAGTGTGAATTTGATGTCTTGGAATGGTTTTAATCCAGGCTTTTAATTTTTTTTTAAATAAGTTTTTAGAATTTATATTTTTGAGTTCGTTTGGGATTAAATTATAGAATTTTGGGCCAAGATAATAATAACTTCGTTGTAATATATTTTTATGAGGTAAAGGTATATAATTTGACTGATTTTTGTATCTCGTGTTATAAATATGATCAATACTTGTTAACTCCTTTTTTTTAATATGTTGTCTAATTAATGTTTTTGAGAAAAATATTTGCCTGACATCATACAGATTTCCTCGTTCATATAGGAGTTCAGTAGAAAATAATCGAGGTTTTTCGAACAAGATTTTGATAATATATCTCTGTGTCGTCTCTAGAATGTTTAAATGTGATTTCTGTGCAGCTCCCCAAGCAACAATAGAATATGACAAGTGGCTTTCTACTAGGGCATGATAGAGAATTCGCATGTACTTTTTGTCACACAGCATGTTAATATGTTTTAACTTATATGCCACAAATCGAAGTTTTTTCGCCAAAAAATGTATGTGGGTATCCCATTTAAGATGAGCATCAATATAAATGCCGAGGTATTTTATATTTAGTGTCCGAGTTATAGAGACTGTAGAGTTATTCATAGGTATGTTTAATGAAATATAATCAGGTAAGTAGCACGCATATGAGGTAAAAGGGACAAAGAAGGTCTTGTTAATGTTTATAGTCAGCAATCGATTGTCAAACCACTTTATTATTTTTGAAAAATCTTCTTCAACAATTACTTTTAATTCATTCCAGCTATTTGATGAGTAGAGAATAGCTGTATCATCCGCAAAGCTAATTATATCCCCTTTACTTCCAACTTCAAAAATATCGTTTAGATATATATTAAATAAAATCGGTCCCAGTACCGTACCTTGGGAAACCCCGTATTTAACAGCTTTAAAATCACTTAAAGAATTCCCTATTCGGACACATTGTCCTAATTTTTCAGAAATAAGTACGGAGTTCCTCTAAATCCAATTTTTTTCAGTACTTCAAGAAGCTGAGAGTGACTAACCGTATCAAAGGCTCTAGCTAGGTTTACAAAGAGGCATAACGTTGGGATTTTGTTATCTACATTTCTATTAATTTTATTTAGAAGTTCCAAAATAGCATCTTGCGTGTTTTTCCCTTTCGTGAATCCATATTGATTAGGTGCCATTATTTTGTAATTATTTAAATAGCTAATAATCCTACGTTTTAGAGCTTTTTCAAAAATTTTAGTAAATGTAGATAAGAGTGATATTGGTCGGTAATTAGTCACATTCAGCTTTTCAGCACTTTTGTAAATTGGTATTACTACCGCAGTTTTAAGAGCTGTTGGACATTCTCCGGTATTGAATATTTTATTTATGAGAAAAGTTAAGGGCGCAGCAATATTTTTAGCAATAAGTTTAATGTGTTCAACTCTGATACCATCAATACCGGGGGATTTCTTCTCTTTTAGTGTATTTATAATTTTCATGACTTCAGTTTCCTGTATGTCTTCCAGAAAAAATGAATTTGTTATACTTTTTGTTTTGAATTTATAATTTTTGTTTTTATTCTGGTTTGTGATTTTTGTGGCCATTTTTTCACCAATGCTAGAAAAGAAATCAATAAAAGTGTCTGCTATTTCCTTTTCCTTATTTGCAATGTTTCCGTTTGGAGTTCTTATTTCTTTTATTTTATTTAAACATTTGTTTTTATTTGTAAGTTCATTGACAGATTTCCATGTTTGCTTAAAATTGATAATATTGTTACAGGTTAAAGAAAAACCACAACTAACTGCCAAACAGAAAAAAAATCGAATAAGATGGACAAAAGAACATATGAGTTGGACTTCTCATCAATGGGATGCAATACAATGGAGTGACGAGGACCGATTCGAAGTTTGTGTTGGAGATAGCAGAAGTCGAGTTATTCGCAAAAAACATGAAGCGTTCCATCCAGATTGTCTCAAAAGAAAAGTAAAATTTCCCGCATCGGTCACGGGCTGGGGCAGCATGTCATCTAAAGGAATAGGGAAACTGCATTTTACTGAAAGAATTGTAAATACAAATAAATATTTGGACATTTTGGAGGAATCACTTTTACCGACTATGGAATTATATTTGACATCAGGGAAAAATTTTGTATTTCAACAGGATGGAGCAGGGTGTCACACGTCAAAAAAAGCTCTAAAATGGATGGAAGACTTCGGTGTTCCACTTTTGGAATGGGTTTCTAGAAGTCCTGATTTATCACCAATAGAAACGTTGTGGCATGAGATGAAAAAGGTACTTCGAAAACATCCTGCAAGAACAATACCTGAACTTAAACAAAAACTTCAAGATATATGGGACTCGTTTACACCAGAATTTTGACAAGGCTTAGTTAATACCATGCCGCAAAGAATTTCAGCTGTAATAAAAAATAAAGGTGACGTTCCTCAATGGTAAACTTTAAAATTGATTAACGTTTGATTCCAACTATTTGTTTATTTTTTTTAATTTTATGTTAAATAAATATTTTAATGTTTTCTACATATTTTTTGTGATACATATTGTTCAACGAATAAAAATTGGACAGTTCATGCAATATTTATATTTTTAATCTTTAAATACGAATTTCCTAAATTTCAATAGGTGGGCCAACTGAAATGGGAAGGGGCTCGTATATCCTGCTATGCTTCTTTGTTTAAAAAACTATGTTTACAAAACTATGAAACTATGAGTGGAATTCGTAAATATGCCATAACTTTTCATTTACACCTGTTACAAAAACCGACTACGAGGCAAATTTATGATGAATGTGCGAATATGGTTTGAAGCCAACAAAACAAAATAAAAAACCTGCTGCGAACGAGAATGAAAATATTCGCGAGAAGCAGGTAATATTACGAGAGCCTTCCAAAACGAATAGTTTGTCTTTGTATGAGGAAAATGGCTTTTTTATTGCATTATTTAACGAAACATTCGGCTTTATAGTAAGTTTGCATGTCAGAGCAATTTGTTTAAGCCTTGGGTTTGACTTTGCTACACAAAATTGTCTCTTAGATTGCGATATTACATATCTTTATTGCCCTCACGACTTGAGCAAAATATTTCAAACTAAATTTTATGTTCGTCGGGTATTTCAGAAAATCTGTTGTTAAAATATTATGGTGGAGTTAAATTTGTTGTTTTATTAGTAAAAATATATTTATTTATTAGCTTTCTTCAGACCTTAAAACAAAATATCTTAATCAAAAGTACTTAAAAAGTTAAGAATTATTAAAGAAAAACCATAAATGTTTGCTGATATTGAGGAAAATAATAAATAATCCTAATTTAGGTACGTAAAATTAAATTACCTGAAATACCATCGTATGTCCACCATTCTTCCCAACTAACTGCCGAAGATACTGAAACAAAATAAAAAAATTTAGTCTATTAAACTTAAAAAATATAAAAAATAAAAATTCCGTCGTCCTTTTTATTATTTCTCTATATTCAACTTTACTTTAGATGTAAGTTTCGTTTTTTATTGTTAATAGTTTCATTGTTAATTTGTAGAACCTTTTAGGATTAATTGGTAAAGCCGAAATTATTAAACACTGATGTAACTTTAATTTCGAGTTGGATGCATTTTTTAAGTTTAATGCTGTGACAATTTATCAACCTTTTTATTATCCAAGGTGTGATTAAGCATTTTTATGATAAATTATCTTTTGTTCATAAAAAGTCAATATTTTAGTTAAGACTTTGAGTCATTTTCCTTCTTATTTTAGTGAAGATATAAAATTTATTATTTCTAAAATCTAAATTGGCATCAAATATTTTGTATCCGAACATCACATCAATATTATTTCAAACGGTTGATTAATTTGAAACGCATCCCTTATTTCGAACGCCACTGATTTTAACTTTCCGTATCCTCGTGCTCTTTCGAAGCGGAATTGGGCGTTTGTTAATTGCATTGCCTCCTGATATTTCCAACCTTATAATGAAAGTGACCGGTAAAACGAAGTCTCAGACTACCTGACCGGAATAATCAAGACACCACTTCAATGCCGGCCATTCGATGGCGACATGGCGCAAAGCCTTGGAAAATGCTTTTCTGCAGATTTCGACGCTTTTTCCGAGCTCGCAAATAGATTATTTTCTTTCGGACGTCGGTCCTCAAATTATGACAGAAATATACGTTGCGATGGTAACTGTTTTTTTTATAAAAAAATATATTTTAGACATGGAAATAAATGGTTAAATAGCGTAATAAAGATCAATAAAAGGTTAGAATTATATTTAGACGTTTGAACACCCTCTAAAATAATTATAGAAAGCCCAAATAATTTGAAAATTGAAAAAATACAATTTCCAATTCGAATTTCAACGACATGAGAGCAGAATAAAGGTCTTTATTGGTTTATAATCATGGGTTTGTAATTTTTTTTCGACGTTTTTATTTGTTTTCTATTCGCAACTGATGACATAATGAATTTTTCCAAACCAGTTTCATAATGTTCAAGATTATACAACTAGTTACGAGAAGTAGATCAGTTTGAAAAATGTACCTTTTTTTGTCAAAATTAGATAATGTTTTTTTGTTATATACCTTTTTAGTTTTAAACACTATAAAATATTAATATAAGGTTAAAATATTAAAATAAATAGTTTTAAAATTTACAAAGGTATCGCACCAAATACATTGATTTTGGGTCTCAGCATTTAGTATTATCAATCATTATTCACTAAATTGGCTTTTCCGTCTAAATATTGTCTACCGTTTTAGGAAAGTTTTAATGGAATGAACTAGATAATGTCATTGAAAGATAATCGTTTATTTACATGTTGCTTTATTGACATAAAAACCATTCACCATGGGGTTGGAGATTTACTTAGTTTTTCACTAATGGATGATCAAATACATTTGGGTAGAGCTTTGATTCTAAGGTAAAAAATACTTAGCACATATAAGTTGTACCTGAACAAATTTTATGTGATTTTGATGTTTATTTACTTAGTTTATGGATTGTAGTAATGTAAAGCATTTTAGGAAATTAAAAATGGATTAATATCTAAATAATACTTTTTATTGACAACCAAATATAAGAATAAAAATTTTGTCAAATATTCTTACATATTGATTTGTTTTATTATACATACCCTGTAATGTATGTATTTTTTATTAAAAATAATAATAAAAGGAAAAAATTTCATAAGTTTTAACTACTAATTCTTTTAGTACTTCGAAAATCAATCAACTTATTAAAGAAACCTCGCCAAAACCAAAACTTTTCACTAGAAAACAACCACCCGTTCCAATTTTCGCCGATAAAGCAGCTAATTTCTTTTAACTATTTTTCTTTTTTCTTCGTCTTTCGTTTTTCGTCTTTCGAATCGGCTTCTTCGACAAAAATCGTCCGCAACTCCTTGGAAATTCGGAATTATTCAATAAACTCACTCCATAGCTTCGATGGCCTCAAAAAGCCGTGACGAATAGTCGAAATTCTAATTGCATTTCCGTCGTGAATGGAGAATGCATTATCAAAAATTTTTCGTTTTCTATCGATTGACGATAGACGGACTCGAATAGCAGTCCAAGTACCAAATATCTGCTTATAACGATTATATAAACAACTATACAGAAGTAACTCATATATTTTAAAAGCTTACGATATTTGAAGGGTTGATGATTAGATTAGATTTGACTTTCCTGGCTGGTATACAATGGGTTGTGATGAAGCGGATTTCTTTTTAATATCTCGATCCTGATATACCTATTAATCTTTCTAGAATGTTCAGTAGGAAAGAGGAAACTTATAGAGCGAAAAGACTTTGGCATTTTGCCTGCGTCTCTATCCACTTTGGTCAAATGAACTTTCGCCTTTTTCCATATTGCTGAAATTTATCTCTATGCTCTAAAGATTTTGCATAGATGTGACATTAACACAGCCTTACCCTTCTGAAGTAAAATTGGATATATTCCTTGCGAATTTGGGGATTTGTACGTTCTAAATTTATTATTGGTCCAACTAATCCTGTGTGATATTATGATCTCAGAGGTCAGCTTTTAGTCTATTGAAATTGGTCTGATCTCCTTTTATTTGTAACTCTGTTGATATCTCGAGTAAAGACCTGTCAGGATTTCTGAGTCCGGAAAGTGCCCCTAAGTTAGCATCTCTAGACTTTCCTCGTAGTAAAGAATCTACCTTAACTAGATGTACTGTCTTTGTTTATATCTCTGTGGCTTCGAGTGCTTGAGGTGATCTCTGCAACCTCCTCTAAGAACTTCATACATAAGTTTCTTTGTTGTTCTTTGCGAGAACGTTTTCATAAATAGTTTTTGTTACGTGTACATTGATGGTTTCCTTTCTGAGGGATTCCTTGAGAGATTTTATGTACCCTTCCCAAGGTTTTTTATTTAGTTTACGAGTGTTATCCTCGGTTAATTCTATTTCCTTCTTTATTATATTGACAGCTTCTTTACATTTTAATCCTTGACTTTGCAAGTCTTCAACAATATCTTCTGGTTTAGATGTAGATGGTAACCATTACTTTTTTAGGATTGGAAGGGTCGCTATAGGCATTGAGACATTTCCTTAGTGCAGTGGCGACAGAAGGGGGCACAATAGATCTTTTAGGTCGCAGTGTATTAACACCCCATTATCAACATAACATAACCATTACTTTAATATCTCTGTTCCGTTTAATTTCATAGGAATATCAATTTATTTCTTTAGCATTCAAGGTTGATATGACATTTTTGAAGTCTTGAAAGGAAATATTATTTTCTGCCAGTGTATGGCGCAATTCTTCACACTTATTGATGTTGCTTGCTATTATCGGGGGAAATTTCACTGTTTTTCGACTGTTTCTTTCTCTTGCTGTTGATTTTTGCTACCTCCAGGTTGGCCAGGAGAGGTTTCTGGAGAGGAGTTGGCTTTTCGTTTTTTTCTTCTATTGTTTCTGCTTTCCACTATTATCCATTCTACTTCTTTGTTAATTTGATCGCCGATTTCTTTTGCCAGTTCTTCTTCATCAGTTTCATAATTCGTTGGAATTTTAGTTTTTTCTTTGTTTAAAATATTAATTTGTTTCTGCATATTTTCCATATTGTTTTGCATTTGTTGCAGTGCACTATCTAGTTGCTGTTTTTTAGCTTTTTCCTGTATCCAAGTATTGTACAATGCCTGTTCATTCTGACTTCTAGCTTGATTTTTATTAAATAAGTCCTGATATTGTTGGGCTAGGAGATTTTCTTCCACTTGCATTGTTTCCATATTATTTGTTTGAGTTACCTGAAGCAGGTTCTGTTTTTTGCTCCAAAAGCACTTTGGCAGGTGTCGATTCTGTTTTATTATTTTTTTCTACACATTGTTAAACTATTTTTAATTAGAATATGGTATTCTAGTATTATTAAATGTCACTGATAGGTATTTTACTGATCTTGTATTAATGAAGTTAACCGGAACTCTTTTAGTTTTGTTGAGCTTAATGCGCCATCTTTTTGTCCACTCATAGATTTAATTAGTTGCATCTTGAAGTTTTCTGATCGATTCTTCTTCTATGGTTTTACCGTTTGTCGGTTTAGCGTTTGTGGTATGTCGGAGGTAAACAACAGGTAAAGAACTGGCCTCAAAACATTTCCTTGAGGTACCTCTGCTTTAATTTCTTCAATTTTAAAATATTCTTCTTTTTGTTTTACTCGGAAGATTCTATCAGTCAAGTAAGATTTGATAACAAATTTTACAATAGGGGATATATTCCAAACTCTGATATATTATAAACAATTTGGTCTCATAAAAATGTATTTTTAAAGTTCTAATAAATAATACATAAAGCCAATTTAGTTTAATAATAAAATAATTGAGCTAGTTGGGAGTGCAATGTGAAAGATTCATTCCTTATTAAAAATTGCATCTTTCCCACTAGAGACGTTCCACGTTAAGTTAGTAAATTATTGTTAGAGCATTACAGCAACTAAATTGCTCACTGTTTCTTAAATTTCTCCAGTATCACGTACAAGATGAACGCGTGCAGCTTCCTTTATCACCGCTACTAAAAGAAAGATAAAAATAAAGAAAGAAAAAGAGAGAAAAGACGACTATTGGAGACTTATTTAAATTTCGACAGCAATAGGGAGTTGAGAGCACAGAAAAAATCAAATGAACCGATTTCCTTTGATTTTCATCTCGTTTCTATTACTCGGGCCTTTAGTCGAATTGCTTTTTGTGTATATACAAAGTTTGCATTAAGTCAATCGGTGGGAAATAGCTTCATGGAAGTGCACTTTTGTTCTTCTCTTTTTCTATTGAAAACTTTGAAATAAATTTTGCGCGAGAGAGGTTTTATAAATAATATTTTTCTTTTCATTTAAATGAGTTTAATAAAAAATAAATAGAAAAGTTCCGGCTTTCTAATTGAATTTCTGGTATATTTTATTGGTGCAAAAAAGATAAAAACAAAAAATGCGTGTATTAAATTGATCAATACATTAAAAACTCAAAGGAAATTTGTTTAAATGACCAACTACATTCAACAGATTGACTTGTTAGAGACGCCTTTTTTCCAACTTCACATATAATCCTTCCTTTCCTTATAAATCCTTAAAATCCACTCTTTATTTGTTTATTTTTTTAATATGATTATTTATATACCATAACATATCCTCAAATCTTATTGTCATGTCAAATTATACCCTTTTTAAAATTATTTAATCGTTATTCTAATAACGGCCCCAACTGAGACCTATCTTTTATATTCTATCAAATTTTCTATCAATTATCTTCTAAAAATTGTTATTGCTTACATTCTGTTAAATTACTTAATTTTTATTGGCTAAATTACCTGTCATTTGTCATCTGTCATAAGTACATTCTATCATACGCAAGCATGTAGAAAAAAATAAGTTTTTAAGATGTCATCCCTTTAACACCAGCTAAGGGATACTATTTTTGTATAACTACGTATTAATTCAAGTCTACTTTTAATAATAAAAGATTGAATATGGCGAGATTCGAATACAAAATCACTTGTTTCAGTAGCAGATGTCTTATCCATTATCCCAAATTTGTGAGACGGTGTATAATTGTTTGTATGATTAAGAAAAAAATATCTACGTTCTGATATACTATTTCGATCTGGGCATATTGAATTTTTCATCATATATTAATATTAATGGTCTTAAATATTTAAGGACAGATAGAGAATAGATATATGAAAACAGCAACTAGATTTTACATTTTTTACTTCTTAAATTTTGTTATTAAAGCCCAATTTTGAAATCGATCACCAAATATAAGCACAAATTGTTTAAATTTAAAATTTTTATATTATTTTTGTTTGTTTAACAGGATGTGATACGCTACTGTTTCATGAGACGCTGCTCAATTGCGGATGGTCGATTATTCACAATCGGACGCGTTTTCATCCTGCTAGCAGCAGGATTCGAGATAAATTCGCGAACTCTATAGGAATCCCATGCTTTCATTAACTATACCGATCAAATCGAAAAAGTTTAAAGACATAAATCTGTTGTTTAGCGAGACCTGTCGATTTTTATCTTTTCCCTATTTTTCTTAGTCGATATAGATGATTAGAATAGTCTATATAAACTTTCTTAAAATATTTAACTCTGTCATCTCTATCTAAAACTAATATTATGTAGATTTAATACCTTTAATAGAAATTGTAGAAATTAAACTACGATTAACAGAAAAAATTTTCAAGAACTAACAAGAAAATGATAAATAATATTAAAATAAATTACTTTCTTTGGAAAGTAATGAAAAAAATAGAACTACAAAGCAGTGGCGGTTTGCCGGGCACGTGCCCAAAAAAAAAATAACTTACATATTTTATACTTTCCTCAATGCCTATTAATATTTTACATAGATTATTCGTTGTAAGAAATAAGATAGTTTGTGTATAAACAACTTATTATGATCATATGATCAGATGTGAAGTTTTAAGAAAGAAATGACAATGACCTGTAGAATGCCTTTAACTGTCTTTCTTAAATTCCTCCTTGACAAAATGTTAAGACAAATAATTAACTGGTAAGATAATGGAAGGTTTTCACATTTATATCGGGTGTTCAACTTAAAGCGTTACAGCTATATATCGCTTTTTATAAAAAAAAAAACGTTTCAGACGAAAGTTTTATAGTTTTGTGGGGAAAAACTTTTGGCTAAAATCGTTTTTCTTAGCTAACCATAATATGGCTAACTTTTTTTCGCGCAGCAACATTTTCAAGTAGCTGTTACTCAAAAAGTAAAAGTCCAATAAAAAAAATATTTCCCTCAAACGTTTCTTATTTTTTTATGTAAGAATATAAGAATATGTAAGAAAAAAATGGGATTCCCATTTAAAAAAACAAAGTTCACCTCGATATGGCCATATTATGATCAGCTATAAAAAAATGAATTTAGCTAAAATGTTTCCCTCAAAAAACTATAAAACTTTTGTCTGAAACTTTTTTCTAATATGCATATTTTCAGCGGTATTTAACTGTAACACTTTAATTTGAACACCCGGTATATTTTTTATGAAGATGTGAATGTCTATATTCAGTATTTTTGTTGTTTTAGTTTTGTAATTTATTTTTAGATATTAATTGACATGTCAAAATTTTTTAATATTGTTATTTTGATGAATAAACCAAAATTTTTGCTCTTTTTTTGTAAATATTAAACGTACTTGATACTTTTCTAAACCGTTTGCATTTATTTTCCTAAATTCCCACGGCAGCTTTGATTGTGTACTTTATCCGATTTCCTACTTTCCTTTTTGCCCGTAATCTCGTTATAAAAAGCTAAAGAACAATCTTTGCTTCGGAAATAAAGTGTAACTAACCTCCGTGCTGGCGTTGATCTAAATTAGAAACAAGGTAGAAACAAAAAAAAAGATCCGAGCCGACCTGGCGGCGGCAGAAAGCGGCGGCATCATTCTTAATGAAAAAAGTTTAATGAGATTCGTTTCGAGACATGCGTTTACCGCTCCTTACGGCTTACGATTTTCCTATTTTCGCGTGTTCGTGTCGAAGTAGTGTTTAATAGGCAGAACGTTAAATCTGACGAGAGCGTATTAGCAATTACTTGCGTTAATTTCGGTGTACGACACCTTGCTTTACTTAGATTGCTATTTTCAGCAACTTGTACCTGCCTGCCTACATTTTCCGCAACCCCCCAACCTCTACGGAGCCTTCATCAATGTAATTAGTTTCGGGATACGAAAGTTTTTCGAAATACTTAGGTATAACAGAATCAGCTCAATAATAAGGAACCAAATCAGTTCTATATAGGTAATGATAAAATAACTATGACCCCATTATAACAGCAAACCGTATCTAATAATATTTGTGTAAGTATACATAATATAAAACAATAACTATATTAGCAATAAAGTTTTAGAAAAATAAAATACAATAGTACTTGATTTACACGATATAAAACTTAATAATATTTTTTTTTTGTTGAGTATTGTTACTAATCATTACTGACTAACCTACAATTTTAATCTAAAAATCTTATAACTAATTACTTATCTAAGAACTCCCCATTCGGCTATCTTAATTGTTTCTATAGGAAAGCATCACAAGTTGGCGTGACGATTTATTACACTGTTTTACACTAGCACTAACATTAACGTTCACTGTACTAGCTCAAATGGCTTCTTCCTTTTGAGCCTTCTGTTGAGTGTAGAGTTGTCCAGTAATTGCAGCGCTTCTTCGTTGACGTGGGAGTGGAGTCGACTCTTATTTTTCGCAGCAAACCTCTTTATTTCTTCTTCGATTGTTGGCATCTCAGATCTCTATAAAGATAATCGTTTCGGTAGAACCAAGGTGCATCAACAATGCATCTTAGGACTTTATTTTGGAAAACTTGTATCATGTTGATATTACTCTTACTGGCACATCTTCATAGCTGTATGCCATAAATCCAGATTGGTTTTAGGATTTGTTTATAAATCAGCAGTTTGTTGTGCACTGACAATTTGGATTTTCTTTCTAGGAGCCAATACATTTTTTTGAATTTAAGTTCAAGTTCTTTACGCTTATTTTGTATGTGCTCTTTCCATTTAAGTCTTACATCTAGGTTCATCCCTAGGTATTTGGCCGAATCGTGATGTGGAATAACGTCATTGTTTATTCTTATTTGTTTTTGTTCATTTGGTCGAAGAGTAAAATCAACATGCACTGATTTAGTTTGATTTATTTTTATTTTCCACTTTTTTGTCCATTGATTGATTCTGTTGCAGGTTTCCTGAAGTTTTTCTAAGGTCTCTGTATTAGTTCCGCCAACTGCCAATATTGCAGTGTTATCCGCAAATATTACAGATTGTTGTTGAGAAATATCGCTGGTGTATATTAAGTAAAGAACCGATCCTAGCACACTGCCTTGTGGGACACCTGCTTTAATTTCTGTGCGTATGTCCAAATAGCTGGCAGTAATGATATTAATAATACATTTAATACTTATAGTAATTAATTTGTTTTTAAAAAATTTTCAACAAAAACCAAACAGAGCAGCTGTCAAAGTTGTAAATTGTGTGAGCAGAGCTGATACGGCCAAGTATCTTGTCTTGTCGTTTAAACAACAGCATTTCTTTGATCAAATAATTTTATCAGCTAAAATAGGACAACAGTGGATGAGGTAACAGAAAGTAAAATCAAAATGCTGGTATTTATTATGTCGATAAAGCGATATTTATTAAAAATAAATTAAATCAGGGGTGTGCAAAATGATTCCGTACTTTTAATTACACGAAAAATCTTTCGTTGCTATAATTTTTTAGAAAAACTATCAATATTTAAATCTATATCATCAACATTAATAAAGTTAAATAGTATTTTTTCCGAAATTGTTGCTTTTATAAAGATACGTACTTCATTCGGTTTCTGTGAGGTAAGTTCGTTATTATACCTAAAATATAGTAATAAAACTAGCAACAAATAAATGTTTAAAAAGCATTTGTAACATAAATATAAATTTGCATTTAGCACGTCCATTCGTCATCAAATTGTTTACATTAAAATTAAATCATTAACGAATCTATCTCTATACCTATATATATGTAGAGTTTGGAAACGTATTTTAATGAGATCCCTGGAAAAGTTGTGACATCTCTTTTTGATTGATGTAAATTAAATTAACTCGTTTACATATGGATTTCCCGTAGAGACCGAAAGTTAATAAATTTACTGAAAATACTCCACCTGTCGACATTTCGTTCAACGTTGGGAATTGAACGCCTAATTTTTTTATATTTCCATCACAGGACCATATCCAGGCAAAACTGTTCAGTTAAATTAAAATTATAAAGGCTATCAACATTGACAGGGCAAACAAGAAGATGAAATAACAACGCTATTGTAATGAAACATTTACTAAAGGGACACCTAAGTAAACTGAGAGTAGTAGAGGATAGTGAGTACAGATTCTGTGAGGAGGAGGACGAAACCTCCATTCATATCCTAACTGAATGTGTAGCACTCCAGAATCCAAGGGCACTATATCTAGAAGGATATCAAATAGAAGAGGGAGATTTACCTAACTTGAAGCCACTTCAAATTCTACACTTCCTTGAGAAAATAGGATTGGAAGGGTCGCTATAGGCATTGAGACATTTCCTTAGTGCAGTGGCGACAGAAGGGGGCACAATAGATCTTTTAGGTCGCAGTGTATTAACACCCCATTCTCAACATAACATAACATAATGAAACATTTCAAAAATCGCAGTAAAGATCAAATAAATGAAATCAGAAAAAATAACTAAACAAGAATCAATAGTTAAAAAAAAAAGTTTAAACAAATAAACTATTATGAAAAACTGTTACGAATAAAGCCAGATTGCATAAAAAAGTCGATTTTAAAATTAAAAAAGAGTAAAAAGAAAATTAAAAAATTGAGGAAGAAAAAAAAGTTATGAGATAAAAATATTTGCAAAATACAAAAAGGCTTTAAAAAAGGGCACGATAGAACTAGCAATCCATTTCAGATACCTGAAAAGATAGAAAAAACCCAAAAAGTAAAAGAAAAATAATAAGATGACGGTTTCCTGCTTATTTTTTTTAACTTTTTTTACATAACATTATTACCTACACCACTCAACATTAAAATACCGACGTCAAATCCTAATCATTTCGTTTGACGACCTCTTATACAAGCCTGTAAATAGTTAATTAACACTTACGACACGCTTAAATCTAATAATACATCCAAACTAATTGTTAAGCAAAATTATAAAGGCACGAACTTCATTCCACCATTCAATTCCTCAACCTTATTGAGGTCAGTCCATTGTTGCGCCGTAGAAATATAATAGAAACCTTAATAAATGGTGGTTTTGTGTGCTATATAAAAACAAACAACGCTTCATTTTTACACCAAACATATAGGATTGTATCGATGAATAGTGGCCGACACGATTCGGTCATAATTCTTGGTAACGTATTTATCAGATATATTATCTGGGGAGTCGTAATTTATGAACGACTTCAAAATAACTCAAATAATGTGTGGAAATATGTTCAGAATTTCAAAGAATAAACTGCAAGATATTTGGGCTATTATATACGAAATCTATGTCATTGTCAAGACTTTTAATTAACTTTAAAAATATAGAACGTGTCCAATTCATGACTTTCCTGTAAAGTTATCAAATATATTGAGTAGAATACGAAATAAAGATATAAATTATTTAAAACATTCTTTCATAATTTCTTCTGTGCCAATGAAAACATGTTATTATTTTATCTAATATTCAGCGTAAACCGCGTTGGCACGATACTGGACGACCGGGCGTTTAGCGACGCTCCGAGAATTCCGAAATTAAGTGGGCACAGGGCACAGTAAGTGTGTGCCTCTGTTGTTTTCTCTCTCATTATGATGCGAAAAATAAGGACAACGACAATATCGCTTAGCAAGAGATGAACACATGCGATGGATTATACGTCACAAGCGGGGCGCTGTCCTTATCGTGACGTGCTGTACTCATGGCACAGATTACCTAGACCAGATACGAATGTACGCAGTGGCATCTTTACCGACTCCCTCACAAAGGCGATGCCGGTTTCGGCTTAAGGTGCGCGTTTGTTGGACGATGATAATAATTTATTTATTGTGATTACGAAAAAACGTTAGTTGGACCATTGGAATAGTTAAGAAATATAACTACAAAGAAAAATAACTTTTTTATATATAAAGCAGTCAAAAATATGATGTAAAAAAACCAATAATATTTATAAATGGGACAAAATTTTAATTTTTCTTTTGGTTTTGTCTGAATTTTTCGAGGATTTCAAATCTCTGTTTGCATATTTAAGAGTATAAAAAATTCTGAGTCTTATAAATAATTTATTGGTGTACATTTTCGCAAATTGTTGGCAAGGATGACCAAATTGCTTATCTCAAAAAAGTATGCGTTGGAAATTCCAGGCTTAGTTGACAAACTATCAAATAGAGATATAAATATTTTTTCTAATCTGAAAATATAAAAGAGAAAATTTTCGCTGGGAGATTTTAAATTGCCAAACAGCTTTTCTTCAGAGTCGTATGCTTTAAAATGCTCCTACACGATGGAATTTTACATCAGAGTGTATCAATACTATTTATGTTTATAAAGAGGATGTTTTAAAGGACTTTTTTAGATTCTATCATTAAAAACGTTATATAACAATTTTTAATATATTTAAATTTTTTTTAAAAAAACCTCATATACGATACCTAATAGATGTATTTTAGGTTTAAGATCATGTAGAGTTTATTATAAAAAACAAATTTTTTAAAATTAATAATAAAAAAGTTATCTATATGATTCCAACTAAAATAAACATTCATATTTTTAAAATTACTAGGTACAATAAAGTATACTGTTGACGGAACATCAGTATTTTTGATTTATTTTTGAAGTAATTAAATTGATAGCGATAATAACAGTCATTACATCGCATCATATTGATTTGCATTCGAAATAGGAGAACTAGTTCCCCTGTTGACATGTGGATTAGCAATTTTGGTGTACCTAATTGGTAATAGATAATTAGCATGAATCTAGTCCAATTGGCTCTAACTATCTCGTGTCACTATTACATAGAATAAGCTGCTCGAAACTGTAATTCTCGATTTAATTGAAGTAATATTAATACACCAAGATTCCCATAACTTTCTCACATTATAATCTATTTCTTCGCATTGTGATTTATATAAATTGATTTGGATATGTTAAATACGTGTCAAATACGTTATATTGCATATTATAGCTGGATTTGTAATGTTTCAGTGTATGTTTAACCTTAGCGTTTAGAATACGTTCGGCATCGGCTCCGTGAAAATATCTATTACTGAAAGTTTAGATCAATAAAAATAGAATCTGGTTAAACTTTTAACCTAGTAATAATATTGTTAAGGTCCTCATTTTCAATTATAAATCAGTGCAAAATAATGAAAATATAATACACGATAAAATAACTTACTTTCTGGAAAACTAATTAACTTTAACAAACAATATAAACACACTACAAATCGTTGAAAATAAATTAATATAATTTTCTATTTGTCAATGAAATGAGTAAAGTTATGCATATACAAAAAAGTGATATTGGTTGCCTAGATAATATACAGCTTCATGTTTTATAAAGCCCACGCTATATAAATTTCTTTAAGTACATCTAATGAGATGTATTTGAATATTTTGCGTTTTCTTCTCTTAATTTTCGATTTTGTTCTCTCTACTCTAAAAAAGTCTGTATTGTCTAGAAAGTAAATCAAACTTACTAAAAAGTTACACATAATTGCAATTTTAAAAGTATTAAATTCGTTACCTAATCACGAAGCATGTCACGTGGTGCGTCGATAGAGTTGCATCTCAGCCGCTGTTTCTGCGATTAAAGTACAAAACTTCGAAGCAACCTTACAGAAATCAAACTTAATTAAGAAGTCGTTGTTCTCTTTGCCCGGCACTTTGTTTACTCGCCTCGCTAAGGTGAAATTCTGGGTTTTCTCTTCAACGACTTGTCTGTATGCTAGACGAGAGTCTTGTTTTTCTAATTAGGGGTAAACGCTCAAAGGTATGTACGTACAACAATATACTTACCGAGTATCTATGGGTTGTTTTATATGTCGTCATACTACAAGGGGAATATGAAAAATAAGAAAAATATTTTAATACTTTCAAAGATATGATAATTTTCTAAAAAAACTGCAATATTAGCATTTATTATATTAAAAAATACTGGGTAGATAATTTATATATAAAAAACTATAAATTTCAAAATTTTATAATGAATATGATAAATATTTCGCTTCCTAGACTTAAAACTATATTTATTTTCTAGAATAAGGTAGGTAAAATTTTCATTAATTGATTGTACTATAACGAAAGAGACCCCTCACTGATGACATGCAGCGATTTTTGCATTAAAAAACCATTAACAAAATTCGGTAATCTTAACCTATTATTAAATAAAAGTTTTACACCAAATATGGCACGTAAAATAATCGCACGCACACAACAAGAACCGTCAAGCAATTCCACTTTGCAATGATTAGAAACTCCCTTGCAATCGAGACGAACAACATCGTCGAAATGAAAAAAGACTTTTTACGGACCGTTAAGCCAAGCGCTTCTCACTTTTGACCTCTCGAGTCACTGCGAGTGCCGCCTTTATTTTTCTTTTTCTTTTTCGCCCATTTATTTACGATACAATAACGCCTTAGGGATCCGCAGGGGCTTTGAAGGCCTTTGGCTACTGCCGAGCAATTTTGCTCGTTAATTTCAACAAGTTTACATCAGGAGAGGCGGTATTGGAAATTACCTCAAAATATTGGGGGAGGTAACAGAGTTTCGAACCCCGTTTTGTCGTGAGTCTTTAACGGTTACTTTGTCGAGGTTGCTCTGTTGAACATATTAATTATATACCTAGTTAAGTATGTTATAATGTATTATAAAAATGTAGTAAAAATAAAAAACTTAAAACTACTAAAGAACTACTGCTTTATACTGAGACAAAATGTTACTTTGATTGAATTATCGATTTTAGTTTGTAGTAGTAAATATTTGTCTTATCCGTGGTCACAATCTAATTTTTAATAGTTTTAAACACTGATATCGTTTAAGATTTTACATTGCAATGGGTAAATACGGAACTTTTCCTACAGAAGTATAAGCCGAAGCTGGACAATCGTTGAATAACTGTACAAAATAAAACTAATCAAGTATACTTGAAAAAAAATCGACGAAATAATGAAATTTAAAATTTTGGCAAAATTTTGATAAGAGCGTAGGGAAATTTAAAATTATGGTGGAGGAACCTTGTCATTTAAAACTATTACATAGTTTTATGGCTAAAACAGTCACCTTAAAAAAATATTGAAATAGAATAATAAGCCTAAAACCTGTCAAATTCCACACGATCAAAAATTATTTTTCTTAAATAGACCGTAACGGAGAAATTAAAAAAAAAGTTTATGTATACTTATTTGCCGTGTCGTTTTTTTATTTAAAATTTTGGTGGAGGAACCTTGTATTTTTAAACTAATAAATAGTTTTAGGACTAAAACAGTCATAATAAAGAAAACATTGAAATAGAATAATAAGCCGGAAACATGTCAAATTACACATTATTAGAAATTATTTTTCTAAAATGGACCGTAACGGAAAAATTTAACAAAATGTAAAAAAATTAATTTTTTTATGAAAATTATTCAATAAAAGTTGTTGTAATATCATTCTTTATAATTTTTATGCCATACATGATTGGTGAAAAATTATATATATTTATTGATTTTTTTTACATTTTGTTAAATTTCTCGAATACGGACTATTTTAAAAAATATTGTATTGGACAAAAATTATAGAGAATATAATTAAAGAATTTTCTTATCTACAAACGTAAATAACATATATTTCATAAAATATAAAAAGGACTCTAATAAAACTTATAAAATATTAATCGTTGACCCAGTTGCAAGAAATAAATTTAAAATTTTTTAGCATTTTTTGTTAAGTTTAATTTCAGTTATGAAACATTATAGTCGTCTAAAAATGAAGTTAGTGAGAAAATGTAGTACACTGTTTAAATTTTTCAAATTTTCATTTTAGTTTCACGCCTACGTAACGTAGATTAATATGAAAATTGGACGTGAGAAGGCTGAGGTATATCCTGTTGTAGAATAATTTTTCTCGGGTTACCATCTAATAATAATAATTTATATGAAGGTGAAGAAAAATTTTTATCCTGCATATTTTTGTTCGAAATGTGTACATTTTTGAATAACTGTACAAGGTGAATAATTTAATAAATCGAAACAAAAAAAACTATAAGTTTAATAAATACACGCATACACGGTGAGTCAAAAAAGGTGGTTCCTTTTTTGACTCACCTTGTATGCGGCTGTTTTTAGGGTTTTCCCGGAAATTATTCGAATTTTTCTCGCCGTAAAAACCATCCTTGGACTTCAACCAACATTTAAAAAAAAGAATTGGTAAAATTGGTCTAGGCGTTGTTGAGTTAAGCGCTTACCAACACATTTTGCTATTCAATTTTATATTATAGATAGCACCTTTTTTATATTTCAACTTTATTTTTATTCATCCGGTATGTAGGTAATATCCATAGTATATATTTTTGTTGATGAAAATAAATAAAACAAAAGTGACAGTTTAATTTGTTTAGCTCTAAATTATTTTTTTCCCTCTACTCTAATACCCTTTTTATTTAAACAAATAAACGCTAATATCTATATCTAAATATTTGTTTCGAACAATTTGTTTGCCTCGAAAAAAGCCATAAAGGGTCAAAGCTATTTTCTATTTCCAATGCATAATTCAAACGAAAAGTTATCTAAATACCTGCCAGCTAATAATAGTACTAGAAACACAAACGGTGGGTGTATTGATTGATTGTTGAACAATGTTTTTTTTTCTTGTATTTATTGATCATTGGTTTTCCTCTTAATTTGTATAGTCAGTCATAAGGCCTGTTGATGATATATGAGAATTCACACGATTATGATACAGAGTGTAGTTAAAACTCGAAAAATAGGAAGAGAGAAAGAATCCTGTTTTGAGGCTCAAGATGAATCATATTTATATTTTTTGTAGATTTTTCTAGAATATGTAATAATAAATTAGGGTAAATATACTTTTTAATAATGGTGAATAAAATAACAGTTTAGTTATTTCGGTCTAATTTAAAAAATAAGAAAAAAATATATTTCCTTGTGTTGCTTTAAAAATAACTGTAAAACAAACGATTTTTATTAAATAAATTAAACATCAACCCCTTATCAATAACAAAATATTACTACAAACTAGATTATATACAAATTTACCCTCTTGTATATAAAACAAAGTAAACAATGTTAATTTATTTTCTAATTTAAATCTTTTCATAGAAAATAATATTAATAACAATTCATAAATCTTTTCTGTCTATTTTTCATTAGACAAAATGGAGGTAGGTGAAAGATTTTCCATTAACTCCATATTTTTTATTGTGTCAGATCCAAATAAGCGTTTCATTAATTAAAGACGCTCACGCAACACTACCATCAACGAATATCCCACTTCTTTGCGTTTCTATAATTGAACATTGTTAATAAAGTCTGAGTGCTTCTTATTCGATCATTATCACCAAATGTGCAAACTGAAAAATTAAAAGAAAAATAAGCAGAGAGTAGAAATAACTACATCTAATGTTATGATAATAAAACAGCAGCTCTAGGTAGATGAAATTATAAAATTCACAGATTTCTAATTAGTGGTACTTGTCAAATATTATTTATATTTTTCCTGCGTGTTGTTAACAATTTAACACAAATGAATACGTTACTAACCTGCATCTCACCTTGTCGATTACGAAAAGGTATTTGAAGGCGAGTGGAAAAGGTTTAAGTCTCGGTACAGGATAAAGATTAAGGAATAAGCATGGTATTGATTCATACTTTAATTTTGATCATTTTCTTTTATTTTTTCTAATAGTATCATTATTATTACTATCGTATAACTATAATTTTCTAAAAAGTATAATTTACAAACAATATCATCAGTGGTAAGAGCTTTATTGACCAAAACGAATTGAAGTTAACACTGTTTAAAATGTTTGGGATTTAATAAAAAAAATCAGCATTGAATTATAATTGGAGTTCCACAAGAGTATCTACAATTTTATTTGAAGATTCAGTAAGGTATCTTAACACTCTCTTATATAAAATAATACTGCCATTTCGTAATTAATTTTTTAAACGAGAATTAGGATTTTATCATAATAAATATTTATATGTTGACAATATTGACAAAAGCATATAATTTTCCGCATTTCTAGTAATAATATTTTTAGTTTGTTTTTTACTTATTTGACGTAGTAATTGGACTAAAATCTTTGTGTGGCTGCACAAGTAGGTTTGGATTTTCGTTCTAACCGAAACCAAAAAAAATATTTAATCCACGTATTTCATTCGGATTCAATTCGGTGTAAAATCCGACGCGTATGAATATTGATATTGAACAAATATTTAAAAAGCTGTCATCTGATCATCGCGCAAAAATAATTTCCATGTAAATCGGTTGGTAATGTTTAGAATTTTCACGCGTTTGTTTTTGTACTCTGTATGAAATTTATTACAGAATTCATCATTATTTTTAAATCGTCAACAATTGAAAAATATACATTCAAAATTTGTTACAGACATTTTAAAATATATAGGTTTCTAATTAGAGGCGCCATACTTGTGTCGATGAAAGGAAATATCTTATTTTTTAACAAAATATAATTTTTGCGGAGAAAATAATTTGTTAGGATTAAGGAAAATTTATTAGTAAACAACTGTGTTTGATACTGCTGTGGGACCCCTACATGAGGACAAAGAGGGCGTCTGCCCCTCTTGTTTATGTTTTTTTCGCAATGGCGTTCGACTATATCCTTCAATGTTTTGACCCTGCCTATAAGAATTGCTGTGCTGTACTGTACCCAGATAATAAAAGTTTTTAACTACCAACAACAACTAAAAGGGCAATTTTAAATTTATAGGAAGTTATAAAATGTGGATGTAATACCTAAGAATTTATTTAGTTATGAATATTAAACATACAGTGTAAAGATTTGAGTCAATTTTACTTATTTCGGAAATAGCAACCACCCTATAACCGTATTTCCCGTCACGTTTTTATTATATCCCTCCCACGAGTGACACAAACCGTTACATAACTTCTTGTAGAAAGTTGAACCTGCGCCACGTCCCCCAAGACTCGGCGACCAAAAGGTTTTTTGTCAAATTCCATTTTGATCATGTCGCCGCGCCCAAAGAAACACCGTTACACGTTACTCCTTCGTGGTCGTGTTTGTTGGCTTTGTTTCTTTCTCCTTCATGAGGAGTTATTGCTTATGGAACGGTAATCTGTTGCGAAGACTCTATACGAGCGAAAAAGAAGGTTTTTATTGTTGTCCCTAGGAACTCGTCTGGAGGCATCGAGTGTGGATGTTTACAGATGCGAATTTGTACCCTGGATATTTTGTTTTATTGAAAATTGTGGTTGACTCGTTTTAAATCAAAAGAATGATGATGTTATTGGGAATATTTTGGTTTGTTTCGATAAAATAAGACATCTTAGTAAAGTAGAAACGAAATATTTTCATAAAATAAACATATTTTTATATTAATTTATAAAATTTAATTTTTTTTATATCTTAAATTGTAAAAGTGGCTTCAGACTGAGAAAATATATAACCAAACAGACGAATATACTCTACTTTGATTTCCTGCTATGTCAAACAGATGTTAAATTACATTCGTCGTCGAAATAATTTAGGTCATATGGATTATTATTCGAAACACGTTATAACTCATTTATTTGGATTTGCAAATATATACGTACATACGGTGTGTACGGATATGGATAATGAATAAAATAGATACTCTAATAACTGGATTTCTAGCCAAATATCACCCCTTTTATCCCATTTTAGTAATACTTTTCTCCAAAATATCAACACTTTCTAAAATTTCCTTTGACTGTGGTTAATCTTGAACCCCAGTTGGTGTTTTTGGAGTTGTAATCTCCACCGATTATAAATTTGTTACCTAGTTTTTTGAGTACATTGAGATACTTTTCTTTTTTCTGGTTGTATCTTGGTGGGCAATAGATTGCAGCTATTTCGTGCTATGATCGAATATGTTTTAATTTTAACAGTAAAAATTAGTTTTGAAGCGTTACAACGTATACATGTATAAATCTATGTAAACAGATCTATAAAATGGCTTGAAAATTCGACGATAAATGTTTATTGACAATTTTGAGGATAAAAAAGCAACACGGTTTTGATAAGTATGCCTCACAATCTATTAGAAGCCATGGAAAAACACATATTAATTATTTTTCAGCGTTTTTGCCAAAAATCAGAGTCATCTATTGATTTTTTGTGATTTTCGTTAAACAAGTCTATCTACGCTATTTTTTAAGTTAGATCACCAAATCCATAGTAATTTTGTAATAACTGCTTGTCACCAGGTCACCATTGGTAGAACGAAGTGACTCCCTCTCATCTCTTCTAACATCTATTTGTCCTATTATCCTGGACACTACTTGAAAGGGTTGATCGCAAATTACGTCAATCCATTTGCCCACCTTCTCTTCTATAGTATGAAACTCACACTGTCTCACATTCTTCTTTTTTTATATATTATTCAATGGTCACTTACACTTTGAAGGTTGATCGGAAATTACGTGTTCACCTTCTTTTTTATTTTTGGAAGTATTGAGTGACTTCCATTTTTCTCCGAAGTATTAATAAAAGAGTTTTACTATTTTTTTCTTTTTGAGTGTTCCACGTGTACTTAACTCCAAGTCTTTTTTATTAACAGAGTAGACGAAGCTTATGTAAATCACCTACTAGATAAAGTTCGTACCTCATATCGGTATAACCATAATTGCGTTAAGGTTCAACAGTTAGACGACGATGACGGCAAAAGCCACCCTTAGGTAATATCCCGAAAATCCCGTTATCCCGGTAGGTAAAAATAACTGTAAATCCGCATTAAAGCTGACGCCGAATGCCTCCGTATAGCTCGTACTACATCCTAATACCGCCCCCCGTCTCTTCGCCGCCTCCGCCTCGTTCATTAAAATGTATCGCATGGATGTTCCCTACAACTTTACGCGGACTCGGTTACACCTAAATAAAACTTATAACGCGAGCGAAAATTATTGTCACAATTTCGGCTTTTAACTCCTCGAATAGTAATTATTATTCAGCTTCTACGAGAGATTTTTTTTATTTATAGGGTTGATTCATTCTTATACATGTTATGGACTATTTAGGTTTTAGGAATGTATCCTACAAATTACTTTAAAGGCATCTTACAAGTAATTTAAATAAATAAAATCATTAGTAACTCACTTTTTGTAAGATATGGAAGACCCCAAGGAACAATTTTAGAATCACTCCTCTTTATTCTGTTATTAAATGACATTTTCAATTTGGATGTAAGGGGACAAATAGTAATTTTTTGCTGATGATATGGTAATTATCTATAAATATACAAGAAGACCATAAAACATGATAAATTGGTTTAATAAAAGACTTCTGAAAAAAACGTGCTTCTATATACTATAAATTGAAATGCTTAAATAATTGGGACTCCATCTTGATCATCATCTTAAATGGGATAAACATATTCAGCAGCTGTCTTTTTATGTTTAAATTTAAATATCTATCTATAGTTTTTATCATCTATCAAATACGATTCATTTATAATTCTTTAGCAGAAAAATACCTTCATTGCAACAACTAACTTTATTAAAACCTAGAAGTCGTCGAGAAATACATATGGAGTTCCGCAAGGGACAGTGCTGGGACCGATTATTTTTATTGTATATTTGAATAATTTACTCACCTTACGCATTATTGGAACCATATATAATTTTGCTGTTGATTCAATATAATTTCACTATATTGGACAGTTCTAAGACAGAAAATAGGAGATGATATGAAGACCATTGTTGATTGGTTTAATTTTAATTATACGCACAACATAAAACAATTCCAGGCGGAAGCAAGTCTTATAGTCGCAGGCTATATTCAAAAGCTATGACGAAAAATAAAAAAATCACAAATCCAGGGGGTCAGATGCCCACTCTTGCCCTTGTGTGGCGGCGCCCATGTATACATACCAATAATACCATAAAAATAAAACATTTTAACTTGAACTACTATTTTTGTGATACCACTTTGTTTTGGAGTTTCAGTTGTTTTTAATTTGAACAAACGTCACTTAGGAAGTGTTTGTTCATAAAAAAACAGGCATCTAATGGCTATTTTAAAACATGATTTCAACTAAATATATTTTCGCTTTCATTTATCTATTATTAATAACTATTTTTAACAGTGATACATTATTTTTTGGTTCTGTATAAATATATTTTAAAACCCTCGTACTATATCGAGCAAACAAATTGTCAATAACACCATTTCAATACCGGCATGAAATTCTTTTGCACATTATGTACGATTATTAAAGAAAAACTTCGAATGGGAAACTCATTAAATTATAATGAGGCGCCCTCTTCAGGTTTACGGATGGCATGCACATACATACAAAAAAAAACTGTATCACTTGCCACGTAAAATGTTGTAAATTGAATTCCGATTTTACTTACTTTATAATAAACATTTATAATGGAATGAAAATTGTCGAGCATCATTAGGGGATTTGAATCTTTTTAAAAACACTTTTATTTCTTTCAGTAGAACAGCGAAAAGTAAATAGCAAAAATCGTTATAAAAGTATTTATTTAGCATGACCAAATTTAAAAAATTTGGAAAAGAAAAAACGTTATCTCCATCAACATAATTTTCATTAACTTCATTTAAAAAAATAAATATTTGCTGGTTGGAATTTTTTTGACAAAAAAATTGATAAAATTATAATAAGAATAAAATGGCTGATAATATATTCTGCCTTTTAAGAATCTTCAATTTATCTTTCATCAATTTAACAACATCACTTACTTTTTTTACTACATCTTCATCTGTTTTAATTTGTCTTTCGTCATCGAACAAATTACATAGTTAAATGCATTTTGAGTGATCACATTTAGCTCCAACTGATTGTTTTGAAATATATTTAATTTTCATAAAGCGGAGAACTTTGTTTTCCTAAGGGAAAAACGAATTCCGGGATTCCTTTCCAGTGTATGCTACACTACTAGTGCCCACGAGCCGCCACTGGTTTTACATAATTTATAACCATGGTCTCTTTAAACCAAATTCTTTTTGAGATATAATAATTTAATTTTGTTAGTATTTAAATTGTACAAAAAAATGTTTATCTTTTAAACCTGATTACTGTCTACACAATAAAATCTAAAAAACTATGCAACTCAAGTGGAAAACTCTATTTTTAATCTTTTATTTTGTTCGAGTTCGATTTTCTACTCGATAACAATTTCTATCTCTATCTCGACTATCCGAGCTATCTAGAATAAAACTGTTCAATTGAATTATACAAAACCTCAAAATTATTTCAAGTGCGATCCGAGCCTCATAAATTTTAATCAGACGTTTTTCCTCTTGGACCGATACGACCACATACTGAAATGGGAGGTCCCACGTGACATTCTGGCATGGGCGGACGGAATGCTGGGACATAGATGGATAATGGGTCATTAATATAATCGACTAAAGTTATAAATAATGAATATAGAGAATGCTCTTGCTGGCGCAGCCGAAGGGTATTTAATATTGCAATTAATATCATAATAATGTATTAGGTTTGGATATATTTAGTTGTCACTTTAGTAAGTTACTTATATCTGCCAAATTACTGAAAATATTGTTAATTTGAATAGAAAATCAAAAGCTCTGAGAATGTTCCAGTATAATCAAATAAATATTATACGTCTTCAGAACAAAATAATAAAAAAGACCATTCTATAAAATTCCATAAAATTCTAAAATTGATACTTTAGAATCACTATCATTTCTTGGTTGACTATATTTCTATACATATTCTAATCAAGTATATCCCATTTTATCCTCTTACTCTAATCCTTCACAATTCTGTTTCAACAAGACCAATAAATAACCTATTAATTGATAAAAAAATCCTTTATATTAAAAAATAAATTTCAATAAATCCCTAGCACGCCTATGCATGATTCTCAAGGGCCTCCTTGATCTCTTTTATCCATTGTGGATCTCATCATTTTGAGGTTCGATCTAAATGTCAAGAACAGTTCTACTAACAGTCCATCAAACATATCTTGGAAAGTATAAGACTATTTTAGAACATTTTTAACTAACTCATGTTATAGTTTAATACAAATTTTTTTATATAGAATATTTTTTTTAATCTATCAATTCATTTACGGCTTCTGGAAGTTTTAAAAAACCAGATTAATTATATTTCAATTTAGAAAATACTTAATTATGATGGCAGGCATCATCGAGAAACTCAAACTTTAAATATATTCCTAGAAAATGCACTGAAGTGCTGTAAACTCAATTAATCATTTTTCATTGATAGATTATGGCTGTCATTGACTTGCCAGCTCATTTAAGGCGATATTTTCCGTTCAGAAGTTTTGGTTATACCCTAATCGAAAACTATCAAATAGCGACCAGTTGAAACTCGAAATCATTGAGACAGTAGCGTCGTCAGAATGTTTTGTAGAGGAGCTGCAAAGGTATAAAGGATTAAGCATAGTTTAAATACATAAAAATTAATTATAACACTTAAAAAAACATTTGGATTTGTTGTAATAATTTGTTTACAGAAAAAGCTAAATTTAAATCAAGCATCTGTCCCATTTGTTGGGAAAATGATTTAAAATTAATTTTGAAATAGTATTTTTGATAATACCATTATCATCACTTTTAAATTCAACTTTTTCGGTTATTAAGTGGGAAGTAGTTTCTAGAATGTTGTACCTGCTTGTAAAATTTATTTCTATGGACAAAATATGACTGTAACTCAAATTTTACTGCGGAAACAAATATCTTTGTACTAATTCATTCATTTCGTCTAGATTTGTGATTTTTACCACAATATTTTCTGCTATTGACAAGAAAAGAATTTGATTAAGCTACTGAAAATTTTCATCGTCCATTTGGCATAACAGCCAAACAAATTTTACCAGTTGTTCCTTAAGATTCTTGGCACGTCTGATTCCGCTATTGAACAATTTCGAGTGATATGCAAATTTTTACGTATTGCATATTGCACGAATTGCGGGAATTCCGTAACGCTTTTGTGCACACTTTAATACCGGGTTTGTCAATAATCGTACAAATGAAAAGGGATCTTGAAGGCTCAATTTTCGCATTTCAAATTTCTTCATATTGACTAGGTTTCATAAAAAATTATGCCACGATTATATACCGGTGAAGCCGATTTGGATTCTGTGATGCTCTAAATTTGTGAAGGTTTATCATTAAACTAAAACACAATAATGTTATTCAAGAAGAGAATAAAATCAGATACAACTTGAAAAAATCAGCAAAAATTGATGTAATTGCAGAAGCGATACTAAAGAAGCTTTTTAGAAAATCCATAGTTAAACTGACTTATCTTAATAGCGCCTCCTTTAGATTGTATACACAGCTACAGGGATGTACCAGAAAGAGTAACATTGAAATAATACAGCGTCTTAGAATAAAGTACTGAGGAATACAGTTACTTTAGAAACAGAAAGACTAGGAGATAGATCCTGTTAACCAAACCATTAAGAATTTTGCTAAAAGTCACGAATAACCAAGATAAGAAGACAGCAGCACTCCTTATAATTTTCGAACAAGGATATCTAAAAGGTTTTTTGATTATTTAAATTCAAATTTCTGGAAAATAAATTAAGTAATCTTATTTTATGATACTGAAATTTTTAAATTACAATTCCTTCTAGTGTCTAATTCAAAAAAATTAATCAAATTCAAAACGTTATAATGAAAACATGAATACATAAACAGCACTATTTTAAATATAACTTTTTAATGATTTTTAAAATTGATCAAAATTACTAGCTCAAATTAAACGTTAACTGTTCCCCTGTTGAGGTCATCCAGCTCCTCGATAAGATGAATTTGACAAGAAGACTCAAAGACTTTGCGTAAGTGAAATAGGGTTAGTGTAAAGCTGACTAGTGCTTATTCTTGAAATTACTTTTGTATGGTTAAATATATTTTATAGAAATATTGTCACGGTTTTCTACTACACTATACGACAAAATTATTAATTGCAAGTGTTCTACGAATAATAAATGTTCTATATATAATTTGCAGTTCCCTGTATACCTGGTTGGGGTCACGAAATGTGGAACATAGAGCTTCTTTCGACGTGCGAAGGGCGTTTAATTTACGATTCGGGTGGATAACGAAGTGCGTGTGCCCTCCAATGATTAGATATCATCAAGAGAGATAACAATACAGTCACCTACTGTTCACAGGAGATGCGTAAATTAGTCGTTATACGTTATGCCCCATAACGTTTCCACTGTTTCGTAGACAATAAGGACGCGACACGGAATATTATTTATCGACTGCATGACATATTCCTGCTGACCTGGAGGTCCTCTATATCGATTTACATAAAATAAATACTTTTATGGAAGGGTGGGATATTTCGTATACTTGAAGGGTCATTGTGGGAAATTCTAAAGAAATCTCAAAAAGGATAAGCCTGTTTTCAAGGACTATTTATGGACATTTTAAGAATTATATGACTGAAAAAATACAGCACATCATTTAAACCACTAATGATTCATAAGGAACATCTAAAAGAGAGTGAGAGAGACCAGAAAGTGTTTTGAAGTCTTTCTCATGGAAGAATGTCCAATAGAATTTTAGAAAAAGTTCCTATAAGCTTAATACAAAACGAGTAGATGCAATGGCCGAAAACTAAAAAGTTGTTTGTGTAGAATTGTGTCACCTCTCATTTTACCGCAGAACGCAATCCATTTGATGTCCAATTGAACTATAAAGAAAATTACAATTACTTACAATGTTAAAAATTTCGAATGTTTGATGAACAGTCTTTAACAGCCGGTTGCGCTCGGAGTAGAGAAGCTGTTGTCCGTTTAGTACCAAATTTAAAGTATATAAAACTTAACCAAAGAATGTTAATTTTATTAACTTGGCTAAAAGAAGTTAATTTTTTTTAGCACAGTAGGACTTTTTTAAATGGGAAACAGCATCGTTTGAGTGAGATTAACGTCATCAAATTAGTGTTTCAGAGCCTGAGAAATTGGGAAAATATCCTTATGCGAAGTAGGTATTAATGGGCAAAGTATTATTGAATCAACAAAGTTTGAAGTGTTGGTAGAGATATCGGCAGCGTAAAAAAGAGGTACTGACTTCTAAGTCAAAGAGGATGATTACTAACATCAAAGTACTTGTTCTAAAACTTCTAAAGCACAAACTGTGTTTAAGGATCTTAAATAGCATAACAACACCACACGAATAAAATTGATTTCTAGAATATTTTATTTCAATCTTCAATAATACATTTTTTTTTATCAAGCTTAAATGTATGAAATTTTTTTATTTCCATTTTCATTCAGGCAGTTATCATAAATAAAAATCACGTTTATTTAAAATAGATAATTGTTTGTATAGGAAAAATAGCGTGATTTGTTATATCGATTATTGAAAAGATATTAACACCACCGACTGTCGGAACCTTTAGAAAATTGATGATTTTGTAATCGGTCGTACATTAAATGAAACATTTACATAGAAACAATGCATACCCGTAGACACAATGCATTGCCGAGCCCGTATATTTTCGTTGATCCTATTTTTTAACAAAAACTTTGTTATAAAATGGCGTGTATATTAAATTTTATTCGACAGCGGCTATTTCATATCGGGTAAAGCCGTTTTCATTTATTTTCCACCAAACGAAATAGTCCGTATATCGCTGATTGCACTTTTTCAATAATAATTTCTATCCGGAATCCCAGTTTTGATTTGCTATTAATAAAGTTCACCTATACATGAATGATAAAGACTAACTAAACTCTCTTTTCTATATGATATTTAAGTAAAAAACACAAGCAAATCTGATTATTTTTCCACTCTACATTCGTTCTACATTTCAAATACTATATCTGACTAAACATAATCCTGACAAAATACCTGACCGATTTCGAGTTACAAACATCTCTCCTCCCCCGCTAATCGTCCCCACCGATTAACAAAGACGTACCTGCCAGAGCGAAGAAGAAAAAATATTAATTTATCAGGACAAAATCCAGCGATGCGAGACGAGCTTAAGCGAACGAACGAGCGGCTTGACAAATAAGAATCGCGTTCGTAAAAAGAGACAAGTCGCGAGATAATCCGGATTAAAAATGAGATACGCGCGCCCTCTATATTGACGCGTGTCTGTGGTCGGAACTAATCCGAAACAGAGCCGATGAAATATAGGTTTACGCATTGTACCTACCTCTCGTTTGTGCATCAATTATTTCGGGTGATACACTCACAAAACTCACACAGCGCTGCCAATACACGTCATCGATGGCGCGTTTAATAGATGATTTCAACGGAAAACATCTTGAAGTTGCAAGGTCATTGGAAGATATTTGTGCCATCTATAAGTTTACATACCAACTAATACAATAAAAAAGAATACTGTAAATTATTATTTTGGCAATCTGTTTAAGGTTACGGCGTCGGTATTAATTTTTTCTTTCTTTGTCTTCTTCATAGTTGTATGTGTATGTGGTCTTAAACCTAAAATAAAACCATTAGATATCAAATTTTATCAGTCGTATACAAGGTTTGTCAAAAATAAAGGTACTTATAATTAGGTCCGTATTTATAAACAGAACTTACCTGAGTCGGACTTGGGTAAGTCGTCCTTGAACTAAAATCGAAGTTCGGTTACAACGTCTCTAAAGTTCTAGGTGGTTTGGTGTTAACCTGGAATTTAGAGATGGATATTAGCAAATCTGTAGCTGTTATGTACATTTACGGATTTGTTACTACCCATCTCTAAATTCACGCGATATAACCGAACTTTGATTTTAGTTCAAGGACGACTTACCCAAGTCCGACTTAGGTAAGTTCTATTTATAAATACGGACCCTAGATTCCAGAACTTGGCGATAGTAAGAGTGAAAACTGAGCCCATACAACTAAAGAAGAAGGGAGGAAAAAAAGAAGAAATTTATTTTGACGCCGCCGTAACTTTGGACAGATTGCCAAAATAATAAATTTAGTTTTTTTTTTATTTTATTAGTTGTTATGTAAACTTATAGATGGCACAAAGATCTTCCAATGACCTTGCAACTTCAAGATGTCTTCCGTTGAAATCATCTATTTTAGGCCGCTACAATTACACATAGTTGCCAAATTATAAAAATAACACAAGAATATTCTAAAATTTTGAGTTTTCCTACAATAATGAATTAGTTGGAAACGGCGAAAAAAAAAAAGGTTTGGATAACAGATGACAAAAAAACAAAATTTTAGTTAGAATTGATGTAATTTGCAACAAAACTAATTATGTTTAGTTAGTTTATAAACATCTATTTTAAAAAGAAATAACAATATTTGAAATAGTAAGATAGGTAATAAAATTAACAACACATGACAGTTTAAAACCAAAATTAAATTTAAAGACTTAAAAATGAATTCTTGTTATTATGTCTATGATTCTTCTAGCACCAGATTCATCAGAATTTGAGTCAAAATCATTTGAAGATATAATAGCGGGAACAATTTTTAACTTCTCCATTATATATCTCCTTTCATACCATTTAAAAAATTTCTTTGTCATTATGTAGTTGAACCTACCTCTCCAAAAGAAGCTTATTTGGAAATTCAATAAATATAAATTCAAAAAAAGCCGCTGAATTTGATCTCATTACTGAGGAAATTTTGAAAACTCTTCCACAGAAAGCTATTGTCAAAATGACCAATCTTATTAATGCGCCTTTTATACTAAAGTACGTACTAAAGATGTGGAAGATAGCAGCCAGGTAAACTTCATCATGTATTGTGTATCTTACACTTTTAACCCAAATTTGTGAGGAAATTTTGATACGTTAATCACACTTGAATTTTATTCTTAGTCCAATTATTATCTAGTGTTTTATGGCCAATATGAAGCATTGTCCATTGCAATTAAAACTCTTTTCTCAGTGTACATACACAAATACTCCTCTACTGTGCACCTATTATTACCGTCTCGCTAATCAATTTACGGGAACAAAATGATGTGTTTTTGTTTCGGACACGTCATAGCAGCTTTTTTCTGTAAAATACTAAAATGCGCCACAGATAGTGAGTAATTAACGAAATGGATTTTGGGGTTAAATATACGAGAGTAATACACCAACCATTTTTCCGAGTAATTTTTTTTTACCGTACACCTATGTGAGTTGCATTGTATTGAATTTTCTGTATTAAAATTGGCTCTTGAGTCAATGAGGTCTACTGTTAAAAACTATTTAATAATCGAAATGATAACTTTCTATTTAATTAAATATTTACTGGCGAACAATTTTCTTATGTAACAAATGGATTCATTTTGTTCATCCAAATGCATCCAGATGTTACTCCAGAGATTACTTTTAAATGAAAATACGTAGAGTTGACACCAAGTTTGCTGCAATATTGCCAAGCGATGGATATATAAATGAGAAAATTCTAACAGGAAAATGTAACCAGTTGTACGAGCATTTTGCACCTTGATAATTTTCTTTTTTCCTTTTACAATTGAATTCGTGAATATTTGTTCAAATTATGTTGCATTTTAAATCACTTTAAATTTTGGAATGATGTAATAATAGTGTCTGAGATTATTATAACAAATAAGCCTACGAACGTCTAAGCATGTGCATAATTATCTAGAGATACTTATTTTTAAAATCGAAATGTCAGTTTGGTTTATCCAGTATTAATGTTTGAATTAGGAACTTTCATAAACTTAAAGGGGTTTCGTTTAAACATTCACTGTGTAGATAAATAACAATATAGGAAATTGTAGCCGGGGAAACTCGTATATCCAGTTGTCTGTGTCTATTAGTCAAATGGCCATTAGGGTCTCAAAAGTAAATAAGTAATAGTGCCTCTCTGGTCTGGTCTTGCCTCTGGGACCTTTATAAGATTGCTGCGAAACGCTCGCGTTACAAATTAGGCAGCTAGCAGGTTCGGCAATTGCGAAGAATTGCAAAGCTCCCGGAAAAATTAACCCATTTATTATTAACAGTCGAAAAGGAGCAGCGTTTTCCCAACAAAGAACTGTTTTGTTGCTCTGCTTGTTTAAAGAAACAGTTTAATCTTTCTAGAAATATGGGATTCAGTTTTTCTTGTCTCGTTCTTTAATTGCTCGTCTAGGTCACTGACGTGGCTGGAATGTTTTAAGTTCTGTAAAAGTTTTTTTCTGTAGAAAATTATTAATACTAGTCGGCGGAGAGTAACCCATAATAGAACTAATATAACTTAACAGTTTATGAATTCTACTGATATCACCAAAAGGACATGGATTTTTTTAACGTTTCTTGTCATTTCAAAATATTTTTTGTCGTACCGCACCACACAGTCAAGGTCAATAATAGAAGTAGAATCCTTTACGGGCACTTTTTTTAATTTATAGATTATGTGAACAATGTTTTTATTTAAAAATATACAATATTTCTTTAAAACAATTCAATCCCTATACAAAAGAAATTACCACGGATGTGCCAAGTACGTATACTTTACCGAAGTTTTTTTCTCTCACCCAAGCCATATAACAAGTTGTTTCTAATTTTTCTATTTATAAACTGAAAGAAATTTTTTATTAGCTATTAATCTTCATTCAGACAGCTAGTTTTAAATTGTGTATAAATGGTGTTAGTGATTATTCGATTAATAATTAATGCATTTAGGTGTAATGTAGGTAATTGTGAACAAATAAAGTAAGGTGAGGTAATGAAGATTAATACATGGGTTTAAAAGCTTATTATTTTAGCTTACATTTAATACTCGATTATTATGACAAACCATTCATGTATTATTAATTAAGTTAAAATTTCAAACGCTCATCCATTTAAACTAAATGAGTAGCAGTATAATAATAGGCACTGTAATTATGTTATTAATAGCAACATGATTTAAATAAAGTTGTGCCATTATTTTCTAAAAATAAATCTATGCGACACTCTGTAATATATAAATTGTCCCTGTTCCTAAAACCCTCCTCTATTTCGTGTAAAATTTCTCTTGAGAAGTGAAGGAATTAAGCAATTTCCCCGTAATGCCTTTATAAAACTTGCTAAGAATTCGGGATGCGTCTAACGATTAAACATGTAAATGTAAATAGGGCTTGTAAAACATTTAAGGGAAACGTCACATCTCTCGATGTCGAGCGTTTTTACGAGATAAGGGGAAAAGCAGGTTCGATGCAAATTAGATTTGCGGGTTTTAGCCGAAGGTATGGAAAAACTGTACTGGATATATTTTTTCCTTTCATCTATTTTCAATAAAAAATTGATTTCATATTTAAAAACTGAATTTTAAAAAGTTTTTAAAATTCTTTTAATTTTTTTTTACAAAATTTCTTGGGAATCCCTTGGAAAGCCCCTAAAAGTCCTTTATTAAAGTCCTTAATAGTTCCTTACAAGTATAAAATCCTTAAAACTTTATTAAAACCACATAAAGTACTAAAATATTCTTCATATTATTTAAAAGTCCTTGACAATATTTAAAAATCCTTCAATGTCCTTCCAAATAATTAAAAGCTCTTGTATTTAAAAAAAATGCTAAAAAACATCAGTATAGTCCATTATAACTCTCCCGATAGTCCTTGTTCGAGAATATCCTTGAAATACGGTAGAAGTCAATGAGTATATCTTATAAGTTATTAATTAATTTTAATATTACTTTGTAGATATCCCACAATCAAATGTCCTTGATATTTGAAAGTTCCTAAAACTACTAGAGAATAATAATCTTCTTTTAATTTACTCCATTTTAGAAAAGTAGGGAAAGGCGGAGAAAAAAATGGAAGGAAGCATCCCTACCAAAAAATAAGTAGATTAATGGAAAACCTGGAAAATCCCATCCACCATCATTAAAAATGACTGATGATTTTTTAAAATCTAAGAGTCCTTACAAGATCTTGATAGTCCTGCATAAGTATAAATGTTGGTCTTATATATTTGTTTTTAATTTTGAACAGTGATAGATTTAGGTTATTTAGAAATTTAATTTGTATTTGTATAACTTTTAATTTGTATGTCATTCAAAATAAATTGATATTTCAATAAATTTTAAAACAAGTCAAAATCTTTGAAGGTCCTTACAACCAATTAATATTGTTTAATGTATCCGAAGAACCTTAAAGGTTTTTGCTGAAGATTTATAAACTTTTCAATACGTCTATTTTTTTATTAATCAGTGCAACTGGTATCCTCCCTCTTTTTGGCAACTGCTCTCTGCTAAGGGATAGTAGCATTTTATCGTTTAACTCCATTTCCCACAGGAGGACCCCACTAAACAGTCTACTCATAAATGATGAACTGTGTGTGTAACCAGGGGGGTGCAAATCATTGGTATGCCGCGGGCCAAAGCAAATAAATCCCTTTTGTAGGTCCATACGATAAAACAAAAGATTATACAGTGTGGTTTTGTGTAACGAAAACCCATAGAACAATTATTAATTTGGGAACAATTTTACTTGTTGGATGATTAAAAGAATAAATCAAATATAGTATATTTCATTTATTTTATAGTTTTTACTTGACAATGAGAACCAAAATATGTGAATTTGCGTTGGTAAACTCCATTTTTACTGTAATAATAATGTTTATAATAAATAATAAATAATTCCTAAATACAAATGCTGCGTAAACATCATGTTTACAAAAAATAACTACAACGTGACGTGCTAATTATATGCATATATACAACCTACTTATTACAAGAGTATTTATGACTTAATTATGTAAATTAATTATTTTTTGAAAAATAATTTCCAAGAATATTTTTAGCTAATGATAGTATGCTCAAATTTTCATTGTGATTAAAATACATAGCTGATACATGAAGCATTGAATAATTAAACCTTATTGGATTGTATGTTAACTTAGTTTTCTATAGCTTGATTATAACTTAATAAATAATAGCTTTACTATAATTTTCTTTAATATTCTTTCGTCATTTAATTTTGGTAATACATTCAATGTCTCTTTTAAAAGAAAGAACCCTTAATGTAAATACTGCTTTCAGTATCTGATTGTAGTAAATCTAAGACAACTAATGTAGAAAAAGGAGCAATTTAAAAAATAAAGCAACAGTACCTCGCCCATTCGAATGAAACTAACTGCAAGTTCCCCAACGACGTAGAGATGCAATCAAATTAAAAATTGGAAGGCCTTAAATATTTTATACAGCGACCTCGGCTCTAATGACCGTTCAATAACACATAAAATACAAAAGTGGTCGTAGAAAATCTATTAGAAACGTGCCACATACGGCAACTATTGCTCCATAATGGAGCCCGGCCGGAAAAATAACCAGCACAGTGGAGTATATTATTCACCGAAGCTGCTGCACTTTGCGGGTTTTATCTTGCTCAGAACTTGGTCCCGCCACTCTACAACCTATAAAGTAAACTTTGAAATTTATGTCTTTCCAATCGAAAAGTCTGTTTTCTGTTTATGGACTTTGTACATGTTCCTGATACTTGCGTGGATGTTTAATCAAAATTCATTTTGTAAGTTTCTACATTGAATTAAAAGTAACAATAATAAGCTTTAGCAGTATTGTAGATATAACCTTAATACTTACTTTTCTCAATTTTTAATTTACTTTTCCATTGAATCTTTATTTATTTTTCTTGTTACAGAGTATCCTTGTCTTATATCTACAAAATCAGGTAAGTAATTTTCTTATTCATAAATAATATTAATAACATGACTTTACATTAAATCTATTCCAACAAATTTATTATTTCTATTTTACAGTTTAACTTTACATTGCAATAATTTATTATACATCTCCAATAGAGCTTTTAATAAGAATCGATAATCTCACAAATTATTCTACATCCTGTATTTAATTTTTTTTTTCCTGAATCTGTGAATATTGCAATAAACCTGCGTTATAAAAGTTTGAAAGGATCAGGTGTGTTCCACGCTTTTCTGAAAGCATACACCGAACCAGTGTCTGAAATATAAATAAGGACTTGTACTTAGTAACCAGAATTAAGATTTGAATTTCTTATTTATAACCATGAGCATCCAGGAATGGCACCAGATCGCGTTATGTAGGTTTTAATAATTTTAAAGAGCCATCAAGTATTTTAAAGATAGTTTAGATCTGTTATAAATTTAAATGTTAAAGTATATCACTAACTCAAAAAGGTAAATCAAACGAGGGTGGTCCTTAAGATCTCACAAGAGTATTTTATTACGACCGGTTTCGAGGATCAGATCCTCATCAGATCCTCGAAACCGGTCGTAATAAAATACTCTTGTGAGATCTTAAGGACCACCCTCGTTTGATTTACCTTTTTGAACTTATAACTCACACATGGCTACCACCTTCAACTTTAATATATCACTAACTTTTTGTAAATCCAAAGAAATTAAAGCAAAAAATTAAAAAAGTGTAAATAAATAAGCAAAATATAACATTTATCAAACTGAGACAAAAAACGCTACCAATCAAGGTATAATTAAGTTAAATGTATTTAAAAAGGTAAAGATGACATCAAAAATGACGATTAATAAATATGTACGATAGATGGCATTTAAAGTTCTTAAAATAAAGCAAAAAACATGATAAGAATATAAAATTAAATAATAATACTTCATAATAAAGAAATTATACAATACCTTGAACCCCTCCTACAGGTATTGAGATTTTCATGTTCTTATTCTAAGATGGCGTCTAGAATAGATCCGTTTTAATAAAGTGAAACATTTATTTAAATAATTTTAAACATTATCAATAATTAATATAATATTAGAATCAAAAATTATATAGTGGGTAGATTTAAAATAATATAAACTATAAAAACAATTAATTCCCGCAGAAGATTTTAATGATATTCAAATAATCGTCAAGGATAATTAAGGACCTTACAATACAATATTTTTGACTTATTAATTATTAATTAGACAAAAAATACGAACATATGTTACAGTTTTCTGTAATCATTTTCTTTTACTTTAAATATAAAACTACTACATACAGGGTGTATCAACGATGCGTGGGTGAACGATAGCTGCTTCCCTATATGAGATAGGAAAAAATGCTTCAAATAAAAGTTGTAGAGGGCATTGAAAGCTACGTTCCAAAAATAACTACCAATATACAGGGTGTCCGATAAATGTATGAGTTATCGAAGTAATGTTTTTTTAAAGGAAACACCCTATATATTTTTACTCATACATTTATCGGACACCCTGTATATTGGTAGTTATTTTTGGAACGTAGATTTCAATGCCCTCTACAACTTTTATTTGAAGCATTTTTTCCTATCTCATATAGGGAAGCAACTATCGTTCACCCACGCATCGTTGATACACCCGGTATAGCAATTCTATTAATTTTGCATGAGATTTAGTTTTATTTCCCAAAACATATGTTATATGTCATGAAAATATCTTTATACATTAAAACCAATTTATTATTACAATTTTCACAGTGTTGTCAAGATGAAAAACATACAAAACTTCTGAATTTCGACACATATATAATAAAAACATTGGAGTTATTGGATTTCATTTCCTAATGCCTAAAAATTGAGTATAAAATGAAATATTTTAAAATTTAACAAAACCCGAGCCATCCCTGGTAGCTTAACCTTGCCTGAATACTTTATTCATACCTAAAACAGAATTTGTCTTTTTCTTTAGAAACTTCGAACTTTATACTTAAAGTGGTGTAAGTAGCTGTCTTTTTTTTAAACGAAATTTAACCCTTAAGTACTGGTAGTTACCCTACTTGCTACTTTACCGTTACTTTACCTAATGTTGTTTGCGAAGCAAATTCGCTGTTCCTGGGAAACTTAGAGAACAATAAAGTGTGTAGGCAGGTATCCGCCGCACGCTTAAATAAGGGGTGGTAGAGTTGTTTAATAAATTATTTTATCCTATATAAACATTTCTGGATTCTACAGCGTGTCTACAAATGTAAAGATATTTTTTGTTGATTACAGATACAAAATTAAATTCTTGGATAAGGAAAATTACAATACAATGCTCTATTTTTTCTCAGACAAAGTATAGATTATATAGGATTGGTCACAAATTTACTTATAAAACTACAAAGTAAGCAATGTGGTTTTACAAATATTCTTTTAAACTATTAAAGCATTTTTCTAATAAATAATCCTATAATGTTTAAAAATATTCCAATTTATTGCCACTTTAACTGAGCATGGTAATTTATTAAAAATGCTTGGCCTGAGATACTTGGAAGCACATCTACACAGCATGAGTTTTAATTTTTAAGTTTGGATTGAAATAACTTCAAAATTCCGAAGGACGATAGGTATAAATAAAGAATTTTTATTCGATAATTTTTTTTTAAGCATCAAAGCTATATAAGTTGTTAAACCATATATCTAGCATGAGTTGAATGAAGTACATTTGAAATACATCTAAAGTACATTTAAAGTCCATGTGAGGTACATGTGAAGTATACGTGAAGTACACGTGAAGTATAAGTAATTTGAAGTATATCTGACCAAAAAGACATTAAAAATATTGTGTAAGATGATACTAAAAATACAACATATAGATTCTGAATACCACCAAATCTGAGTAATATTATAAACATTTGATTAGCAGATTTAATAAAAGAACACATTACAAATAATATAGGTAATTAAAACGCAAAAATAGGACAGCAACATTTTCTATTGCAAGACTATCTAATTTTATATAATATTGTTTTTATGTCATCAGAGATTTCCTTTAGAGAATTAAGTCTAAGTATGATATTTTCTATAATTGGAATAATTCAAAATCAAAAGTAAATTTAAAAATAAATTTTTTCTTTTTCTGAAAATAATTCATATAAATAATCAAACCTGTTTAGTTGGTAGAATAAAAAATAAAAAATCAAATAAATGAATCGAAAGCTGTTTAAAATAAAATCATGCAGTCATTGAACAATGCTTTGTATTTTTCAAACAATTAATAGATATCTGATGAATGTTGTATTGAACAAAAAGTGAAATAAGTGTATATATTGTTAAATGGACAATAGGTATATTTTTCCACAATTGATCCCATTGTTTAATTAATTGTTTAAAAAACAATGTGAACGTAATTTCATGTTATTAAAAACAAAATTCAATATATTGAAATTTTTGGCACATAATTCTTTTAGTTCTTGCTTTAAATATTTTCACAACTTACCTATAATATTTTCCAATGTTAATTTGTTACTTATCCAATAATTATTCTGCCGTAAAGGAAAAGCAGAAGACAATTTGTTACGGTTTTAATTTAAATAGCAGAAAATAAATATATAAATCAATTAAATGATATACATTTTCACAAGTTATATAAAGTTGAATGAAACTTACCCTTTTGAAAATAAAACAGATTTAGAAGTTGATAATTTAATAGTTTAAAGTTTGGTTAACCTACAGAAAATGTAAACATTTCATTCTGACAATCATCTGTCAACCTTTCTTCTTCTAGTGTAACTAGGACCTATTTCATTTCTTAAATGTTCTATGGCAAGGTTATGATTTATTATTTGAACAGATGCAATTTTCCCCTAAAATTTCAATAGTTGGCGATATTGGTCGGCCATTAAATCAAGGAATTTCCTTCCTTTTTGGCTCTTTCTTTGATGGCATGAATTTTTTGGGTCCATGTGGTGCCTGTTCAGATTTATCGAATTTTATTCGGAATAAAAGCCATATATTAAGAGAGAATTACAACTATCACTAGGATACTACATTGTCTAGTCTTGACAGCACTTCTTGTGAATAAAGTAGTTCCTAGCACGGCCCTACCTTATATTCGGTAAGTCCATATTTAGCTATACCTTTCGGCTTATTTGTATTACTTATATTGCCTTTCCTTCTAGGCCTTTTAGTATTGGGTTTAGAGACTTATAAATTGCTTGCATGAGCTAAATTAGAACCTTTAAAGATTAACACTTACCGCTTACCTGCTTTTGCTCTGGACTTCAGTCTTACTGCCTGTCTCCATTAATAGCTACTTACTGGACCATAACTGCATCCTTACTAGCTCCTAGGTACATGTATTTGTGGATGCTACATCCAGACTGCTGTCTACTTATTATTAGCACGCATGACGATTGTGTACCTAAAGCGAGACCACCCCATACAACTTGGATCTGCTACAAACAAGTAAGAACTTTCCTTATTCTTCTAAGGCTGATAAGCTGAGCTGGAACCTCAGCCTATTATCCCCGGCTTGGACAATATCGATAACTTGTGTACTGACTAAGTACCTAAAAGAAAGGACATTAATAATAAACGAATATAGATATATTTAATTTCATATACTTACATTCATCTCACTGTAAACAATTAGTACTAATTGGATATCCCAGGGCAACTTGATAGGTTTAGCCCCTTTTTTATTATTATTGCTCAAATTACAAACTGGAAACTAACCTGCACTGATCCTGGACTGATATTAAATTATATGGGTAACACAAGTGTAGTTTAACTCATATAACCCTCACCCACTCTCCGGTAGTTCATAAAACTACTTGAGCTATTATTTGTCCTGATTATTTAAGCAAAGGGGTAATTTCATTACTAATAAGCACCTCCAGGTAAAGGGGCAGTAGCAAATTCCTTGACCTATTACTGAGCTATTATAGAGGTAGTACTAATATTATTCTTAAATTGTGTCCAAATAAATGTAAGTTGTAATAGGAGACACTCGACTACACTTTCATCGATTTTTCCCCAGATCTACTCGTTGATACAAAATTTGTATTCATTTTTTCGCGTATACTATTCGAATCTCAAAAATCAAAATATCCCTATTTTTATGGCACTTACGGCAATGCTCAAAGACAAATAAACCTGCAATCATTACTCTAAATCTCACTTAGACCTACCGCATAATCAACTTTTTGTAATGGAAATGTATGACCCTGCATGTATATATCGAGAACTGTAAGACATCAAATATCGAGAGACTTTGACGGTGATATTTTTTGTTTTTTTGGTATTTCAGCCTTTTTGTTCAGTGGAAATACCTACTTTGACCGAAAAAGATCTACGGAATCATAAAACACCTTATAAGTGACAATATTTTGATTATATTAGTTAATTACGTATATTGACTACACAGAATGATCGAATAACTTCCAAAAATATTCAAGGGTGATTTTTGGTGTCCATTTTAAAGATTTAGGGATTTCTAACTTCAACACTCTGTATCTCAAAATAGGATAGAATTGGAACACTTTTGATGGGGAATTTCAAATATTTTGACGGCACTCTCGTTTGCATAAACAATACATCTTCTTATAAAAACAATGTACCTGCACTATTCATTGTGTTATGTAGATTTTCTAGGTATATTTTTAGATTTAGTACCTACAATTATTCAGTCATCAACCCTATCGCAAGTTATTTAATTTCTCGCTGTTGAGTACTTTCATTTTTTTAAATTTATTATTCCTGGCATAATTAATGATTTTTCTCAGAGCTAGTTCTATAGTCTAAGAGCAAATACTTCGACATTCACGCATGAAACCGACAGATTTTATTTTTTATTTAATATCTCATCCAAAATTAAAATATTTAAATAAAACAAACCTATAAATAATAGAAATTTAATTTTGTATTGAAATTTTTGTTTTGGGCATTTTCGGTGTATTGTTGGTTATCTACAAAATGTTAATCTAGTTAAAATACAAATCTGAAATAGATACGGTTACTATTTGAACAAAAAATTTCAAAATTCTCATTTTAAAACATTTTTACCACTAATATGAGTCTAAAAAAAAATGTAACTAGAAATCTCATTTCACCATATACAATCGAAAGCCAATCAAAAATTTTTTGGAGTCACATGACTTCAAATAATTAAATATAACAAAAAACTAATCAAAATAGAAAAAAATTTGGTACCATATTTAAAAAATAGATAAAATTTCCTATTGAAACCCCAATTTTTAGAATTAAATTCCAAAAACAACACAAAAAATCATCTAAGCAACTAGACAGGTGCAAAAATGAACAAAACTGGAATAAAATCCACATTTTTGAGACAAATTGATCAGATTAAAAGATTGTAATAAGTAAAATATTTCGCAAAGAGTATTTTGTTAAAAAAATTGGTTGTTTTCTTATTAACATTAACTGTAGAGACGATCTCTCCAAGATTATACTTTGTTAGTATTTAAATATAAAATTTCTATAAAATTCTATTCGAGCGCATTGACTGAATAAACCATTTTTTCCTCCTCCACTATAATTTACATTTAAATAACTGGTCGTGATCCGCTTCGCCAAGAAACGCTTGCCAGTAATTATAAATGGAAATTTGCCATGGAAAAATGGATAATTTTGTAAACGTCACTCTGCCAGATGGGTCGAGGCCTATTAGAATGGCAGCTGGTTTAAAAAAAGTATCGAGACAATATTAAAAAATGAGTTATGGAGAAAAGGAGTTAAAATCCAGTTCAAGACTTAATTTCGTTTTATGCTTATACCTTTTTATTTCTTCAGGAGTGTGTTATTTGATTTTATATACATAGTATACCAATTCTAAGGTATATTTTTTATTTATAAATACTCAATAATAGTGGAGAGCTTTGAGACTGGATGGAAATAGAACAAGAAGACACGTAGCTAAACGTATCTGTTCATGTTTATATGGTAATCCACACAAATATAAAACCAAAAAGCCACTGGATTTGACATAATTATCGTGGAAATTATAAAAGTCTTTCATGGAAAACTATTGTCAAAATAACCAATACCATGAATGCGTCCTTTAACAGAAGTATTAATGGTATCTAAGTCTAGGAATTTACATTTTTGTTGTTAAAAGATTAAAAATTAAAAAATCGTGAAGATTTTAGTGATAGGATCAATAATCTGCATAAATTGTGTCTATGTCTTTTATTAGAAATATTATTATCTTCCCTTTTGCCTGTTGCTCATCTACAAATTTATTGGTCCTCATATAAACAGTCCTATTATTCAATATTTTTGTCAGTTTTTAGGTATTTTATGTAAAATTATCTATAGCAACTCAATACCTATTTAACGGACATTTATGGCATGGTTTATTTGTTTATTTTTATAAAAAAAAAAACAACATAAATGTATCATCTACTTTTTTGAATAAACCATTGTATTAACATTATTATCATCATCCAAAAAACATTTTATGTTACTCTATTTACTAAAAAAAAAAAAAAATCGTTCTCCCTTATTTTTTATAGCTCATCGAAAAACGAACGATGCTTATCTACCGTAGTCGATTCCTCTTCAGACACCCTTCCCATAGCCTTAGAGTTCATCTTTTCCTCTCCCAAACTGATTAATTGGCGCACGTAAAAAGATATCAGCGAGAGCGGCACCCGACCAGGTAAAAAACGGCAGTAGACGCCACCTGGGGGAGGCGAAGATACCGCCCACAGCGGCGGCACGAGCGAGTCTTTCCATAGCGGTACAAAAAAATTTTTCCTTAAATAACTCTTTATAAAAGTTATATTTTTAAACTCAGCTTATCGAGACCTTTCAAGAAATATACTACATCAAGTATTAGTGAGATCACAATAAAAGTTAGCCAAAAAATACAATACTGTGTTTAAAAAACTTACGAGGTAAACGCGAGTATTTTTTTTTTGTCAATTTTTCTGAGAACATAGAAATGTTGGAGGTATATGACACTATGTCAGAACATAGATGTCATCAAAACCAACAATTTATACAAATATAAATAGAAATAGGAAGATTTATTAAATAGATTAATAAACAATTCACAAATATTGTAACAATAATTAGGTATCTAACTGAATTTCTTGTGGAAATTTATTAATATGTAATTATGGATCCTAAAAAGTGTCCAAATAACATCATTCTTTCTGCTCTACTAAAAAGTTGACTAGAATGACAGTAAAGTTTAATTTCGAGGTACAAAACTGTAGTATATCTGAAGTATTAAGCATTAAGATCTCTTTGTAGATTGCAAAACATTTTTGTATCATCTGCATAGAATTTTACAGGGCTTTTTATAGCATTGTCCAAGTTACTAGTGTATAGGAGGAATAACAGTGGTCCCAATAGAGAACCCTGAGTTACTTTACTAAAAACAAGATTGTTTCTTGATACTTGACCATTAATTCTGATTGCTTATTCATTCGAAAGCTCTCAATCTAATCAAGTAAATTTCCTCTAACTTCCAGTTGTTTTAATTTTAAAAATAGGTACTTAATCAAAACATTTTGCATAGTTTGAGTATATGACATCAGTAGTTTCACCAGTATATTGCCAAGTTATTTACTGATTCAAAGACAACGACAATAATAAAAAAAAAATCTGTAATTAGGTTGATTTTTGCATAATAATTAAAAATCTATTTTAACATAGATGCCTACTTTAATTCTAATAAATTATTTCTCCATATTTTTATTGAAAATATATTATCCCGTGTTGCCACTGTTTCTATGTGAGCCTTCGGGCTCCTGGACTCAGGATTGCCGCCTCACGAAGAAGAAATTGATGGGTGTAAATCACCAGTTAGCGCCGTGCGGCCGTCATTACGTAACAAATGGCCGCCATTTATCTGAATCCATCTCTTCCGGCATCGCCAACAAATTCTTACTAAAAAATCGACTCTCCACTTCATCCCTTTGCCTGTACAAAAGAAATAAATAGAAAATGATATCCTTCGCAAGATTTTTTTTAAACAGACTAAGAGACTTGTAATGATCTGAAACTGACTATACTTGCTATTTCAATATGTTTTTTTTATTAACAATTACTCTAAGTGAAGCGTTTAGATTCTTACAGTTATTTCACTGAAAAATTAAAAATGAAACAGATAAAAGAAGAATTGCAATAAACAAAATGAAAATCTTGAAGTTATAGAAAACTATGAGCTGTGAGTTTTTTAAATTGATTTTCCGTTTCTTTTTTCTTTCGGTTTCCATTAGTCATTCTGAAGTAAAAGTTTATGTAATTTAAAGGCCGTTAGTATCTTATTACAAGAAATATATTTGAGGAGTAAACTGAGTAGGAAACTTTTATCATTAAGACGTAAATTTAAAAAGTTTAGAGTTTAGGCCTGTCTAGACGATTCAGGATGTTTTTGCTTTACTGATTTTCTGTTTTTTTTTTTTTGTATATTCGTTACACAAACAAGAAAACTTTTGTAGAAATATATCTTTTTTAAGGCTCAATTACCTAACGATCTGGTTTTTCTTTAATTTTAAAATCGCAAAATCTCGAAATTTCAACATTATAAAATCTGAAAATACCGATTTGAAATTAAAACCTCACCCTTCACCTCTTCGGTAAACAATAGAAGGAGGGGATAAAAAGTATTTGTTTAGAGTTTATGACAAAATATAAATATTTGCTTCAGAAAAAAAATGGATTTTACTAAAATGATATAGTGAATTGAAATAATTCTTGGACGATGAGTAGGACATAGAGGTTTTATCGAATGTCCATCTTACTCCCCAGAGTTGACTTTGTTAAATTAATTTTCATAGAAAAATTTAAAATATGTTGTTTACAGGATAACACCATAATTCATTAATGATTGATATTATAAAATAGCGAGGAAGAATAGAGTATAATAATATTTAAATAAATTAAAATAGTGTATTTACTATAGATTTTTTTTTATTAATAATAATATTACTATCGGAAAGTTCAATATGTTCGGTTTTTTATATAGAGGTACAAGAATAACTATGAATCTTTAAAATTTGTCAAAGATACAGGGATGATTTAAAATTTTCGTTCAGAGATGAATGGAGGCGCCAGGTAACACAAATATTGTCCAAGTCTTAAGCAATTGTAAGTCGAAAGATGTAATGTTAAACATGGCAACTATTTAATAATAGTAATAATATACTAAAAAAGTAGCTAGGCTGGCACCTATTCAATTCATAAATCTTTTAATGATCATAAGATTCCTTATAACAGCTTACAGACATTTCTCTCGCCATATACATTGGCTACATTTTGTCCATATTCGGCTAATCCCCCTTTTGCCGGTCCATAAAAATCTGACGGTCTGTCGAGGTGTGGGCTTTCGGCGTTTTCATCTTTTACGAGCGCTTTTCCGGCAGCAACAGCAACACAGACACCGCACAACAACAACAACGAGCAACGTAGAGACGCGAAAACTGAAAAGCCAATCTTCATTACATCATTACTCATACAGTGTTTCTGGCCATTTTCCGATTTTACTGCGGCATTTACACGACCTGTTATTGTTCCTACTCAGTTGATAAACCCGTTAAAATTGCAACCGGGAGGGTTAATGAAAAACTTTATGGCCGAAAAGTGGATAATGTGGGGGTGAATTGGTCGTAATTCTATTTATGAATGTCGCTCGATAAGCAAGGGTATTACGCTCTATTTTTCGCTCGCATTAGTTATTAATGAAATGGGTGGGCGGGCTATTATTGTGGAAACTTTTTATTACCCATCCAGTATTACATCGCTTGTTATTACAATGGTAATGCAACCGGTTTACCATGAAGATCAAAAGAAAATAAATACACATATTTATTATATAAAGATCTTATGAAAGAAAAGTAGAATTATAAATATTTTAATTTCTATTTTAAATAATTATTCAAAATTAAAACACACTTTGAGTAGAGTTAGATTGACAAATTCTTATCTGCCCAAAATCGTCACAGCATACCTCAAATACTACTGCCATCTTTGAGCTTGTCAACCAAGGAGGGAAGTCTCCTTTCGCTTCGTCTTATATACTTTATTCGATATTATATAATTCTTATAATTTAATTTGTCAAATTTCCACAAAACAAAAAAATTTTGTTTTCTGAGTTACAAAAAAAAAACGATAAATTTTGAAAATCTATATTTCGAAAACTATTTCGTCTGCGGAGACAGTGCTGGTCTAAAATTTTATTAAATTTAGTCTATTTAGAAAATCTTCAAAGTATATAGCTATTATTTCTAGCAAAGTGGCTTTCAACAGCAGAAACTCAAAGTGTATTTGCAACACAGTTACGTGATATATGTCCATATTTATTACATTTAAAACATCGGGGCTTAAAACGAGATAATTTTTTGTTAAGATTTACTTTTACCTCCATAAATCGCAACGTTAGAAGAGCTTTCAATTTTACTGACATCCTGAAGTAACTTAGTTTTAATTGCGTCAGCAGTTACTTTGATGCCTGAGCTCTTAATGTCCATAATCATTGGCTTAAACATTACTGGAAGATCTGCTAGAAATAAAGTACCAATCAATTCGACATTAATTTCCATACCAATGCCGTCGATATTTTATTTACATAGTCTTCAACGGTAGAACTATCTTCCAAATTACATGTAATCAGAGTCCTAAGGAGACCAACACGTCTAGTAAGGCCTTTGTCTCCAAATGCCATTTCTAAATTTTCCCATGCTTCTCTAGAAGTATTATGAGTTTGAAGGTGAACATAGTTGATAGGACCAATCAGAAGTATAATTTTACTTTTCGTCTTTAAGTCCTTCTTCCTATCTAACTTTTCAGGATCTGCAATAACACAATCCCAGAGTTCTTCATGTTTTTACGTCTTAACAGCAAATTTCCATGAGTTGTAATTATTCCGACCTCTTAACTTATCAATAGGAGGGAGAATTCTGGAACCAGACATTATGAAAGTTGAGATGCCTTAAGAAAACAACACACCAACGGCTAGGATTTGAAAATATCGTAATAGGTATACGCAAAACGATATCTTTATTGCTAGTAACTCTTCAGTAGGCCCATAACCTCTGGCAAAGTGTCTTTCAAAAGTAGAAACTCAAAATGTATTTTAAATAAAAATGTTTACCTTCTGACACTTTTTGTTTTATCAATCAATACATTAAACTACTAGATAACCGATACAAAAATATAATATATATAAACTATAGTATCGACATTACATTTTGAGTTACTATAGCGACATTATTATCGTAAAACAAGAAATAAAAACTGAAAAAAGATCAAGAATTTCCCGTTTTTTTATACTTTTTTGGTTTCATAGAAATTTGCGACCATTCAGAATTCTCAGGCCTATTTTGTTTGTTATCACACACGCTAGGTTAAATTTTTAAAAACGCACTAAGTACTCTTGATCAAATTTGCTGCCCAGACAGAAAAAAAGAAGGTAAAAAAGTTGTTTGCGGAAATATCTTTCGTCGCATAAAATATTCAAAGGCGTTCATGGAAAAACTTTTATGCGGACATAAACACGCATATACGAAAACAACTTTTATTTTTGACCATGTTTTATTACGATGTTTGTTTGGATGGGTTACAGGATGTTTGAACTTTGAACCCTGAATATTTATCGATGGCATGGTAACAGATCGTGTATATTATTTTTCATAATATTTTAAATGACATACTGTTTTCACAAGTTCCATGGCGTTTAAAGTGTTAAAACCTCATTAAACATTTTTTCGTACAGTCTCAAAAAGGAGCACATAAAGTTTATAATATTCGTTATATCAGTTCATATAAATGTGCATCACTTTATTATATAGAATAAGAAGCTGCTCTGAAAGTTATAATTACAGCAAACTTTATAATTAATTTTAAACGATTTCTTTGTTCAATTATCTAGTCTTCGAAGCCTGCGAAAAAAAAAAGGAAAACAAAAAGTTGAATCTATCCAATTCAACTGCAGAAATATGTGAATAAAACGCCAGAACTCCAGTGTTCATTTTAACTCAATTATAGTCTTAAATCTCCGGATTTCTTGTATTCCTGCGCGGCTGCAGTGACATATAACAAAAATACGGTAGGCAGCAGGCAAAAATGCCTGCAAAATCCAAATGAATTAATAATCTACGTTGCAGGGTCGGAGTTCAATAACAGATACTCAGATTTACAAATTCTCAGTAATAATCGGAAAATAAATTAATATTATTTAAAATCAAATTATAATAAATATCGTTTCAAAGTATAACGTTGGAATTTTGTAATAAAATTAAAAAAGAGCTAGGAATAAAACAATCATGGTCTATTTAATCGATGCAAAGAACTACACGTTCTATTTAAAATATCGATATTAGAAAATATCCCACTTTTCAAAAAAAAAATTTGATGGTATAGTAGAAGTTGGAAATATAATTTTTTTTTAGAAAAATAAAAATAATTTACCAAATAATCCAAATATTTAATAACTATGGTAACGAAAAAGACATTCGCAAAGGTATTGTAATAATATTCTTGCCTTTACTACTGTATAGCGTTAAAACGTCAACTTATAATGCCATTTTATATTACTACTGTCCACTAAGATACAACCAGAAAAAAGAAAATTATCTCAATGTACTCAAAAAACTAGGTAACAAATTTATAATCGGTGGAGATTACAACTTCAAAAACACCAACTGGGGTTTAAGATTAACCACAGTCAAAGGAAAAAATTGCACCGAGCCGCATCAGAACTTGGTTGTACATACCAATCTTCTGAAAAACCCACCTAATAGCCCACCGACCCAAATAAGATTCCAGACCTTCTAGATTTCTTTATTCTAAGGAAAATTTCACCAAACTATATGCAAGTAGAAGAAAACTTTGAAATAGATTCAGACCATTCTGCTGTAATCCTTATTCTAAGTGATAATGTTATTCAAAAAGAAGCCAAACCGACCCTAGCAAATCGGAAAACTAATTGGGAAGGTTTTCAAGAGGACTTAATAAATACTATTCAACTGACCATAACACTAAAAACAAAAAAACAGCTAGATGAAGAACTGGAAAGGTTTATAGTTAAAATCCAGCAAGTTGCATGGAGGAACATACCAAAAGTAAGAAAATTAACAGCTGGAAAAAACTATCCTGTCGAAATAAGAGAACTGGTAGCAGAAAAAAGAAAACTAAGAAAGAAATGGCAGATGACAAGATCACCAAAAGATAAAAATGGATTAAATAGGGCTACCCAAAGACTGAGAAGAGAAATCCTAAATCGCAAAGAAGAATCCTTCAACAGATACCTAATAGGGCTAACAGATGATAAAGAAACTGATTATTCACTCTGGAAGACAACTAAAACGATGAAAAATTCGTGTAAACACTGTCCTCCAATCAGAATAGCAAATAACAAATGGGCAAGAGACAATCAACAAAAAGCTGATATTTTTGCTGACCACCTACAAAAGACGTTCCAATTAGATGAAAATCACGACACTCCTAATGAGACCATCCATAATATGGAACAACTTGAAAAGAAACTTCCCTGACTTAGTCATTACAGACGTACGCGATTGGGCAGAGGAAGAATACAACCCATACATGATTGGCAAACTGCTAAACACATTATAAACGATAACAAAATTATATGGGCAATATCTAACTTCTTTCCATTTAAATCGTAAAGGCCTGACGGTATCTATCCGACCCTAGATTATGTAGGTGTAGTTAAGAGTCTGTTTCTTATGCGAGATCAGAATCTTTTTGACGCGACTCGACTATCATGCATGTAAAGACTATAATTGGCAAATTTACCAATCTTTGCACATTGTTGGCTACTAGAGGATCTGATTCTAGCTTTCAGAATTCTCAAGTACAATTACGTAAACTTTAATGTCATTTTTGTCTCACTGTATCTACTATTTTGCTTTTAGGCTATCATTGGACTTACATCCTTAAGCTCTATATGCATAGTAATCAAAACCAACAACCAATTCTTGAAAATGATAAAAAACATACATATAAACAAAACCTTTTCTCATTTAAAACCAATTTTAGAAACAGTATCGTTCCACTCCATTAACAGAAATACGACACCCTTATACTACCCCTGCATCACAGTAGAAATGAAAATGAAGTGAAAATGTCCGCGCGAATCAATCAATATGTCTGTGGCTGTGGCACTCACCGGTGTTACTGAAAAACAAACCAAAAGAATGGATTCGCAAAATCCAATTCCACAAAACATAAATCACGAAAATGCAAAATGCTTTTGACGTATCATAAGTCATGTATGCATACTTTAATTCGACGCGGTGGGTAATAGGGTGGGGAGGTGAGTTGTGAGGGTGTGGATAAATCGCCGATTCCGGGGGTTACTCAGAAAGTAATATGTTTTGTGTGACGAATAGCAGTAAAAAACATGTTGTTGCAATAATTGTAGTAATTTTTGTTGCTGAAGCACTAATCGATAGAAGGCTGTGATTGTGTTGGCTCTATTTAAATAAACAGGGTTACCGATAAACTAGAAAGGGGTTGGGTTTTGCAAAAGTCACGTAAGTCTAGCTCAGACGACGAGTTTTGTAAAAATGTAAAGTCTATAAAAGGACACTAAGTTATGCTAATGCGTCATGTAATGACTATAAATAAATCCTTTCTTTTTTAATAAATTTAAAAGTTATTAAATAGTAACGGTCCAAGAACAGATCCCTAAATAGCGATTGAATGAGCATATTTTAAATCATATAAAGTTAGCTAGTTGGAAATGGCTATAATTACTTTCTAAATTTGATTATTTACTCTTTTTTTATACACGAAATAAATGAAATAACATTTTTGCTGATTGTTGATTCGATTCATATCCCGCATCTGTTTTGATGTGATTACCGCCTGGCCAATCAAGGATGGATTTTATTAGATTGTAGATTCGGATGTTGATTTTGGTTAGAGCATGTTTGCTAAATCAGAGCGTTTGCCGTTTATGATTTGTTATCGGGTACGTCCGTATAACGTCACCGCCGGCGGTATACCTAACTAGGTACGTAACTACCCACATTGCTTGTAAATATTTGCACGTCCACTTTACATTATGGAAATATTATTTGGGGCAATTGGAAAATCGACGAATCAGTATGTATGCGGTTTTATCGGAAAAAATACTCATGTATCGTATACAGGGTGGTTCATAGTTAACGGAAACTGTTTTAATGGTAGATAGAGATCACCACTAATAAACCATCTATTTATTCATAGAATTTACAATAAATGTAAGGTACAAAGTAACTAATTTGTTTACTGTTTTTATGTTAATTTATTTAAATTGTATTGAATAATTTCAATGACTGTATACAGGGTGGCTCACGCTCAACGGGACGGAGCTTTATGGGAAAACGACCAAAGATATAATAAATTCGTTTGGGAGGAATACGTAGGTTACAGACGGCTACAATTTAAAATTTGTTAGATGTATACAGGATGTCCCACATAAGAAAAAAAAATTAGTTCATTAAAAATTATTCAAACAAGAGTTAATTTCTGGGAGACTTTTTTTCCTTAAAAATTCAAATAAATCGAAAACTAATAATAATAGTAATAGGGAACCTTTAGTTAACTGACATTATTTTTGATGTAGTTTTTAATTCTAAAATAAAAAACAGGGTGTTCCATTAAAAATAATATAACTTTGTATATTTTCTCTTATGTGGGACATCCTGTATACATCTAACAAATTTTAAATTGTAGCCGTCTGTAACCTACGTATTCCTCCCAAACGAATTTTTTATATCTTTGGTCGTTTTCCCATAAAGCTCCGTCCCGTTGAGCGTGAGCCACCCTGTATGTTACAAAGCCTAAATCTTCATCGAGCAAAATATGACTCTAATTTATTTATTGAAACTTAGATGATAGTTTATTTTTATCTACTTGAACAAAATGTTAAAGATAATAGTTTTTGGCATAGGCTTTTTCAGTTAGGGACAGATTAGAAGTATAATTTATTTATTTATTTATTTATTTAATTAAACATCCAACGGCCAATAGCCACTTACGGGATGAGTAGTAATACAAAAAACTTAGAAACTAAAAAAAAATAAAAATAAAAACAAGAAAATAATTTACATCAATGACATGAATAATATAAATACATAATAATTGAACTGAAATTGTGTGGGTACCTTAAAAAAACTCTCGGTGAGAGAAAAAAGCTACCCACACAAATCAGTGCAAATAGGGGAAAATAAGAATATATGTAGAAAATCAATTGAGCGCAAATTAAAAACATAGTTACGAAACAAAAACATGAGTGCAAAGAGAAACCTAACAAAAAATATTTACAATTACGAAAATAATGTTCTAATTTTATTTATCGAAGTACAGAATATATCGATATCCGAGTAGTTATTTACCTCTGATAGCATACTGAATAATGGTGACCGACACAGCACATTAGTTCTAGGAATCGGAAGTGAAAAGGTTTGAACATGCCTTGCAGCGAGTCTAGGGATGTAAAAATTAAGTTGACTTAATAATGTTGAACATTTGATGCGATTATGTACTAAGTTATGAATAAAAATAATGGCTGATATAATCCTTCTCGTGTGTAAACTTGGCATTTTAAATAATACTAATAGTTGATCCTGGGGAAATCCTCTTACTGGATACGTACCATAAAAACGACAGTGCAAACTTTTTAAAAATCGACGCTGAACTCGTTCTAACGCTAAAATCTGAACATTAGTATTGGGAGACCATATAACCGAGGCGTATTCCAACTTGGACCTGGTGAGAGCACAGAACACAAGCTTGCAGGTCTCCACATTATTAAAATCTTTTATCGATCGTAAAATAAAGCCCAAAATTTTGTAAGCAGATGCAGTAATGTGACTTATGTGATCCGCAAAGGTTAGTCTGTGATCAAATATGACGCCAAGGTCATTAAACGTATCAGGTCTATTAAGAGTACTACCATCTAAGTTATAGTCGTAACGGATAGGACTTTGTCTACGAGTGTATGACATTGCATTGCATTTACCAGCATTTAGCATTAAACTATTATTAGAACTCCATTCGGAAATTATATCAAGATCACGTTGCAGCGAAGAACAGTCGGCTACAGTATCAATATTTGAAATCAATTTCAAGTCATCAGCATAAAGCAAACATGTGCTATTAACTTTTGAAGTTATGTCATTAATAAAGATAATGAAGCATAGCGGACCCAATATAGAACCTTGTGGCACACCAGATGTTTAAAAAAATGAGGTTGATTTGTGTCCATTAACTTGGGTATATTGTGACCGCTCGGTCAAGTAAGATTTTAAAAGGAGAATTAGTGATGATCAGTTATTGAGGTGTCATCTGTTATAAAGTCATAATAATCATTAATTTTAGAGTGTATAAAAATGTGATCAATGCGCCTTTTTGAAATTTTTTTAATTCTTTATTTAATTAATACATCTAAATAATTTGTTTTGTCATTATTTCTTTTCAAGAGATGAATGTTAATATCCCCATAAATGACAGATTGAAAATTGGACATTAAGTCAAAGAAAACTAATAAATTAATAAAAAAAAACTTACCTGGAAAAATCAGGAAGAGTTGAAAAACAATCCCAGCAACTGCATATATCAACATGTTGGAAAACAGTCAATTGCACTCACAGGTTTCAAAATACTGTCTTAGCACACATTGTTTTTATTCATGTTTTACTAGCTGAAACAGAAAAAATTATATTAAATTCACATAGAGATAGCTTATTATTATTATTAATAGTAGAAATACCAATAACTTCGTCGCCTGAGATTTAGTATTTGTCATCATTTTCGTCGTACTAAATCTTAGAACAGATTGCTCCAAGTCTAATACAGATGTTGAATAAATAACGAAGGGTCGTACCCAAATAAAACATGATTTTTTTGGTGGAATAAAATTAGTTTAAGAGATAATTCTGGACCAATTTTTCCGAAGATGCTGCTTAATTTAATTGTACAAAGGAATTTAATTTCTTCATTAGTTACATTAGAAGTTATATGGATTTAAACCAATTAAACATAGTAAAATAACACAAAAAAACCTAACCTTACATTTTCAAATGGTTCGGATATCTAATCAGATTATAAAACGAAAATACCGTCAAAGAAAAGGAGGAAGATATGAAAAAAGACTCAAGAGAAGACCTAGGAAAACATAGGATGACAGTATTGGAAAAAAAGGACATACATCTGACAAAAGCATGAAATATGGCAGGAAACAAAAAGAAGTGGAGAAAATTCATAACACGTAATTAAATTTAGTAATACAAAATTGTATACCCTACACCTTTGGGTATAGAAAGGGTTAGTTTGTATATATGTAGATAGTATGATTAAATCAGTTTGATTTTGACACAGATTTTAACGGTACGAAAAACCATCCCCATTCGTGTGATTACAAAACTGCCTCTATAAAATTCAAATAAGAACAATAGAAGGGTTCTTTTGAATAGTGGAGTAGCTAGCAATTAATTCCGCCTTGTAAATTCCATCGCGGGCCAGAAAAGAGAAACTGGCAGAGCCAGTCGTATATTTTCCATACAGAAAACCGAATTAAAAAATTAAAAATGCATCCCACATTCCACATTTCTCCCGTGATGCGATAACTCACTCCCGCCTTTAACATAAATAATGCACTATCTGGTTTCTTGATTTCCATTTCGATGTTTTACTTGTAAATTCATGTTCTGGCGTGAATAATTTTCTGTCGGCTATTTAAATATTCAGTAGTGTTCTTCATAAAATCAGAAACTAGTTGCTTTCAGTTATATATATACAGAGTCTCATAATTTTTAGTAGTCTGATTATTTTCAAGTTCAAGTAGGCGTAACTTGAATTCATAGGCTAGAAAATGCTGCTCTTTGATTTTCTCTTGCTTATGACCTTTAAGATCATTTCAATGGTCTGCCAGATCTACAGATTTAACTACCATGAACTTTTCTTTTTGGGGTAATTTAGAAATTACAATTATTTACGTAAACCCACCTTAAAAAGAAAATTCAAACGTAAACTCAACGAATTACAGCAGATATAATAGTTATCCAAGAATTTATTATTTTTATTACAAATTAAATAATGAAATAAACTTTAAAAAATAGAACTACAACTTAAAGTGTTACATATGACATATATGGCATGAATGAACACATACAAATATGGGCATTTAATTTTTAATATAAAAATATATCACATACTTTGATGATGCAAGAGAGACGTCCGACACGTCCAAGATAGGGGGGGGTCATTTTGATGCAAATACTACTAGGTTAGGCAACACATATTTGCCCAAAGCGTTAAACTGGTAGCCTACATCTTGGTATTTTAAAATTTTAAATGAAGACAACAAATGTAGAAAAAAATATAAAATGTAGAAAAAAATAAAGTTGTAATTACGAGTGGATTTTGAAATAGAGGTGAGTGTTTTAAAATTGTTTTTAAAAGTTGTGCATATGATTTTAACTTAATATTATGATGTTTTTTCCAGTCCCATGCCCGTAAACAAACATTTATTTAATTTTTGTCATGATTGGGGATGGGGCAAATTTGCTCTATGTTTAATCTGCACCAGTCTTAATGTAATAAAAATATTTGAGGCTAAACAATCTAATGTATTTTGCATTTTTTCAATTGTAAATATGGTGCGAAACTATAAAATAAAAACAAAGAAATGTGAGATAAAGAACCTCTAAAAGATATTACATACGCTTGCATGCAAGGTGCAATAATTTAAAATATAAAACGAGCGATACTTTTATTCATACCTTCTAAAAGTTCAAGCAAAAAATGGTGAAAATTTATTTAACATAACATAAAATCACCAAGTAAAGCAAAGTTTTCTAAATACTCAAAACTTGTAAGTGTAGGTTTGTAAATAAAATCTTTGGGGGTCAAATTTGCGTAAATATCATGACATAACCACTAAAAATATTGCGCCAAGATATAGGCAACACAAAACATTACATCAAAATGGCGGAATTATCTATCTCCTTTCACAAGAAACTCAGAAAGCTGCGCAGTGCGACCATTTTCGGTATAGTAAGAGAAAATCGAAGTATGTGAAATATGTGCTTTCAATTAAAAAAAAATATATATGTTGAAAGGTAGTGGGGTGAAAATTAATTAAAAAAAAGTTGAAAATTATAAATAAAAATTACCTCATAAGATAGTGGAGCGTTCCACATTTTATGAACGCACTGTATACGTATATGCAGATTTCTTTAGAGAAATCTAATGTGATTTTAAATTTCTAACGATTTTATTGTGAGATAACACTACACGAATAATGCTAAATATTGAAGCTAGATAAACTTGATATTAAAGTCACCCTCACAATTACAATAAAATTTGGTCTGGCACCATTGGCAATTTACAAAAATTATGCAAACTTTGTATTTTTATGTCATTGGGCAACATTGCTTGCAAGATTTGTAACGAAAGCAGTGGGTTTCCTAGTGGTGTGATTGCTATTATGAATTCCACCATTATTATTAATTCATTGTTCATTGACTGTACATTTGTTATATTTTATATATATCATTACTAAGTCGAGCACCATTTTAATTCAATTCACGTAATAATGAATATATTACAGTCCAATTTAATACCAAACATCATATATTTTTTTAGTTTCTCAGTGAATTGGTTAATAATGCAGGTATTTTCCTTTAATTTGTGATTTGTGAGGTTAAAGGATATGCAGATTCCTGCTTTTTCATTTCACTTTTGCTGAATTAATCATTTAGCTGATATTATTGGTCACTTTGGTTTTCGAAAGGAAAAATAAAATTGGTGCGCACTATGAAAACATTGTAAATTAAAAATACGAAAACTAAAACTCCAATCTTGTTTTTACATATTTTTTTCTAGAAATACTATAAAGAAGAAAGAGTAGGTGCAGTGACGTGCGCTATCCAGCAACTAGTTATGAACAACGCTATATAGTAAAGAAAACTACTGAATATTTAAGCGCCCCGCTAGAAAACTATTCATTGTGGAACGCGAGCACTGCTAAACAATTTGAATTCGTTCAGTCGCTAGGAAAATAGAGCATCTGCTCTCTATGTGCAAATACTCAAATAATGCTGGAAATAATGTCGAATTCATCAACACTCATGTACGTTATGTAATGTAAAACGACTTGCAATTGTTGAGGATTTTGGATGATTTTAAAATTTGATAGTTTATTACGCCTTAAATTTAAATTTTATGACTGAAATAAAGACAAAAACAACTTTTTGGGAAAAATTGTACTCTTTAAGCTTTACACATGAAAGTAAAATTTAATTGATTCTGAGATATCTCAAATTAACATTTTTATCTCAATAAAAGTTTCTAATGTACCAATGTATATCGACAATTTACCTCAATACTTTGTTCTGAAATCTCCAATACCTACCAAGTAACTCTTGTCTGTACCTAGATATTTTACTGCATAAAGGATTTGCAAGTTTTTGTAATTAAAATTATTATTAACACATTTGGTTTCGTTTAGTTTAGTGGTCTAATTATCTGTTTGATTAACTGATGTTTATAGTTTATTTGCAGCTCTTTATGATCTTTGCCTATTGCTAGGATGGCAACATTGTATCTTGTACTAGCTGGGGTATGTCACAAGTGTATAACAGGTATAAAGTGGGTCCTAGACGGTTCCCTGTGGTACTTTTGCTTTGATTTCTTTCAATTCAGAGTATGTTTAATCTTATTTTACCCTAAAAAACACAGTAGCTTTAAGTATGGTTGTGGAAGTAGAACACTCATTTTATAAATGATCACGGAATGTCCGAATAAATTATCTAAATAAACATATTTCTGTTGTTTGTTTAGGAATGTTTTTAGATGTTGCATAATTGAAAATACACTTCATTTAGCAGATCTTTTAATTCATATGCATGCGATTAAAAAAATGCCTAAAAAATTCAAATGCAACTGAATATTTTAACTGCATTATCTGCTTTTCTTGTCGTAAATTATTTAATTTAAGCAAACTTGTTTATGTTAACACTAGCCTTCATTTAAATTGGTAATAAAATTAATTAATTAATTTTTAACAAGGTTGATTACGTTAATTAATATTGAATTAGAGTGCCGTTCACACGGTTGTTTTTTTTTTTAGTATTAAAAATAAAGTTTACTCTTCAGAAAGTATACAAGGTGAGTCATGAATATTGTAACAAGTTATTTGGATCAAAATATAATGATTGGACTGAATATGCCTTAATTAAATATCGCTTTCCAGGTTTTCGTTTTATGTAAAAAATTAATACATTGCTATCAAAATTGGCAAAAAGGCATAACTGTAGACAATATTTTTGTATTTATTATTGGTACATTTCGTTACAGAGGGCGCTACATATCCTATTTCTGATGATGAAATTTCGTTATATCCTTTTTTGATGAAACTTTTTACTAGTTTTGATTAGAAACATGATATAAGAAACTTTTTTCTTGAGTTAAAGGAAAAACCTGGGTTTTAGGGTTGATCAGCTATGTTACAAATTAAGCAAATCACCCAAAACCAGTTAGTTTGTATGTATAAGAGAGAAATAAACAAAATCTTTAGCATAGTCGAAAAATAATGTATTATGTATGGTAGCTAATTTAGGTCAATAGTCAACATCAGGTCCAGAAAAAAACAGATCAGTAATAATAATATGAAAACCTTAAGTAATGAAAAAGGCAAGACATAGTTTGATAAATTAAATATTAAGTTTACTAATTGAATGAGTGAACAGTCTTACTTTTAAAGCAAATACTGTATGATTCAATGAATAAAGAAAATTGTTATGTTTATTTAAATAATAATAAATCTGAGAACTAAAATACAATAAACAAATTGATAATTATGTAAACTTTTTATTCAGATTAATTTCTTAATAGTTTTAAAAAATGTAGTGAAAATATTAACTTTGTTACCAACCTATAATATATCTTATGTTTATTTGTAATTACTTGCGGTATCCATTGTATTTTTTTTTTCTATTTCTACTGTTAGCTATTGGAAAATATTTTTCTAACTGTTATAAATAGTTTGTGCTTGTTTTCCTCCATTACAGATTAATTGTGTAAAGGATATCTAACTTATTTTTAGTTTTTATATAGTCTTACCCTTAGCTTATTATACTAAATTCAACAAGCTATATTAATTTAAAATATTATTTACTCACCTTAAAACATTTCCAAGAATCATTGAAACAAAACCTGCCACCACTAATTTTTCTTTTTCTCATACGGTCTCTGAAGAAAAATTCGAAAATGATCGAAACTCGAAATTCGCGGCAAAAACTTCGTAACAAGCGCGTGAGACGCGACGGGTCTATAGAACGTGCGTACGCGTCAAAAGCCGCGAACCATGTGCGAAGGACGTCGCCGTCTCGACGCTCCAGAGTGTCCATCCAATACGGGACGATCTCGAGAGCCGCGTTGCCGGATCTGCCGAATTTAAAAGCGTTTAGGGAAATTTCGTTTTAACTTACAATTAGCATTTACGATTTATGATTTATTTAATACATTTTTGTAAATATTTTAAGGAAATTAAATGTTATTTTAAATAATATTCAAGAGGAAAAACTTGTATTTTGTGCAAAACTTTTTTATTAATCAATGCAAAGCGTTTTCGGCTTATTTGCCATCATCAGTGCTCATCTACAAAAATTGTGGATGTAAACTTACAATTTAAAAAGATTTTAAAAAATATATTATAAAATCTGAATTAGACTTTTAAGTCAAAAGTTAAATTAGTATATATACAATTGTTTGAACAAATTAAAAATTACAAGAAACAAACAAAGTGACAAAAACTGGTATTGGGAATAGTGAGTGTGGGATAAGCCCTTACAAATCAAATCTGATCTCCAGAAGCAAGTTAGCTTGTGTGGAATTAAGGAATCATGCCACCCTCACTATTCACAAAATTGAAAAAAGGTTAACAAATTAGTTAAAATTTACAATTAGAGGGTGAGTGTGGAAGATATATTGAAATTTGAATCTAGAATACAATATTTGATATGAAGAAAGTAAAACGCAGAAGGCCAAAGTAAAAAAACTGAAGGTTTTTTTTATATGTTTTATATACATTATAATTATGAAAAAGTCTACCTACTGTCCACAACGTATCCAACAAGTTCCTGGTCATCCTCACTCCCAAAATTATATATTTCGGGATATTTACAACTTGCTAAATCATAATTTTATTAATATTAATATTTTCAAATTTAAATTTCTCTTCATTTTGGTTCAAGTTGTTTAACCGTTTCCACATGACAGTGGTGACAAGCGACACTTGAAGACTTTGACTTGTCAAATGTCAACAGAAGGAGGTGCGTTCACCTCAGTGTGGAACATGTTTCTCCGAGTGTGATTCGAGTGATTGGAGGTTAACGGAGATCAAAATTTGTTATTGAATTTAAAGATTTAATTTATTGTTAGTTAAATTTAAATAAATGTTTAATATAAATGATATTATTATTTTGATGTAAAGACAAAACAAAATTGTCACTCGCGTGATTCTGATGTGCCAGCCCGTGCTCTGCAGAACATTCTTTCAGAGAACCCAAGATGGCACAACTGAACCCGCGGTCCCTAAAGGTGAATCTGATGTTTAGTCCTAACAATTACTAAATCACTCAACAAGCGTACTCATGGTTAAAAGAGACAAAATAGAGAACGAAAAAATTTTAAACAAAGGAGTACCATGGTCCCAAAGGTAGGCTCTGATGGGTGAAATCGAGTTTAGGAGGGGATGGCTCTCGAAGGCTTGTGTTGGGTGACTCGGACCTACATCATCATTGAATACGTTGTGGACAGTAGGTAGACTTTTTCATAATTATAATGTATATAAAACACATAAAAAAAAAACCTTCAGTTTTTTTACTTTGGCCTTCTGCGTTTTACTTTCTTCATATCAAATATTGTATTCTAGATTCAAATTTCAATATATCTTCCACAGTCACCCTCTAATTGTAAATTTCTTTAAATTTTAACTAATTTGTTAACCTTTTTTCAATTTTGTGAATAGTGAGGGTGGCATGATTCCTTAATTCCACACAAGCTAACTTGTTTCTGGAGATCAGATTTGATTTGTAAGGGCTTATCCCACACTCACTATTCCCAATACCAGTTTTTTGTCACTTTGTTTGTTTCTTGTAATTTTTAATTTGTTCAAACAATTGTATATATACTATTTTAACTTTTGACTTAAAAGTCTAATTCAGATTTTATAATATATTTTTTTAAATCTTTTTAAATTGTAAGTTTACATCCACAATTTTTGTAGATGAGCACTGATGATGGCAAATAAGCCGAAAGCGCTTTGCATTGATTAATAAAAAAGTTTTGCACGAAATACAAGTTTTTCCTTTTAAATCTAAACTACGTGCACACAGCTGTCAACCTTTTTTGGTTTTTTTAATAAATAATATTATTTTTAAACTAAGCATATCTATTTTGTTTATTTCGTATTCGAAAAATACGGTTTAATTGTGGATTTCTTTACTACTTATATAAATATCTTCAAATTAGAAAACTACATAAATATAATGCAATACATTGTAATACACTTCTACTTCATATGTCAAACTCGAGTTAGTGGAGTTAGTCAATTTTGGTGAAAATAAATGGCATTTTTGTTAAATAACTTCATTTAAATAATATAAATTCAGTATTCAAAGAAATCAAAGTAGGTACTAATCAAATCGCCATTTTCATTACACTTTTCCGTCATTCAAAGTGCGTCCATCAGTCATATCGCAAAACAGTATTTATGTTGTATCTACTTTATTCTATGTCGATGATTAATATAAACCTTAAATTATAAATCTGTCAAAGTTTACATGACTTTTAAATGATAATAAACTTTTTCTACACCCGTATTATAATAATGCACTTATATGCCCATAATCCGTTTCATAATGATACCCATTATGATACAGATTTTTCATTACGATACAGATTTTTAATCAATAGAAACCTACAATTTTTCAATCAAGCATGCTGTTTGACGTTTGTCCTAGGTTCCTATGTAATTATTTTAGTTGTCAAAACGTATTAAATTTTCGTAGGTAGCTAAACTTCGATAATTATAATATTAAAATGTCTGATATTAGCGATATAGAAGACTCCTCCACACATATCGGAGAAAGCAGAAAATACAGTACAAAATATTTTACCGCAAAAATCTAGGGAAATACCAATACCTGAAGTAATACCATTAATTACAATTTTGTAGAATTTTTTATAGAAATACGAGTAATTACTGTTATTGTGTTTAATACCAATATAAATATAATATTTATAGGTCTTGATTATTTATCGGGTGTAGAAAAAATAGCGTATGCAACTCTCATGTAATGGTTATTAAAACACTCGCATAAACCATACGAAACTCGCCTTTGGCTCGTTTCGTATCCCGGTTAATGCTCGTGTATTAATAACCATCATTACATGATCGTTGCATAATATACTATTCTGTCAACCGACTAATTGTATAACGTTACGGCTGGAATCTATCAGTGTATTTATCAAATAAAAAGTTAAAATGACAGCTCCCTTCTAGATAATTATTTAAATAATTAGGAAATGACTTCTTTGTGTTATTAACTAAGGAAATTAATTTACACATTACACAATGTAAATAATTTATTAATAGAAAAGAGTCAATAAAATGTTGTTTTGCTTTATTGCCGTAAAAAAAATAATTTCATTTCTTTATATGATAATACAAACTAGTCAATCATAATTATTTAAAAAAATATATTGTATACGCTGCAATGGGAAACATTTTAAATATTAAATGAAGAAATGTTACCAGCTGTTCTCATGTGATCATATTAAAAAGTAAGACACTGACTCAGTATTAATTCCACACATAAAATCTTTACTGCAATAAGAACCAGTTCAACTTTAGTGTATTTTAGGTTAAATTACTATCATTTTAAACATTTTATGCCAAAAATATAATGTAGCTCATTTAAAAGGGACACAAAAATGTTGCTACATACAAATTTAATAAGAAAAATCTACAAAAATAATTTACTCGGTTTCCGAATGACGTTTGCACAAACTTTCTTTTTCAGATAAACACATATTTGAAAAAAATCCCAACGACACTCAATTTTTCGATTTCCCAATTGAGGAGTTGTTAGGAAAAGTTTTCCAATATCAATTCGAGGCCTGCCGGTGACTTCACATGCAAAATCGAAAGAATCAGTTGTCAAATGAATCCTATCAATGTCAAAAACAGATTTATCCTCCCTTTTCGATTCGAAAACAAGTTATAAGTGAATTATACGCTAGCAGTCTTGACGTGTGTTTACTCAAGTGGTTAGAGAAATGATGCTCCTATATAAACACGATATACTTTCTAACAATTTCAGGTTCTTTTTGCACATATTGGTATTATATAATTTTGGGACAATGTTAATATTGATTATTTTTGAGACAATCTTTACAATATTAAGCCGGTTTACAGTAAATTACGGTTAATATAGAATTTGATCAATTTTATTGTAATTTAGTTTGTAATGAACATAAAATTAGATATAATCACCAAATTTGGTAAGATAGGTATTTAATAATCGAAATGTCAATAATTAACTTTAAAACGACAAAGTCCAATCAAAAATAAGAGCAATTATACTAATTATGGATCAACAAACTCACCAGAAATTTATATTAAAGATAAGTTATTAACTTCCTTTAATTTAATTTAAAATAATAGTTATATATGTTACCGTGAAACTCCGAAATTGGTGATTGTTGACATACACCGGTTAATGTCGACAGACACCAAATGAATTGGTGAAAGACCGAACAATTATTGGTTTTATAATAAATTCGGCCCTTCACCGGTGTATGTCGACAAACACATATAAGTTTCGGTCGATGTCGGAACCGACAGGTCCTAACAGGCTTTTGTGTGGTTTCTTCGCTTCGCTTTCGTGTGGGCTTGTCGCCTCGCCCGCCAGTCTTACAAAAAGTTTCATTGTTAGCGGTAATATAATTTGTACTCGATGGCTATTGCAGTAAATAGTGATCAATTTCTTGAAAAATTAAATACCCTAATAAGAAGTAAACGAGAAGACAATTGTTTTTATTTTTCTCAAGAAAGGTACTCTAAAATCGTTTCTGAAGTAATTTCTGCTAAAAGTAAGTGCAGTACTCCTTTGGATTACAGACGTTTAAAACGTTTTGACATTTTAAAAGTTAGTGACGAACAAAAGTTAATTGTGCCATTAAAACCAGGGGAAACAAATATCCAGTATTATGTTACGAACGAAGAGTTGTTCAGTATACTTTCCGAAACTCACATACGAACAGGCCATGGAGGAAGAACACGAATGCTGAAAGAATTGCAAGTAAAATACAAAAATATAACTTATGAAGTCGTAATGCTGTATTTAAATTTGTGTAAACAATGTCAAATGAAACACAGTGCGCCTAAAAAGGGTATTGTTGTAAAACCAATGGTGAGTTCCGAATTAAACTCTAGATGTCAAGTCGATTTGATAGACTTGCAATCACACAGTGATGGCGATTACAAATTTATAATGGTTTACCAAGACCACTTAACCAAGTTTGTCCAGTTACGACCGTTAAAAACCAAGAGAGCAGAAGAAGTAGCATATCACCTTCTTCAAATTTTTTTAATATTTGGTGCTCCCGCTATATTGCATTCGGATAATGGCAGAGAGTTCAGTAACCAAGTCATATCTGAACTATGCGCTATGTGGAAAGATGTTAAAATAGTGCACGGAAAGCCTCGTCACAGCCAAACACAAGGCTCAGTCGAAAGAGCCAATCAGGACATACAGAATATGTTAACTGCGTGGATGCACGATAATGATTCAAATAAATGGTCAGAAGGGTTGTCGTTTGTACAATTCGCCAAAAACACAACTTACCATGAAGGAATACGCCAAAGTCCCTATGAAGCTTTGTTTGGCGTTAAACCAAAAAGAGGCCTAGCATCGTCATCTCTCCCCAACGAGCAAATTACAAATATTGAAACCGAGGAACAGCTAGAAGCTTACGTTAATACTTGTGAAGAAAATTTAATTGATGACCATGTTTCAGATGTAAGTAACATGGTTGAGACCAATCCACCTTCACCTTATGTATTAACTAATCCGCAATCCAAGACGCCTTCATATGAAGTGTTGACTAATCCGCAACCCAGCACGTCTTCAACTCAATCATTGACTGATCTACAACCGATTACGCCTTCATCTCAAGCACTGACTATGCAGCACGAGCTTATTAATTCAAAAAGAGTAGCTGCAAAAGAGAATCTACTACTCCAAGCAACAAAAATGTTGCGAACTTCTAAAAAAAAGTTTCCTGCCGCCCAAATTGGTGATACCGTAAGAATTAAAGTCCCTGACGTCGACCGTGGTCGTACAGATCCCCGAAATGTGTTAGCCATTGTTGTTGGAGTAGAGGATTCAGACTTTTATAAATTAGCAAACAAAAATGGTACCCTGAAGCAGCTTTTCACCCGTAATCAGTTTGCAATTTGCAAAGAAAAGTTAATTTCCATGGATGAGATTTCAGCTGAAAAAATTTCGGTAAGACAAGCAGCTTCTGCTAATTCAAAAAGTGGAGGGCAAGGCTATACACGCTGTAACTGCAAAAAGAAATGTTTCACGTCTAAATGTAGCTGTAAAAATAAGAGCCTTTTGTGTAATTCAAAATGTCATGGTAGCTTAAGCTGTTGCAATAAATAAGGTGGCCATACATTTACTTCATTTTTTTTTAAATTTTAGTTTAGATAAAATGGATTTTATTTTTATATTAATATTAGATATGTTTGTTGTGTTTGTTTTAAGTTTAACAACTTTATGTTCATTTGGAAACTTCTTCCATGTTTTAATGAAAATAAAATAAGAATAACCTATAGAGTGTGTTTGTTTTCTTTCTATAAAAAATTCTTTTAGACATACACCATGAGTGTATGATGAATGTTGACATTCACCGGTGATAGTTAGAAATAATGATAATTAATGAATATATCGGACATACGCCAAGTAACTTGGTGAATGTTGACATTCACTGGTATATTCTGACAATCACCGGTTTTCGGAGTTTCACGGTAACATATACATTTTAAAAATATTTTATTAGGTAATCCACGATGTTTAATTAATTTATTTTTCAGTAGTAATATCCCAAGGACAGCGATAATTCTAAATAATTTATTTTCACTTACCGAAAGCACTTGGTTACTTAAGGAACGTGTTTGAGTATTTATCACTGGCCAGAAAATGTTTGGCATATTTTAACTCATTTATATTATAAAAAGTAACTTGCTAGTTAGGGTCCATAAAATCTTGACTGTACATTCTTTAAGACGGTATCATCTATTTTTCTCATATTTACTACCCAATCCTTCAGTATCGAAGTTAGATCTTAAATACTTCCATTTGCATCTAACTATAAATAGTTTCCATATACTTTTTTTTGATTTCTCCGTTACGGTCCATTTTAGTAAACTAATTTTTGATCGTGTTTAATTTGATAGGTTTTAGTCGTAATATTCTATTTTAATATTTTCTTTAAGATGGCATCTTTAGCCATAAAACTATTTAATAGTTTAAAAATACAAGGTTCCTCCTCCATAATTTAAAATAAAAATGGTAACAGATTGGACACGGCAAGTATATTAATTCTTATACATAAACTTTTTTTCTCCGTTACGGTCCATTTTAGAAAAATAATTTTTGATGGTGTATAATTTGATAGGTTTCTATCATAGATATATAACCGAGACAGATAGGATTATTTAAAAAAATTTTTGAAGAATGAACGGTGGTGTCCGCGGTAGAAACTCAATAATCGGATTGAACATTGATGCCAAGTTTATGTGCTTTTAACTATAGATATATATGACCAATACAGATTACACAATTTCTGAAGTCAACGCCGATGATCCTCGACAGAAATGCAATATTTGGATAAAATTAAAATATTAATGCCAAGTTTGCGATGTTTTTAACTGTAGTAATGTTATTGCGTTTGCTTGAATTACTGTTAGGTCTTTATATTGTCCAAAAAAATAATGTCTGACAACAGCGGAAGTAGAGTAGACCGCAATTGTGGAGGTTTGTATATTGTTTGATTCATAAAAATTCCTTCAATACAGTACTAGTCCAGGAGCCAGTGAATTTTTTCGTACTTGTTTTCCCGGTCCGTGTATATTTAAATAATCTATTCCCGGTAAACTGTATATTTAAAATGGAACGCCAATCTATTAACAAAAGTAAGCCAGATTGAATTCGCGCATTACGTCACATCGATACAAGTGAGATTGTTTACAAAGTGCCTTTGCAGGCCAATTTTGCCCATTTCATGTATTTGTTTTTAAATCATGTTAAATTACTATTTTTGAAACTCAACAAGGAGAAAATCCAATTAACTTTTCCGTTGTGTATATATATAAGATAAATTAACTGAAGTTTTATTAGTAAAGTATTAATACTAAAATTTTAATGTAATTTACAGAAAATAGCTAGGTATGTATTTATTTTCAAATAATTTGATAATTTATGAAAAAAGGGAGTAAAAGTGGAATGACCAGTGGCCAGTACAATAATTATAATTAATGTAGAGTAATAAGTGATTCGTGAATTCTAAATAAAACAATTATTATATAAAAGTGTAAAAGGAAATGTAATTTATTTCCCTATTTTCTTCTGTAATATCTTCAATTATTATGTTTAATTTCTATAAATAAACCAACTGGTTAGGTGAAACATTGTGATATAAGATTTTATTTATGTGTCCTATGCGTACACTTTAATATACAAAACACCTGGAACATTCTTTAAATAATTGTGGTCGTAGAAATAATTGTGTACATAACTCGTTTGAAAGTGTATTTTATGCACTTGCCAAATATATTATCCATACAGATTAATCAGACTATTTTTTTACTTAACTTCAGTACATCTCTTAATACTAAAACTATTTTTATCAATGAAAAAAAAAGGGCCATGTTTTCGTATGTTTTGACGCATTTTCGGCCTCAGCCCATCGGATCCCCCCTCTAAATATATATGAATTTTGCTTAGAATTGCTAATCCTACAATTCTCTATTCGTGCTTGCTGACTGGGAAAATAAATACCGAAAATCGTCACTGTCTCCTGGACTATACAATAGATGATGATGAGAACTTCACAACAAATACACTTTTATGAATGGCTAGTTGGGGATGTGGTTTCTATTATAATATTCTATTTTAACGTTTTCTTTAAGACGACTGTTTTAGCCATAAAACTATTTATTAGTTTAAAAAAACAAGGTTCCTCCATCAAAATTTAAAATAAAAAGCACATACACCAAAATTTTTAATTTCCCTGCGTTATCGCCAAATATTTTGCGCTTCCGCCAAAATTTTAAATTTTAATATTTCGTCAATTTTTTTTCAAGTATATTTGAATAGTTTTATTTTGTTCAACTTCTACAGGAAAAGTTCTTTATTTACTCATTGCAATGTAAAACCTTAGTATTTAAAGCTGTTTAAAATTGGATTGTGACCAAGCATAAGACAACTATTTACTACTATATTTGTTTGTCCTATGTATATTTTTCCAGAAATGCATCAAATTCTGCAGAATCTTGCGGTCTGCGGTCTTTCGCTGGTTTAAGAAATTCCCCTATTTTCTTTGTTGGTTTGTGCTGATTTACTTTTTTTAGGACTTTCCCAATTCTGTCAGTGACACCTTCTACGTACGGTAGATAGGCAGTTCCTTGATTGTTCTTCACTAGACTTGGTGTTATTCTCTCTTGGGCGCGTAGCACGAATTATGTATTTTTTGCTGTATCTGTTTGCTTGTAACATTGTTACAGAATATTTGCAAGCCACGTGTGATTACATATTTGTTTTTATAGAGCGATTAATTTTTTCAAGTAATAAAATAATTTTGTATTACGTTTTTAAACGTATATTTGGACTTATTATAAATTCGAAGATCCTGAATTGAGATCGAGATTTCTTTTCGACAAAGACATCCAATTGTGTTGATTTTCAGTCTCATTGATAGAGAAATTCCCTTCAAGATCAGATTTGTTATTTCAGTAAAACCCTATTCCTGTAATTACATTAAAAGAATACGAACAAATCCTTAGACTTTGGAAATGTGGGAAACTCTTTTTTAGTCATCCAAAAAATGTCATGCATAGTTGGACCTCGTAGACAGATTCAGATCTTTTTTTCACTCCGCGTCATATACGCCTTCCCCTCTGGATATAAACAAAAGTCGGCGCCTATGGCAATAACGGAATAATAATAATAATAATAATAACTTTATTTAGAATATATAACGGTACATACAATAGTGTATAATTACATATAAAATTGTTTGTAAATAAATAAAGTTGGTAGAGACTCTGGAAGTGTATAAAACACTTGTGTCGAGCTCATAGGAAAAAATTGGGTTCGTTAAATTTATATATATATATATATATAAATCAAATAATAATAATTATTCTAAAACTAAAAATATAAAAATATAAAAATGACATTAAAATAATTATATAAATGGAAAAAAAGAATGTGTGAGAGAAAGGTTTACAGTTATTAATCGTCTATAATGTAAAAATTTTAAGATCAATAAGATTGTGGAATTTTTCTCTTGGTAAGTTAATAATGAATTTTTTTAAAAGTTTTTTAAATATGGAAATACTATTAATTTCTTTGATTGTTTCAGGGATTGTATTGTACATAGTCGGAGCCAAGAAGACATATGACTTTTGTGTGATTGTCATTTGCATTTGAGGTACCCTACTATAATTTTTTCTTCGAGTGTCGTAGGTGTGTATTAACTCCACAAAATTAGCGGTTTGGTGGTGCCTAATACATACATTATAATAATATAATTGTCTTATATCTAACATTTTTGTATCTTTATATAGTTTTTCAGTTGAGTATCTAGAGTTTTTACCTAATATTAGTTTTAAAAATTTTTTTTGTATGATTTCTACTGGTTGTATGTGAGACTTTGCGGCCGCTCCCCAGCATGTTATTCCATATCGCAAGTGACTTTCCACGAGAGCATAATAAAGGACAAGTAGCTGTGGCACAGGTAATATTTTTTTTAAATATCGAAATTTATATAAAAGGAATTGTAGTTTTTTTATTAATTGTTTTATATGATCTATCCATTTAAGGTTTGAGTCGATCGTAACTCCTAAGTATTTTACTGTTTTTACAGCTTTAATTACATAAGTTTCTTTGCAAGGAATTTCAAGATTGAAGGATGGACAATCACAAACACTAGGACTTATAGCTAAGAAATTAGTTTTATCTAAATTAATTGTTAAAAGCTTATGGTCCATCCAGTTTTTTACATTTAAGAAGTCAGTTTCTGCTTTAATTTTCAGTTCGTACCAATCTTTTGCCTCATAAAAAATAACTGTATCATCAGCGAAACCGATTATCTGTCCCGTACTAGTTAGGGAAAATAAAGAATTTATATATATATTGAAAAGTGTGGGCCCTAGTACGGTACCTTGTGGAACACCATACTCAATTGAATGAGGGCTACTTGATACTCCATTTATTCTTACTCTCTGCTGTCTATTTGATAGATAGCTTTCAAACAATTTTAGAGGTGTACTTCTTATCCCTATGTCTTCGAGAGAATTGAGTAACAATGGGTGGCTAACAGTATCGAATGCTTTCGACAAATCTAAAAATATGCATAGGCTTGGGTTTGAGTCATTTAGTGAGGAATACATTTTGGATAAGAGGGTTAGAATAGCATCTTGAGTAGACTTTTTCTCGCGGAAGCCGAACTGCCTGTTTGAAATAATATCGTATTTCGTTAAGTAAGATGTTAAACGAGAGTGTACAATTTTTTCAAACAATTTGGACAAGTGAGTAATGAGGGATATTGGTCTATAGTTTTCGACGCACAATTTATCACAATAGATTCTTTAAAATCTGTAGGCCATACTCCACACTCCAAGCATTTATTAAATAAATATGCCAGTGGTGTAACAATATGCTCAGATATTTGTTTAAGCGTTTCTGCACGGATGTTATCGATCCCTGGTGACTTTTTGTTTTTCAACTCTTTAATTGTTTTTGTTAATTCCACAACATCAGTAGATCTTAAGAAGAATGAGTTTTGAAGAGTTTTTGTTTTTATTGAATAGTTAGGATTTTTTTTAATTTTATTTGCTAATTTTTTACCTGTACCAGAAAAGACGCGATTAAATTCGTTAGTAATATCTAAGGGTTCGGTTATATATTTTTCATTTTCTATCTTTATTGATTCTATTTTTGTATTATTAATTTTTGTTTTACTTACCTCATTTACTATTTTCCACAATTGATTGGAATTATTAGAGTTATTGTCTATTTTGTTCTTATAGTAAGCAAATTTAGCCTTTTGTATTAGAGATGTTAATTTATTTTTGTAATTGTTATATTCGTGCTTTAAATTGATATTGATAAATTGATAAAACAAATCAAATATTTATAAAAATTTACCACAATTTCCAGCAACTTTCACTACAAAAACCTACTCGCTTACTCGCCCATTTATCGGTCTCGAAATTCAAATATTTGTCTGGGACCTAAAACGGGCGAATGACGATAGATTTTTCTATTATGCAAAGAGATTCTAAGACGAGCAACACGAGGTCAATATCACGTTTTATTCATGGTGCTCGTTGAATGTTCCGGGAAGGCCGTAAACATTCGATGAGTTTTATTCAACGATCTCCATCCGTTTGGCTTGTACTGAATTTGTAAGATGGTATCGAACTGGTCGTGGCCATTCACGTTGTATGGATATGACCGGATAAAGTTTTAAAAATGACGCACTTATAATTTATTTATTATTTCAAGTACAATACAATTCCAAATGGTACTAAAATGCCAATTATTGAAGTACAAAAAATAATATTTAAACAAATTCTTAAAACTACCTCTAAAAATCATAAAACAATTATAAAAAACTACCTAAAATTTTAAAATCCGATCTTCTTTACAACTAAAGTACAATTAAAAATATCACACTAGAATAGTGCTTGTTATAATTTTACAAAAGCTCTTTTTGTTCATTATTTATACAATATAGGTTTTGAACTTGATTGACATTCATAGCTTGTGATACAGTGACCAAACGGTATTACAATATTCTAAAATAATATAAAAGACAATAAAAATTTTCAAAACAGTACACTATATCATTTATAAATAATAAAATCAAAATAGCACCAATATTTAAACTTTGGGGTATACCCGAGGACAATATTACTTCCCACGATACAGATCCGACAACTTGGTAACCTGTTTCAACTGAAGAGGTTATAAACTCCTGATGAATAGCCAAATTAGGAATTGTTAAGTCACTATTGATTTACTGTCTGCTCTTTTATTTTATTTATTATATTTGTATGCTAACTTCCGGCTGTTAGCATCCCATTTTTAAAATTGCAGTTTTCGTAAGTAAATTCGTTAGAACTATTAATAAAAAGTACTAGGAACTATAAAATTATATCGGATGTCATAAGAATTCTCCTTAATATATGAGATGCTGAGATTTGAGATGCTAACTTCACACACCCAATTTTTATAACGTCAGCTACCAATAGTAACAATGTAATAATTAGAGGCAAATAAATTCCACGCTAAAATTAGAGTAAAGCTATATAATGCTTAGCATTCTATACTATACGCTTCACAGTTCAACAGATCCCCTTAACCCTCACTTTCAATTTGATTTTTTTCAGAATAAAGATTGAATTTTTCTGAAGATTTCAATTTGATATCTTTGTTTGTTTCTAATTTAAGATTTTTTCAATAATTGAACCCCCTTATCTTCCCATTTTAATTTATTAATTCATTGCCTTATAGAACTTAATTTTTACTAAGCATTTCATGTTCATATCTCTTTTGGTTTTTGATTCCTTTTTTTTTCAGAACTCCTTGAATCCTATTTTATTAAGATTTTTTAAAATCAATATAAGTTCAAGCCAAAAATTTCAACTTGATATTATTGTTTCGTTTGTTAAATATTTCAACCCCCCATTTTTAATCAAATTTTTTTCAAAATTTTCCCAATACAGCTTGATTTTTACTAAAAATTTCATGTTGATTACTCTTATCGTTTTTTATTGGTTTTTTTATATTTTAACCCCCTTTAACTCTTATTTAAGTGGCTGACGTTATAAAAATTTGGAATATCTCTCTATTACTGTATTAAAATATAATTTAAAATTATTAAAATCAATATAAATTATTTTTTTTTCAGATATGTAACTCTGGCGTTGAATTATTCTGATTGGTGAGTAACTTGACATTTTAATTATTTTTTTTTTTTGAAAATATGTATTTATTAATTTAACAGGTCAATTATGGTTATTTTAATATCAGTGAATAGGTACTTATTTCAAATTAATTAGTTAAAACTATTCTGTAGTTTAAAAAAAAAAAAAATAGATACTATACATGTAGGTGTAAAAAAAAATATCAAATATTCATTTGCTTATTTTACCACTGTAAAGTTAATTAAAATCCCGTCCATTTTAAATGCAAAACTCTAACGAAATGAAACTTTGATGTTCACCCATAACGAGACCGTCCATCCGACGCTCTCTACCGATTTTTCAAATTTACGAAATTGGAAAATTAAACCTCTAAACTTTATTGGTGCTCGTAAAAATCTTTCTCTTCTAAGTTTATTTAGTTATTATAGGAGGAGAGAGATACAAAAGTAATAAAAATGTTATGTTCTGCATGTACTCGTTTTTTACTACTCCGGAATATTGCTCTTTACATTTTGTCTGACGTAAATCTGATTACCGGCGTTCCTCCCACCCCTATCCCCTTTCTCTTCCCCACTCCAATGTTTTCCCAAAGACAGCTACCGGTTCGAACTCAATTCAGGGACAGAAAATTATTATTGTGGGAATCTGGTCGCGATTTTCGTTGGAAAGTGGAAAATGTACTTACTTTTTTTACGCCTGCCACTGTTTAAAATAGAGGATAAAAATTATTTGATTTAAAAAGGCGTATATCCAAAAAATAATATATATTTATCTGCCTTGTTTTGAAGTGTCCCAAGTTGTAATATCGAATAAAGTATGTGTTACACATACTTTGTGTGTTATTAATAGTGACATTAGTATATAGTAAAGTGACCTTTTTTATGCTCTAAAGTGCCACTTGTATAAACAATTTTATATTTAGTAAAATAGTATACTATCAGTCTTAATGGGAAAAAATTTGATTACTTTATTATCTGATATTTTTAAAAAATTAATATTCATATCATCACCAAGGTTAAAAATTTCCAAATACATTTTTTAGGAGGTCTATATTGGAAATGTATGTTTATCAAAGAGACGATCCATAACTATTCAACACTCTCATTTAAGAGGTTCACGCATAGAATCACCCGTGCAGTGAAAGAATCGTCTTGAAAACGGCCATTTATGAGTGCTCAAACAAAGCGCCGCGACGCCACGCCGACGTCGGCATAGTTTGCGTTTTGCTCTTTTCCAGCTACCGAGTCATTATTTTACTTCCTCAGCAGTTCCTTCGCTAAATAAACTCGCGATGGGTCTCGCGAAATTAGATTGTTTGAAGTCTGCGGTGAGTTAATTATACATTCTTGAGATGTACTTACCGGAGAAGAAAAACCCGATGTAGAATTAGAAGAAGAAGAAAAAAAAAAGGCCGAGAGAATGATCCCCTTTTTGCATTGGCTCTCGCTTTATTATGTTCGGGAGTTGTTTGTCGAAAGGGGAAACGAGTATCTCGTTTATTAAGTCAAGATAACCGACGATTTTTGGTATATACAGATTGAGTTTGGATATAGCCGATTTGTAGATTTTGTGGGGGTAATGATCCGTTTGGAATGATCTTTTAAACAATATAAAAATATAACGAGGAACGGTTTTGGAGTCTATATTATTTAATATCCGCAGGAATATTAAAACTGCTAAACGAAAATGGTAGTTTTTTAAACGATATTCTTAATTAAACATCCTAAATAAAGAAGGTACCAAATTATTAGGTCCTTTAATAGACCAATAAAACAATTTTGGGATCATTAAGGTTTCTTTTTGAGCTAAAAAAATACTAGCATGTTGCTTTAAGCAATTTTCAAATAATCATGAGAGATATTCTAAATCACAACCTTCTACATTGCTGTAATAAACCTACTTTTCGTTCCAGATTAGCAACCCACTCAATAATTATCTTCAAACATGTTTTTTTTTTATTTTTAAGATCTTTTATTATAATTATGTCGAAAATATCATATGTGTCCTCCAAAATATTTTCAAAAACATTATTTTTATTTAAAACTAATAACAAGTTACAAGAACAATATATGTTTTCCTTTTGGTGAGCAAAAAAATTTATTTTACTTGATCAGAAGGACATCAAATGAATTTTATAACTTATAACATAACCACAAAAAATGTTGAAGAAGCCTTTAGAGACAAGAAAAGATGAATGAATAAGATTAATAAGAGGCACTCAAGGAGTAAGTAGGACCATCATCGGTTGCAGTAGATGTTGAAGAAGCCTCTGGATACTCAGAAGAAGTAACATAGAACCATCTTCGGTTAGGGGAAACGTTGAAGTAGCCTCACTAAAATGGAAGACGAAGAAATGGAGCTGAAGAAGTATAGTAGTACTATCGGGTTCTTTTAAGACGAAGGAATGACGTAGGACTATCGACGAAGAGGAGATAAATATATCGTATTTATTATATAGCGGAGCTCAACTATTTTTATTGGAACTAAAGATTGTGTTTTTTGCACTTTATTATTTGATTATTAATGTTAAAATTATGTCGAAATAAATTGCAAAATAAACCAAATATATAGTGACAATAGAAATAGGCACACATTTATTGAGTTAAATTAAATGAGAATAATTCTAGATTCCTAGATGTAATTTTAAAGAATACACAATGAAATAACTTTTATTACCTGTTCATTTTGTAACGTTTCATTGATTATTAACTTTTACTCAGTTCATCAAATTTCTAGAGGCTTTCGACGGCTAGACAGAGAAAGCACTACTGACAGGCATCCCGACGGATTTACGCAATGAAAGTACACTCTGCGCATCAAGTATTTCACTATTTCATTCAGACGTAAATGTCAGATGTAAATTTCGCTAAAACATTTCTTTTATTTTCGTTTTTTGCTCATTACAGTTTAATAGAACCTAAGTATGGAGTTTAATAGCAAATTAAGAGACCGCGTGATTAACAGTCAATCTCGCGAAATAATAGCCAATGTTATAGAGTTTATGAGAAGAGAAGGAAACTTTAATTCACCTTCAATACCATTTAAAAATGTAAATGATCGTGTTGCTGCAGCCACAGGAGTATCTAAAAACACTGTCGTCCGCATTTCTGGAGAGAAAAAAGAATCGATAACCGTGAGATATCGGAATTTTCATCACCAAGAAAAACCATTAAAAAACCAAAAACAGTTAATGATATGGATGAAGTTGCACAAGAATCAAATTTTATTTTTTTATTATTAGATAGCTATTTTTGTTTCTGAGTTGTGTTCATTTACAGTCTCAATTTTTTTCCGTTTCTCCTTTTTGATTTTATATGGGGTTTCAAGTTGTTTTTGACTTATTTCGACGTAAATCACAACAACACACTTTTTTAATAAAGCAAACAAGTGTTAAGAGGTATATGTACGTGTAAACTACAATTACAAAAAATTGATATGAAACCCATGAAACCACCAACAAAAATGTAAAGCTAGCTTCCGTACTAGAACATGGTGTCATTCGTCGAGATAATTTATCGTTTTGTTTAATAGATCAAGATGAAGATCAATATTCCCCTGTTATTTTTTATAAAATTATAAGAGGAATAAATTTTTTTCTAAATAGTATAGTTTATTATTTTGTAGAAAAACAAAATTTCTAAAATTTTAGTAATGTTTCAGAAACAACCGTTATTAATAATAGGTACCATTTTCCTTAATAAGGTAGAAATAAAATATAAACTATTTCCACGATTTACAAAGGCCTACAAAAAAATTATAGGTATTTTCCGCTATCCTATAAAATTTATATTTTCTGACTCAATTTCAAAAGGTTGAAGGAATTCCAAAACACCTTTTATGGCATAATAATTATTTTAAATTCTACATACTATCTTTAGCTGCTTTTAAAAACGTTCTAAGAAAGTCCAATCAGACCAATTTAATCCCTAAACTATTCCACACTTTTAAAATTTAATTACATAAAAATATTAAAAACTATTTAAAATAACTTGTTTAGCAGACTGTACAATAGCTATCTTAGTCATACGTAGCGCATTCTCTGTCTGGGCGTCGAACACCTCTAGAAATTTGATGAACTTGTACAATTAATATTTGACAGTGAAATATGTCAAATTTTTATAGTAATCCTGAACAGCATATAAATATGCACCGCTAAAGGGTACATGTACCTGTGTGGCGTTGTCCTATTTTATTCCGCGAAATGATAGGCTTACGGAAATTGTATTATCACGTGTCTATGTAAAACGAGTAGGAGAAACATGTCGGTGTGAACATACAATTTCAAACAATACATAATGCAACAGTGTCTCTCCCCTTTATCCTTCTATCCCGATTCTCGACTCTCGACTCACTCGACTCTCTCGACCAAGCCATCCAAAGGAGGTGCTTCCAATCTTTACAATTCAATAGACTCATGAATAGACCATTTCTGCCACTAAAGGCAAATTCTAGATACCCACTCGCATCAGCGAGAATAAATTTTATGTTTCTACACTAAAAAGCGTTGTTTTTCTTTCCTACAATTTGTCGATATTAAAATATCCCTTATTTAGCACAATGGCAAAGTCCAGAAACGAATCTCAATGGTGTTTTAGTATTCCTGTAGATATTACATTTTGCGAAAGCTATCAATGTGATTCCCTATAAAATACTGTTACTTAAACTGGAACATTTTAGCGTTGTACGAAGGTATTATAGAAGGATAATGCAACAGTAAAAAGTGTTGGATGCAATCTCGAGCGCCATCTACAGACGATTTAATGAAGTTGTCAATTTTTAATGCTATGCAGATACGCCCTCTACGTCTTCTTTTCGATGAGGCACGTGGCCTCTGCTATGTATCACCTACCTATTAAAGTTAAAAACATATCTTTATTTATTTAAAAATAACAATTCATGATAAAAGACATACAAAATTAAACATAATAATGAACATTTATTCCAGTTGACAAAACCGTACAAATATAATTTTTGGATGGAGGTGATAAAAAGTGGTTAAGGACTTTGGTCAATATTTTGGTTATGTGCGGTTATGTCAATATGTATAAACAATGTTTTAATTAAATTGAAAAGTTTCAAGTAGAAGACAAAAAGGAATAAGCTTCTGAAAATATTGCATGTAATCTAAGTACCTCTAATTGGACGCAATAAGCATATTTTACCAATTACTATGTCTAGACTAAGTTTTAGAAAAGTTTATAACCATAAAAATAGCTGAATATTTTTATAGTTTTCAAAATTCGAACAAGCTTTTCTACAAAATTTCATCAAAGCTATCAACAGTTTGCAAGAAATTGAGATAAGGAACAAGGAAATCACTAATCAGGGAAAAATAAATCCATAACACTGGAAAACAAATTAAAAAAAATCGTAGTCACATAGATATATTAGTGGCTTCCAAATATATCTTGGTTGTGTTGAAATAAATCACCTTGAAAGAAAGTTTTCAATAGCTCCGCTCTTTGATTAGGAGCAGCTCAAGACAAGTGGTCTATCTGTGGCAGACATATTCAGTTAGTCTTTATATTTCATTTTGCAATGTTACAAGGTTCAAAAACTCGTCAAAATGGTTCAAATTTATTTTCAAAATCAGTGCTCTATTTAGTACATAATTCTACGAACGACAGAATAATTATAAAGTCCTAACTTTGAGCATAAAAGAAAATCTTATAAACATTTTTTTTATAATTTATTACTGTTTGGAAAATTATCTTTATCTGTAAATATTTGTATCTATAGTTATATTTAATCCAGGTTAAGTGTCAGTGCGCAAGTGTTATGTTTATTATGAACAAAATGCGCCCATTCTGTATATACGTTTATTAATAAGTACTCTAGTTTTTGGTTAACTAATTAATTGTAACATAGTGATTTTCTTGTGATAGTACCTGATTTAGATTGTGGATTAACGTTTCTGTATATAACTTCGCTGTTTAGCAATAAACAAAGTCAAAACCGGAGCACGTGGTTTTATTCTGGAAAGTATTTTTAAATTGAATTACGCACGCCGTTCGAGTGAACATGTTTTAAGTAGTTCAAAACAACAATCACTATTTTTCATTGTTTATAGAATACAGCCTTTTAGACAAAACTGATTAAATAAATAAATTAATGTCTTATTATTATTATTTGTATTTTTGTTATTTCGACTGGTTGACTATCTCAGAAACTAAAGCCAATTAAGCAAAACGTGAGTCACATTTCGCTTTTTCAGAAGAACAATGACGCAAGTGAAAATTAATGATTCACAGAAATAGCAAATTAAAAAAATGTAATATGAAACTTACAACTAAGACGTTAAGGAAAAATTTGGAAATAATCGATGGGGACTTCAACATAGCAAATTTATTTTAGTTTTAGACAAAACTACTTTATTTTATTCTTTTTGAGAAACAATTGAAGATTTATAGACCGGAGAAGCGATTTGAAATCGGTAAAACGTTCGTTCAAAAACGCTCTTAAACCCCCGTCCACAAAATCACTATTGACCAGTGTAATTTATAAATATATTTACACATAAATTTACAAGCAAATTAAATAAAATATTTAAGAATAGTAATATTAATAATTGTCATTGTGTAACAACCAGTTAATCCTAAAGACCAACGCTCGTCACCAACTGTAACAACCAGTTAATCCTAAAGACCAACGCTCGTCACCAAATGTAACAACCAGTTAGCCTAATGACCATTTGTAACTACTGATAGGTCTTTAGCTACTGTTGTTAATATACTATTAAGGGATTAGGGCAGCGACGTCACCAGCCAAAGGGTCCTGGAGTCCTTAAGGAACATCCATTCGCCAGTGGCAAAAAAAATAATAAAGAAAAAATAATAAAATACAAAAAAACATCCCTTAATAGCATATGTCGAGCGGTTCTTGGCAACTAGTTTTAGACTCTTTTAGTCCTAAGGGAATAGAAACGCCGAGGCTTCTCAAATGCTCGGAGTATTTTGCTGGTTTGGAAAGGGAGGAGAGATTAATAATAAGTATTAAAACATTAACAAATGTATATTAACAATAACTATAAAACTTGACAAATAGTCTTCAGAAAAAATGAATAAAATTCCATTTAGGGAATAATGCACTATAACTAATAGTAATAAAGATATGCATAAGATATAATTCGGGACGAAAATGTAAAATTGGCATTTATATGTAAATCAATTAATCAATTATTATTAAACAAAATTAAGTTAAAATATTTACCCATAATTCACATCGTACACAAAAAACTTTACACATTACTTTGCAATACAAAACCAGGGTTTCGCCCAAGGGGCGAAAGTTCTGGACCTTAGTCCGAACCCGACTAAGTGTTTACCCAAGTGATCCTTTCTATATAAACCAAAATTTATGTGACTGTTGATTGTATTTAACAATGTCACGTTCAATGTAGATTAATAAATTGAAGGTTTGTTTCATTGTGTCTTTTTAATTATTTAATTTAAACATTAAATACTTGTTTAGAATTTTTGGTAAATTCTTTAGATTTTTCAATTAATAATAATGCCAATTATTACAATTGATTGAACCGAACATTCAGTCCAATAGGCTCTCGATCGAAGTCCTTTCCATTTTTAGAATATTATCTTTCAATTTCAACAATTTTATGTCTTGTTTCAACACGGATTTATAAATTGTTTTTATTTAAATGTTAAAAGTTCTCTTAAAACTAACTTTAACATATATTTCCCATGCTGGTGCTTAGTTTCAAATAATGAGACGTTTAAAAGAAAAAGACTTACTAGAGCCAGTTGCCCTCTTTTGGTACACATTTTTGCAAGGCAACTTCACAAATATTTCCTTCTTTTTCTCTTGTAGAAGATGGACACACCAGCATTGAAGGGCACAATGATGGTATTTTAAAAAGCCACGTCACATTTGATTGGATAATTAACTTGATATAAGTGCCTTCAAGACTTAAGTCGTTAAGCATTCAAGTTTGGATTTCCCAACCCATATTCATTTACAGATAAAACCATTCTTTATGGAGTATTTTGATAACAGTTCAGAAAAAAATAGTAGTAGTCGGTAACTGAACTTCACGAAATCCAAAGTTGAGCACTTACCGTCCTGAGCAATGAATATTTATGTCAATGTTAATTATCTAATCAAATATGTAACATTTTCTATAAATTATTTTTTACCTGACTTGGATATAAGTACAGTGTCGCCATCTATATTCTATATCCATCGTCCTCCAATGATATATCCATAAGGTTACCCTGCTATAATATCTTCATACAACGGTAAAACTCTTATATTAATGTATTTATTTTTCTAGATATTTTTCTGCATACATCTTACTATTTTATTAATTTATCCTCCATAGGCAACTCACAAAGTACATCAAAAATAAAAGCAGCAAAGTCAAGTTCAATTTTTAATAATAAAAACACAATTTCCTAGATCTTGAATGGCTCTTCGGCTCCAACTTGAGAGTACAATTTCAGACCGGAGGAATAAATATATTCTTTTTTTTTTTAATTTTCAGCAAAAATGGAAATATTTCCGTTCCAGCCATTGTCTTGGTTTTTCGCACAGACTACTAGATAAAAGAAGTACGATAACAATGAGTCAGTACAATTTCAGCTTCCTCTTTTATTAAAAGAAATATTAAATTTGGATATTATTTCGGGATTTCTCCTTGGATTTGCGAGAAGCCAGAGCCGGGTTTAGGCGCAATTATAAACCCAAATTGTTTTTATTTCGTGTTTATTAAATACAGTATTATATTTAACAGAATAAAAGTGTCTCACACTATACAGTATAGTATTAAATTATCAATCAGTTAGTCACCCAAACAAACAAACAAAAATATACAAAAATGTTTATACTTTATTAAAATATACAAAATAATACAGCAACAATTTTTTATAACTATTAAAAACGTATTAAATCACATAAAAGTTCATTTCTTACTTGTACCAGTATTATCGCTGACAGCATCATATATTCTACCAGTAAATACCTTATATTGAGTCATCAATTTTCGTTTAGTCTTATTCGGTATCACCATTATCGTGGTGTAGGTATTGCCGAAAAAGAAGATCAAAAATATTCCAGCAATAGCACTAATCTCCCATGTTGCCTGAGGATGGTAACTTAACTGGAACAGTACTACGAAATTCGTCAACTGGAATATATACCCGATAAATAGAAATGGTAACAGAAAAGCCAAGCCTTTCCACATCCAGAATTGGAACCCTTCTAAAGTTATATCCATATTTTGCATCTGACCTAAAGCTTTCAATCTATATATAGTACCTTTTTGGTATTTGAATTGCAGATATTGAATGAATCCACTGTAGATGGTGTAGCAAATAAATTGTTTCCTGAATAAAGCCCACGGTTCGTTATTTGGCCAAATTAAGAAGAGTCCTGAACTTGTTATTGACAGCAGGTGATGAACTCTCCACCAACCTTTAATCCTGGAACCATTCACTATGAGGATGCTTTCCCTGATCGATATGGTGCAGTAATACCAGATCAGGAATCCTATGAAGAAAAGCTCCAAAGGTCTAAATGGGACATAAATGAGAATTGTAGCTAAAATAATTGCTATACCGTTACATATCAGTTTGAAATTTTCGTAATCTTCTTTGTATTTTAATTTGTTTTCTTTGTTTAAAAATGAGACGTCAATGTCTCCTAGGATTAATTTTAACGTGAATCTATCGCTTTTTCTAGGTAACGTTTGTTCTATGTCTTCTAGTTCTTTTTCTCTTTTCAGTATTTTGATTTTAAATTCTTCTGCTTTAGTTTTATCTGGGATATTGTTTATTGTCTTATTAATTGTTTTTATTCTGTACCTTTGATGTGAGATGTGTTTCTTGCATGTTTCTTGTAGTGATACTAACTCCGTTATTTTTTTTAAATACTGTACGTTGGCTTTTTCTAGAAGTTTGTAGTTTTCTGATAGTTCATCCCAGTCGTCTTTCACACTTTCTAACATTTCCATTGTTACAAGTTCACGGTCACTGTTAAAAATATCAACTACTGAATTTTGTACGTTTGATTATGGTTTTTATTGAATCGGGTACAACATTATTATTCCGACATTTTATATCTCATTATAAATAAAAATAAAGATTAGATAAAACCCGTGCTATTAAAAACCAATATAATAGGTAAAAGCACTTTATACTTTGAACTCAGATGCGATAATGAATATAATATCTGTATATCTCGATTCGATTTCAAGTGTAAAGGTAAATATAGTAGTAGTTACGAGGGCTGTTCGAAAAAAAGATAAGTTAAAGTATTGATTAGATGTATATCAATATCTGGAACCCTCTCTAAAATTAAATTAATCAATATATTTATTAATAGCATTGCTAACCTGTGACGGATCTTGTTAATTTAAAAAGGGTTTTAAAAAAGTATAAAGGAAGCCATTTAAAGAAATTAAAGGGGTAATAGCAGAGTTGATACAGTGACTTTTTCAGCAAACCTAAATATGAAGCAATTTCTTTTCCTTCAAGTATTAATTGACATATTTTTTGTTTTTCGTACTTTATCTATTATAGTTAGTCTCTCAAAATTTACTTTTAACTATAAAGTACTGTATATTCAACCAGTGATGGCTTGTAGTAATTTGAAATAGATGTTTACTTTCTCCAATAAGTTCGCCAATATCGCTGTTTTTTTTTTTTTTATTTGGGTTTATATTATATAAAATAAACTTTATAACCATTAAGTACCTGCTTCTGGTTGATATCTACCTAACTGTGATAAGGTTCTTGCAACAATGGGAAAAGTGTATGGTTTTTTGATGTAAAAGTCAGACGCCTTTATTTTTCAGATAAGGATGACTAGTTATTTTTTTCCTTAAAAGGATAGCAATATGTTCTGGTTCGGGGTGCGACTGTTGGGTGTTCGGAAGAAACTTTAAATGACTTTTTAACAGGAAGAATTATTCTTATCAGTTTATTTTTATTTCGCATATTTTCAAATGATAAAAATATTTTCTGAAACACCTATAACTGATATTCTTAGTTCAAGTTTAATCCTAGTTGACCCTGGACACAAAAACAAAACAAAAGTCATGATTTTGGCAGTAAACAAATTCATAATCATCCTAGTTTATTGTTGACAGTAAATGTTTCAATAATTAGTCAACTATTTTTCTTACAGACAAACGGTACATTTTGGTATATATAAATTTGGTCCAATCGACTTATTTTAACTCTTATAATAAGTGGCACCTTCATAGCCAAGCAGTTTTGGGACACTGTGTATATTAATGTTTAATTATCAAACAGTGGAAAGAAGTACATAAAAATAAGAAAAATTGAGCAGCCCTCGTAGGTTTGGTCCACAAACAAGTTTTCAATTATCTTCTAATTAATTACTAACTGAATTACTTGTTATTTTAAATAATTTTCAAGGAGATTTCTCACATTATGTCTTATTTAAATAAGCTAGAATAAAAAGTATCTAATTTTGTTAATTAGAAATATAAAATTATTTGAAAAAACATTTTTTTTTAATTTTTGACGAATAGACAGTTGCATAATGTTGAACTTGTTTCAAAAAATTCATTATGTCGCCTGTTGCGATAAGAAAACAAATACAAATCAACCATTTTTTGATTTTCAAATCAATATTATAAATTGTTATCAAGAGTTTATATCAAAGAATGGCAGGTTGGATATAAAAATAGAATTTGGTTAGACCTACTTAGTAATAATGCTGTTTTGAACCTTATTTTTCATTCTAAATCAACACGAAATAATTAAAATACAGTACATGCCAAAATAACACACTTTTTTTTGAAAACCAAATAACTTTAATAATCAATATAAACACACTACAAGAGGTTGTGAATAATCAATTAATAGTTTGTTCGATTTGTCAATAAAATGATGCATATGCAACTAAAAATACAAGAAAGTAATAATATTGATTGCCTAGATGTCTGTAATTTTTTAACAAAACACAATTTTATAAATTATCTAGTCAAAATTAGAAAAAATATTGTATGTATCACAAAACGAAATGCCATTTTATAACTGGTTCCATAAATAATTATTTTATTTAAAAATTGGCTTCGAAAATATTTAATATAACAAAAACGATTAATTTAATTTAGTTAATTTAAAAAAAAAAAGAAAAACTAATACTTGTTTTTTTTTACCAAAATCTATTATTGTTTAACTATTGATAAAAATAAATGAAAAGAACAATCAAATTTCAATTATTGTAAGGAATTTCCATTAAAAACACTAATTACGTAATCTTGATTTGTCCTATATTAACTAAAAAAGTCAATTACATTATCTAACAAAACTTTTATAGTCTTTAGCTGCTATTATTACTGTTATTCAAATATTGATCAATTATTTTTGTTATTATTTAGTACTTAACATTATGAGAATGAGAAACAGTATCCTATATATATTATAACGATTTTTAAATGATCCCTATTTGAAAGGTACATTAGGAAGGACCTTTTGTTCCAACGATGACACATCTATCCAAGATTACGATTTAAAACGTTCTTCCACATCAAAATGTCCAATTTTGTTGTTAGTCCAGTTCAATTAGGAGAAAATTTTAGCATTAAACAAAACCTTTTTTTTGGAGTGAGTGGTACTATATGGTACTTGTTTATGAACTGTATTCCAACGGTAGAATTTTTTCTAAATTTCTAAATTCATACATCGAAATTCTTCCCTTTCGTCTAGTGAAGACTTGAAAAAAATATTTTTTGGAAATCCTTGACGGTACCTTAGTCACCGCAGCTCTGTCCACTTGAAGGAGTTACCATTGCTATCTTTTTGTTTTAGTTTAAGATGGCTTTTATATAGGTCGGAATAGTTTACGAAATTTTTGTGGTTTATTTCCACCACTTGAAACATTTTCTTTCTTCCAGTAGTTCGTACTAACTGGTACCAATTATGGGGAACTGAATTTGGATTTGTAGATGTTTTTTTTTGTTTTTCTATCATCCCATGATCAACATCATATTTAAGGTGGCTATGACCACTGATCATAAACAAAAGCGTTAAAAACATTGCTGAGACATGTGAATTTCTGTTTTGGCCCCCACATGAATCTGAATATAAAATGACTTTTTGGATTTGTTGTGGCAAACTTGACAGTTGTTTAAAAATACATGTGGCGATTTGGTTGGCTCCTCTTCCACCTTCGGCCTCATGCCACATGAAGCAAGTTACATTTTCTGTTGTCGTTTCATGGAAAGTTAGGTTGAACGTCCATAGTTGGCGTTTATAGAATACCACCGACGTATTTAAGTAGGGTGTTGGCAGGCACTGTTGGAGGTCAAATGCGTAACATTTAATGGTGTTGTCCTTAACACGTTATTTGTCCTCTCGCTTTTTAGTATATTCCAAATCTGCCTCATCTTGATGTTTAGTTTTCTCATCTTGTATAGACTTCATCTCATCTTCCGACTTTGCTACTCTTTCTTTTATAGAAAGTACATCACACTTGTGACAAGTATCTGCTTTTGGCCCTTTGAATAAAATGTTGAGTGTTTTAAACTCACGATCATAAATTGATTTAGAGGCAGGGTTTGTAACAGAACATTTAAATTGATAATTTATATAAAAATATATATTTATTCGAATAAAAAGACAATTGGTGATATTAAAATAATATTTATATTAGGCTAAAATTAGTTTTTAATGTCTTTTATCTGTAAATAAACTTCATGTTGACAGGTATTGATTTCGTCAGCATTTCTTTTTCCCCTACACCTAAATTTTTGTATCCCAATCATGAATATTAACATGGGTGTATTTTTTACAATTATAACTAATAAATAAGTTTCTTTGTCCTTTTTTTTAAATTCTAACCTTTAAATTAGTTTATATTTTACTATGTTATTAACAAATCAACTAAAGATATATTGAAGGCCTAAATAAAATTATAATAAGGCTGAATTGGAAATATACAATAATAGTTTTTAAAATATTAAAGAAAAAAATTGTTATCTTGAGAATATTATAACTAAATATAATTTTTAATAAAGATGAAACTAAACGTAATAGTTTTAGAGATGGAAATGTTTATCAGTAACATTGTTTTGTAGTTATCATACAAATTATTTGAAGTAGCACATTAAACTTAAAACAAATATACTTACTACAAGCAGTATCTTTATTTAAAAGAATACTAGTTCAAGATAACCTTTGAAGATGGCTTAGTAGCTTAAGCACTTTGCTTGGTTATTATACATTTTTAGAAAATCTAGAAACATTATTTCAAAGAAATAGTTTTTTATAAATTGACTGTACTATATCCCACTTCTGCCATTCCACTTCTGACATGTAGATATGAATTTAAACGGGATATTCAAGCTCTACGACCGACCCATCGCATCGCATAGCGGCCACCTGCGACTGATGCCTGTGATGCCTGACGCCAATGAATGCAACGAATGTGAGATATTGAGCAGGAGTACGGGGAAAAAATGACTTTCCAGTCATCGTAAATAAACTATAAGCGGACGTTTTGCTCCTTTAGAAGGGTTTCGATTCTTTTCCATGGCTCGCAATATCATACAGACGATATTGAGTTTTATGAGACAGTAGGTCGAATAAATTATCCAAAATTGAGACCTTTTTTATATTTGTTTGAATATTTTACACAATACATGAGGATGATACTTTTGATCTCCCCCGTAAACAAGCATAATTAGCTAAAAATACTGTTGATTATTAGAGCAATATCTTCAATACAGTATGATAAACTGAGAAACAATGAGGTAATACCTATAGAATATAGTACTTGTACACGATTGGACATGACATTCTGGATAAAATGACTTTGATATCCACTACCACCACTATTAGTTCGTCGATTTATTAAACGAACACCCTGTGTAATTATGATACATTTATAACATTTGAAAGTTTTTGCAGTCTTTCATGCTTTTGAGCTTTTTGAAATTTTCCAGTTTTAAACAAAAAAGGTATTCATTATTATACAATCTCAAAAATATGGAAATTAATTAACTATTTTGGTGCCTAGTTTTTAAATTTTGTTTTTAAAGCATTTATATTGATCAAAATAAAAAATATTTCTACCAAGTTCTAATAGAGTAAGAAAAATATTCCGAAAAATAATTATATATGAGGATTCAACGTTCTCGTTCGTATAGCCACTCTTTGAACATAAAAATTAAACGAAAATAACCCGAGGCTGTCGAATTTGAATGTTGGATTTATATTTAGATAAAGATATTTCTCTGATGAAGGCGCAAGATTTACATCATGAAAAATAAATAAGAAAATTCGGTGATGTCAGATGGAATCACGGCCGTTACAATACAGAGGAAATCTTTTACCGAACTTATATTTACGGTTATTATAAAATCATTTTCTTTTATTTTCCATCACGTTATTACGTTTAATTAAATATCACTAAAAATAATATAACAGATTGTAACCAAATATAAGATTTAGAGGTCAAGTTAAAGCGGATTTTAAGATACGGAGTCTTTATGTAAAGACATTGGGGTATGTTCAAAAATGTAAAAATCTGTGAAAATTTTATTTATTAACATTTTAATAAAAAACAAAAGAACTTAAATGTGAAAAATGAAGTGAAAAACAATTTATTTACAAATAAAAATATATATATATATATATACAAATCTTAAGAATATAAAAATACTTAAATTAGAAAAATGAAGTAAGAAACACTTTATTTACAAATAAAAAATGGTTGTTAGGCTCCCAAAATTCGTTCCGTCAGTGAACCGTTAAATGTTTTGCAGTTATTCTACCAAATAATAATATCATCTCAAACCATTGCTTCGATTGATACCGACTTCTGGTATTACATTCTACATCTTTGATCATCGAAGCAGTAATTTTAGCTTCTGCAAAGGTCAAAAAATATTCTACAGAATAGGCAGTGAATAGAAGGGTTATTTCTCAGTTGCAATAACATATACATACTCAAAACATGTTCCACTACTGATTTATTTTCCTGTAGTGGATGGAGAGGTTTCTTTAACAATCTACATCAATATTTTCAATAACAATGAGTAGATGTTACAGATAATTCCTCAATTCTTCTATGAAGCCGCAGCAAAAAAGCTACAACATGTTTACAACCACCAGAAAAAAATAAAAGGGTTAGATATGCAGTTACAAAATAACTATATTACCAGCTACAAAATGTCTTATTTTATGTAACAAGACGAGCATAGTTTTACTAGCTCTGAACGAATCCAGTAACTTTTTAAAAAACAATCTGACCACATTTTCACATTATTGAAATATTATAGAGCTTTTCGAAAAAAACTATTTTTAAAAGTACAAGTTTTTTTTAAACAGCTATATCTCATTTTAGGCTATTCTTAGGCTATTGAGTATTATAAAATCAAAAATTACGGGATGCTTTGTTAGCTTCAAACGAATCCAGCAGAGCAAACCACACCACGTCTTTTGTTTCCTACAATATTATAAATTATTCTAAATTTGGCATTTTGAAACAAATTCGCGATTCCTTGCTGACCTTAAAGTTTTTTTTTTTTTGAAAACAAATATACTAATCACATTTTTAGTGTTTTAAAATAGCCTAAACATGTGTCATAAGTAGTTGTTTTTATACATAAAAAAATAAATTAAAAAACTGAAGTGTCCTGCTGACTCTTTTTCCGTTCAGTCTAATAGGACGCCTATCGGATATATAATTCCAGAGATTTAGATGTGCTCTTTGATGACACAGTCCTTTAACTACAATTTGTAGAAGGGTCAATCAGTATTCTCTTAATATACATATTTTTCTAAGGATTTGACAATTTAAAAATGAATTTTACAAATTGGTATCTAATTTTCTAATTAGAGTGTAATGTAGTTAAGTACCTAAATACTCAGCAATTTTGTGTATTTAAACATATTTACTATTGCCAATAAATATATATTATATTCGTCTTTAAAAAAGAAAAAACAAATTAAAATGTAATAATCAGAAGAGAAAAATCTAGGAGGAAAAATCTAAAGAGATTTATTTTTATTGAAATAAAATCTTCTTCAGTAAGTACCAACAAGTATTAGTCAATTGTTTTGATGGTCTGTGTACCCAGTTAGTAACCGTATCGGTAAATATGAGAAAAAAACAGTTGAACAAGCGCTATTTTGGTGCCGAGCAATCCTAATGGGCTATTTAACACTCGCGGCCGTGATTTATTGTAAACTCTTAATGGCAAATAAAAATAAGTGCAGACTCCTGTTTCAGGACCTTTCCTGCTCCGATGCCTTTCCAGGATAATTAATCTTTTTCGGTAGAGCCGCCGCGTCGCCATTTTCATTTAAAATGGAAATTTTTGATGGGCGCGAGTAAAAAATCGAGAAAGTTTCGAAAAGAGTTTTAAACGCGAGTGACGCTGTTATTATTTTGAGTAATTAATAGAGAAAGGAATAAAAAAAAACATAAAAAAATTAAACTTTTTACAGGATGGTCTACGATTTTCGCAGTAGCGGCACAGGCGTGGCGCGAAGAGGATACTCGCTGGATTTATTAATGCTATTTACCTCTTAATTTTAATAATCTAGTCATCGATCACTTCGCTAGCCAAAAATCCAGAAGAATGGACTTCAACTATAAGAAATAGTATACAACTGCAGCAGTACCTAGCAGTTAGTCTTCAATTTTGTAATATTTAATTTGTTTTAAAATATATTTAATTTTCATTAAGCGGAAAACTTGTTTTCATAAGGAAAAAACGAATCCCGGGATTCCTTTCCAGTGTGTGCCCCACTGCCGCTAGTGCCCACGAGCCGCTACTGGTTCCAAGGTTCCATTTTACAAATATTTTTTCTTCCATTGTTTCTTATAACAGTGCCACTATAATGGTTTGTCTTCTACAAGGTACTATTAAAATCTATCCTGTACAGCTACTGGTACGGTACTGTCTCTATATGGCTAAAGGAATACCAACTTTAACCACTTTGTTTTTAAAATCCGACTGAAAACCATATAAGTTCATTAAATTCTTTAACATCTTCGTTGATATCAGTGACAATAACAGTTTGAGTAAAGTTTTCTGTACCAATTAGTAATTGAACTTATATTTTCTCATGGATGTTGGCAGTGGCAGGTCGTATAATAGTTCTGGTTACTTCAGTATCCACCAAAAGTGTATACTTTTTACTATTTACTTCGTAATCTACGTATACACTATCAGTATGAGGTTATCAGTATGAGAGGAATTTTGGAATTGTTCTGGGTTGAAGCTGCCCTCCCTAGACAAACCCGCTCTATTTTTCTTGATTTATTGTGACCCTAGGGCGTATATATCCTAGTTCATCAAAATTCCAGCACCTGATGGTCTTTGTCTTCATCTTCTTGTCAGTAAGGCTCTTCATCATGATAACTAGTTGATCGACGTTATATTCCTCTTCTTCCTCTTTTATAGTATCCACCACTCCAGATATTCAACCATATTATCTAGAGCTTCGTATTTTTTAAGAGTCTCGTCTTGTTTCTATTTGCGATTTAGTAGAATAGAATAGTTTTTTGATCCTAGGATCGCTGATGATTACAATATTATATTTACAATACTTACTAATGACCAATAGAAAGAACTGGTTTCATGTACTCTTACTTTTAGATTTGTATCAAACTTTAACTACGCGCCTCAGGATATAAAAGTGCTCGGTAAATAATAGCTCACTTCTCACCCTAGGTATATAATGTACTATTACTTGGATGGATTTTCTACCAATCCTCTAAAAGATATTCAATCTACGTCATATGATAAATTTGATTTGTATTTATTAAAATCTGATTTATTTGGTAATTTTTTAAAAATATTCACTTTTGTGGAAATATAAGTATTTTAAATATTTTTACCCAACCAATCACAATATCTGTATAGCTTCTCTCAAATTTTGATACAAACTGATGCGTGAGAATAATACTCTTATTTTGAATTATCATATCAATAAGTAATTTGACATTATGAAATTTAATTCATTAAAATATTAACATAAAACATTTAATTACCTATTCATATTTATATTACTAATAAAAATTAAATATTTAATTTATTATTTATTATTGCAAAATAAGGATCGCGGCAAATGCCTCCTAGCTCCGTCACTGGGTTTTTTTCTTCTATTATTTACTATCGCTTATCAGTTGACTTTCTGGTGATGTCCTGTGTATATTTAAAAGTATAAGGATATTTATAAAGCATTTAGTAGAGTTTTATGAAAAAAATTAAATGTAGCAAACCCGATATTTATAGTCCAAATGGTTGTCTCAACATTTAATTTTAAAGTAATTGAATCCTGTTGTAAAAATGTATCTAAATTGGAATTAAAATCACATTGTACTCTTACTAATAATTCCAACGTTATTTCAATGTTAGAAGTTATAATAAACATATATGAACATAATATATAAAACACAATTTTGATCAATTAAGTATTTGTACATATTGTAGGTAACTTATTTATACATTTCTGTTTAAAAAGAATACAATAAATAACAGACAAGCTTTATTATAATCATTTAAGTAAATAATAACATTTATATATGGAATGACAATACAATTCAAATTTTCAATCTTTTTTTGGCAGGGTCAGTTAAAAAACCTTTTAGATGGTATATTTATGAAGCACATCTTGTTTTATTATCAAATTTTTATCCATAATTTTGAAATGGATCAAGTTATCTGCTTCCACCTAAAAAAATAATGCAAACTAATTAGGTAGTACCCTCAGAATCAGTGTTAAGTAAAAAGGTAGGTACACCTATATTGACCTACTAGTAGTTGATCAACTAGGTGAACTAGGTAAGTTTTATCAATTTTATCTTTACTTACATCAAAATACGAAAGCACGATGGTGGTTTGTATTTTGCAACAGCCCTTATCCCGCTATCGTTTTTGAATGTCTAGGTCTAGATTTTGAGGAACATTTATAAAAATTTTATCAGATTGAATGGTTTTTGTTTACTTCTCATAGGGACCAAGTACTTAACCGGATATTTTTATTGTTACACAAGATGACATTTTTTTAAAAGTCAAGCTTTATAAGGGGACAAAGATTATTGATTTTAAAAAATCTTATTAAAAATATAGGGGTTAAGGGGAAGGTTGAAACATAAAAAAAATCATAAAACAAAAACAGAAAACAATATCAAATTGAAATTTTTTGGAAAAATCAAGCTCTACACTGGGATGAAGCATATTGAATTTTAATAAAAATTAATTAAAAATAGGGGGTTCAAAGGACGGTTTTTAACGATTATACAGGGTGTCTGTAAAAGGTCTTTACAAAAACATACCACATATTTCTTAGACCAAAATAAGTCGATTTAAGTAAAATTACCTTAGTACAAAGTTGCTTTGTTTGGGCTCCAGAGGGCATTGAAGTTACAATTTTTAAATCGTTTTTCCCATATAAATTTAAAACGGCATATGTGATTTTGCTGAAATTTGGTACATTGGTACAGTTTTATGTGGCAAAAAAAATGGTATTAAAATTTTGTCCGATAATAATACATAGGCGTAGAACTTGATTTTTTAAATAATTGCACCTTTAAAAATTCTACGCCAATGGAAGAAAAGGAGTTTGAGAATGAAATTTAGATTGCGCAACTCATTTACTTTAATACAGGTACTCTTGATAAGACTCGATTACTCTCATGGTTTTGACGAAATTTGCATTTTAGAACATAAACATAAACATAAACAATAATTATTAAAATACAAACTTTGTCAAAACCATGAGAGTAAATCAAGTGTTATCAAGGGTACTTTTTTGTAGTAAATGAGTGCCCAATTCAAATTTCATACTCAAACCCCTTTTTGCCATTGGCGTAGAATTTTTAAAGGTGCAATTATTTAAAAAATCAATTTCTACGCCTATGTATTATTATCGGACAAAATTTTATACAATGAAAAACATAAAAACGTACTTTTTTCATATCTTCTTCAACACCTCTAATCGAGACTTTTAACAAAATTACTCGATTCTTGCCATGTACGATTTTTTGAGGAATATTAATTATTTGCCTGCAATACGTATACAAAAACATTTATTGTTGGTTTCCATAGTTTCATCTAAATAAAAATATTGTCAAGTTTTAACACCTAATCACTTGTTAACGATTGAAAGTGTTCTATCTGACTCAATAATAAAAAAAACAAATTCGTGGTTTATTAATTTGGCTATACAATATACCAATGCAGAATATACCGATATGTTACTGACATTAGGATTTTGTGAAGGAAATGCTCAAGAGAGTGTCAGGGGTCAGGGTGTACTCTGAAAGGTTTCCAAATCGTCGTAGCCACCCAACTTTTGCTGCTGTTGAGAGACGTCTTCGGGAGACCGGTTCCTTTGCTTTCAACACTGTTGATAATGGACGAGAACGTTTTGTAAGGATTCCTGAAATTGAAGAAGACATTTTAGAACGTGTTGAAGAAGATCCAGAATTAAGCACTAGACGAATTGGAAGGGAACTAGAAGTAAGTAAAGATGTCGTTCATAAAGTGCTTAGAGAACAATTTGCTATATCCATACCATAAGAAGCCAGTACAAGAATTATTAGTTCATGATCCTCAAATTCGTTTGGGTTTTTGTCGATTTGTTAATATGCAAAGAGAAAGAGATCCAAACTTTGTCAAGAAGGTTCTCTTTACTGACGAAGCGGGTTTTACAAGAAGAGGTATAACTAATACCCATAATGAACATGTTTATGCCGTTGAAAATCCGCATGCAATAAAGGTAAACCATTTTCAGCACGAATTCAAAATTAATGTGTGGGCTGGAATAATTGGTAATTTCATTGTTGGTCCTGTCATACTTCCACGAAGATTAACTGAAGAAAATTATTTGGATTTTCTACAAAATACGTTGCCAGAATTGTTAGAAGATTTACCTCTCCAACTTCGGAGAGATATGTGGTTTATGCAAGATGGAGCTTCACCACATTTTTCTTTAAACGTTAGAAATCACTTGAATGAACAATATCCACACAAATGGATAGGCACAGGTACTGACGCACCTGTAAACTGGCCACCATGTTCCCCAGACCTAACACCGATGGATTACTTTTTATGGGGACATCTGAAATCCACAGTTTACAGGGAACCTGTAGAAAATGAGGAACAACTCTGGCAATGTATTCAAGATGCAATAAACAATCTTAGAGGTGATGAAGAAGTTATGGAAAGGATACATTTTAATTTTCTTCGACATATAAATCTTTGTATGCGTGAAAATGGTGAACATTTTGAACAATTTTTGTAAAATCTCTATTTTGATTATGTTGTAAATAAATATTTTTGTGAAACCTATACACTCTAAATTATTAAAACAGAAATTTAGCGAAAACCATGAGAGTAATCGAGTCTTATCAAGAGTACCTTTTTTAAAGTAAATGAGTTGCGTAATCTAAATTTCATACTCAAACTCCTTTTTTTTCATTGGCGTAGAATTTTTAAAGGTGCAATTATTTAAAAAAGCAAGTTCTACGCCTATGTATTATTATCGGACGAAATTTTAATACCATTTTTTTTACTACATAAAACTCTACCAATAAACCAAATTTCAGCAAAATCGCATATGCCGTTTTAAATTTATATGGGAAAAACGATTTAAAAATTGTAACTTCAAGGCCCTCTGGAGCACAAACGAAGCAACATTGTACTAAGGTAATTTTACTTAAATCGACTTATTTTGGTCTAAGGAATATGTGGTATGTTTTTGTAAAGACCTTTTACAGACACCCTGTATATCTTCATTCTGGTTTTCTTTTCGCAACTGGTGACATAATAAATTTTTCAAAACCAGTTTCATAATGTCCAACATTGTCACTTTATATGTCAAAATTAGAAAAAGCTCTTTATTGAACTTAAGATTTTGTTTAAACCTTAACAAAAAATAAACTAGAGAAGAACAAATTTATATGTGCTAATTTTATTTCTGTTTTAACCTTTTGTTTTCTACTTTTTAAATAGCTTTAAAAGCACTGGCGTGCTACAGACCTATAAAACACTTATTAATGAAATGTTTTTGACTAAAAATTCATAGATATCAAAGGTTAACACGTAAAAAAGTGTCTTGAGAATAGTTTTTCTCTATAAGAATATTGTGATGTTTAGTTTTAACATTTTTTTTTAAAGATGTTAATAAAGGTGATAGATATATGGGTCCATAATTGAAGAATTATGTAAAAAATTGAATTTTTCTATGCTAAATAAAACATTCCAACAAATTCTTGTTAATATTAAAATCAAATTTTTATTTTCGAGTAAACACAGGAAATCCTATGATTATTTCCCAATCCCTTTCGATTACTGAATCATCGTCACAACGACTTCTTAATCACTTTTAAATTTTACTATTTCTGAGATGATGACTGATTTTCAAATAAATAATCAATTATACATTAACGGGCAATCCTCATTTACCTAAATTTCCTATTACGCAGGTACCTTTACACCTAATTATACCAAGAAATTGTGTTCTTAATATTTTTGACTGGACTGTTGATGGTTTTAAATCGTTAAAATATTAATATATAGTTCCGAAATTGTACTAAAATATTATCAGTCGTTGAAAGCAGTTCAAGTGAGAAAAGTCGTTGTGGATTTAAGAAACAAAAAAGAAAATAACATCAAGTTTTAAAATGGCAAGATTATCGGTGAGTTTTTTTATTATATATTTTTAACATTGGTAATAATAATAATTTTAATTGCAAATTTTTGTGGTAAATATTTTTTTTAACAAAAGCATTTAGATAGTTTTTAAAAATTTCCTAATGGGTAATTTAGTTTGTAATTTTTTATTAGTGATTTTTTTAATTTTATTTTTATGAAGTCAAAATGCCGTTTAATAAAGATAGATCGTTGATATTGTAATAATATCAATATATTATGAAAATGTAATTATATCAATTATACCGGGTGTTCAAATTAAAGTGTTACAGCTAAATACCGCCTTTTACAAAAAAAAAAAAAACGTTTCAGACGAAAGTTTTATAGTTTTATGGGGAAAAAATTTTGGCTAAAATCATTTTTTATAGCTAACCATAATATGGTTAACTTTTTTTCGCCCAGCAAAATTTTCAAGGAGTTGTTACTCAAAAAGTAAAAAAGTCCAATAAAAAAAATATTTCCTTCAAAAGTTTCTTATTTTTTTATGTACTTTAAAACAAAGTGATAATTTCACTAAATTAATTTTTAAATAAATAATTTATGAATAAATGGCAACTATACATAAAATAACTGCATTTTTAACCAAGATAATTCTAATTGTCTATCCTAATAATTTTTTTTAATTAATTTTGTATAGTTTTTAACTATATACTATAAATAAATAATTATCTCAGTTTGATATTCATGTTCCTATGATAACTTTCAGAAATAATAATAATATTTCAGTGTAAAAAACTCAATTTTTAAACAAAATTTTGATTTTTTTAGGTTTTCTTGATGCTCGTCTTAGCAGCCATATTGGTGGTATCTATAGAAGCTTACCCTGGTCATAAATATGATAAATACTACAAAGACCACGGTAGATACCCATATGGTCCTGGATACGGTTATGGCGATCACGGTTACGGCAATGGATACGGCTACGGTAATGGATACGGTAATGGATATGGTCACGGCAACGGATATGGTCACGGCAACGGATATGGTTACGGTAACGGATACGGCCACGGTCCCCACGGATACAATAATGGATACGATCATCATGGAATTGGACACGGAATTGGAGACTTGTTTGGGATTCTCTAAATGGTAGACGTGTATTTGAAAAGCATTTTTGTATATTTAATTAACTCAGTGTATGTTACTACATGTTGTAAACAGTTTTAATAAATTATTTTTTGTACTTCTATTTGAATTATTTCTACTATCTTGAACAAAACTTTAAAGTAAAATATCTAAAGGTAGTGGGAAAAGAAAAAAAGGAATTAACTTATTTTACAAATATTAAACAGTATGTACTTAAAGTCTATAATTTTTTACTGTGGTGCAAGAACAAAAAAAAAACAGATAAAAAAAAAATAAAATAAACAGTGGGAATATTTTTAAAGTTACCTGCAATAAAGGATTTTAAAGTTTACTTTAAAAAAATTAAAGTTAACAGTAATAAAGGATTTAAAATTGCAATTTCTTTTGTTAAAACAAAAATTGCAATTTTAAATCCTTTATTACTGTTGGCTTTAATTTTTTTGAAATTAACAGTAATAAAGGATTTAAAATTGCAATTTTTGTTTTAACAGGAGAATAGGGTCCCGGTTTTGGATTCCATCATTGGTCACGACTTTTTCATTTATTTTAATTATTTAAAATTAATTCTGATGCCTTGGTAGGATTCCACACTCGACCATTCACTGTTAGGTTCTAATTAACAGTGCCGTTCTTAAAGTTGCACTGGGAAACAGTAAAAAAGCATACAGAGAACGCGAAATGATATTTTTCCTGAAAAAAACTAAGATTCAGCTTACCGACTCACTAGTGCTTAGTCATTTTAATTACTGCGATAGTGTTTACGGACCTTGCTTAAATAGTACTGAGGAACGCCGAATTCAAAAAGTCCAAAATACCTGTTTGAGCTATGTTTATGGTATTAGAAAGTATGACAGAATATCTCACAAGTTGGCCAGTGCAAAGTGGCTCGATATGAAAAGCAGACGTAAACTCCATGCTGTAACTCTCTTCCATAAAATAATCCTTTTTAAAACTCCCCCATACCTCTACCAAAAGATTACATTCAGAAATGATATACATAATTTAAATGTAAGATATCGTGGCTTGATTTCTCCTCCATTACATCGCACTTCCATCTTCGAGCGATCATTTTCTTTTCAAATATACAATTTATATAATAAAGTTCCCGCAACTATTAAATTATTAAATTTATCAGCCTTTAAAAAGTCGTATAGGAGATTAATTAATTAGACTATAAACCGCTTAGCATTTATGTACTCATCCTCCTTTAAACAAAATATAATTTTGGAATTTGAGACCTGGTGTGTGTCGAGCGAGTGAAATATATATTTTTTTATATTTTTTATATATTTTTATTTTTATCTCTTACAATTCAAACATTGTAACTTATAGGTATAAAAACCCTTGTTTAGTTTCTACGTTTGCCGCCGTCTTCGGATAGTCTTCAAGTAGAGAGGATATAAGTACTTAAAACGATTTTAATATTTTAATACTTTTGTTAACTCTTGGGGCTATCCGGGGTTGGCGACTGGCGAACAAAACCATAACCGAGGGCGTCAACTTTGTATCAGTTTTAACCACAAAGCATGTATCTTCTAGAGACCCCACGCCAATGTTAAACTTTTAAACCAAATTAGCGCCACCTTGTGTTTGGAGCTGGAACTAAAATAGACAGATGGCGGTAAATTCAAATTGTAATTTTTAGGAGTAGGTAGTAGTTTTAAATGATTTCCACATAAATTATTTTATAAAATAAAGTATGGAACTAGTAAGTTCGAAACTTTTATTTTACAAAATAATTTAGGTCGATTATACCAAATTTGAAGAATTAATTTGTTATAAGGGGTCTAATGTGGAGAGTTGGTTCTGCATATTTTTATTAAATAAATATAAGAAATATCAATAAATAATAAAATAGAACATTCTTAAAATATGTTTATTAATAACTTAAATAAATATTATTAGATAAAAATAAATACAAATAATAATACATATTTAAGGAATACTTACTTGGAGCAAATATATATATAATCTCAAATCTTTTAATTACCTATCAATAATTTAAATGTGAAGTAGAGACTAGGATATTACATTTTATTAACACTAAAGTTATATATTTTATAAATGTCTTTTTAACTGAGGACAAATGTAATATAGGTATTGTATTAAAAGGTGAATACTTTTAACTATTCATTCAATGATAAATAGGTATTTTCCTTCCAAATGGTGGTATTACTCTCTTATGTGAAAAATGATTTCGGAATCTAGTCCAGTGATAAATTGATTATCAATTAGTTGTTGTCCCCGTTTATCTTTTTATGATGCAGATGCATGGTGAATATATGGTGAATCAATGAAGTTTTTCACGAAGTTTTCAACGTAGCACCAAAATTATTGCAAAACACAGTAGGAAATAAAAAAGCGAAACATCACAATTTTGCAAATAACTAAGACGAAACTATAAACAGAAACCAAAAGCCAAAGCCAACAAAAATCACTAAAATCAGACGGAAAAATGAAACTAACCAAGAACATAAATAAATACACGTCACATCTTTGGAGTCTTTGGTTAAGTTTTTCTCCCATAATGCTTAAAAATGGAGTAGGAAATCATAATTTCACCAGTAGCCCCATCTAGAGTTTGGAGCAAATAGCATAAAAAATGTCAGTTGTCGGTTTTGACCTTGGTCATTCACGTGGAACCTCTATGTGCTTTGTGGTTTTAACTGTCTGGACGTTCTCTTTTTGTATTTGCGTAATTATTTTTTTTTATTGATTTAATTCTATTGTACACCGCAAATGCAAAATAAACTATTATTATTATTATTATTATTATTAAATAACCATAGTAGTTGAAACTGATGTCACACAAAAAAACAGGAGAATAAGCGTAACTGAACAAAATATTTTGGTAACATTTTTTTACTGTCACATGAAAAATAGATACCACTTTCTTCTTATACAAGGTGTCCCAAATAAGGGTGATCGATTTTAAATGTAAATGCACAGCTTATTAATTGCTCTAAAGAGATGGGGTTTTCACTAATTGATTTCGTTTATCCAAAAGTTTTTTTTTCAAGTTTGTTCACATTTTATCACATTAATACAGGGTGATTCATTAATGTCGGTCAAATTGAATGGAAAAAATATATATTATTTCAAATGAAACACCCTATATATTTTGATGGCATTCAAAAGGGAGATTCATCTACTTATTTTTAAAAAGTATAGTGCATTGAACAAGAGGGTAGACACATACAGCATTTATTGTAACTTTTACAACCTCATTATAAATGTTTGTTTTCTAATTTTTAATAAATTGTTGTTATGTTTTGTTACTGAATAAATTCTTTTTATTTAACTTTATTTAATTTTATTTAATGTCATTTTTTAAATAAAGAAAACAGCAGTGTTACTTAAAAACTCAACAATCTGTGTTGTTAAGAAAACAAAAGATATCAAACTATACATTTTTAAAAAGTAGATGAATCTCTCTTTTGAATGCCATCAAAATATACAGGGTGTTCCATTTAAAATAATACATATTTTTTCCATTCAAGTTGACCAACATTAGTGGATCACCCTGTATTGATGTGATAAAATGTAAACGAGAGCAATTAATAGGCTGTGCATTTACATTTAAAATCGATCACTCTTATTTGGGACACCCTGTATTTCTTTAGCGATTTAAATCTGACATTTCAGACCACTCACTAACATATAAACGATTAAACGACAACAACAATAATTGAACATAAAACACAACAATATGGTGTACTATTTATTACCAACCAAATGTGGTTGATTTCATTTTTTAAACTAAAATACAATTCTAAATTAGTGTCTGTGTTGCTTACACAATTTTATATTAAAAATTTGTTTTTGGCATACACCTAAATAAATAAGTTCATCTTAAAATCATGGGTAAATCCCCTTAAAAGGTTATTGGCATAGATACTATATTAAAAAAAATTACAAAAGTTTTCTATTTAAAATAGTACTGAAAAATTGATAATCCTAGCAATAGTTGTGCTACTACAAAAGATGATGGTGTAAGAAGAGATGAAGAGTCTGTTGTTGGGTTCTCTGTTGACGAACTTTCTGCTGTTGTGGTAGTTGATGAGTCAGTTGAGGAAGTTGATGAGTCAGTTGTGGAAGTTGTTGTGGTTGTTGGAATAGGAGCAAAGCCATTATAAGTATTCAGGGTATTTATAATGTATACATTTGCTAGTGAATCGACATCTTTGGCTAAAAGAAAGTCCAAATTGTTAAATTGTGGATACTCAATTTGATAATTCTCTACTACGTTCTGCAGTTCACTTGCTAATCGACCAATATCCTATAAAATTAATAAAAAAATGTTATTAGTTTAATTTAATATTTTACTCTCAAATAGTAGGAATACTTACAGTTTTTGATACAATTAAATCGTTTTTTCCATAAAAAATTCCAACAGGTACGGAAACTTTGGACAGCTTGTAAGGGGCAGGAGTTGGTTCATTGTATATATCCAAATTTCCTATTCCGTAATCGAAATGTCTGAATTCACCTAAAAATAAAACAGTTTTTGTCATTTAAAACAAATACAGAACCATTTCAAAAATTAACTTTACCTGAAACTCTTGCTTGTAGGACATGGTTCAATTCTTTTATAGAAGTTCCAGCTGGAAATGTTTTATAGAACTTTTCAGTCAATTCCTAAAATAAATAAAAAATAAAATTTAAGCTGACATAAGGAATTAATGTACAATCAAAATAATTACTTTACTGAGCTCCTTGGTATCGAACCCTTGAAGGAGGAACAACACGGCTTCGCATATACCTATAAATTTAGAACCAGCTTTGCACACAACCCCCAAGCCAATATCCAAAATGAGGCTGCGTGTTAAAAATTGCTTTGATTTCAACTTTTTCTCCACAGCCTAAAAATACAAAGTCATTATACATACATTAAAATTGTAGTAACTTTATTAACATTATTTGTCCCATTCGTTCTCTATATGTGTGACGTGTGGAGGGTTGGTTGCCCCCCCCCCCCACGGCACTTAGGCTTCATTAGACCCATTGTGCATCCTCCTGAGATGATAGGCACCTCCTATCTCGTGATCCAGCCTACATATTTAATGTAGTTGACAACATCACTAAGAGGTGCTTCTCTTATATCGTCCGGTGTTAGCCGATACTCGCCGAACACAAATCTTTTAATAAATGAGAGCGTCAAGCAATCGTAAAGGATATGCTGGATGTTCTTATCTTCTTGTTCGCACCTTCTGCAGAGTGCGGATTCTTACAGCTCATAATATGGAGATGCTTTCGTACTTGGCAATAACCAATAGAAGGGCCAGGTCCCAAAAAGTATTTGGATGGCTGTTTTCTTGGCTAGTGAATCAGCAAGACGGTTATCTGTCGATGTGGCGTGACCTTTGATCCACATTGTTGATGGATACTTCGGCCAAAGCTTCGTGACATATTAGTACTAACCCTGAGTAAATTCGTGGTCTGTTCAGGGTGAGTAGTGCTTGTCTGCTGTCTATATAGATGCGCATGTTCTTTCCAATGATATTGTTTCTGGTTATTTCTTTTGTTGCTATGAGAATCTTCGTTAGCTCTGTTTGAACTGCACTGTCACTATTGCTCATAGCCCATTTTATGTTTACGTTTAAGAATCTGGAGTATACTCCACATCCTGAGACTCGGTGTATATATGAATCGTACCTGCCATTCGTAATTTAATATATTTATAAATTCTAAATGTTTAAATCTGATTATCTTGCTGGCTGGTATGTCATGGTAGCTGTACCAGTAGACCAACAATAACCGAAACAAAACTAGATATTCTTGAAGAAGAAACTATGAACATTTATAATTATACTTACCAATATTGCTACATAATCTTTCGAATTGACAAGATCCAAAAGGATGCTCGTTGTATGTTTCAAATAGACAACTGGACCTAGAGCTGTCATAACTTTAACTTTTTTGTTATATTCGGGTTTAGATGCTAACATCATGAAAAACTGTGAAGCTCCAGTGGAATGTCCTACTAAGGATAATTGTTTTGTTTTTGTTTGATTTAGAATGTAGTCGATAATAGCAGGAGAATCAAAACTACCTAATTCGTCTAATCTAAAAAAATATGGTATTTAATTTTTTTCTGCTGATATGCTGTATTCGTTTAGTACAGGTATATATGTATATTACCCAAAATCCCAGAACGTCTCATTTTTAGACGGATTCAACGTTTGATGCTTGGTACTCCAGGTATTTCCTCTGTTATTCCCTACCCATACATCATATCCAACATCAGCCAAACGTAATGGTAGAGATTTTCCAGGTCCTATATGGAAAAAATCTGCGGAGGAGCCAAGTAAGCCATGCATCACTAGTACCGGAGGTCTATTGTCGGTTTTATCATTGCTTGGACTGTACTGGACCCTGTGAATTTCCAGGATGTACCCATCTTTGGTGGTTACTGAATGCTTTTCGAAGGGATAACCGAAACCTTTTACTAGACTTTCCTGCAAATTTGATAAAAAATATTGTTAGTTATATAATCAAAACTGAAGGTAATTAAATTGATTATTAGAAGAAGTATCCAGAATCAGTGGCGGCTCGTGAGACTAGCGGCAGTGGGGCACACACTGGAATGATCAGAAACATGAAAAAAAGTTTTAAAAAATGGGCGGTCATAAAATTTTTTCGTCTGCACGAATGCAATACTGAGGCCCCATAGGAAGGGCCTCAGTAACATCTAAAAGCTCACTTTACATGTCCCATTCATCACCCTACAATTTCATAATATACATTCATTCATTTCAAAAAAAAAAATACTTTAAAATCACAGATTTTGTTTGACCTTCATGTGCTGTAAAACTCCCATAAAATTTTGATTTATTACTCCGTGTCGATTGCAATTCTACTATAGAACATTTCTAGACTTTTCAAAAACTTTTGACACTGTATGTCAATAAAATCGTTGAAGAAATTGGAAAAATATAGAATATGTTAAAAAAACCAAAAAAGGTTGACAGCTGTGTGCACGTAGTTTAGATTCAAAAAGGAAAAACTTGTATTTCGTGCAAAACTTTTTTATTAATCAATGCAAAGCGCTTTCGGCTTATTTGCCATCATCAGTGCTCATCTACAAAAATTGTGGATGTAAACTTACAATTTAAAAAGATTTAAAAAAAAAATATATTATAAAATCTGAATTAGACTTTTAACTTTTGACTTAAAAGTCTAATTCAGATTTTATAATATATTTTTTTTTTAAATCTTTTTAAATTGTAAGTTTACATCCACAATTTTTGTAGATGAGCACTGATGATGGCAAATAAGCCGAAAGCGCTTTGCATTGATTAATAAAAAAATTTTGCACGAAATACAAGTTTTTCCTTTTTGAATATAGAATATGTTGAAAACCATTCAGAATATTTGAAAGTTATGTGACAGTTTTAATAGTAACATATGGATAGTAATATTTAGTGTCCCACAAGGTAGTATTTTGAGACCTGTTCTTTATTTACTCTACATAAATATACTACAATTAGATAACATTATTAATATTTCTGATGATACAGCTGTTGTGTACTTTTCATCTTTATGAAGGCACCTGAAAGTATAAAGTGATTTCCCTAAAATATCTAAATGGCTAAGTACAGTTTAATAAATTAACAGTATTAAAAAACTAGATACTTTCCATTTTCGTCTTATATAATAATAATAATAATAATAATATTTTTATTGACCATTTAAAATACAATATTTGAAAAAAATAAAATACAATTTAAAAAAAAAAAATTAAAGTACCAGAAATAAACATGGTCAAAAGGTCCTAAGATCAGCTCAAGCTGTTCTTCCTCAAAGGCCTGCAAATGTAATCTAAACTAATCTAATAGGGTGTAACACATGTATATAATAAACAGAACTAAAACAAACAAAAAAAAGTACTATGGGCCGTTTGCATCGCTGGTCATCAAGAAACAAAAGACTTTTATTTTTTAAGGAAAGATAATAACGACGAGCGGTGCCGATGGATCCTAGTAATTTATATAAACCAAACAAAATCAAATTACAAACTTACAAATTTGTGAATTGGTCATCATATAATATTTTAAACATTTTTGTTTTAAATGATGCTATGGATAAATTAATTAGGGAAACAGGAATATTATTATACTCCTTTGCTATCTGGTATGAAAACGAGTTTTTAAATTGTTGTGTTTGGTGTTTTGGAATCTCAATAGAATTTTTTTTTCGTGTATTTCTACTATGAACATCAGAACGATAAATAATTTTATTCCAAAGATATGGAGGACTTTTTTTAATTAAAATTTTGTGAAACAGGGTTAATGAATGAAGTTTTCTCCTATTTAACATATTTAACCATCTGGCATTTGCTAGTGTATGGGAAATTCTATCAAATTTTTTAATTCCATATATAAGTAACCTATTTGAATCTGCTACTGAAAGACAAGGTCCATATACAAAATCACAATAATTTGCATTACTTAGAACGAGAGAGTCACAGAGTTGTATCTTTAGTTTTTTGTCAAATAAATGTCTGCTATGATATAAAGTTTTTAGTTTAAAAAAGGATCTTTGTAGAACATAAGAAACATGATCTGTGAATTTCAGTCGATTGTCTAGTATTATCCCCAAATTTTTTGCTTTTTGAACAGTTGGTAGAGTCACATCATTAATTTTTATAGACACGTTAGAAGAAGCAGCTCCAAAAAACATAACAGCTGATTTTTCTGAATTAATCACCAAATTATGTTGGGTAGATACTTTCACCAAGGCATTTAGATCGGTATTTATTTTCTGAATGCACTCTGATTCATCGTTTTTGTTAAAAAACATATATAACTGCGTATCGTCAGCATACATATGAGCTTTGCAATATTGTAAAACCAAACACAAATTGTTCGTATATATTGTATAAAAAAGAGGGCCTAGGATTGAACCTTGGGCTACTCCTCGCCCAACTTGCTCTACGCTAGACGATACACCATTATATAATACTTTCTGTGTTCTTCCCGACCGATAGTTTCTAAGAAATGTTATTGCGGTTGGTCCTAAGCCAATAAAATGCAAAATGGATAAAAACAATTTGTGATTAATCATGTCGAATGCTTTACTATAATCAAGCAGAATTAATAAACCAACATTTTTGGCGTCGGATTCCTTCAGAAAGTCATCCGTAATATTTAATAGGGCCATACCACAGCTATATCCCAATCTAAATCCCGATTGTGTGAGTGGTAGAATTTTATATTTATCAATGTGTTCTCGAAGTTGTTCCTCAGACAGACATTACCAAGTTGAGTCCGTTAAGTGTGGGATTGAATAACAAAACTTATACAGTCTGTTCGCTATACTTACGCGGGTTTCGGATTAACAGAATTATGCAAATTAGTTATTGACAACCAGTTCCAATAAGCCTTTTCCCAATAAATTAGGTAAAATTGCCCTAACGGTCAGATTTAAATTAAAATAACTACCCTTAAAAAATGTACATAATTACTTACTATGTTAAAAGTGCCAAACTGACGTTTGTACTCTTCTTCATCTAAATCTACATCATCGGCTTTAATAATAACTGATGCACAAGCTAGTGAAATGCAACACAATGTTGCTATAAAGATAGTCTTCATTTTTTGATGTAATATTTGTAGGTAATTTTGCACGACTGAACGAAATAACAAATATTTTATTTATTATCAGATTTATTGAACAATCGTTTTGGAGATAAATATATTTTAAGTGGTTAATAATATAGGTTTTGATTTGTTTATCGCATGTATTGTATTTAAAGCAACACGAAGTACTTGAACTTTAGATGCAGAAAGTGCCAAATTAAAATTAATACTGTTCAGCCTTGATTCAGGTTAATATTGAATAAAATAAAGAGTTTTAATTGCAGACACTTTTAGTTAGTGGTATTTTTTGGTACTAACTCAGTGTCATATAACTCTGATTATTATCTATTTAGCCTTTTCTGAAATATCCTGTATATAAAGAATGTATTTCTGCTTAAATTTAAATAGAATATTATGTTGTAAGTAGGATAATATTTTTTATCTATACTATTTACAGACACATTAACATACAATTATTGATTAAATCTTTGATTTATGAAAGAGTAAATACTGATTTTTATGTTAAATAATTATTCTCAGAATACTTTAAGTGATTATATTTCACATCTGTAGTGATTTACAAAATGTATTTCTCAAGTAGGCTATAATCGACAAAGACGAAAATGTAATGTTCATGATAACAAAGCAGGATTCTGATGTAATTCCAAATTGACACCTTTCAACTTTCCGACATGCGTCAATTTTTCCAAAACCTACTTTAGAAAGTGTTTTGTTTTTTTAATCCTTTATTACACCACATTATCCTTTATTGTCTTTTATTATCCTTCTTTCATTATCCTGCGTTATTCTTCCCAAGTATTTTAGTTATTCAAGTTGTTTGACACTATTCCTAATTAGAAAAGAACATTTTGGTGTTCGCAGCTAAAACCTGACCTGCGTTGCATGCTCCGTCTCCGTGAAAACAACTAATTTTATGCTGTTCAACCCACGAAAGGAGGAAAATAAAAATGTTACCTGAGTGTCGGTTAAAAAGAAAAATGTCTTCCTGAAGCCTTGTAAAAATGGCGTCTTCTTCCAGGCCATTCCGCAGAGTTCCGTTCGAGAACAAAGACTTGGAAAATTTGGAAAGAGTATAATTCCTATTTTAATATTTTGTCTATTTTTTTTAAATACCCCGTATAGATGTTAATTAGGCGTAGGTACTGGGAAAGCAAAAACTCGACTAGCATTATATCGAAACAAACGTGGAGTTAGAAGTTTTGCGCGCCCGGGGTCACATGGAGCCAAAGTTAATTGGTTTGCAAATTGACTTTTCCGATGAAAGATAAGATAAATTTGTAATTACTTTCGTGATTGGAGTTCAACTAGAGCGGATAATGGCTCTCCAGTATCATTTTACCCAATGCAGAAGACCGTACACTACACATAAACACAAATTGAAAACGTTCTTGCTAAACAACAAAACCGAATCGATAAATTTATTTTGCATGCACCTTTGTTTTCATATTTTAGTCAAAGCAAAATATATATTGATAATATCAAATATGTTGTCTTTTCTCTTAAACATTAGTATAACATAAAAAAATATTCCACGATTTAAACAGCATTATTGAAAGTATATTATGCTTTGTTTTGATGAATTTTAACTTCCTATTTACTTCTAAACAATGAAATGTTCCAAAACGGACCATCAAATTCTTATATAAAAATTATGTTTGTACCAAAAGTTATCGAAAAGAAAGCAAACCAACTTTCCCTATTCCGATTTCGCAAATTTCGTCAGCTTAGAAGTTCAATAAGTCTTAAAAGTTTTTTGGCTGGCTGTGCGACACCCCTTGTTTTACTTTTCAATTTGGCCGTGTTTCACTTTTACCGTTTTTTTATTGAAAAACTTCGTAAAGGTATCACTGCGAAATTTTAACTTGCTGCATTTTATTTGTCTTTTTTTAATAATTTAAATTCGGAAATTAATCAATGAAGTTTTTTGCAAAATGGGATCTACTTTTAATTTTTGACGGAAATATTTCAAAAACATCGTGACCATAAAGGAATAAAATATCTAAAAGTTACCTCCAACGGGTTAACATTCATATTAACATATTTTTTTTGGGCCTCATTTTTCCTCCAAAAGAAGCTTGTCCTTCAGTCAGGATGATAAAGGACAACAACAAAAAGTAAATAATAACATAATTTGAAGTGAGTGTTCTGCATTACAAAAATCTCTCCAGAGGACGATTCAAGAGGTTTTGTCAACGTTCTATAATGCACAATTGTACATGCAAAAGAAACGCTAGATTGCTCTGGATTGTTCTGCATCCATAGGCGGGTACTAACAATATTTGAAAGGGATTTAAAGTAGAGATCTCGAAATAATGTTGGTTCTGGCTTTGGGATAGTCACTAAAATGTTTTTTTATTAATGAACTTCATAATCATAATATTATTGCTATAATTTACCTTCATACGAGTTAATTTTATCGCCAGTTTACCGTAAGATCAGTTTGAAAGTGTAAACATAGGGTTAATAGTGTTATAATTTTTTTGTAGTGTCATAATTATTGATAAAATCTTTGATGTATTTTTTTTGTAGTTACAACGAAGTCCTAACCTCACAGTTTTGTGATTGCTGCATTTAATGTATTTTTACCTTCATATGCCTAATTTTCTGTATTATTTTGCTACATTAATCGCAGTTATAACAAATGCACATACCTGAGCACTATACTCAATATATTAAGAGGTGTATCTACCCCGAAGGGTTTTTGTTTATACAGGGTGTTATTGAAATACACGTACATATTAAAATGGGGAATAGTATGTAATGACCAAAAACGATTGGCACCAATTTTAACTTCAAATTCTAAAATTTAAATATTGGGGAAGAGTCCCCTTTTCCGACCTACTAGTTTCCATATTTGAAGAAGTAAAATAAATCGAAATTGAACTTACCCATAGAAATTGCACTGTTGCCGTAGCAAAACCAATTAATTCAAAATAAAGTTTATTACAGTAATTGTTTAAAATGCCGTCCATTATTATTTACACACACTTGCAATCGTCTTTCCAAAGAACTTTGAACATTAGAAATTAGTCTTGGATTTTGTCGTAGTTCCTCGGCTACCGCATTAACTTTATTGGTTAATTGTTCAACACTATTAATAGGTTCATTATAAACCAGTTGTTTCATGTGACCCCACAAAAAGAAATCGCATGGATTTAAGTCCGGAGATCTCGGAGGCCACTTAGTAGGTCCATTTCTGTCTATCCACTTTTGAGGAAATCTAATGTTCAAAAACTGCCGTACGTTTAAATCAAAGTGAGGAGGAGCGCCATCTAGTAGGTACCACATCCGTTGCCTTAATTGTAACGGTATCTCTGCTAGGAGTACTGGCAAAATATCTTCTAAAAAGTGGAGATATCCTGGCCCATTTAATCTGTTCGGGAGAACATAAGGCCCGATTAAATACTGATCTATTATGCCAGCCCAAACATTTATTGAAAATTTTCTTTGATGCCCAGTTTCCCTAATGGCGTGAGGATTTTCATCACTCCAAATATGCGTATTGTGCATATTGAACACGCCATCACGAGTGAATGAAGCCTCGTCAGTATACATTAATATTTTTAGAAAATCAGGAATATCAACACATTTTTGAATCATCCATTCACAAAACTCCACTCTCTTTTCTTCATCACCTGGATATAAGGCCTGGACTTTTTGGATGTGATAAGGATGTAAACCTTGTTCTTTAAGTGTCCGCCACACAACAAATGAGGACACTCCAATTTCAAGACCTAGTCTTCTACAACTTAATTGAGGCCGGTTTTCAACAGCTTCCAATATTTCTTCTTCGGCCGCCAATGTTCTTTGTGTTCTTGTTCTCCCTCGATCTGCATTGACACTCTTAAATTTTCCATGGTATCTTAGATGCTGAACAGTTGAAATAAACGTACGACAGTCCGGAATTCTCCGATTTGGAAACCGTTCGCGATACAGGATTTGTGCTTGCCGAGAATTTTCTCCAGCTGCCCCATAAACCAGCACTATATCCGTTAGTTCAATATTCGTAAATAGTGGCATCGTAAAAAAATATTTAAAAGTAATCGTAACAACACTTTTTACCAACTTGGAAATGACGCGCTCGTGTTAGCCAGATTCGTAAATCAACTAAAATTTTAATAATCTATAGTTTCAAAAATGTATAGTTTAAAAACAATCATTTATCAAATATTCTAGTTTTTTGATAACGAGGGTAGTAAAAACCAGTCTTCGGAAATAGAAATTAATTCGAAAATCTTGGCAACATGGTTATTTCTTACAAGACTAGTTTTCTTATCATCTGACAAAAACTTGCATATTAATTACTGTTGATGTTTAAAATAGGTAAATAAACCTAATTTATATAGGTCATCCTCAACATATCAGTGAAGTACGTTTGTTTTAGAATTAATTTTCAAAAATTAATAACTCCATTAATAAGGGGTATTTTTAAAAAATAATATTTTTCTACATTCAGTGGGGATCTGCGCAATACCCAGTTTTAATATGTACGTGTATTTCAATAACACCCTGTATAAACATAAGCGTAGTCGCTAGGATTTTGTATGGAAAGCTAATATTTTCCATTTATATAGGTGTTATAATTTTATTTCACTTATGGATTACTTTATTAAGAAGTAGAATTCATTTATCAGTATTACAGAAATGATTTACTTAAAACAATAAGGTGTACAAATACGTAAAATTTATTTATCTTTCGTAAAACATCATTAAAATATATTATAAATTGTTTTCATTCACAAATATTAATTTCATTTAAAGTTAACAGAGGCATCACTTTCCGGACAAAAAATCTTGCAATGTAAGGGTTTCATAGTACCCCACTTCTGACTATTTCTAAAAGAAAAAAACATATACGTGTAGGTAAAGGTTAAATCTATACACCTCTGGAACCCCTTTTTTTAAATTTAATTTAGTTTTTTCTAAAAAAAATTGAGAAAATGCGCACATATATTTTTTTAAATAGGTTACTACTATTAAATATTAATATGCATTCTTATCTTTCACTTTCTTTTCCCTTTATGTATTTTTAAAACATTTTTAATATAATTTCCTAAATAAAGGAAGCCACTGTCGAAGAAGGATATTTTTATTCACCATAAAACCGTCCAGTGGAATTACACAAAGTGTCACAGGGTTTTTGGTTTATGATTGGGCCAAGGCCTAGGGCTTTCTGGCAACGTTGCGTGTGATAAATTGTGAGAGAACAAGCATCTCGCCTCGCCTTAGAGGCCATGTCGGTTAATCCACCACTACTACGATACTTTTTTGAAAAAAATGTGACGTGTGTAGAAAAAACGCTAATCTAAATTCATGGTTAGTTGAGTTATATGTTTGAAAATTACAGAAAATAAAACTTCATATATTTTCTGAAAAAGGAGACAATGATTCAAAACCTACGTTTATTTTATAAATTTAAAGATGAATGGTAAAGGAATATATTAGGAAATGATAGCTGACTGATTTTTTGCGATATTTTGTAGGAATAATTGACAATTGAACCAGCAATTATTTACTATTAACGCCTCTAAATAAATTTCCTCACTGAGATTCAACGAACTTAACTATCATAAAAAGAGCTGTTTACACAATTTAGTAAAATACAAGTAAAAAGCGAAAAATCCTTGTCAAAGGACACCTTCGTCCATCCGGAAGTAAGAAGGGAAGCAAAAGTTGCAGAAGGCGAAAGCAGCAAAAGCGAATACAGCAAAAGAGAGCGTGTCAATTGATGAAAATTTCAGATCTGATAACGCAGAGAAACACCATCGACGACCAGATAGTTTACGTCGATAAGGCAGGTATCTTCCGAGCTGAATCGAATCATTCGGCTCCACGGACATCGACTTGCATAAAATGTATCAAAGGTTGCCCTGCCTGCCTGCCTCCCAGCACACGTCATTAACCTAATGAGCTTACTTTCGACCCTCTTTCCGGAAAATTTCTACTTTGGCAACGCGACTTTCCAACGAGCTCTGAATAGTAGCTATGACTACGGCGACGGGATTTTATATATTTAGAGAAAGTACCGCGTTTTATAATGAATAAACTGTTGTTTAAAATAAACAAACATCACATAGGAGTCGAGAAGTGGAATAGTGTAAATAAATAGTAGAGAATAATGGCTAAAAAGACTGTGTGAATTAAAAGTGGCTGAATTGCGCCGCGAATTAGAAGATCGTGATCTGGAGACTACAGGGAAAAAAGCAAAACTTAAAGGCTTAAAGAAGCACTGGAATGTGAAGGAACGTATTTATTTTCTGATGATGCGTCTTCTAAAATTTCTTCTTTGGAAATTCTTGAAAATGATGATGGTTCCGAGAACAGAAGACAGTTGGTCATTCCAAGAAGTAGAGTAGCTGAAGTACCTCGACAGTTCCGATGATGTAAAGGACCGGTGTAAAAAATGTACCACCTGTGCTATGAGTAATGGACTTCAACAAAAAAGAAAGGCTTCCATGAAGCAATATAACGTTGGTAGCCCATTTGAGAGGATCGCCTTAGATATTGCTGGACCATTCCCCGCGACCGTGGATGGTAATAAATACATTTTGGTGGTCACGGACTATTTTACATAGTGGGTGGAAGTCTACGCCATTCCAAATCAAGAGACCGCAACTGTTGCAGATGTATTGATAAAAGAGTTTATCTGTTGATTTGGAGTGCCCTTGGAGATCCACAGTGACCAAGGCAGAAATTTTGAAAGTCAACTTTTCCGTGAAATCTGTGACAGACTGGGCATGAAGAAAACCAGAACCACAGTATTGCACCCACAATCTGTTGGAATGGTAGAGCGAATGAATAAGACTATTGGCAAATATCTGTCAAAAGTGGTTTCAAATCATCAGAGAGATTGGGATCAGTATCATTGGCTCTTTGCAATGGCTTATAGATCCGCTATCAATGAATCAACAGGCCAAACACCAGCAAAGGTCTTCTTTGGGCGTGAGATGAGACTACCGTGTGACCTCGAGTTTGGTTGCCGACCTGGAGAAGATATAGCTGGTGAAGATTATGTGATCCAGTTACGAAGAAGAATGGACGATATGCATGAATTAGTTCGCTCCCATCTTCAAATCGCCAGCGACAGAATGAAGAAGCGATACGATACCCAAGCAACAGAAGGATGTTTCAAAGAAGGTGATAAAGTCTGGCTTCATAACCCAAAATGACAAAAGGGTTATTCTCCGAAGCTTCAAAGGTCTTGGGAAGGTTTGTACCTAATCAAGAATAAAATAAATGATGTAATTTACCGTATAAGGAAGACCCTAAACGGTAAACCGAAGGTAGTGCATCAAAACAGGCTGGCGCCATTTGAGGGTGACCATGAAGAAGAAGTAAACCAACTTCAAGAAACACCAGAACTTTTATTTATATAGATTGTTTTAATTCTACATTCAATGGAGGATCATCAATCCATTTTCTAACCTATGTTCCTTTGTTCAATGCAAGCCAATGCTGCTTTGGTTTATTTTGTTACGTGTTTTTTAATTGAATTTTAATTTATAACACATCTTTTCTAAAATTTTGTGAATTCTTCAGATTTTGACTAACAATAATGCCAATACAGTTCTTTTTATATTGACGTAAGTGGAGCCAGAGCCACGGCGATATTTAAAGCGTTTCAAATGTATACACAACCGAATATTGAATTTTTCCTCGGATGACGAGACACGATGTTACATCGCTTGTTTTACTCTCTGATGAATTTTTGATGTTTTTTTGAGTAGGTAATTTCTGTTGGTCATATAACTTTTTATTAAATTTCTTAAATGGAGTTCGCAACGGGTTACATTAGGGGACACTTTGTCAATGTCTCGAATTTAAATGGGTTGCTTTTGATTTTTAATACAGAGCAAGTGCACTAGTAGGTTACATTATGAAATAATATGAAGATCCAGGTTCGGGCCCTGTCTCTGTCGAGGGCACATTATTCTTGCCAGCATTTTCGATGATTCTGTGGTTTGTTTGCTTTGTTATTTTAAAATTGTATACTTTACTTTTTGGATTATATCACCTATAGGATTTAGGATACTTATTTTATTTAATAACATTGACGAAAGCTGACATGATATTCAATTCCATATTCAATTTTTTTTCCTCATTTATTCCTGTCTCTAATTTTATTATTTATTTATCTTCTATTATTCCAATTTCTTATGGAGTAGAGATC